>CM031243.1:531113972-531767215 GCA_018340775.1 Taxus wallichiana var. yunnanensis
CTTATTACAAAACATTGATAATGCCTAGCAATCGATACCCCATATAAAACAGAGACATGTTCTATTTATAACAAAGCATAAATAATGCCTAACATTTGTTATCCCGTATAAAAAAACATGTTCTGTACATAACATGTCATAAATAATTCCTAGCGTCTGCTAGACCGTATAAAAAACAGAAACATGTTATGTATATAACAAAGCATAAATAATGCCTAGAAACGCTATCCCATTTAAAACATAAACATTTTATGTATATAACATAGCATAAATAATGGTTGGCATGGATGCTAGCCCTTTATAAACATAAACATGTTTTGTACATAACAAATCATAAATAATGCCTAGCGGCTACTAGCCCATATAAAACAAATACATGTTCTGTTTAGTCCAAAGCATAGATAATGCCTAATGCGGCGCTAGCCCATATAATGGATTCCAATATTTGACTTTTTGGATTCCAATATATGGGACTTTAGAGTGTGAAGAATTATAATATATGTGATTTTGGATTCCAATATATGTGATTTTGGATTCCAATATATGCAATATTGGAATCCAATATGTGTAATTTTGGAGTCCAGATAATTCCAATATTTAACATTTTGGAATCCAAAACAAGTAGTTTTGGATTCCAATATTGGCTATATTTTTTTATTGCTCAAACTAAAATAAGTTTAGATTTAGTGAAATAAGTGTTATATTGGCAAGGATAAAAGCGTAGGTTCTTAGCAGGGAAACATGGCCATGATTATAGAGAAACATGTGTGTGTGTGTGTGTGTAACATTTTTTTTATATGTTTAAGGTACAACCTTACAAAAACAAAGTCATATATTACCTAAAGCAAACTTGGTTGAACCCTATTTATATATATATATAAAGAGCATTTTTAAAAATATCTTAAGGATAACCACATTTCTCATGCTCTATAATCTATAAAATTTCTTTATATAAATCCATAAATGAAACCGTGGGTTGTGTTTACACACACAGCGCGCGTGCGCACACACACACACACACACACACACACCATTTTGATATAAACTCGCATATAACTCAAATTTTGGGATTTAAAGAATTATTTTCTAGTATGTACATAGCTATAAGGTTTTATTAGGTTAAATTTCAGGAGGAAAAATAATTCCTATCAAAATTTATTTAACCTTTGATTTCAAAATTTCCATTGTTTCATTTGAAGGAGTACATACATACATATGTTTCTATTATTCAATAATGAAATATAAAATGAACTAAGACGCTAAGAGTATTCTAAATTTAATTCATTTGGAATAATAAGATAATGAAATTAACTCAAGCAAATATGAAACTTCACACTTCATTACTAGTCCATTTTGATGACTCGTTGAGAAAATTTGAAACATGAACTTAAAATATATTCTCTCTAAGAGTTGTGTGTCAAGAGCTTAAGTAATAAGCAGAAATAAAATAAGGTTGAACCCATTTAAACTTTTCCATATATTACTTTTAATACTTCCATCTATATTATGACAATCATACCCATTTTTCTTTAAAGACTCAACCAAAAATAATATTATTTATAAAAATACATAAAAATTATTTCATAAAACCAATAGAACACATCCTTCTATTACATTATTTTATAAGGAATGAGCTCATAGTTTTCAAGGACACTAATGGATTCATTTCTTAACATAAGGGTATAATTTAGCAAGCTAATATAAGTCCATAACACCCAAAATAATCTTATACTTTCCTTTATAACCAAGCTCAAGATTTCTTATGTAAACATAGTGAAGTAAAAGATCCTTCTACCTACACCCAAAATATGAATCTCCTCTTTTCCATACAAGCTTACAAGAGGAGTAAAAACAATAAGTCCATAAAATCTATATCTCCATTCATATTCAACAATAAGATTACATGGAAAGTAGAAGAGCTTCTCTCAATTCATAACAAAATATCATTCTTTCAACACAAGAGGTAACAATTAAATATTCGAATCTAATCCAAACCCTCTTACAATCCTTATACAATAAAAATAAGGAAATATTTCTATTCATAAGATATTATTGCAATTATCAACTTATTTTCCTCACTATCACAACAAGGTTTACAATAAGACCTCAATATTTTCCACTAACACGAAGACTAACTAGATTTCCCTCCACATTAAAACTCAAGAGTATAGTATACATTTTTAAAATTCAAGTGGACAAGCCTCCCCAAAAGGGGAACAATATGTCAAAGTTTACAAGAAATTACACATAATCTTCATACATTGAATGCTTCATACAAGAATTTAAGATCATGTTCCACCTTTGAATGAGATTTCTCCACCACAAGAGATGTATCTTGATTGTCCACCCATCCAATTGGCATCATTACATCATATCCACAAGTGGAGAACATGCTAGCCTCTGTACCATCCCATGGGAGAGAGAGGTTACATGCCTCTAACACGCACAATAAGGGGGAAAATAGGTTGTAAACATACACCCACAACTCCATAACCGAAAAGAAAAATACCAAAGCACAAGGAATAAAATATAATCTTCTTAAAAAGGGAGAAGAGGGGAAAAATTTCCAATAAAATTAATTTTGAAACCTAAATTAAATCACATCTTATCAATAAATCACCATAACCCATAACTCTTTATATATTCACCATTCCAACACTCCAAGCCTCCTCCTTGCCAAGGTTTTTCAAACCTTGGAATATTTCCTTAACAGGAGGGAGATGAGTTTCAAACCATATGAAAAATCATCTCCCTCATCAACCAAATGAGGGGAGGAAAATAAATACAAATCCCATCATGGCTTACCCATAAATCCATGTGGGTGCAAGAGGGTGTTTCCTCCCTCTTCCCCAACACCCCAAAATATATCTCAAGTGAGATGGATGGAGAAAAAGGAATACACGATATAACATCCATCAACCAACACAACAAGAAAATTCATTAGAAAAAAACAAACATACCATTCCATAATTATTAGAAAACAACATAAATCAAAACCAAGAGGGTTGGGGCCTACCTCACAAGCCAAGAAAACTAAATCCAAGTGCAAGCCAAGATCTCCAAGATCCTAGCTCATCCAAGTTCTTCAAAACTCCAAGCGCAAAAATGAGGTAAGAAGTTCTCACCCTCCAAAATGGAGGTATAAGGAGGATCTAAAATATTCACACTAATGAGAAAGTGACATGTGTCACTCCTATCCTTCTCACAAATAATACACCCCAAGTACCCATAATACATAAGACAAAATTCTTAATGGAGGAATATATCATAAAATAAATTAAAAAGAAATATAAATCTCTTCAAAATTCCCAAGTGGTTCTTAAAAAAATCTCATTAATTAGGATGTGAACAAGATAAGATAAAATGGGAGGAAATACCATTTTCAACCTTTTAAAAGCCCCTACCAATGGGTACAGTTTAAGGGGTCTAGTTTAGTGTAAATGAGACTCCCAACAAGTAATCACCTCTTACAAATTCCACTTTTAGTCCAAATTATGGTATGGGAAAAGTGTCACACTTTGCGAGGTGGTGAGGGCCATCTAACCCATAATTAGGTTCTGTCATACTTCCTTATACATGATTAACTAATAAAATCATCAATAATACAAGTAGGAATCATTAAACCCTTAAAATGGATTTAAACAAGAGATTAAAATAATTAACACTAAAATGAATCCAAGGAGGCAATAAACCATGTTGATCGAATCACATGATGAAAAATGTATGAGGATTATGGTTTTATCATTTCCATCTAAATAGAAAGATAAGAAAGACAAAAATGACCAAAAAAGAGGTGATGATTTGGTCTAGATGGCCAATTGTGTAATCTTAGAGTCTACAAACCCTAAGTCTCACTTTCTCTTGTGGTGAACATGTAACATGTAAAATCGATTCACACATCATCATACATTATTGATAAAATAAACCAACTAGAATAATACTACATACATCCAAATGATCTAATAAATTACAAGCTAAAACATATAAGTTAATTAAACAACTAAGATACATAATGAGATAATTAGCCGAATGACATACATCCATAGTATACTAAAATAGAATCCATTTAAACCACATCACGACAACATCCATATCATCATCACTGAAAATTTTAATAAAAATAATTATCTAGAATGACATACATCCATAGTATACTAAAAAAATCCATCTAAATCATATCATGATAACATCCATAACATCATCACTAAAACTAGCAATAAAAATCACAACAATAGATTGGCACCATGTGCCTCATACACAACATGTATCACAAAGGTAATCCATGACAAAACCATATAATATCCAAAATAGTGTTGTATCAATGTCACTAAACAAATATATAAGATGAGTCAACAATAAAATAAAGCAGTAAACTAGTGGGCACTACACCATGTTTGTGGCTTTATGTCTTTTGTGTGACATTGATTGCGTATTTTTTTCTCTAATTTCACTTTTTCTCTATTTCTATATTTATTTTATTATACATGCCTTATCAATAATGTTTCTATTATTGATTTCTATAGTTTCTTCCATGTACAAACCCTTTTTACTGATTCTGGGTTCTTCATGGTGGCCACGTCTTCAACATTATATACTCTTCTATTATTTATCAATATTATCAAACATGGTTACACGTTGATTCTTTTGATATGCACATTTAGATGTTTTATCATATGCGCCTCAAAATATGGTTCATTCATATGGGTATATTCTACATCTACAATAAACACAAGTATAATTATGGGTTCATACATAGGTATAAACTAGTTATATGTACTTATAAATAGGATCGTGCACAAAATTTAGAAAATGCTACACAAAGTCATTATTGTATAGTTGGTTAGGACCGTACAATTTTTTTCTGACCATTTCTACAAATTTTTCCCAGGGGATAGTTACACCAAATTTTTCACTAGGATAAATTTTTTACCTTTAAGAACTATCTCTTGGCATAATTTAATGATAGGAAGCATGAACTACTTCATTTCTTTTTTCATCATGTCACCCGGTTTCAATTTTATCATCAGAGATCTTGGGGGCATGGGCCTCCTTTCTCTATATATATTTCATTACATTACAACTTATATTAAATTTTACAACACATGGGAATGGCATGTGGAACTTGTTCTCTTTTCTACTGTGTCTTTATTTACAAAATTTGGGCCTATATCTGTCTACAATAGTATGGTTCATCAGGTTAAAAAAAAGTATTGAAGTAGATGATTTCTTTGTAGGGAATTATTTTATTGCATCTTACATTTAAAGGGGAATATATCATTGTTGAATGAAAATGATACATGGTATTATTTCTTAGTGGGGTTCTTCAAGACCCTCATCCTTCTCTCTTTTTTCATTAGTGCATGTTAGGTTGCACACACCTAAAACTATGGTTTCTCCTCAAAACATATTAGGAATTATCATCCCTAATCCTTTGAAAAGTTTAATAATTTAAATATACAAGCACAAGAAAATTTTGGGAGATTCTTCCTCTCTACAAAAACATGTATTCCTTCCACATTTTTCTATCTCTTTATTTTCACTTTATGTAAATGCAAGTTTTACATATTACACTTTATACTTGAGTTAAAGTTCAATTTATTATTTTGGAAATTGGCTACACTTTGTGTTCCAAGTTTCATGATGTAAGATTCCTACACCAAGCATAATGGTAGAATTGTAGAATAAAATTCAAGCAAAGATTAAGTGTATCTACACACTCATATATATTTCCCTTTAAGCATATAATTTTCATTTCATACTTAAAGGGGGATGTAGAAACTCAAATTTGGAAATTTACTCTTTGACATTGTTGGTTTTGATAATGCACTCTTGCTAAGATAAATACACTCTTTCTATCCCCACTTAGTACATCCCAAGGTCTCTTTTCTAGCTTGTTTATTTATACACACTAATATTTTGATAGCTTCTAAGAATAAAATGCATAAAATACATGTATAAAATCCATTTGAAAAAATGAAAACTCTCATTTTCATGTTTATCATCCCTAAGAAAAATTGTACAGTTAGGTCAAGACTTGATATCCGGTTCGACCTATTTGTATGGTATTTAATGACATGTCCTTGAGATTTTCTTTCAATTTTGTATTCTTCATTAGGTATTTGTATCCCTCTATCTTACTTTATTCAATAATTTACCTTTGGGACCCTATATAAGTAATCATAGAATATCTCATTTAAAAACCTAGAAATAATATAAAGCACTATTGATACACTCATTTCCTACATTTGCAAAAGGCACCCAGGGATCCCTAAATCTAACAACTCATGCAAACTCTTTAGAGAAAAATCACTACTTGTATGAAGCATCATACCAACTCAAGAAGTCAAGTAATATCATTTACATACACTCAAACATCCATTCTCCAAGTGTTTCAATAAGATCCAAACTCAACTCAAGCATTGTCAAAGAAGTCAACAAATCATAGTTGCATTCATTTAGATATCACATACTAGGTGGAGAATGATGTGTAAGTTGATGAATCTTCGTAGTAGTGCTAATGTTAGTGGCGCATGGGGTGCCCATAAACCAACAAATATTTATTTTATAGGATTTACCACCCATGGATAAGGTTTGAGATATTATTCACAACGTTTAAAAGGATTCATAACATGATCGATATTCAAGGTTTAATAGTGATATACATTTCTACATAGGTAACACTCCCAAAAAGTAGTAGTACTAGATTCGAGTAGGTAAAAAATTATATAGTAGGGTTAATACCATACGGATGGTCCTAACATATTTGTACCATCCTAAACCATGTTAGTTTCAGGTTATAGTTCTAGGAATGAAGCATTATCAGGTATAGATCCTCTAGCTCCAACAGTCTGCACACCCATAACTTCCCAAAATCATCTATAATCAACTACGTACGCTCATTCCCTTGTGTTTTCAAGTTTCTATCATATCATGTAGGAATTGAATGAATTTTTCTAATATTGTATGATTTATTTTGGAAGTTAATTAATTAGAATAAATCCATATAGATCTATCATTTACATCCTTATTGTACTTAACTCACTAAACATTATTTTTTTAATATAAAAAGGGTGTAAACATTATATTGTGTGTTTCGTGTTTTGTCTTTATTATTGTATTTCCATATTCATAACACCAAATCAAAAAATTGTGGAGGAGAGCCGAGAAGCTCACTTTTAGCACAGCGGGCCTGCTTGTCAGCTCAATTCCATCACCCTATGATGAGGTCACTCGTATGATGATTCGATTCATCTCCTTGGAAGGCAGGTTTGTCACTGTCCCTGCTAAACATCTAATCTTTTTAAACCACTTCCGTAGGAATCGATTGGTTTGCTTCCCCCATTATCTGTTGAACTCCCTTGAACGCTCCATTTTGGAGTTTCAGAAGCACACCCGGGTGATTCCCTTGCATCAGGGTCTTATTTTGTTGATCCATAAATGCTGCCTTCTGAAGTACCCTGGTCTTCCTTCCTCTCCTAGCTCGGCTCCCCCTTTGTTGGGCTCTCTGCTGCGCCCAGCCACCGCTCTCTCCTGCCCCTCTGATGCCCCCTCCACGATTCTTTGCCACCCCATGCTTCGCTTCACTAACTTCTCCTTCCATTCCCCCTGCTGCTGCTCCCGTCACCCACCTCGCCTCTACCTCTAAGAGACCAGTCACCAGGGCTTCCAGGAGGCTCAACCTTGAGATGGAGAGGGAGCCTTTTGACCTTGAGATTGCTCATGACCTGCTGAACATCAGTAGTGCCAGTCCCAGGAGGTGCGGATGGATAACTCTTCTAAGAGGTTGGAGGCCTTAGAAGCTGAGATGAATTTGCTGAAGGATGAGGTCAAGAACCTTGCCAAGCAGAAAGGCAAGAAAAGCAGGGAGGAAGAGGGGAACATTGATAGCAGTCAGATTGAGGACATATACAAGAAGCTGACCTCCTTAGACCTCCGCTTAGGAAAGGCCAAGACTAGACATGATTACAGCATCGTTGCCTTTAGGGCGATTGAGGAGTTCATCCAGGGCCATGCCAAAAGTGTTTCCAACCTCAGCGGTGTCCCGGCTGCACTTTGGGGCAACGAAAAAGAAAGCAAAAGAACCATTGAGGAGCTTGATACGACTGATGCTGCCCATATGACTGCTTTGGGTATGTTTCATGCCTGGAAGAAAATCAAGATCAGTATAGATAAAGCCACCAAGAAGTAGCTCTGGGAGCTTCTGCTGTATTTTTGCTGTTTTTCTGTTGTTTCTTTGCGGTTGGTTTCTTTGTTTTTTTTTGTTGTTGTCTTTGTTTTGTCTCAGTTGAGTAGCTGTTTCTGAGCTACTTGGAGCTTCGTTGTAACACTTGGATTTTGATCCATTCTCTCTGTTTCTCACTCTTATTCGGCTCTCAGGCCTTCTTTTTGTATTCAAGGGTATAGTCCTTTCAAAAACTATTTTCCAATAATAAAAAAAAAACCAAATCAAAAATATGCATTACTAAAACAATTATAGTGTGAAGAGTTTATAGTGAACAATTATCCGGGTTTCGAATTTGGGTTGAAATTTTGGTTTTGTTGTTGGGTCCATTTCTCATTAGTGGATCTTATGGGATGGTATTATTAATTAAACAATTACTACATAAAATTAACTTTGTATTTACTATGAAAATTATTTACCACAATAAAGTCACTTTTTAGCATGAATAATATTTACCATAATAAAGTCAATTTTTATTAGGGTTATTTATTTTTATCATAGTAAATCCAATTTACTATGAATATGTTTTACCATAGTAAATTCCCTTTTCTGTAGTCGTTCCCATTTTCAGCATAAAGAGTTTTTCGTAGTAAATTTAGTTTTCACTATAGTCATTAAAATTATTTTTTTAATAAGTCATACCAATCATACTTGTGGGTTGGTATTTTATTGTGATTACATTTTTTTATAAATAAGAATGCATAATATTCCTAATTTTTCATCCCAATATAATGATAATGTTATCTCTTTCATAAAAGAGTTTAAAATATCTTGATTTTATAATGGTATCATTAGGAAGGAATAATGGTATTTTTAATCCTTTTTTTAGATGGTTCAACTCTTAGGTGGTATGAAACATTAAATGATAATGTTTTAGATCCCAAAGAATTGTTTTCTAATGTGGAACTTGCACCAACACTTATGGTCCAAGAACCACATCTCTTCCTCTAATACATCCAATAAGTATGAGGCTATCCTAAAGATAATGACCCAATTAACTATTACACTTCTTTGAGGAAATGAATTTGGTTCCCAAAACTCCCAAGGAGAAGATAGATGTCCAAAAATAAATCTATTTGAATTTGTATGTATTAGGTGTCATAAAAGGGACATTATAAGTATAATTATCCAAATAGAGAATCTACATATGGAAAAAATATAATGATGAAGGAAAATCAATTATAAATTCATATGATGTAGTGAATAAGAAGAAAGTAATGAAACACGTGTTTTTTCACAAAAATAAAGATATAAATAGATAACCAAGATGATAAGGATCCTAAGAAAATGAAAGGAGAGAATAGTAAGAATAATAGTGGAAAGAAATTTGGGTGTGCATGATTTTTAATTTCATAGGGACAAAGACCACACTCCATCCTGTAAGATATCTTCAAAACCCTAAAAGTATTACATATGGTAAAATTATTACTATGTATTCGAGAAGAAGAGTGAGATGAGTAGCGAACTCAATACTCAATAGAATAATGAGGTTTAGGTCCCTATTTTGGAAATAGAGGTAGATCCTTATACTCCATAAGATAAGGTATTATGTATTGGAAATTTAATTCATGATGTTTTAGTAGATGGATGAACCTGTAATTAATGTAATGACTTCATTTGTAATCAATATGTTGGTTTTAAAAATTGACCCCCTAAAACATGTATGTTAAGAGCATTAGATAAGAGAAGAAATAAACTAGAAGGTGCTGTTTTAGATGTATAAATTTATGTCATGGGTTTTGTATGTGTGGTATACTTGTTAGGTAATGAAGAACAAAAATATTACATCCCCAATGTTATTGATAAGGCCATGGATGAGAATAGTTCATGAAAAAAACTATTGAAATGAAGTCTTCATAACACTTAGTCATGGTAGCAAGAGGGTGAAAATAAATGTGATCCTCAAAATCATATGGTAGGAGATGTGGATATAAAGTGATGAAAGTAATGATTGGAAACACTCATATCACTTTAGCACTAGTGAGGTGGAAATTAATGATGGGGAGAGTGAGGAAGATGTGTCAATCATGGATATCCTTCTAGTCACACAAGATGATGAGCCCAAATAATTCAATGAGAAAGAAATGGAAGTGTGTCTCCAAAAATACTAATTGGTGATATTTTGTGGAAAAGAGAAGGAATATTACCTCTAACTCTTTCAAAGTTATATACACATATTAAATTTTTAGTATAAGGAGCTCCACCAAGTAATATGGGTAGAGAATTCTATCGAGTTAGTGTGCTAAACTAGAAAAAATTCCATACAAGATGAATCCTAATATTTCTAAGAATGTAAAAGAGGAAATAAATAAGATTCTTAATGAGGGATTTATATTTGATGTAGAAGATTCATAATGGGTATCTCCCATTGTGATATCGAAAAAATAATGGGAAGCTACACATTTTATTTAATTACAACAATTTCAACAAGGTAAGAAAGAAGGATAATTACCCGCTTCCATTCTTAGATTAGATCTTGAGTGAAGTAAATGGAAATGAATGCTATAGTTTTGCACATGGATATTTTGGGTAAAATAATTTTTCATAGACAAGAAATATCACCTCAATACTATGTTCACCACTCCATGGGAATGTTTACTTATATGGTCATTCCATTTTATTTGTGTAATGTTCCTCCACATTCCAACATTTGAACACTATATTGGAAGAAAGTAATTAGAGTATTCTCAGATGATTTTAACATCTACTGTAGGAAAGTGGACCAATTTTACCATATGGAGAAGTGATTTCAAATATTGTATGAATTAAAATCCTTACTAAACTCTAAAAAGTGTGTCTTTGGATGCTCTAAAGATATCATGTTAGGGCATGTTGTAACTAGAGATGGTATTGGTATTAATCTTGATAAACTTTCCAAAATTAAAATTTTTCCATTCCCTATGAATAGAATTAAGTTGATATCATTTTAGGTCACATTGGTTACTATAGAATGTTCATAAAGAGATTATTGAATATTACACAACCATTGACCCGGTTCTTAAAGAAGGATGTTGCTTTCGGTCCAGGGAAAGAAGGCACATTAAGATTTTGAGAAAGTAAATAAATCCTTAGTGAATTCACATATTCTACAAAATATATATTATAACAAGTCATTTACTATATATAGTGATGCTTTAGATGCAAAAATGGGGAGCACTCCGAGCCCAAAGAATGAGAAATTAAATGATCATCCAATCTACTTTAAGAGAAGACACATGAGCAATGCTGATGTAAATTACATTGAATCTGAAATGAAGGCTCTAGTGATAATTTTTATTGTAAACAAGTTTAGAAATTATTTTTAGGGAATAAGTTTACAATTGTGATAGATAATTAGAATTTAAAATATATTATAAATAATCCTAACCCTCATAAAGGATAACATGATGGATAATTTTATGTAGGAATTTGAATTTAATATTGTGGATAAACTAGGGAAGAAGTATGTTAATAAAGATGTAAATTATCAAGCCCATGATGGTGTGAATTCATATCATGAAAATGATGAGTTTATAGATTTAGTGTTTTTATCCATTAACACAATCCCTAGTGAGTACATAGATATTTGTAATTATTTTAATGATTTCAAGTTTCTTGATGGTGTTAATACAAAGACTAAAAAAATTACCCAAGAAATTCATCCATATTATATTATTCATGAAGTCTTATTTTGGATAGGACCTCATGGGATATAAAATAGGTTAGTTTGATATGACAAAGGGGTAGGAAATAATTGAATATTTCGATAACAATATGTGTATAAGACACTTATATAGAAAAATAACAAGGATAATCTTGGATGGAGTTTATCAATGGAAAACTCTTGTTAGAGATTGTTATAATTATTGTAAGACATGTGATATCTATCAATTATAATGGAGTCATAAGAATTCATCAACACGATTGTTTCTTATTATTCCTCTTAGTCCCTTTAAAAAGTGAGGAATAAATATTATAGGCTAGACCCTTGTAAAAAAATTCAATGGATGAAGTGGAAAGTTTCATGTATGAACACATTGTCACTATATTTGGTTTCCCATTATATATTGTTATAGATCAAGGAAGAAACTTTATTAATGACTTGGTACAAGTCTTAATGGATAGTGTTAGGAAATTTAAGGGATAAATAATTTTTGCAAATTATAGATCCCCACATTAACTTACCAAGAATTCTAATTTATAAAGTGTAGTGAATAAATCATAGATTAAGATGTTTATATTGTAGAATATATAATGTAAACAAAATTAAATAGAAAGCAAATAAATAAAGTGACACAATATATAAGTTGGAAAACCATGAGAGGTAAAAAACCACTGAAAATCACTTATCTTTATTGAGAACCTAATTCCACCCAAAGCCTCCCACTATTTCCATAGATCCACTTGCAGTTACACCTTCAATAAGGGATGAAAAATTTCCTCGTACATTCTCTCACGAGTTTTAAATCATGTATCTATGATTATCCCACACATATAGCTCCCATAAATGTTACCATAAACTATGTAACTAATATTTAATGAGATCACATTTTTATATACAAGGTGGGTGGTCATGATCCACTCTTAAAGCCAACCCACTTGGGTCTATCATGCTTATATTTTAAATATAATCTATAAACCAAAAACATATAGTCTTTGGTGGGTTTCTAAATAAGCAGTTTCCCACTTAATATTATAAACCCAACACTCCCCTTAATGTTAAGTAGGGAAACATGAAAAATTGGTTTCATATGTTAATGTTTGTTCCTCTTCCAACTCACTATTTGGTACAAAATAAAATACAATCCATAAATCAATTTGTGATTTAGGCTAGCATCTAAAAAACACTTGTTTCATAGGTCATTTAGTTCCGCGATGCACTATAAAAATTCCCGTGGGTTTTCCAACTCGTAGTATGTTACCGTAGTGTCCTGAAATTTTACAAGCCAAAAAAAGTGTAAATGCATTACGGGTTTTAGAGAAGCCGTAGTACACTATTTTTCCATGGTTCAAAGTAGTGTTCTGTGGATTCTATAAAAACTACAATACAAAGGAACATTACAAATTATCAAGATAAAGTGATTAAGGATGAAGTATTACATAATATTATGGAGTTAATAAACTCTTCATATCTAATGCTTCACCAGGATTACAAGTAAACTTCACATACATGACAATTTACTTAAACATCATAGAAATAGTCTTGGGAGTATCCATTTTGACACAATCAAGTCGTTAAGAGATGGAATTGTACAAAAAAATGTAACATGCTCATTTCTTATTTCCCCCTCAAGGGTAGCTTTGAAAGGCCAAAAATCATATGATTCAGAGGTGAAGATCAATGTCATTCACATGATCATAAGAGCTAAACAACATATGATAAAATGATTGTAGGTGGAGATCAATGTCATCCATGTGATCATAAGAGCTAATATCTGAAATTCCCAACATAGCACGAAACTTGTAGAACTTTGTAGCATCCAAGGGCTTAGTAAAAATGTATACAACCTGCTCTTTAATAAAACAAAACTTAATATGTATATCCCCATTGAGGATTTTCTCTTAGATGAAGTTTATATGGATCTTAATATGTTTGGTTCTTTGATGTTGGAATACATTATTTGCGCAGACAAATACAACTTTGGTTATCACATAGAAGTAGAATGCTTCTTTTAATGACAATATGAATTCATTCCAAGCCGTATTTTGAGCCACATGGATTCTTTTTCTTCTTCCATAGAACTTCTATACTTTATTTTAGTAGAAGAGATAAATATTGTTGGTTGCTTCTTACTACTCCAAGTTATTACACTTGTACCCAACTTGAAAACATATCCAGAAGTAGATTTTCTATCCACAATATCACTAGCATGGTCAAAATCACAATAACCAAATAAATGTGTATTATCACAAGAAGAATAACATAAACCATAATTGATTATACCTTTGATATACCTTAGAATCCTTTTTTCCATTTTCTAATGGTCTATATAAGGATCCTACTTGAATCTAGAAACAATTCCAAGCTCAGTATAGTATATATCAAGCCTAGTGATAATTAAATAAATCAAAATACCAACTAGATGTATATATAAAGAACATTTTAGATCTAATATAATGCCAACTTCCATAGGAGTAGAGACAATATTACAATCAATCATATTAAACCTTTTGAGAAGGTTAGTAGCATACTTGAGCTTGTGATGCAATATTAATAGATTTGTGATTTTGACAAATAATCATGCCTAGAAAATGATTTAATAGTCCTAAATTAGTCATTTCAAAACATTATCTTAACTTCTCTTTGATTCTAAGAATTATATTCTTATCACTACTAGTAATCAAGAGATCATCAACATATAAGACAATAATGATAACATGATTGTTTTCATACTTGACAAATAAATCATTATCAACAAAATAGTTAGAGAAACCAAGCTCATGAAAGAAACTATTTATCTTAGCATACCAAGCTCTAGAGCTTGTTTAAGACCATACAAATATTTCTTAAGTTTACACACATATAATTATTTTCCAGGTTCTTCAAAACCTTTAGGTTGATGTATATAAATTTAAAAACACATTTTTAACATCCATTTGGTGAATCTCCCAACCATGTTGAGAAGCTATAGCTAGAAGAATTCTAACAATGCTCATTTTGGCAATAGGAGAAAAGGTTTCAACATAATCCAAACCTAGTTTTTAGTAAACCCTCTAATAACTAATCTAGCCTTGAATTTATCAATCTTACCAAAGCAGAGTTATATTTAATTTTATATAACCATCTAGATCCTACAATGCTTATTTTAGGAGGAAGAGGGACTAATTCCCAAGTTTGATTCTTGATTAGAGAATTGTATTTAGCTTCCATAGCTGCAATCCACCTTTCATCTAGGCTAGATTATTCAAAATATTGAGTTTCAACCTCATAAATAATTGATAAGGCATGATAAGAATGTTGACTATGGGTCATATTTCTCAAATCATTAGGTTGAGAGTTTGAAACCAGATTTTTGGCCCATTTAGGAATCCTATATTGAGACAAGGATTGAGAAGACTCCTCAACGTCTAAATCTATCATATCAAAATAATTATGATTAGAGACTTGAAAATAAGTTTCCCTATTGTCTAAGTAAGGATTATCATCTAGAAAATCACTTTCAGAATTAGGAAAATCATAGGAGGGAAGAGAGACAAGTTTACAAAAAGGTTTCTTAAGAACATGCACATTCCTATTTTCTATAATCACATGCTTAATTAGATCATAGAATCTTAATCCTTTTGTTTGACTTCCATACCCAACAAATATGCAAGAGTAAGAGGTAGGATCAATCTTTTTCTTTTAACTTTAGGAATAATAAGAGAAGAAAGGCTTCCAAATATCTTTAAATAAGAGATATCATGTTTTTTTAGTCCATACTTCATGAGGTGTGGTTTGATGCAACAATTTGGTAGGAATTCTATTTATAATATGAACAACAATGTTCATAGCTTCAACCCATAGAAATTTAGGTACATTAGAAGCATGAAGCATGGTCTGGCCATTTCTATGATTGTTCTATTCTTTCTTTCAGCTATGCCATTTTGTTGAGGAGAATAGGAGTTGTCAATTCCATTTGAATTCCACAAGATACACAAAACTCATCAAACTTATTATTAACATACTCACCTCCATTATCGATTCGATTCTTTTAATTTTCATATTAGCTATACTTTCAACAAGGGATTTAAACTCTTGAAACTTAGATAATACATCAGAATTTTCCTAATGTAATAAGACCAAGTCATTCTTGAGAAATCATTAATAAAATTAACAATATAAATCACCTCCAAGAGAAGGTAATTCCAAAGGACATATAACATCATTATGAATTAACTCAAGAAAGAAAGAGGAATTAGACTCATGGTGTTTGTGAAATGGTTGTACATGTTGCTTACCACACAAGAAAATTTCACAAGATTCATGATCTGATTTTAACTTAGGAAGACCTATAACAAGGTTAAGGTGGGACATCTCATAAAAAATCTTAAAGTTTACATGCCCAAGACTTTCATGCCATAATTGAACAACATTACAAGAAGAAGTGGAAAGATAAGATTCAACAAAAATATATCAAAAAGTACAATCCATTATTTTGTAAACCAACAGAAATTACTTTACCAAGATCATTCTTAACATACCATTTATCTTGTAATAACACAACTTTACAGTCATCTTTAGTTAATTGTGAACAAGATAAAAGTATCTTCTTTAAGTTATGAATAAATAGCACATTCCTAATGATTCCATTTGCTAACTTAACATTGCCACAACATTCAGACTTGATGACAGAGTTATCTCCTAGATAAATATTTTTATGGAACTCAACAATATCATGAAGAATATCATGCATATATGTCATGTGTATAGATACACCATTATCTAGGATCCATTCATTGTCATTGGAGGCTGAAAGGGTAGTATAAAGAGCAATATATTACTCAACATTATTGGCTTGGTTATTAGTATGACTCTTATTTTTATTGTTCTTCTTCTTTTTATTGTTTTTGTTCTTATTATTAGGATTTTTATGAAAAAAGTTAGTAGGAAAATAAATTGCTTCATGACCAAATTTACCACAATTTTTATAAGTTCCATCAAACTTTACTTTAAACTTCTAATTATTTCTATTGTGCTTAGGTTTAAACTTGGATCTAAAGTTTGATTGCTAATTTGTATTACTATTATACTAGTTTTTGGAAGACTTCTGAATTTTAGGGAATAATACCTGAGAGAAATTCTCTTTTGTTTCAAAGTTATTCATAACACTCTCTTCTTGAATAAGGAGAGAAGACAACGTGTCTAAATCAGGTAAATCATCTTCATTTTGATATTTATAATTCAAAATAGAGATGAAGTTTCTAAAATTTTCATGAATGTTAATTTGAATAATAAAGTAAAGTAACTTATCATGAAATAATTCATAATTACATCCATATAATTGAGCTTTAATATCCTTAATTTTTTCTAGGTAATTAGCAATCTTTTTATTATATTTTGTGGGGGTTGTAAACAATTCCATGATTAACTTAATTATTTTAGAGAGGAGGATACCTTATTACATTGTTTGAAATTGTATCCAAGTATTAGATAGAGATTCCATTTGTCCAATATGCACAAGAACTAATGTTTTATGATTTGTAATAAGGTGTACATGACACATTTGGGATTTATGAGAGAAAACACTTACATTATCGAGTAGCTTGTCTCCCAGTGGGTTTCTTCTCAACACCACTAACTAAATCCCATAGATTTCTAGCCATTGTCGAGAAAAGCCAATGCTTCTCATCCTAGGATCACTCCAATAGGATAAAAATTACCACAACCATGAAGAGTGCACAAAAATAAACTCAATGCTTCATTCTATAAACTCAATACTACATCATAGAATGATGCAAATGATTTATATACGGAGGAGGAAAGCCCAACTACCACCTAGATCAGTGGTGAATAACTCTCACTAACTAATACAAGAAGTAAAGATAACTCCACACTATAAGTAAACTAACTTAACACAACTTAGGTAAGCTAACTCAACACAACTAGTACATGCAAGAAAGCTAATGCAACAAATGTAGAGATAACACAAGTGAAATAATTATCCTAATAAAAAAATAAAAGGATGAAGAATAACCTACACTAAAACCTATAAGGATAGCCTTAATCCTAATTCTCTAGATATTGTAATTAGTTTCATTTAAAATTTGAGATTTATCCATGGAAAAATTAGAAGAACTAGCCATTTTAAGGAAAAATTAGCAAAATTTGAAAAAAGTGTTAGGTGTGTGCTCATAAGTTATAGAGATCCAGCGGAACAACAAAAAATCTATACCAAATTAAAACTCAAATAAAATAACTTGTAATTGAGTGAAAACACCCAAACAAGGCTTTAACAAAAAGATTGAGGTCTCACAAAACATAAAGAAACAACTCGCAAGAGGATGTAAGGCATTAGGGATATATATATATATATATATATATATATATATATATATATATATATATATGTATATATATATATATATATATATATATATATATATATATGTATGTGTATATATATATATATATATATATATATATATATATATATATGTATGTATGTATATATATATATATATATATATATATATATATATATATATGTACATACATACATATATATATATATATATATAAAATAGGCCATGAGTACATTGAAATAGTGTTTCACTTTTTTTAGTGTTTAATGGAAAATACAACTAAAATCTACATAATAAAGTAAAGTTTCAAAACAAACAAAGGCCTTTAGAAGAATGCATGAAGCATGAAAAAAATACTACAAAGGTCTACAAAGTCACGAATGCTCAATGAGAAAATGCATGAAGAATTTTCGAGGCCATAGAACAAATAATTCATACGAACACATAAGAGAGACATGAAATAATACAAGTCCACGTAACACAACGAGAAAGTTGTGGAACACGAGGATCACGTATAACAAAAAAATGAAATTGTGAGACAAATAACCCATGCATAACAAGTAGGTGAAATCCACAAAAATATCCATGTAACAAACGGGTGAAATTCATGAAACAAAGAAACTCGTGCAACAAACAAGTGATGTTAGGTAAAACTTAGTTTACCTAAGTTAATTATGCATTTACCTTAGTTAATTATTAATTAGTGGTAAGTTGTTATTAACCATTTTTTTTTGTAATTGGGAATAGTATTCCCATACAAGTCTTTTTCTTCTATTGTATTTTTTATATGGTTATATTGTTTAAAACCATATATTTGTAATTATATGTGCACGGGTATGTATATTGTTTATTGTTTCAACATCTCGTTTGTCTACACATGGTTGTTCAATTCCTATAAGAATTGCAACACTTCATTGTAAGATTGATTTGATTGAACATCAAGATCAATTACCGGGCTTACCCATGTTCATAATTTTACATTTTGTACTAGAGCTAGTTAATCTAGACCTATGACATAGAAGGTTGAAGAGAGAGAGAGAGAAGACATGATTCAAGTCAGAGAAAGATCAGCCGATCAAGAACTCCTTTTTGTCTTGAAGGACTACCCGCAAATAAGAACACAAGACCACAAGATTTTGATTAGACAATAAATGAGGAAACTCGCCTTGGGCCCAGAAATATAAAACTTCCTTTCAAGGTGGTCAGCTTCCCTCTAATATGAATTAACACAAAAGACTCAGAAATATCAATTAAGTCAGCTTCGCTTGAACCGGTAGGGAAAGGCTGGTTTTCTCGGTTTTGATCGAGGAACCGATGCCGATGTTGTTATCGATAACCGATGCCGCTATCGATAACCGATACCGGTGGGTTCTAGGATCTCGTAGGTTAGTTGCTTTGTGGGGTAGTTGTGTTGTTTGTAAGGTCAGTATATAGGTGGTATTAGGAAATAAGGTGATGAGAGGTAGATGAATGATAGTTAGAGGTAATATGCATGCATGGGTAGTGGATTCAGTGATGGATTTATGAGGACCGTAATTCAAAAGGCATAAGAAATGTTATAACAGAGGACATGCAAGATGTGACTTACTCGGGTTTTGACGAAGATGCAAGCTGATCTCCTTTGTCAGTAAACACTTCTCGGTATTTCCACTGCCTCGCTCGGCCAAGTGAAGATCTGACTCTCTTTTCGCTCCCAATGATCTCTCGTGATTCAAAATCATTCGACCCGATCCAAAATGAAATTCCGATCCTTTGTTTTTGGTTTGGGGAGCCCATTTACAGGAACCGATGGCGGTTACGTAACCGAACCGACGGCGGTCGAGTAGAACCGCATCGGTAGAAGGAAAAAGTAGGCTATTTTTAGTAAAATAACCCACCTTCCCCGCTTTCTCCCGAGAGATCAGTCCATGGGCTTGGTCAAGTGGCTAGAAGGTCGGTTTTGGGTGCGAGTAAGGAGGCATTAGTTATGGATGTGAGTCTAGACCAAGTCATAGGTCTTAATTAGGTTAGTTTAGGTTAGGGCTAGGTCATGATGAGGTGGCAAAATGAGGTGGCAGGTAGGTGATGTGGATTTATCAATTACAAGGTAATTAATAAATAATTGTGTAAGGTTTAGGTGATGAGGTTAAGTCATGAGATGAGATGCGGGTCACAAGGGGTCGTAAGACACAAATTTGGTGTCTACATTAGCCCTTATCATGTCGTGTAGCTTGTTTTGAAAAGTCACACTGACAATAATATGATGAAGTGGTTTCCCTGTTAAGGGTATAGGTAATCCCCAAATCTATCACAGATTGAGTGAACGGAAATCAGTGGATAGGGTCGATAAAGGGTAAATGGGGTAGAGGGGATGGTAAGATGGTGGGGTAGGTCCAAGGAAGCAGACGCATGGTAAAATGCAATAGACGACTAGGGTACATGATTTGACGAGCAAACCAAAGAAAGGCATAGTGCAAAGGTCGATAGTTTATCCAAACAAGGGTGATATAATCCCGTATCCAAGGCATAGTGAAGTAGCTCCAGTGGTATATAATGTAAGGTACAGAACGCTTTAGGCGTGTTCGGCAAAGACTAAATGGTCGGTTTGGTTGAGATAAACGCCACGGCCAGGTCTAGGCAAAGTTGGTCGACGATCAAGTCAAGGACCCTAATCATGCTAAAACACGAACAGTGAGCTCGATGGAACAAAAGGTACAGATGGATGGATAAAATAAAACGCTGATTGTGGGTATGGTATCAAGTGATACGGCCGTGGGGGTCGGGCCAAGTTCAAGTAAGTTACAGGCTGGGTCGGGCCGGGCCGGGTGGGGTGAGGCCTGGGTCGGGCCAAATGGGTGGCCAGGGGTCGGGGGTGGGCGAGGCCTGGGTCGGGCCGGGTAGGCTGAGGCCTGGTCGGCCAGGCCTGGGGTCGGCCAAATGGGTAGGCCTGAGGCCTGGGTCGGGCCAATGGGTAGGCCGAGGCCTCGGGTCGGGCCAAATGGGTAGGCCGAGGCCTCGGGTCGGGCCAAAGGGTAGGCCGAGGCCTGGGTCGGGCCAAAGGTAGGTAGGCCTCGGCCTCGGGTCGGGCCTGGCCTCGGGCCAATGGTAGGCGAGGCCTCGGGTCGGCCAACAGGTAGGCGAGGCCTCGGGTCGGGCCGACAGGTAGGGCGAGGCCTCGGGCCTGGGCCAAAGGGGTAGGCGAGGCCTCGGGTCGGGCCAAATGGGTAGGCGAGGCCTCGGGTCGGGCCAACAGGTAGGCGAGGCCTTGGGTCGGGCCAATAGGTAGGTCGAGGCCTTGGGCCTGGCCAGGGCCAGGGCCGAGGCCTCGGGTCGGCCTGGCCAGGTAGGCCGAGGCCTCGGCCTCCTGTCGGCCGAATAGGTAAACAAATGGTGTTCAAAGAAAGGTGGATATAGGTGATATGTGGTTAAAAAAGGGGCAAATGGTAAATAAGGGCAAAAAAAAAAAATTGGGGGAAAGTTGCGTAAAAACCGATGTCGATTCTACATGACCGATATCGGCATAAGGGGACCGATACCGGTTCATTAGGGCAAAATGAAACCGATATCGGCTAAGGGCGAAAACCTATAAAAAGAAAAAAACGGCTTATCATTGTCACTTTGTTATTTTGAAAACCAAATTGACTTGTCTGACGTGGAGAGTTGAGATCGAGGTTTATTGAGTGAGGTGGAGCTATTTTGCTGGGAGGAGTGAGTCAAGTTTGGGCCCGAGTGAGGAGGAGGCAAAGAAGCTGATTGGCCGGGGACCCAAAGCAGAGTAGAATGGAGCCATGGCACAGCAGAGGAGCAGAGGGGCCGGACCACCGACCACCACCACCCATCCCACCACGACGACGTGTCGTCATCGTACGGGTAGGCTCTCTAACTCTTTATTTTGTGCATTTGAATGGTATTAAGCTTAAATTGGGGGTTTGGGTAGAATTTACATTTTTAGGAAATAATGAGTAAATTGACGTAATTTGAAAAACGAAGAGGATAGAGGGGTAAAATAGGGCAAGTCACTGGGGTAGGTTTTTATGGTGTTTGGGTGGGTAGATAAGTATAAAAATGGAAAATATGGGCGGGGGCCGCATGGGGGTTCGCCCCCTAAGAATTACAAACAATGACCGATGTCGTCATGCTCGACTGTCGACCGCATCGGCCGCGAAAATTGTGTGGACAGGTGTGTTGGGCTCGACCGGCGCCGGCCGTATGTCACGGCCAAGGCTGGGTTTTGGGTTTGTTGGGTATGGGTCATGGGCATGGGTTTGGGGGGGTGGGGTGGGGTGGGTGGGGGTGGGTGGGTCAGGGTGGGTGGGGTTGGGGTGGGGGGTGGGGGTGGGTGGGTGGGTGGGGGGTTGGGTTTGGGTGGGGTTGGGTGGGGGTCATGGGGTTGGGTTTGGGTTGGGTTGGGTGGGGTGGGGTTTGGGTGGGTGGGTTTGGGTCAGGTGGGTGGGGGCAGGGTTTGGGCCTGGGTGGGGGGTTGGGTGGGTTGGTTTGGGGGTGGGTTTGGGCTTTGGTTTGGGGGTTTGGGTTTGGGTGGGTGGGGGTTTGGTGGGTTGGGTGGGTAGGTGGGGTTTGGGTGGGGGTGGGTCAGGTTTTAGGTGGGTTTTTGGGTTTGGGGTGGTGGGTGGGTCAGTTTGGGGGGGGGGTGGAGAGTCAGGGGTGTGGTCTGGGGATAAAAGGGGGTTTAGAGGGTAAAGTAGATGTTGTGATAAAGAGTAGGTCTAAGGATGTGGGTTGGTTTTGCAGCACGCAAATAGCTGACGATGCGGATAGATGCCCCCGCCGTTGGTGCGGATGAGACCACATGTGTCCGCAGCTCACCGGGCGATCATGCGCGAGGTGGGACTCTGGGGAGTCCAGAGGTACAGAGCGATAGAGAGAGATCACACCGATGGTCGCCTCATCGAGAGATGGGATCCGCGACCAATGTGTTCCATCTCCCGACCGGGAGATGACTATCACGCTGAGGATGGATGTATCGCATCCTTCGACTACCTATCGAGGGAGAGGCAGCCTTCCGTAGATTCAGTAGACTCGCCATGGACAAAGATATTACAAAGTTTTTGAGATGCAGCCGCGCTACTTACCTATCACAAATACATGAGCATCGGGTATGGTGACATGTACCGTGCGCATCGACACGAGACACACTGGCCATGGCCGATGATGATCGGGATCACCCGCTTCGCCTCCCGACTCGCAGGGAGGCCGCTTTCACGGGCGCTGATGGGGGTGTTGCTTGAGATGATCGAGGAGCATACTTGCATGCGCACCACCAAAGATCCGGCAAATATACAGAGCTCGGGGTTATCACCGGATGAGGCGATTCAGATCTGCTCGACATTTTTGCTGCATTGTTGGGCATATGAGCACATCATACGCATCCGCCAAGAGGGTTACCCCAAAGAGCCTGTGGCCACAGTCATATACGATATGGCTTTCGTGAGGTGGTCAGGGTCGTGGGGCAGCCACGAGCGCTTCACAGGCGAGATGTGGCGTATTATAGACATTTATTGAGGGCCCGACAAATGTAGACATCATATGGAGACCTTACAGAGGTCATCACCCGCACAGAGGAGGCCGAGTACAGCTTACGCTGGATCCAAAGACACTTTCTCGGATAAAGCAGACTCGAGGCCGGAGAGTACGAGAGGATACCCCTGAGAGGGTACGCAGCAGATGGGGCCGCGACAGACGAGCCACCTCCCTTCCCCAAGACAGAGGGATGATGTAGAGGCCCCACCGCCCGCACCACACCCTCGATCCAGATTGGGTCACAGAGAGGCCAAAGCAGATGATGGCGTAGATGATGCCGGGTGCACGGAGCATACAGGGTCTGGGGTGGGCTGGTCGAGAGCGGCGAGGGTAAAGACAAACCCGCACAACTGCACTGGCTGGCAAAGGTGACGGCAGAGAGAGATCAGCCTCAGGGGCCAAAGTGCAGCTTATTACAGGCAAATTGTCACACACAGCAGTACGATAGGGGTCTTACAGGGCAAAAATAGCCCAGCTGTGCAGTGCATTGCACAGCAAAGACCACCACCAAAGAAGACAAATGACAAAGCACAAGTACAGTATTGTGCACAAAGAAGATTTCAGAAAAGAAGAAGACAAATGCACAAATGTGCATTGTGCACATGATACCAAAAGAATGAGCAAGATAACACAAAAACACAGTGCACCACCAAAGACAGTACATGGGGTACCGGCAAGAGGAGTCCTGGGACCAGCCCCAAGACTCGACTGGTGGCACGGGATAGATACACGGAGGCGAGAGCGGAGGCCCAGACTATCAGATGTTCTCGATAGTACCGAGCCGAGTATCACCATACGCGGCACACCGAGCGAGACCTCGCGTAGTCAGAGATCGCAGGAGGCCAATGCACACCGGCGTGTGTCTCACAGTGCAGGAGGCGAGAGGCGCCACAGGGACCAGCAGGGAGAGGTGCCGAGGGCGGTGGGGAGAGCTGAGGGATCCCTGCATTGTTTTTGTATTTTGTATATTGGATATGGGCACCGGTCTGCGAACCGGTTATGTTGATAGAGGCCTGCGTGCCATCATTTATTCATGTATGGATTCATTTATTCATTATATACCGCCCTGCGAGTCGAGTACGGGTCAGATATTTGATACCGCCTCGAGCCGAGTATATTTTTTGATATGAGGGACCGCCTCGAGCCGAGCCGAGATTTTGATAGTTATCATGCGCCTCGCGTGCCGGCTTAGTTGATGATGAGATCACAGAGGCCCCAGGCAGGCACATCAGATATTTGAAAATTTGTATATATATATAGAGATGATGTTTTGATCCACATGCAAAGTGTTCAAAAATGTGTTTAAGTATTTCACAATGGTTTGTGATATAGAATATAGAATATATGATGAGTTATTGATGACGATGTTTTTGTTTTTGATATATATGGATGATGTGTTATATGATGAAATGTCGCATGTTTTGGGCTGGTTTTGTGACATCATATATATGTATCCGATGAGTCGATCCAAATGATGAGTTTTTGGTTTTGTGTAGATGTGACTTAGTTGATGGTTTGTTTGTTTTTGTAAAATAGATGATGTTATGGACATCAGAATGATATGTGTGGTGGATGGAGAAATATGGATAATGGTGTTGTTATGCAGAAAAAAGGGCTAAGCGCGCGACAAAAAAATTAGGTAGAAAATGAAGAAAAAGAACCATGTTGTAAAAGATAGGTCTATAACCGATATCGGTTAGCTAAACCGATGTCGGTAGCTGCTAGACCGATATCGGTCACATGACCGATACCGGTTATTTAGTTATGAGCTTTTCTAAAAATAGAAAAGCTAGGGTGGCAACTTAAGTTCTTATTTTTAGAGCCATGCAAGAGTTAAATACGCGAACGCGACGCTTTTTGACGACTGAGACAGGTATTTGCATGAGAGATTTGAGTGATTAGGAGTAAAGAGACAGGGAAAGTGATTGTGATCTGAGATTCAGAAGACAGAAAGGCAGGTTTGAAAAAGGTGGTGATAATGGCAGGACGAGGAGAAACATCCAGCAGGCAGGGACAAGAGGGAAGACAAGGGCCACCTCAAGCTACTGCAACCCAAGAGGTAACGTTTTGTTTGTGATTTGACTACTGCATGTTTTGTGAATAAGATGGGGGAGAGTATGTGGGTAGATATGAGAAAGAAAAGATGATAACAAGGGTTATAAATGGGGTGAGTGTTACATGGTAGGTAATCAAGGGTTTCAAGTATGTCTGTGTATACAGAGAGGAATAAACGAGCAATTTATTGTCGTAGGTGGTTGTTTTAGGCAAGGTGTATGAAAGTAACAGGGACCGATATCGTTAGGATAACCGTATCGTTACTCAACCGCACCGGGTTAAGTAGTCAGTAAACGATACCGGCCATTCGTAGGAATTTCCGAATTTGAGAAAAAACCCGGGGGGATTGGAGGAATTGAATGGTTTTTTGTTATTTGATGTACGCAGCAGAGGCAGGTGGTTGAGGATGAATGATAGTGTACCAAACTGTCATTGTCACTTAATCCGAAGCGGATGTAACGCCAAATTGAATGGACATTGATAAATCGTTTGGGGTTAAGTGGAATCCGCTTATTATTCACGAATCGCACGTAACCATGCTATGTTACAGCGCTGATCGAGAGATGGAATCCCGAGACAAATACCTTCTATCTCGCCAACAGGGAAATGACAAGAATATCGAAGATGTGTTCCGTATTTTGAGACTCCCAATTACAGAAAACCAAGATATCGTGCATTACCTAACACGGCACGGGAGCGATAACAAAGAGATTTGGTCCATACGCACGAGATTTAACACAACGAGGTTTGTCATTTACGTATGGGATAATGTATGCAAAGACATCCCGAGGAGACAAGGTTAGCAGTAATATTAATGATAAATGGTAGGGTATTATGCATTACCGAGGCGTATGGGGGAAGATTTCCAAAGGCATTGATGTGTGTTATTTGGGAGATGATAGAAAGGAACGTGACGCTTGCATGGGCACCGCATATTTGGCGCGAGCTATACAGGGGTTTATGGGCTCAGAGGTGAAATCACGTAACGACACACCGGATTGTTCATACTTATTACACTCGCTGGGCCTATGAGCACATTGTTTGTGTGCGACCAAGAGGCCGATCCATCCAAATGAGAGAACCGGAGTACGAGGTCGGGATTCGCACGATGGGTCCAAATGCAACAAGAGGCAAGATCCTGCCGTGACGGATGACTTTGAGTATTATAGGCAGTATGGGAGAGAGTGACGATCATGGATATCTCATCAAGGCCTTACGGAACTATATGGTAACAGAGAATATAGCTGAGGAGTTGAGGGGTGTAGAGCGATTGAGGTGGATCGCAGGGCACAGGCCAGGTGAGTATGAGAGGATTCCTCTAGATCGCGTGCGGCGACAATTTGGATTTGTGCAGGATATACCCCAGGCTTATAGACCCTATATGAGGATCGATGCAGAGGCAGTATTCTCACCTCCCCAGCCAACACCTCCAGAAGGGCCTGAAGAGGTAGCAGCCGATCGCAGGGTAATGGATGCAGGAACGACAGAGGCCTATAGATTATGGTGGGTAGCAGAACTGCGAGGTGTACGTGATCGTCCTGACATAGCGGTGATTACAGCAGAGAGGGATCGCCTCAGCAGCTTTGGTTCAAGAGCTCCAAACGCAGTGAATGAGACAAGAGGATCATTAGTGGTCATGAGTCACTAAGTGAGAGACTAGAGGCCGGAGTCCTCCATGCGAGAGGGCGTATTCATATGTTACAGGAGAGATCGGCAGATCAAAGCTGGGCGGTACCAATAGCCGTGGTACCATGAGGACAGAGAGGCCTCATGAGAGGGGTCGACGATCACGATCATCACCTAGTTCGGGATGAGGCGTGAGGGTCTAAATAAATGTTAGCAAGGTATAAGAATAAATAAGAGTACCGACCTGCGTGTCGATGATAGAGAAGATGTATTTGTTTAACATCTAAATAAAACGAGATATGTATGTTGATTTGAGTTATAATAATAAGAATGTTTTCGCTTTTGACTTATTTGCTTTTGAAAAAGGATAAAGAGGAATGTGATTAAATAGAAATACACAAAAATATTTATATTTACCACACATGATAGGTTATGGTAGGGGATGGTCGAGCTAACCTTGGGAGACCCCATGTCTCCGAAGTGCTGCCTACATAGCCCATTGCACAAAGCAAGGAGGGGCCTCAGACCGATGTAGTTCTCCCTTAGGATCAGGGAGAGGCGAATTCAGGCAATTTGGTACGGTTTAGGCAATTGGTTGATTGGTAAGAATATTGATATTAATATTGGTAAGGTAAGGTTGTTGGTGTCGGAAATGAATTGGTGATGTTGTAAAAGGTATAAGGGAAGTGAAAGTTAGCCTACCCAAGTGGTAGGGAACCATGTCCTGATTAAGATCAACACACAATCCTAGATGCGAGGCAAAGCGGAAAGAGTGCTCCGTAGGTGAAAAGAGCTAAACAAACCACCAAACGTAAACGAGCTTGAAGCCCTAGTACCGTGCATGACGAGAAGTCCATAGGTGAAAAGAGTCAGATGATCACAATATATCGGGTGTACGTTACGTCCCTCGAGTCAAAACAAATGGTGAGGTGAGGTGGATGATATAGCTGAGGTACAGAGAATTTATTACAAAGTGAGTGTTCTGACGAAAGAGAACCTACCCTAAATAGACAAGTCCATGACCCAAAAAGTTCTTTTTGAATGAGGCTTTTATTTTACTGAATATAGACTGATCGATGCGGGAAGTCTACAAGGGATATTGATTGTGCTATTCTTGAGGTCTTCACGAAGCTGATCAATGCGAGAAGCTTCGATAAAGGCTCGACTGTGTATATAGCTGTCCTTCGAGGGAGCAAATATTTATAGTAGCAGATATGATTTTAGTGCATAGCTGTCCTTCTGGGGAGCAAATATATATATAAAGCAAAGAATAATTTGGCATATAGCTGTCCTTCGAGGGAACAAATATATATATAATTTAGATAGCTAGATGTTCTTTTCGCGTGAAGCATCTAGTTTGGTAGGAAGTTTGACTCAAGAAAATCCCATAAGAATACGGCTTATTTTAAAACTTTGAAGTCATGGACTAGACTAAAAAGGGGAAGGCATCGCTTAGGTGAGGTGAGAATCAAACTATGTGAGCTTGATTTTTATTATGAGGTGTAGGAAACGGCGTGCATGTGGTGGTATGTGAGCTCAAGGGACGAGCGGCAGTAGATAAGAAGTGATATAACACTAAATTCAACAAAGAGAATGGTCAAAGATGCAAGGCATTATGGGTTCAGCTCAGCTTACCATTGCTTAAGCTAAACGATAAGTGCCCCGATCCATAGGTGTGAGTGATTATGTAAGGCCCAATCCAATCGGGAGCAAATTTTCCACGCTTGCTCTTTTCTAGTTTGGTGACATGTTGATTCTCTTTGAGGACAAGATCACCAACCTTAAAGGTACGCTCATGAAGTCGCTTATCATAAGCACGCTTTGATGCGTTTTTGATAGATTTGAAGGTGATCAAGAGTCAGTAAGACGACGTCGCCAAGAAGCTCCAATCACTAACCGCTCTCGCGGAAATCATCGCTGGTGAGAATATCCCAAGAGATATTCTAAGGGAGGGTATTTGTATTTCGAGAGGCAAAACAGCCTCTGCACTCATATACCAAAGAAAAGGTGTGGCATTAGTAGAGGTACGAATGCTAGTACGATAAGCCCAAAGGGCAAAGGGAATGTGATCGTGCCAATTTCTTCCTGATTCATCGACAACTTTCATGAGGATTTTGGTTAGGTTTTATTAGAAGATTCACCACCATTGGCCTCATGGATAAGAAGGCGATGAGAAACTAAGTTTGATACCAAAGTTGTCACAAAGGTCTCAGAACAACTTGTTTTTAAAGATTTACCATTATCTGTTATTAGGCGATGAGGAATACCAAAACGATAGATAATGTGATGGTTAATGAATTCGACAATTTTTTCCTTTTTTAGTTGAAATGAGTGGAATAGCCTCCACCCATTTTGTGTAATATTCGGTTGCTGTGATAATCCATCGGTGACGTTGTGAAGAGGACGGGTGAATCTCACCAATAAGGTCTAAACCCCATTATGAGAAGGGCCAAAGATCTCGAGCGACCCGGAGCGGGTGGCTAGGAGTATGTCAAGGTTGGCATGTTGTTGACACATAACACAACGCTTAACATATTCGTAGCAATGTTATCGAGAGTAGGCCAATAATAACCAAGGCGAAGGATTCGCTTAGCCACTATGAAGGCCACTAAAATGTCCACCACAAATACCGTCATGGACTTGTTGATGGTATGGGTGATCTCCGCACCGGTGAGACATCGAAGGAGGATGCCATCAAAGCCACGTTTATAAAGGAGACCCCCATAACTACATAACGAGAAACGCGTTTAAGAAAAGCACGCTTACCAAGACTTAGTAAGGTCGAAGGGAGAACAGAGGTCAGTAAGGTAGTCATGGAATTGGTGATACCAAGTATCCTCGCGAAAGTTACAGACACAAATTTATCGTACAAACAACCGGGGCTGAATAAGATGGGGCAAAGAGTTGTTGACCAAGACAAAAATGTCGAGTCACTGATGAGGCTGAATTTGCGAGGCTAAGCAAGCCATAGTATCCGCAAATTTGTTAGAGAGCGTGGAATGGTTCGGATAGAATAGTGAGTAAATAAGGCTAGAAGCTTAATCCACGTAGTGTTTGTATTTTTGAAGTTCCTCATTTTTGCATCGGTAGATGCCCATAACTTGATTGACTACCAATCGAGAGTCGCCAAAAATATTGATAGATTTGATACCTAAGTGCAAATAAAACCCGAGACCTGTAACAAGGGCCTCGTATTCCGCCGTATTATTAGTGCGGGAAATCGAGTCGGAATGAAAGAGGCATAGGCTCGGCCAAGAGGAACGAGAACAACGCCAGCTCCTCCACCGCTGGCATTTAGATCCATCAAGAAGAGGGTCATTTGATACGACTCTTCCCGAGTGAAAGAGTGGCGATGAGTTCGCTTGGGAATATAAAATTGGTAAATTGTTCCCGTAAAGGGGCTTCCGCAAGTCGGGTCTCGCGATGGTTTGTCCTTTGATTGATTTCTCGTGACGAACTCAAGGTCGAGGTCGGCGAGGAGCATGAGCCATCGGGCGATGCGCTGGTTTAGATGAGGTTTGGCATACATGTAATGGATGGGGTCCGTGTTGGTGATGACGAAAGTTTTGTGATTCGTAAGGTAGTGTCGAGTTTGGTAGCCACGAATGATAGGGCTAGGCACAACTTTTCTACATGTGTATACCTAGTCTCATAATCCACCAAAGTACGACTTATATAATAAACGGCTTGTTCTCGATTTTCGTAGTCACGATGTGCAAAGCATGGCCCCTACAAATGGTCAAAAGGAAAGGTAAAGGTAGAAAGGGCGGTCGCCTTGAGGTGGGATAAGCACGGGTGGCTGCAAGAGATAAGTTTTGAGAGCTTCAAAGGCTTGGTGGCACTCTTCACTCCATCAAAAATCAATGTCCTTCTTAAGGAGGTGATGGAAAGGTCGACATCGATCCGAGAGTCGGGAGATGAAACGCCGGATAGATCGAGCTTACCTCAGTAAACTACGCAATTGTTTGAGATTGGTAGTGGGGGCATTTCTATGATAGCTTTGACTTTAGATGGATCGACCTCATGCCACGCAAAGAGACGATAAAACCAAGAAGCTTTCCCGAAAGGACACCAAAGACACATTTCTTTGGTCAAGACTGATGAAATATTGTAACAAAGCATCAAAAATAATGGTTAAAACATCGAGATGTTCACTGCGATGTTTAGACTTGCCAAGAAGATCGTCGACGTAATCTTCAAGGATAGTGTGCATAATGTCATGAAAAATGTAGGTCATAGCCCGCTGATAGGTCGCACCAAAGATTCTTAAGGCCAAATGGCATTACACGGTAATGTAAGGTTCCCCAAGGAGTTATGAAGGAAGTTTTGTGTTGATCGGCAGGGGCAACCAAAATTTGGTTGTATCCTAAAAAGCCATCCATGAGAGAAAGCATTTCATGACCCGCAGTGAGATCAACAAGTTGATCAATACTAGGTAGGGGGAAGTCATCCTTAGGGCAAGCGAGGTTAAGATCCCAGAAATCCGTGCATATCCGAAGTCCCCCCGTCGCTTTAGTGATGTGTACGATGTTAGAAATCCATCGAGGATAGTCAATAGCAAGATGAAGGAAACAGAAAGAAGTCGCTTGAGCTCTTCTTTGACCAAGAGGGCAATGCGTGGATGCATTTTTCTCAATTTTTGTTTAATTGGCTTGGAATCGGGTTTAGAGTAATGTTATGGACAGGCAATGGTAGGATCAATTCCCGCATGTCACAGTAGGACCAAGCGAAAGCTTGTCATGCGAGCACGGAGGAAAGTAGTAAAGGCGACTTGTTCTCGATGCGTTAAGGGATTGTCCGATCTTCACAATGTGAGGATCCTCCTCCGTGTGGATGTTGATTTCTATAGTAGATTCATTCAAAGATGGTTTGGGTTTCGATGGTAAGGCTCGTCAATATAAGAATCATCCGCGCCAAGGTAAGTGAGGATGGAGTCGTCATCCCGACACTCAACAACATTAATCAAAGGCGAATCCTCTTCGATCATGTCCGGATACGTATGGGGAAGAGAAGATGGGTCCTCATTATCGCGCTGATAAGTGAGAGGACCTATGAAGATAGCATTTATGAAAAAAAAAAAGTTAGGAGGGATAGATTCAGTGGTCTATAGATTCTCGTGTGGGTGATGATGGCAAAGTGGGTGATGATGGTTTGGTAGGGGTGACGCTGCTCTTCTTCCGTATCACACAAATTGACACGAGGTGTCTCCCGTGTAGGTGTTTCAGAAAACCGAGACCACCGCGATCATTATGTTTGCGTGTGGTGATGGGGATGAGCGTGTCGTCGGCCTTGTTCATAAAGACCAAAACCAAAGCCTTTCCAAGACAAATGAGTCAAGAAGGTGAGGGCAAAGCGACGATTGGTAAGGTATTGAAAATCGATCGAAAGGAACCACACCAAGAGGAGGCTCAGGGGCAATGGAAGATGCGCCAACACCCCCATACGTTAGGTTAGTGCGGCAAATGAGGTGGTCCGTAGAGATTACTTCCCCACACGACGGTCATAGTTAGGATGGGCATGTACCGTCCGTACTCCCGTGGGGTATGGAAAGAACTAACGTTATATAGGCGATACTCCCCAAACAGTAAGGCGCCGAAAACATCTACTAAGGGGTCTGAGGTCGGGATGTTAGTCATGGGAAGGGAAGTGGTTTTTGCGATTTATGGTGGTTTCATTAGTCAAGGCGTAGGTGCGATTGAGGTACATGGTTGAGGCATAGTCAAGAAGATGGTCGGGTTGAATGAACGGGTGTCTTGATTGGTACCAAGACATCATTTGGGCGGTATAACATATCACAGGTTTTAAAGGGGGAGGATCAGCTTTTACGGTGCAGGACTTCCCTCGTACTCAAATTTTATGCATCTATGTAAGGTCGAGGGAACGCATCCCATGGCCCGATCCAAGGACGACCCAAAGAATAATATATTATATCGAACTCTCCCTCAAGGACATAGAAGAGTTCGGGTAAAGTACGTGGTCCTACCCGAATGTTGAGGATCACGGTGCCTAAGGTAGAGGTAATAATATTATCAATGACCGCAACATGATGGGGTCGGCACACATGTAGCTGTAGCTGAAGGGATATTCATTTGTTGAAAAGCTTTTCAAGAGATGATGTTTAGGCTAAGACCCCATCAATCATAACACGACGCATACACGAATGTCCCGACGTAAGTTTCGAGATGAACAGTAGCAGGTCGTCAGATCTTCTCGTACTCAAAATCGACAATTTCATCTTCAGAGAAACCGATCGCAGCAGCTTGTGGGTACAGAGACAAGTGGTGGTCAGGGGCGGTGGGTTGTTTGGGTGAGAGAGGCAACGTGATCGGGTGTTAGAATGGAGGCAACAGGGGGGTTCATTAGGTAAGACCTCGATCCTCAAGAATTTCAACGAGAGCTTGTCGATGAGATTCAAAGTCCGAATGAGATCATATAGTGTCATTTTGACGGTGATCGTGAAGTCGCTTGATCATGGCTCGATGGGCAACTCCATTAGAGACGGGGTAAGCGGGTCCACGAATAACCACTTTGGGTGGTGGTGCAATCTGGATGCTGACGAGAAAGAGAGGACGCAGTGTGCTTTCTTTCGCTTTCTCATTGTTTTTCTCGCGCTCGAGTAAGAACACTAATCATATTAATCTCGTAAACCCGAGATGAGGAAGATGGTCGGGATAAATTATGGTCTTCAAGAGGTGGGGTCAGAATAATGATAGATCGTGGTGAGGCGGGGATAGATGGTATAGAGAGAGGGAATTGAAGCTAAAGGTCTCTCCCTTCGTAAGTTGTCTTTCTTAACCTTTCTATCCGGGAGAGGTGACTCGACGAAGGATGGTTTTTAAAGCTTTCGCATCCCTCCACATCATGTCCCGGTGTGCGGTGATAAGCGCAGATCTTAGACTCATCATAACCTATAGGTCGAGGTTTAGACGGGTCATAAGGTCTAAGTGGGGGTAGGGAAATGGTCGCATTCTCTACTAACATACAAGGGATTTTGCGTAAGATCCTTTGAGTGGGTCAAAATCAAGAGGATGAGGGTATTGATTGTGTGGGTTTTGGTAATGTTTGGGCGTGGTTAGTTCGTATGGGTGGTGGTTTAACCGAGGGGTGTTGATATGTGTTTTTCACTAAACGTGGTTTCTTCGCGCAGAGCTACGTCTCAATTGGTTAGATGATGAGGCTACGATGACATGGTAATGGGAAACAACCACGGAGAAAGGGGAGTGACAGAAAATAAAATCCTTTGATGATGGAGTTTGTTTAGGGTCGATGGGTGGACAGATACGTGGGGTGATAATGTTGATATACCCTTTGATCCCCGTATGGGTGCAGAGGTATGGCGATCGCTTTTGAAGAAAACGCAGGAGGTATGATATATTGGTGCAAGGTGGAAGGATGAGGTCCCAATATGGAAGGTAGGTATGACGATGATGGTTTTGATTGTGATAGAGGCACGGGTTGAGTGTGTCTCCTAGGTGGCGGGGCGGCTTTATTCTTGGACAAATCTAGTCGCTTAGGCGGGTGTGTTAGACTGGGTATGGGTAAGGTCCCAAGCGTAGGGGAAGATTTGGCTAAGTTAATAGAAGTGGACGAGGCATTTGGTAGAGGTGAGGGGGGTGAAGGTGAGAACATGGGCATTTTAAGCTTCTGTAAACACTTCGGGTATATGGTGGAGGTCTCAGGATCGGTCATTTGCATTTGAGTAGAATATGGCGTACTCAAACGTTCCCATAGGATTTGTCTATCCTCCGGAGAGATGACAAATTCAGCTTGAATTGTAAATTTGGTACGGAAGAAAGGTGGGTTGTGATTCCAAATTATCGTGGGTGTGATACAAAGTGAGTAGATGAGGCACCGTATCAATAGATGTTAAGAGGTCAACCGGTCGTTGAAAAGATTTAGGCGATGAAGAACTAATAGGTAAGAGGGCGTGTTCGAGAGGATCCGCATGGTTAAAGAATTTGGTGATGTCAAGTGCAAGAGATTTCTCATCCTAAGGATGTCAAAAGGAGTGGCGACCTTCCTCTCAGTGCAACAAGAGTGGTAGAAGGGGAAGTCTGGGAAATAGATAGATTAGATAACATCCGTCAGCCTCAGGGATGTGGTATAAGCAGACTCATCGATGGGAAGAGGAGTCTCGGGCTTAACTCCTTATGGGTAAAGGAATGATTTCGCTTTGGTTCGATGGTGGTAAAGGAGGTTCGGCCCCGTGTTAGTGAAGAGGCTTGATTCAAAATTTTCTCGATAGAGGCTTTGGGTCAGGGTATCAAAGACTCGCATGGATCTCATGAACACTCTCTTCGCTAAGATATCCCGGTTTGTGTTACATCGGGGAGAGTGATTCGGGAATGGTTTGTTGAAGATTTTCAAATTTCGGTTGGCAGGGGCATTAGGATTATCGAGGGTTATATCCCCTGCAACCATTTCCTGCACTATGTTTTTCAACATCTTGCAGTTCTCATGACTGTGTCCCTTCACGCGGTGGAAGTTACAGAAGTCATTTTCTTTGTACTCAGAAGGTATGGCGCGAGTGGAATCAAACCCGAATGAGGTTTAACAGGAGGTAATGTAATGGCTCCTGCTTTGAGCAATTTTTCCAATATCACACCATATGTTTCTCCCAAGGGAGTGTAGTTGATGGGCTCGGCTTTGTACTTATAGGTGGTTTTGGTGGGGCATTAGATTGTTTGAGATTTAACCATCACCGCGTGGACAGCTCCTTTTGATTTAGAAGAAGTGGACGCGTGAGGAGTGGTGGTATTTGGTTTATCGGTAGAATCAGAGTTCGAAATTGGGGTTTTTGTTACGCAACCGCAATTTCTTCTTCTAAGGCTCGAATTTCTAGTTTCCGAGCCATGGTAAAGGCCTCATCAAATGTGCGGAAAGTTTGAATTTGAAGAGTAGGAGAAATGTGCTTAGCAGACATGCCCGTGTGAAAAGTTCGATAAGTTCACCCTGAGGCAAGGCATATGTAAGTTGGTCGATAAGGCCACGCCATCGTCCAACGAAATCTGCGATAGATTCGCCTTCGAATCATGTCGATGGCATAAAGGTCGGTGATGGATACTTTCTTAGAATGTTAATGGAGAAGTGATCCAAGAAAGATTGGGCTAGTTGGTTAAAAGAGAAGATTGAGTGCAAGTTAAAGCACCGTACCACTCCAAGGCGGGTCCCGATAAGGACATGGGAAATGTGCGAGTAACAAGGCATCATCATGGGCAATCAAATAACAAGCATGTCTAAATGATCGCAAGTGGTTGAGGATCCTCTTTACTATTAAAACGAGTAAATTTCTGTAACTCCCATCGAGGAGGATATGAATGAAGGGGGACAATGGGTGAATGGGCTCCCGACAAACTTGCTCGTATGTCAAGGCGCTACGACTTCCCGGCACGTAAGCCTCCGTGATTTTGCATTTTGTCCATCATTTGTTTGATGAAATCTGTGGTTGGATGAGATGATGATGCGGTTGTGGCAAACGGAGGCAAATTGGGCCAAGGGCCTCCACTGGACAATGGTGGAGTTAAGTGTTGATAAGGTATGGAGGATGAATATGTTGAGGCGATATAATAGGGATGTCCCATATAAGGTGTTGAGGTTACTGGATACGTGTATGGGAATGAGAAGGTAGGCGGAGCTTGAGAAGGAAAGCTCGTGTGGATAGGTGGCAGAGAGCAAGTCATGAATGGAGTAGTCTGCAAGAGAGATGAGGTAGGGGCAATGTCAGGGTAATGATATGTGGGGTCCAAGATTAGCCAAAGAAAACCAATCTGAGTCGTATGAACCTCCTCGGCCGCTTGATCGGGAGACGGGGCTAGAGATGCAGAAGCAAGGCGGTATTATCAAAGTGAGTGGGGGCTAAATGAGCAGCTATACTAATAGGCATACCAACAAGAGCTGACCATCAAAGCGTATGGTCAGGGTATGGGACAAATAGTATTGACAAACTAGAATTAGCATCCGTAAACTTGGCAAAGTCCTTGTCTCCTACAGAATTTGGGGGATCTCACCGGTGTCTCAGTAGGATTCCCATGCAATGTGAAGGGGGTGATTCAGTAAAGAAACAGAGCAAGCATGTGAAACCATGGCGGCGCTTGCTTTCGAGTGATAACAACCATGGACAGTGTTCACAATAGGGTTTCAATCTATCCGAATGAAACAAACCTTAGAATGGTGAAATTGGTAGTCATTGCTTTGGTTTGTCGTGGGTCAGAAGACAGAACCGATATCGGCCTAGTATCCGATGTCGGTTATACTATAGCCGACGCCGGTCGTAACCGATGTCGCGTAAGAAGTCCGGGTTAACAAGATATAAAAGGCTCTAATTTGATTTTTAACAACGCTTAGTATACGTGTCCAATTATTGATCACAGTAAGATTTAGTATGAGAAAGAAAACAGAAACTAAAAACAAGCAAGATGCACACACAAATCCGTAGATTAACCCTAGGGTTAATTTTAATTATCGTGGGCTTATGCCTTTAGACGTAGAATGATGTCGAATCCTAAACAAGAGACTTAGGGAAATGTCAAGTTGTTTTGGCTTATAAGGTTACCTCAATCGGTGAGGAATACCGCTGGAAAAAAAAGGGGGATGTTTGAGTCAAGTGTTAATTGTGAAGTGATTCGGTATGTGTTGTGCAAAGTTGAATGTAAGATTAATTTCCTGTCAATACCGTGGATATCACCCCACGTGTACGACTTGCTACTTTAATCTACGTTCACTAGAATTGAAAACAACAAGCAGAATGCAATGCACGTGTTTTAAACCCAAATCGAAAATTATGTTCGATGAAGCAAGAGAGATGACTTTCACTAATGCGAAACTAGGAAAGCAAGACAAATTCTTTACGAAATATATAACAAAAGCAAAGCAACAAAGCAAGTATGCTTCCTAAAATGAAAATAAGCAAGAGAAACAGAAACCCAAGATGGGTCCCACCTAAGCGCAAGCAAAATGTTTCACTGTTTAAATGATTCGCCTCCTTTTTTTAGAAACAGATAAGGTTAGGGGCTAGGAGGAATACCCGTAAATGTCGAGATGGTGTGCGCGCACCGTGAGAAAGATCAGCCGATCATGCAAAGAACTCCTTTTTGTCTCGGAAGGACTACCCGCAAATAAGAACACAAGACCACAAGATTTTGATTAGACAATAAATGAGGAAACCGCCTTGGGCCCAGTGAAATATAAAACTTCCTTTCAAGGTGGTCAGCTTCCCTATTTAATATGAATTAACACAAAAGACTCGTAAAATATCAATTAAGTTACTTTCGTTGAACCGGGTAGGGAAAGGCTGGTTTTCTCGTTTTGATCGAGGAACCGATGCCGTTGTTATCGATAACCGATGCGGCATCGATAACCGATACCGGGGGTTCTAGGATCTCGTAGGTTAGTTGCTTTGGGGGGTAGTGGTTGTTTGTAAGGTCAGTATATAGGTGGTATTAGGAAATAAGGTGATGAGAGGTAGATGAATGATAGTTAGAGGTAATATGCACGTTGGGTAGTGGATTCAGATGGATTTATGAGGACCGTGATTCAAAGAGCATAAGAAATGTTATAACAGAGGACATGCAAGATGTGACTTACCGGTTTTGACAAAGATGCAAGCGATCTCCTTTCTGCAAACACTTCTCGGTTTCTTCACTGCCTCTACTCAAGTGGCCAAGTGAAGATCTCTGACTCATTTAACCCTTTTTTGGTTTGCCCCAATGATCTCTCCGTGATTCAAAATCATTCGACCCACCTTCCTTGATCCCAAAATGAAATTCCGATCCTTTGTTTTTGGTTTGGGAGCCATTTATGGGAACCGGTGGTCTTAATTAGCAAACCGATGAGGGGTGGTAGGTAGGTGAACCGGATTTATCAATTAAGGTAAAAAAATAGGCTATTTTTAGTAAAATAACCCACCTTCCCCGATTTGGGTCCCGAGAGATCGTAAGACACAAATTTGGTCAAAATACCTTCCGAGGAAGATAGGAAAATTTTGATGAATGCGAGTTTCTAAGGAAAAGGAATATAATACTAGAAGTAGAGTTTTCAAAGGGGAGGTCCTTGAGCTTAAAGAAGAGATAAAAACCCAAGGAAATAATATGAATGGTGTGGATGTTCCTCCTATCATTGTAGAGATGGAAATACCACATGCCCTAGAAGAATTGGGAGAATCACTAGAAGTATACTTGGGTACTTCACTTTTGGAATCTTAGCTTGATGTTGATCCTTTTTATACTACTTTAATCATCAAGGATAGGTTGGTGCACAACTGTATGTTTGATTCGGGAGATTCATGCAATGTGATGCCTCTTGAGGTGATGAATGAATTAAATATCAAAGTAACAACAACCTTTAGAAAGTGCACAACTATGGATTCAAGGGAAGTTCCGGTGATTGGATATGTTAAAGGGTTAATAGTGCAATTGGTAGCTTACCTAGGAAAATCCTTAACTATGAATGTGGTTATTGTGGATTTCCTAGCCAAATGGGGAATGCTATTATCAAGAAAATGGGATGCTAGTGTGGGGGGAAGTGTACAAATGGATATGTCATATACAACCATACCAGTGGAAGGAAACCTTGTAAAATTGTATGGTGAAAAGAAGATGTTACATCTGATTGAAGATCCTAACAATGCTTCTTATGAAGTATTATATACAGATGTAGATGTTGATAATTTTGTTGGTTATGCAAATTTTAAGGAGCATGAAATTGACAAATGTAAATTTCTTGAGCAACCTGGTTCCCCTTGGAATTTGATGTTTGATGGAGCTTTTTCTAAATTTGGAAATGGTGTTGGTGTTGTCTTGATATCCCCAGATAAGGAAGAATTCAATTTTTCTTTTAAACTCAAGTTTGAATGCATAAACAATATTGTAGAATATGAAGCACTACTTTTGGGTTTAAGGATTGCTTGGAGGTATGGTATTAGGGACATTATTATTACGGGGATTCGAACTCGGTAGTCAAGAAAGTTAAAAATTTGTATGCAACAAAGAATCAAAGAATGAAACAATATAAGCACGGAGTTTGGGATTTCATTAAAACATTTGATTCCTTCAACATAGTATACCATGAAAGAAAGAAGAATACTATAGAAAATAAGAGGCAATATTGGGATCTAGGTTTGAAAATTGTATAGTGTCTCCTTATTGTGAATATGACATTGAAGTACTGATAAGACCATATGTCCCTGATAATGTCAAAAATTGGAATGTTTTTGAAGATGATGCCCAAATTCAAAGGTTTTTACAAAACAAAGGAGGATTCACATATCATAATGTGGATTGGGAGCCAATGGTTTGTGTTAATGAGGGTAAAGAGACCCTATTTGGTAAGGATATTATTCAGTTGAAGACAAATACTATTCCAAGAGGTTTCATTGCACTACATCAAACTTTGATAATTCCGATCACATTGTTAGTAGGCATATGTCAACTTCAAGAGATGTGGAGGAACACAACCTAGGGATAGATAGTAAACCTAGGAAAATATGGCTAGGTAGTAACCTGAGTAAAGAAGAAAATAAATCATATGTCCAACTCTTTTTAAAAGTATCGAGGATTGCTTGGCATGGTCATATTCATAATTAAAGGCATATAAGGAAAACCTTTTCCAAAGAAAAGATACCAGCGAAGCTAATGCCAAACCATTTAGGCAAAAGAAGAGACAAATCATTCCACTTCTTTCTCTCAAAATGCAAGAAGAATTAAAAAATTTAAGGGATGGAGGAATCATACAACCCACAAGTTATTCTTCATGGGTGGAAAATCTAGTACCAATTCGAAAGAAGAATGGAGATATAAGGTTGTGTGTGGATTTTAGGAACTTGAATAAGGCATCAATCAAATATAATTATCCCCTTCCCAATATGGATAACATGTTGTAGTTAGTTAATGGATTCTCAGGATATAACCAAGTAGTGGTGAAATAGTTAGAAAGAATCAAAACCGCTTTCACCACTCCATGGGGTACTTATGTGTATGTGAGAATGCCATTTGGTCTGATGAATGCTGGAGCAACATTTCAAAGAGCTATGGATGTAGCATTCTCAGGATACATAAATGATTTCATTGTTGTATACCAGGATGATGTGACAGTATTCTCAAGGAAAAGGAGTGATCACTTGCAACATCTGGAGAAAATGTTGTTAAGGTGCAAGAGAATATGGCATTTCACTTAATCCTAAAAATGTCACTTTGGGGTTCAAAAGGTGAATTTGTTGGGACACATTGTATCTAAAGAAGGGGTCATGATTGATCTTGAAAGAGTGGAAGCTATTGGCAAAGTTCCTATACCCAAAACCAAAAAGGGAATTCAATCTTTTTTTAGACAAATAAATTTCATCAGGAGATTTATTTCTAACTTTGCTGAAATGACTATCCCCATTATGAGTATGCTAAAAAGGATTAGATTATCAAATGGGAGGAAGAATCTATCCAAGATTTTACTGGAATTAAGGAAGCATTAAAGAATGCCCCTATTTTGGTAGCTCCTAATTACAAGAAATATTTTCAAATGTTTTCTTTTGCTTCTAAAACACTATTACATCTGTACTATTGCAAAAGGATGAAGAAGGAAATGAAAGGCCAATTGATTTCTTTAGTAAAGAACTTCAAGGAGAAGAATTGAAATATACTATCATGGAAAATCACACCTTCTCTTTGGTAAGAGCAAAAAAATTCAGACCATAAATCTTGAGTTTCAAGATCACATCCTATGTTCCTCATACTATGGTCAAGGAAATTTTGTTAGAAATGGAAATCTCAAGTAAAAGATGTCGATGGGTAAACAAATTACAAGAGTATGGAATGGATATTCAAACCACCAAGTTATTTAAGGGTTTAGGATTAGAAAAGCTAATGGTAGAGAGAAACATGCAAGTAATGGAAGTAAATGAAGTTGAGGGAGGAGATATGAATTTCCATGAAAGATTGATCAATTTGGCATGGTACAAGGACATCATGTTTTATCTTAAACATTTGGAATGTCCTAGACATTTGAGTAAAAATCAGAAGAGGATGCTCAGTTAGATTCCCGAAATATATTATCACTGATTATGGATTAACATGGTAGAATCCTGAAGGGATTCTCTTAAGGTGCATTATTGAAGATGAATGCCTAAACTAATTGCAGATTTTCATGGAGTAGTTTGTGGAAGGAATTTATTTGGAAGGGTTATCGTTAATAAGATTTTAAGGGAAAGTTCCTGGTGGCCCACACTTTTTAAAGATACAACTTTGTTAGTGAGAAAATGTGATATTTTCCAACATTTCTCAGGAAGATTGAAATCTTGAGGAGCCCTCCCTTTATAACCTATATCAATTAAAGCCCTTTTTCAGCAATGGGGTATGGAATTTTTTTAGAAATATCAGATCCTTCAAGTGTAGGCCACATATGGATATTGGTGGCTACCGATTACTTCACCAAATGGGTTGAGGAAATCCCTACTAAGAAAGCAACTCACTAGATTTTTATGGATTTTGTCTTAAATCACATAATCTACAGGTTTGGATTACCTGCCAAAATAATTGCTGACAATGCTATGAGTTTTCAAGATAAACCCTTGGTGGCCATGTGTCAAGAGTATGGAATAAATCTCACATATGCATATAATTACAATCCCCAAGGTAATGGACAAGCTGAGTCAAGAAATAAAAATTTGTTGAAAATAATCAAGAGGACATTGGAGATAAATAAACAAAGATGGGGTGAACAATTGAAGTTTGTTGTTTGGGCTGATAGAATCACTACTAAGAGAGCTACTAGAAAAGACCTTTTGAATTGGTATATAGAACTCAAGCCCTCCTTCCCCTACACATGTAATTATCTTCCTACCAATTTATTCGACAACTTGAGGATCAAGAAGTTAGTTTGTATGGTGCAAGGATAAATCGAATTGTTGAATTGGATGAAGAAAGAAGAGAGTGCCACCAGAGACATTTTAAATTCAAGGAAAATATGAAAATTTGATAAAAAGGTGACTCCACGAGTTTTTAGTGTAGGAGATCTTGTGTTACTATGGGATAATAGACATGAGGATAGGGGAAAACATGGAAAGTTTGATGCATTATGGATGGGTCCTTACTCCATTGACATCAAAATTGGTGAGCATACTTTCATCTTGAAGGATCTAGATGGAGAACTACTTGAGTTTCCTATTAATGGCAAGAACTTGAAACACTTTCTTGATTGCTCTCTCAAAATTGAGGTACAAACTATTGTATAATGTACAATTTTTTATGTTTGTTTTTGTTCATTTTTGGGTTTTTGTCTTTGTTTGTCTCGGTCTTTTGTGATCAGTTGTCTTGGGTTTCTCTGTGTGTTTTCAGGGGAGTAGGTTTTTATCACTTATTTCTTTATGTTGGTTTTTGAATCAATAGCCCAATTGATTTTAGCATGTGGTCTACTTTTCTTTGCACCACTGCTTTTTATTCTTGAGGCACTCGCGGGAGTATTCATCCACGAGTCAGAGACGGTGTTGGTGCTCAAATTAATATCGCCACTATTTGGTTAATCTTTTCCATCGTTATTTGTTATATTTTTCTATTTTCCTATGGGGGTGTGAGTTGGCCTTTTAGTTATTTTGTATATTGATTTTTCCTTCCTCATTTTGGTTGAGGATCATGTCTGGATGTGCATTATTTTGAAGTTCCTTGCGGGGAACCAGTTGTATTTTAAGATTTTAAATTAGAGGGATCACCCATTGTAATTTTTTTCTTGGTCTTTTTTTTATTTGCATTTTATCTCCCATTTCTTACTGATGTACGTGGCAGCTCCCCAATTGAATGCACTATGGCAGGTCTAATTTGTAATTTATAATGTTTATTGCATTCACAAAATGCAAAATCGCCCTGTGACCCGATAAATATTCTTCAAATATTCACAATCATAAAGTAGCACAAGCAATTTCTCAATTAGCATCTAGGAGTGTACATTTGTCACAATTTGAGTGGATGCGGGAAGCAACACATATTTGTATTTTTGTGCACTAAGGGGAAAAGTGTAAAAGTGTAAAAAGGTTCTCAAGACCCGCAAGGGACATGTGGCTCCTTTCATGCAAAAGGTGGAGATGCGGGTTGTCGGAGCACTCAAACATATTTGGTCTTGAATTGGAAAAGAAATAAAACTGTAGAAAAGGTCCGTCGCCACGCTATCACCCAATGTGACCACGTGTCAAGTTCATGTTGAAAGCCAAAAGCGATGGGCGGGTCAAGATAGCAAAAATGTGTAAGTTCTAAAATATTACAAAACTACAAAAAGTTTCCACAAGCCTACGTTATCAAAAGTCTTTTCCAAATGGACAACACACTTTCAAAGTTGAGAACTGTGGAATGAACGATTACGATACAATGCATTTATTTCTATCGCCATTAATGTTGCTACGCAAATCAAGGATGTTTTAAATTATGTGAATGCTTTCATCTTCTATTATCAATTTTCTAGATTTTTGTTGCTACCTTTTGTGATTTTCATGGAGAATTATCATGATTTTAACTATGAAGCTTGAATTGGGAACCAAAGGACTGAAAATGTTGTCGATTTGGATTTAAATTGCTCAGGAACTCACAGGTTGATTGGTAAGAACTTAGAAACTCCTATGTTTCTCTTTCATTAGAAATTTGGTTTAAAGTAAATCTAGGGTTTTTTAAGATGAAGACCATGCCATCTTCATTCTCAATTGTGTCAAGGGTCACGATTGATTTAGACAAGATTACATACATGAACTTGATGAGTGTTAATCTAAATGATTTTCTTCAGAGACTGAATAGCCCCCATAAGAGTGAATCCCTAAAGGCAATTCAAGATAGCCGCATTGCTCTAGTGGGTGTTATCCCACCATCAGTTCATTGCCCAAAATTGGTGTGGCATTGTGCTATGAATTATGATCCCAAAAAGAGGGAAGTATTAGATGGGAGTGGGGATGTAGTTTTGACATTGACACCTGTAGCCATTAGAATAATGTTAAAATTACTTTTAATCACCAACCCAATCACTATTGGTATCAAATTAGCCTTACAGGATAATGAAGCAAAGAAAAATTATTATGCCAAGATTATAAATATAAAGTGGATAATCATGAATAAGACAAGTAGAATCCTAAAAGGTTAGTAAGGGCACAATTTGTTGAAGAGATTGAAGATGTCATTGTGTTATTAAGTCAAATAACGGGTTGGAATTTGTAAATGAATTTAAGGAATGGATGGTTACTTACATATGGATCACTTTGGAGAGAAAGGGGATCATTTACTAGGCTAATTTCATTGCGAAAGCACTACATGGCCACATGGTTACCTAAGAGGAAAAAAATTGAGATGGGTGATACTTCAAAACTATAATTTTATATGATGACCTACTTAATTTACAATGTTGTAGGGCATAGACATTTCCTAGGCATGTTACCATGTGTAGACTTCAAGTAGTGCCAAATGCATGAGATATTCCCTCAACCTAAATCGATCAAATGGAGTGGGAATGTGAGGCTAGTTAATGATGATTTCTTTTCCACAATCATTTGTCTTTTCAAAAAAGAGTGGGGATAGTATAGAATTTCTAAACAGGCTAGACAAGTGATTTTGGAGTATGGATGCTACTTCATTCAATATAAAAAGTTCACATACATAAGGGTTAGTGGTTTTGAAGGAAAACCTTGTAAATTTCTAGGTATTTAGATGATAAATTGGCTTTATGTGAATTGGAAAGGCAGCTAACACATGTGCATAAATTTTTTCCGGAAGACATAAGAAAAATATCAAATTCCCCATTAGAATTGGAAGGTATTCATGCCCTTCCATCAAAATGCCAGTTGATTAAAGATGAAATGCAAAAGTTTGACATGGAAAATTTTGAGGCAAGGGCCAATTATGACATCATATGGGTATTCAACAACATTGCAAATAATTTTGAGCATGATCCTTAGTTTGAATATTATTGGATGAATTGTAGGGATGAAGAGGAGGTCAAATTAAGGGATTTCTCCATAATGACCCTTTCACAAATAATAGATTTCAAAATTACAGTTATCCCAGAAGGAATTATGGATGATCCACATATAATAAGAAGGTATTATGTTGATTAGAAGGTGGAAGCACAACCGATAATCCCTCTAGATTAGAATGAGACAGAATCTAATGAATCTTACAAAAGGATAACTAATGAATGAGAAGAACTGTGAATTGGTTAACTCAAAAGAGAAATGACTTATTAATTTAAAACACATAAATCTTAAATAACTTTAGGAGTTTGGGAAACTTGAGTGATGATATTCTAGCCTTGAAGGAAGGAGCAGATAGAATGTCTCCTTTTGTAGGAAAGGCCCCTTAGTTTCCCTAAAAAATTCCCACTCCCAAACTCATACATGAGTGTACTTCAGCTGCTAGTGGGACTGGTACTCCTATGTTAGTTCTTAGGAAAAATATTGAAGACATGCTCTTAAAATCTATGGAAAATGCCCCCATTACTTTTGCAATGCCAATCCAAGCAAAGGGGAAGGGCTTAACATCCCATGTGGTTTTCTCAGGTGTTTCACCAAAACATCATAATACTGAGAAATTAATGAGTGGAGCTATAACAAGTGGTCTTACTCAATCTAATCCACACAAGGAAGGGAAAATAGTAGCACCCAATCAAAAAATCTTTAAAAGGGAACACAAGAAACATAAAGTTGCTCATGTACCAGTTTTGTGAGAATACGTTCCCACACGCCCAAAAAGAACAAGAAAAAAGATGTGGTAATCGATCCTCTTGAGTTTGAAAGGAGTGATGTTTCTCAATAAAAACATGCTCCTTCACTACCACAAGTTTAACAATTAGAGATTCTATTCCCACCTTTATCTGTGGAGGAAACAAAAATGAAAGGCACTCAAGATCAATAAAATTAGGAAAATGTTGTAGATAGTTCGATGTAAGCAATAAATTTTTAACTCCATGTATGAAAAAATTTGAGACCCTGCTTACTAAGGACATGAGTATGCCTTCCTTTGGAACATTGTATGAATCTACAAAGACCCGAGCTTATGTAATTGATGTTGATACTTGTGAGGGATTTTATTTGTTAGATGCACTCAAATTATCTTTGAGTGAACCATTGATGACACTAGTAGATGACCTCTAAACAAGTAAAGAAATAGAGAGAATTATTCATCCATTAATTAGTAAAGAAAAATCCCAAACAACAGATGTTACTTCTATAAGACAAGAGGTTACAAAATCAGATAAACCAGAATTTCTTTGTGGAGAATATGTTAATGCAAAGATGTTAATAGAATGCAGATTATTTCTATTTCGATTAAAGTTACTAAAGGCTGATGAACTATCTCGGGAGGGAAAATATGTTTCTGAAGAGAAAGTAGAAGTAGCACAAGTCACAATTTCTGAGAGAAAATAATTGCTATTAAAGACATACAACCTCTATATGGAAATGTGAAGTTATCTTTAGATGAACAACTTATCACGTCATTACCAAGTGCATCATCGAGCATGAGGAGGGTAGGATGCCAAGTTAGTAGAGTTTGAGGAAGGAAGAGCTTGCGAAGCTAGTCGGTGATACAGGAAAATGTTGGAGGAGAAGTTGGGTCCAATATGGCATAAATTGGAGAAATAAGGAAGGAATATCCTCGACTACCGATACAAACTAAGAAAATAATTATCAACCTTAGTTTTCCTACTAATGAGAGGAACAACTAGAGGAATTATTAACATAGGGTGAGAATAAAAAGGTGATTATCAAAATAAATAATTAAGAACAAGAAGAATCACTAGTTTAGGATGAACAAGGGGTATTCAAACAATTGATGGTTGTCCTGAGGACTCCCAATAGAAATAAAAAGAGACAAAGGATAGAACAAATTTGGTGAAAGGGTGGATTAGTGAATTAATTTCAAATGAGGAAAAGGAGATCCTCCTTGTTCAAGCTATTGACCTTCTTTATGTCTTTCCCAAAGATAGTAAGAGCCTAAAAAAGGACTACAAATATCACTAAATCCCACACTTTGATGCATCGGGAGCCAAGAATTTGGAAGTAGAAATCCCCTTTGAAGGAAATACTAGAGAAGATATAACAACCAATGATTATCATGTCTAGATCATTCCCTTAGGAAATCCCTCAACGGACCAACTAAAACAAGGGGTATTTAAAGATGTGAATGACCTTTTACAAAAGGTGGATGAAGATAGGATGAAAAATAGGAAGTTAAAGGAACAAGTTAGAGCCCTGAGCTCTAGTTTCTAGTAGTTGATTAGGAAAACTATTTAAGATTAGACAAGTGCTTCCATAGATACCCCTGAGGGAATGGATAAAATAAACAAAGATGTCAAGAAGGTCCAGGTAGTGGACACATGGATTGAAAAATTAACCAAGAGGGGAAAAGAAGCAATTGCAGAGGCCAGGTCAAAGTATGAAGATCTCAAGAATAGACGTTTTGTCGTGCAAATTTTCAACAGGGAAATAGGAAGTTTCCAAACATGACTACTATACCACTTTGTGTCGAAATTTTCATGTTTTATCATTCCTAGGCACCCCAAGTCAAATCCATCAGTCTTTTCACCCCCTATTTGATGTCAAATTGATCCCCTAGGTGATTTAGGAAATTTTATTCATTCCCCTTAGGTGATTTTAAAAACTTCTAAAAAGATGTTATCTTCTGACAATATTGGGAAGGGCTATCGTTGGCCTTCCCAGGACTAGATCAACCCCCTGGAGTGGAGTGGAAGCACCAAATTCAACATGGAGATGAATTGAATACCTTAGAACATAAAGGAAATTATTTTGGAAGGTTTTGAGAAAATTTTAATCACTTGGAGCAGTCTAAGTAAAAATAGGGTTCACAAGCTTAGGCAGTACACAGGCCAAAACAACTGATGGGCTTCAAAAGAAGATTCTGGGAGCTCCGAATGGAGTTAGAAGTAAAAAAAAAACATATACGAAAAGAGGATTCCAAGACCTACATGATGGTGAAATAATTATTTTCAAAAACCTTGGAGAATAGGAGTTTTAGGTAGTTTTTATTAAGCACAAGTGGAGTCTCAAATCAAAAATCTGATTTTTCGGAGATCGGTGGATGCATAAAGACATTAGACCCCCACCATTCAATTTAAAATGCCATTTATAGTCATTATCATATACAATTTCACTAATAAATTACACTTTGGGAGTTTAAGTTATCATTAGTCCAAGTTACCCTCTAAAAGGCGATTCGGGACTTAGTCATTTTTCGGAGGACACATGTCGGCACTCAAGACCTTGGTAGGATTTCATGTCCCAAGAAGTCCCTAAGGTCAAGTACACCAACCCTTGAAAATTTCTCTCAGCCCCCATGTGACCTATGGTACCCTCATGTGACCTCCAGACTTGACAGTTTAGCCCCAAGTGCATTTTTGGAGCATCCACTCCCTGTCGTCGGATCAAGCACCACGTGTCAGCTCTAAGACCACTATGGAAACTGATGTCCCTCATGTCCCTGAGGTCAGGGACATCATACATGTAAAAATGTTCTCAGCCCCTATGGGGAGTCTTTTGGTCACTCACGTGACTGACTTTTAGCCCCCATGTGTATTTTTGGAGCATCCATTCCCTTTCGTCGTCAGATCAAGTGCCACATATCAGCTCTAGGACCACCATGGAAACTGATTTCCCTCATTTCCTTGAGGTTAGGGACATAAGACATGAAAAAGGGAACCCGAGAACCTATGGGAGTCTTTTGGTCAATCGTGTGACCAACGTTTAGCCCCAGAGTGCTTTAAAGAAAAAAATTTCACCTTCATTTTGTGCCGTCGGATCACCACCACATGTCGCCATCTTGCTCACCATGGAATTTGATGTCCCTCATGTACTTAAGGCTAGGGACATTAAGGAAAAAAGTGCACCTAACTGAACTCAAAAATTTGAACTTTTTTAAGCGTTTAGTTGTTTCTTCTTTGCTTCTCATTGCTTCTCACTGCGAGAAGAAAAGTTGTAGAGAACACCTCACTCCACCATTGCCAAATCTTGAACCATATATTGATTATGATAAAATTGCACAAAATAAATAAACACGAAATAATCTGTAATCTCTCACACCAACTATATTATTTTCTATGTCACATTACACAAAGATGATTAATGGCTATTATATAGCCATATACATAGCTAAGACAACCTCCTACAAAATAGGGAGGTGTTATAACAATTAACCTTATTTAGTTGTGATTGTTACTCCCGTAACAATACACAACTCAACGCCAATAATATATTATTGTTTATATAAAAATAATATATTAATAACATATTAAACTATATAATAATAATTACCAATGTAATTATTATCTTACACAATGTAAATACTAATTCCTAACATTCCCCCCCTTAGTGTTTACATGGTAGAAAAACATCCACACTCTCAACTGCAGTATGCTCACCCTTGTGGCATGTCCAACTCTGTGACTCATGACCTTGATCCAAAAGAAAGGCTCGCTCCTTCCATGGTTTTAAACAGGCTTACCACAAACCTTGACGTGATAGGAACCTCATCAACTGTCCACCTCGTGTGGTTTTCTGGATCCTCCCACAAACCCTTTCAAGATCCATGAACTGACTTACTCTGGTGCTACTATTCACCACTATGCTTATACATCAGGGAATTATGTAGGAAACACAACATGCATATCACAAAACTACACAATAGAAGATATACTGAAAATATTTCACATTACTTCCTATAAGAATCGTAATGTTCTTAATCATAGTCTCTATCATTGATCGTTGCCACTCGATCTTGAACAACATAGAAAACTGCCACTGCCACTGGAAGCTTTCCTTGACTAAGTCATTTTGGGTGCAGAATGGGAATGGAACATTGGTATGTATTCCCCCCCACAATGTGAAATTCCACTCATATAGATACTGAGAAGCAAAATGCATCAAGAACACACTCTGAATGGATCTTGCTAGTTAGGTCTTGTTGCACATGGTCACTAATTCTAGTGAACATATTCTTCTAGCTGACCATCTTCTAAAGAAGTACGACAGTTAGAGGACCAAGTCAGTTAGAGGGATCACTGATAGTCATCTGCGCTCCAACACAAATCTCTTTCCAACATCCATAAAATACCACACAAAATGAGAACACTACAAACTAAAGCACACTAAGAAAATGGAAACCACACTGAAAATAATATACTCACACCATACATATGCCACCACAGCTTCTGCGTGGCCCCATCATTGGTGACTGACGAGAGGTCACTGTTTGACCTCCTTCCTCCGATGCCTCCTTCCTCCATTATATGTACCGCTTAGGCGGAGAGAAATGTGTTCAAACTTCTTTTCCGAACTTCTCATTTTTTGTAAAAGATGGTCTTTGTATTCTTTAGCTGCCAACCTTTTTCTTTTTAGAGATCTAGGTGGTTTAAATTCAATGTCACCTTCATATCCTTCTTCTGAATTTAGCATAGCTGAATTTTCTTGATCTTGTATATTTTGATGTCTCTCTCCATGGTAATTGGTTCCATGAGAATACATTTTTTTCTTCTTTTCTTGACCATTGTGAGATAGGTAAAACACATTTTTACAAAATTATTTACCTAGACAGACTGACAATAAATAATGACACTTTATTATACTTAACGAAAAGACCTAAACAAAACAACTTTTTTTTTAATATAAATTTGACAAAGACAACTTTATGACTCTTGACTTTTGACGACTTTGGATAACTTTCAACAATGAATTTTATTGACATAAAACTTTATTTTAAGGACCACAAAATTGACACAAACAATCTTTACATCAATACTAAAATTAATATTTAATTACTTTTTAATATTTTGACTTGACTTAATACACAAATTACAGAATTGAAAATTCCAACTCATGCACATTAACAATACAAATATACATAAAGCACTACATAAAAAAATTAAATCGACAATGTACTAAAAGATGACCAAACACAACTTATAGTTTGACTCACAATTTTGCATGGACACGTAGGACATGTGGGTACATGGAAATTGTTTGGAAGATACTTGAGGCGCTCTATCAAATCAGGACTGTGTGAGATGTTGGAGTTTGTTGTCGAGAACATGTCCTCCTGTATTTCTTCTGGTAACTATCATCTTTATCATGCAAGTCACCTCACCCTTTCATTTGACACGTCCATAACAGTTATTGATCACGAGTCCAAAAAATACAGTGATATTCTTGATGAAACACCACGATGCGCTGGGTAGACAGTCAATGGACAATCAATATGCCTTCTCAATACACTGGGCCTTGTCCTTTCTTCTAGATTGTTGACTAGACGTATGGATTGTAATACGTCTCCCTCATCCATGTTTTTCTAGACGTATGAATGTATTCACAGGTAGATGGTTCTATGTGGAGGATACAAATGTCCTTTAGACACATCCAATTTTTTTAACTAAATCCAGTGCATGAATAACTGGTGCTTGGAGCTTTGAGGATGTGCCAAGAGTGATCTCTAATTGATGATACTTCTATAGATGGTTGGGCACTAAGACATTGGTGATCTCCACATGCCTGAGTAGATCTCAAATGTCACAGCCAAAGAAATATAATCTGAAGTATGTTCCTCTTCCTTTATAATCACAGTCCAAATGCACTCTTTTCCGGTCCTCGATCTAGGCACAGAAATAGATATTTATCATTAGATCTAAAAATATCTCACATAAAATTAAAAGAAAGAAACCATGCATCGGGACGGATTGAAATAAGACTGCCCCTCAACCATCCATTAGAATTCCATTACATGGATCAGACTGCTCTGATACCAAATATTGATTATGATCAAATTGCATAGAATAAATAAACACGAAATAATCTTTAATCTCTCACACCAACTATATTATTTTCTCTGATCACATTACACAACACGATTAATGGCTATTATATAGCCATATACATAGCCAATACAACCTCCTACAAAATAGGGAGGTGTTATAACAATTAACCTTATTTACTTGTGATTGTTACTCCCGTAACAATACACAACTCAACACCAATAATATATTATTGTTTATATAACAATAATATATTAATAACATATTAAACTATATAATAATAATTACCAATGTAATTATTATCTTACACAATGTAAATACTAATTCCTAACACCATATCCATTACAAAAAATTATCCTTCACTCCATGGTGGAACATAGGTAAAAAGGAATATTGATCATATCATGAAGAAATAATGAAGAATAGAGGAAAAGAAGTCTGAAAACTCCATTGCCATAAAACCAAGAATCAAACATATCTTGCAAACTGTTGCACGGATTGAAAAACTATTTTTGCTGAGTTCTTCTCTCTTGAAGGCCATTAAAAATCTTATTAAAACATCCAATTTGCAGAAAGGAAAATTCATAGTTAATAAATCTCATTTCTAGCTCAACGAAGGAAAAATTGAATTTCCCATCAAACCGTTTGTCGAATTGAAGAGAAATTTCTCCTGAAGCATAAGAAGAAAAAACCCATCACAATGGAATCGATTTCATCATGAATAGAGACAAAAACCAAACCTACAATTTTGAAGATCTATTAATGGCAACCACAACACAGTAATGGAAAAAATCAGCGAGCTACCTCTCCACTTCTCAGGGTTCTAGTGGGCGAAATCATACAAAAATTGGAGGGAACAATCATTGAAAAATCTAGTTTCACGTGAACTAGTTTTCACGCCATGAAGTCCCTATTTTTTAGGGATATGGAGGGATATGTTATTTATCATAATTATTCCCTCTTCGAATAAATTCTCAAATTCTGAAGATCCAGGTAGGAAAAATCATCTGAAATTTAGAGGGAAGGATCTCCAAAAAATCTAGTTTCTCTCAAACTAGTTTTTGCACGATGAAGTCCCTAATTTTTAGGGATATGGAGGGTTGTGTTTTTTTCAGTATTATGCCCTTGCCGATGAAAATATAATTTTCCCACTTGTTCAGATGAAGGAATTACTCAAAATTTGGAGCGTGGAACCCTAGAATAAAACCCATAATTTCAAGACCCATTTTGTCACAATTTGACATTCGTGGCGCACTTACTAAAAATAGCATGTCTCCCTGCATAGGGGTCTATTACTTTGGGTAAGCCACCATTTGAAGAGGATATGAATAAGGTGGTAAACACAGAGGGAGCATCACAGAAAGGTCATCAAAAAGGTCATCTCAGCTCGCAATTCACACTTACTAAAAATAGTAAGTTACACTCAAAGAGTAGTTTTGGCACAATGGGTCATACAAGGATAATCATTTAGGGGGACATCATTGTTCAAGATCATTCTAATCATCTTTCACAAGGCATTCAAGATCCATCTTAGTTCATTCAACTTGGTGAGTGTTTGTGAGCTAATTGGAAGGAGTTTCACAGTGTGCAAGGAGTTCGAAGATTTAGAGTTTCACTATATTTGGCACTTTCCATCGATGAGGATCAATGGACTTCATCGGGAACGACGTCTCCTCTTCTTCTTCTCTCTCTCTCTCTCTATTTCCTGAAATTTCTCTCTCTTCTCAAATGTTCTAATTTTGTGTTGGGGTTGCAATTGTTCATGTCTTAATGTTCATAATGTAATAAGTCACCTTTATGTATTAAAAAGGGACTTAAAAGTTTCCTACGAAGTTGAAAAGTTTAAGTTGTGTGAGGATATATGAAAATCCATTGGGGGTAGACGATAAGTCACATCTCATTCTATAAATTGTAACAACATCCCCATTTTAAAGGGTTGGCGATTGATCTTGTAAACTCAAGAGTGCATTATACCTAGAGAAAGAAAAGGAGATAGCCATTTTATTCTACTTTCCTCCAATCTAAAATTTATTCTATTCTCACACTATGTATAACTTCTGTTTAATCATAAATACAAGAAGAAGGATTTTGTATCCTTTTTTATGAGGATATTTTAGAAACTATGAGTTCGCAATCTTATCTCATCTTGTTTCCATTTGTAGGGTTGTTTCTTCTCATAAATGCATGTGTTGAATTTTCTAACTAGTGTGTGTAGGAATATAATTTCCTACTTGTAACATTAGTTCCCCTATCTCATTTCTCACTCCCCTTTCCTATTTTTTAAACAAATTCTTCCCTAGCAAGAGATTGCTAGTTTTGTTCTAGGTCAATGTTGGATCCCCAATCGAAAGGCCACCACGAAATTCACATTTTCTTGCTCATGCACATATGAAAACTGCACCGGTTAAGTAGAGGGACTTAGATTCCCACAAAGAATGGTAAGAACTCCACAAGTTTTTCCACCCGACAAATTTTCTCATCAACTGTGTTTGGAACCCACCGTGGGGTAGATTTAGTAAATTTGCACCTGAATACAACCGCAAGGTCCCAAAATAATAAAAAATGAAATATTGAAAAAAAAGAGTTCATGAAAATCCATTTCTAAAAGACACACTACTGATTTCTGCACGTGTCTTTTCACATTCCACATTGTCTTTTCATATTCCCATTGCAAATTTTTTCAGTGCCGGGATTTGAAAAAGGATTTTCTGAAGCAAGAGTTGAAATAGAAGAAGAAGAAATAATGACGGAAGAAGAAGAAATACCTCAACCCATTGTTCCATGGGGAAGGAATACAGCCCGCTTACTCTTGAACCCTTCTTCACAATCTACCAATGGGTTCCCACAAGAACTTTCCAAAGTTCAAAGGTGACAACACACAAAATATTGAAGAACACATTGCTGATTTCACAACATCATGTGGAATTATTGGTGTCCAACATGAAAATGGTGTTGTGATATTGTTCGTGGAGTCCTTCCACAAAAAATTAGCGAGAATGGGTTTATCTCCTGCATTCCCGATCCATCACTAGTTGGGATGAAATCAATACTACTTTCAGGAAATATTTAAATCAATTGAAGATTGTCAGGACCTCTAGTGCGGTTAGCTCAAATGAAGAAAGGAGAAAGTGAAACTATGCAAGACTTTTTGGCTCATTTCAACTGGTTACTTTGCATGATACCCGAAGAAACAATTTCAAGAGATTCTTCATCAATTCTCAATCATCGGAGGTAGGATTTATCTTACAAATATTTCAACTAAGGGATGTAGCAGAAGCACAAATAATGTCCACAAAACTTGATGAAGACCTCATCCTATCTGGAAAGATCAAGAATCCCTAAAAGGGTAAAGCTCAACATCTTGGAGATGAAAGAATTGATCCATTAATGCATAAAATGGCGAATGATATGGAATATTTGAAGAGGGAATTATTTGAACGGATATCTTCCCAAAGAAACAACACAAATTAAATCGTATGAGCACCTTAAAGGCTTTCTTTGGAGGTCCCACCCATCATCGCAAATTGCAGAATCTAAGAAAGTGAAGTAGAGTTTGAACAAGAAAGTGAAGGTGATGATCTCATAGAAGTTGATGAGCTTGAGAATGATACACAAATCAGATTTTGTGAGTATTCTGGAGGTGACGAAGGAGATGAAGAAGATGCACCCATTTTCTCATGTGCGGTATTCACTCATTCTCAGTCTGAGAAAAGAGCCTCTTCCTCCACCACTACTAAGAAAAATAAGGTTGATGATCCTCCTGTGAACTTTGTAAAACAAAATAATTAGTTGAGGATCTTCATTTCCACCTTCCATGGAGTCGGCATTGTTGAAGCCTAATCATATAACAAGTAATAAGGCTCCCACTTTTCCAAGTCAGTCTTCTGATTCCTCTCCCAATTTTAAATCCAAATATGCTCCTATAAAATCTAATACCTTGAAAGATCCTATTGTTTCTTTAAAAATACCGTCCATTCCTAAAACATCAAATTCTACTCCTAAGCCTATCTAGACTCCAACATCAGTCCATTCACCCCCTTATCTACATCTACTCCTTTTGATTTCATAGAATATGTGAACAAATCCAAAGTCAAAATTATTGAAAATGAATATTTGAGGACTCATCCGAACAATTTGAGAGGTTTTTTCGATATATCGAAATGGTAGTCTAACACCCAATGATGTATATCATCATCCTAAAGTATTACTACCAAATGCACCTACACCACCCTCATAGAACATCCTTTCTCTGAGCGCATCAAAGAATGATAAATTTGAACCTTTCTACATCTCCCCGCTTTGTTGGAGAATAGGTGCTTGAACAATGGCATAATAGATTTTGGTGCCTCAAATAACGTGATTCATTTGAAGGTTGCTAAAGCTCTCAAAATCACCATGGCTCAACCCGGTGGTTCTTGTTACTCCCGAGTCAAAAAAGGTCCCACTTTTAGGGAAGTTCAAAGATGCATAGGTATCTCTAGCCAAATTTCCAGACAAGAAACTTTCCTCGATGATTTTGATAGTGGATGTCCCACCTCATTTAGAATGTTGCTAAGTAGAAGTTTCTTCGGAGACTTGGGAGGGAATATTTAGATGAATTCGTCATTCACAACCATACAAGTGAAGGGAGACATAGAGTAATTACTTCCAGAAAAGAATGTGAGGTACACTGTTCAAAATTTTGGAAGCCTAGAAGCTAACATTTTGTACCAGGGTAGTAGGTAGATGAATCACTTTGTGGCGACTGAGGAGGAAGAGGATATCCCCATCTTGATAGGCCCAAACATGCCTTCCTAAAGATATTTGTATTTTGAAGAAGCATTTAGGAGATTTATTTACAAGAGGACAACTCTGAATTTCCAGAAGATGCAAACCGTGAAGAAGAGGAAATGGTTCTTGGTGATTTTCAAGTAGAAAAGTCAGCATATGTGTGTATCTGATGATGAGGAGATATTCTCATTCCCATTTGAAGATGAACACTCCCTAGATCATGTTACCTAGGAAGATACCAAGCTAGTATACAATGATCCTTTGAACAATGGGAAAGAACCATCTGTACAAGAACTACTGAGAGCCGTGGAAGAAAAAGAGGACCCCGAGCTCAATATCTAACTCCTAATGCAAGCCATAAATATGCAAGAAAAACATGAAGCTGACTTGGAAGCCTCAACCAATGTGAAGGTTGGCTATGTTGAAACAAAGAAAGATGTGAAATAAGATGTCCCTCTCGAACCAATGGTTTATGGATACAATGAAAAAATCGAGGTGTTTTCTTTCCCACTAGAAGAGGAAGAACCTTTCCATGTTAAAGAAACTAAAGCAAATAGTTTCATGGCCTTTAGAGATGAATCTATTTTTGATGAAGGATCAATAGAGAACAATGATTACCAAGATGATGAGGTAATCCCTCCAGATAGTTTTCTTTAACTATAAAATAAATATTCTTCAAAGGTGCACAAAGAGGAGTTGCATGAAATGACAAAGCATAACTCATGTAAGAGATCTTGGATGTAGTAGAAGTTACAGAAGATCCCGAGCTGATCCTTAATCTCTTCACTCATGTCATGGACATATAAGACAAGTATGAGGTTGTATTTAATCCTACCGTTAGTACTCAAATGCCTCATAATGGAGTAGAATTAAAATATGAATCAAATTTTTCTCATGGAGAAGATGTCAATCAACATAGACCCAAGAAAGAAAGTAACTCAGAATATTTAAGGAATTGGAATGAAAATCAGATTTGGGGAAGCGATGAGATGCTCGATGGAGAATCAACTATATCGATAAACATGGAAGGCAACTGACTCTATGAAACTGAATTCAAAGAACATGAAGGTAGTGAAATTTCCAAGCAAGGACTTGACCATCAAGAAGCTCACATGGACTCACTCCTACAAAGTAAAAGGAAAATTGTGAAAGCACCTAGATTTCATAAGTAGCTAAGGAGGGGAGGATACTTTCTAGAACCCATCAACAGCTTTGTAGAACATCAACATTCAGTGTTGCCTCTTCAAGGTTAACTTTTGAGAAATTAAAAGTGCTTCAATGAAAGTGGGTTGTCCCCCGCCTTGTACCATAGGTGATTGTTAGGTGTGTTTCCTTTTCTACTTTGGTGTGTTTCCCTTCCATTTTGTGTCATGTGTTTCCTTTCCATTGCTTTGTGTGTGTGTGTGTGTTTTTCTCTCTCTCTCTCTCTCTCTCTCTCTCTCTCTTGTTGTAGGTTGTACATGACTCCACAGGGCCCAATGGATAAGGCATTGGTCAACGAATTATATGGTCTAAAATTGAGATTCTAGATTCCCATGTCATGTCTTCACTATGCTTAGTCCATGTCATTTCCCCAAGCTAGAGCCAACTATTGTTGTGCAAATGTGCAACAGGGAAATTGGAAGTTTCAAGCATGATAACTATACCCATGTGCTAAAATTTTCATGTTTTTATCATTCCTAAGCACCCCAGTCAAATCCACCAGTCTGGTCACCCCCTATTTGATGTCAAATTTATCCCCTTGGTGATTTTAGGAAGTTTTGAAAAGATGTTATATTCTGGAAATATTGGGAAGGGCTATCGTTGGCCTTCCCAGTAATGGATCAACCCCCTAGAGTGGAATGGAAGGGTAAAATTCAACATGGAGGTGAATTGAAGACCTTAAAACATAAGGGACATTTTTTTGGAAGGTTTGGAGAATTTTTGAAATACTTGGAGTAGTCTGAGTAAAAATAGGGTTCACAAGCCTAGGCAATACACAGGCCTAAAACAACTGATGGACTTCAAAAGAAGATTATGGGAGCTCCGGATGGAGTTAGAATTAAAAAAAACATATCTAGAAAGAGGATTCAAGACCTACATGATGGTGAAATAATAATTTTAAAAACACCTAGGAGCATAGGATTTGCAGGAATTTTTGATTAGGCACAAGTGGAGTCTCAAATACAAATTCCTATTTTCAGAGATCGGATGGATGAATCAAGACATTATATCCCCATCATTAGATTTAAAATTCCATTTCTAGTCATGATAAGATAAATTTTCACCAATAAATTCCACCGAGAGCTCAAGTTATCATCGTTCCAAGTTACCCTCTCAAAGGTAGTTCAAGACTTAGTCATTTTTAAGAGGACATGTGTTAACTAGAGCCCAGTGGGATTTATATTTTGAGGTAATTATTCCCTAGTTATACCACATTACCCCACTCATGATGAATTAGTTGAGTAGGAAAACATTGTGCCAGTAGTAGTTAAAGGAAGCCAACATGCTATTGAAGAGTTATCAAAGATCAGAGTGGAAACCTTGAATGGGATCAAGGAAAAGCTTGAAATCAAGAGAAACTGGGTTGATGATACTCTTGATGCCATTGACTTGAAGTTAGAGGATATGGTAGTTGATAAGTTCAAAAAGAGATACGGGATTTGAAGATTGATTTTTTCTTAATTCCTTTGAAAATAATATTCTGAAGAATGATTTCTCCTATGAAATCATTAAAATGATGAGAAGGATTGAGAATAGAATTGTAGAGTTAAAAGCAAGACCACTGGAATACAAATAGAAAATGGGCCATTGCATTGATGCAATATCTAGGCAAGCACTAATTTTCTAGCATCATATGGGACTAGATGAGGATGAGGTTAATGAGTTATTCAAAAGGTATGATGCATATGTAGCAAGGTTTCCAAAAGAACAAGATACAAAAGTGGAAGTTGAAGAAGAAAAGAATGTAGATACAAAAGATGATGAACATGCTTAGGCATTGTTCCTTAAGCTGTATTCTCTTTTCATATTCCTTCTTTAAACTGATACTTTAAAATAAATACTTCTATTACATGGGATGTAATTGTTTTTCTGAATTTTATTGTTCCCTTATTTTAATTGTAAAGTGGAAGAATGCAATAGTTTCATATTTAATTTAATGAATTTTTAGATACATTTGGATAAGTGTGTAAATGATTGATATTATTGTGCTTCTTGAATTTAGAATAAGGAACAAAATGGGGTTCTATAGGGGCCCCTACCGATGACAAAGAAAGATATACACATGCAAGAGACAGAGACAATGAAAAGAAAGTAACATCTAGACATTTTTCAATCCTACTTCATCATTTCCTCCCAACAAGGGAATCATATTAAAAATCTTATTTTTCATCAACACAAACTCACTTGAACCTTATGTTTTCTAAACAAAAATGACTGAACCTTCCAGTCCTGGACATTCCCATGTCCATCAATGCTTCCAGAGTCATTCTAGGATGACTCATGATTTAGTTAACCTTGAATTTCTTCTGCTATGATGACACCCAGTACAAAATATCAAAACCACCTGTGAAAAATGCCATCTTTCCTTTCCCCTTGTGAAGGGTTGACATGCTAGGAGTAGTTTGAGAGGGGACACCCCAGGTAATTGGAAGTGCAAGAACTGCATGTTATTGACTAGGCAGATTGCGAGGTCTTGAGCTTGACCAAGCCTCCCATTTCCTTGTGAAAGGTAAATTGTATTTTGGCGAAGGAATGGTTTGAGGTCCCAAAAACTCATGCTTTGACTAAGCAACATGATGTATTAAGTAGGTGGATGAATGAATTGCAAATCTCCCCCTATTGTCCCAAGAAAAGGAGATTGTTGCCCTTGAATGGTGAGCAGATAATGATTGGTCCTCTTCTCTATCAGAGATAATGATTGGAGGTTGAGATTTTTGTACACCCTTCATCTTACCTAAAGATGACCTTGGTGATGAAATGGTTGTGAAGGCATAGTCTCTACTTGATTTTTCTCCAGGGAATTGATTCTCTGCTCCAACTCATCTATTTTGTGGGAAATAATAGGCATAATGTCGATGGAAGATTTATCATATAGCACATATGATTCCTTGGGAATATCTTTTGATAAAAATCCCTCATCACATAAAAAGGTACATTGAAAGATAGTTTTTCCATATATGTGAGGTCTTCTCTCAACCAAGTATCTCTTTAAATATTTAGGATATTTCAAGTGTTCCCATTTAAAAAGATGAAAATACATAACTTGAAAGGCTACAAATACAAGATTAATCTTTATTAGCCTTGTAAGAAGTACTAATTGGACTTTCCAATATGTTAAGGGTCCTTTGGTGTCACCTGCACACTCTACATTAAATAGATCCCTAACAAAGGCTTCATCAGAACCACTCAAATCAAAAATTTGATTTAATTCCTCTGAGAAATATCCTTCAAGTGTGTCTATGCATACCTTTTCCATTTTTTTGATGAAATTCCTTATATTTAGAACAAGAAGGGAAATAAATAATGACAATGAAATTGAGCTAGGTTTTATAATAAAAGGAGACATATGTTTTTGATTTAGTAAAATATTTCCCATGAGATGAAGGATATTTTTTTCAGTTCCCACAAAAAGAATTTAAGAGTTAGAAGAGGTTAGGAATGAGTAGATATGGTAAATCAAAGTGATTCAACAGAACTATGTGTGGCAATTAAGCCAATAAGACATAAAATAGAGTGTGTGGTGCCCAAGGTGGATTCTTGAAAAGTGAATATGGATATATGTCATATCAAAGTCATCTGGAAGTGTTCAGAGATTATTTCAAATGATTATCTAATCAATATCAAGAAAGAATGATTAATGTAATTTTCTAGAAATGATGACCTAATATCCCGTCAAGCACAAGTGGAGCTGATTGAAAAGACTTGCATTTTGTACATCTGGTAGTTTAAAAGGAAGTTTTGTACTTCGATTGACTGAGAATGTCATGTTATAGAACAAGTTTTGTAAAAGGAAGTATTCCTTGGAATATTTGTGATTTCGTGGGGAAAATTTTGAAGTTTAAAAAGTGAAGAGGGTGATATAAAAATCAAAAGGATAATCACATAAGAAGGGGGTTAATATTTCTAATAATTATTTAATGAAAAGAGAAGAAGAGAAATCCAAGCGAAGCCATTTTTCCAAGGAGCTTATCTGAGAGACCTGCTATTTCCTATGTATCTTTAAATTTGATCATGTCAAGATGGTTACAAGTGTCCAACCATTGACAAGCTTTGAGATTGTAAATAAACTTTCCCTTGCTAACCAACTTGAAGAACCTTAAGTAAATTATATTAATCATGAACCTAGTTTTGTTTTATTTCATTTTTAATATCTTTGAATAGTTATCCGTATTCCCGTTGCAATATTATGTTAGGAGTTCCTTTGAATCACACAAAATCTTGTCCTTGTGATATTATTGTGTAATTTGCAATTACATTATGAAGAGAGTTTTCATTTCATGATGCAATAAAAAATTTAAATCCATTCTATTTTCATTATGATGATACATATTGTTTGTTATTATATGAAGTTATCTTAGGCATGATAAATCGGGGACTTCTAATGTTTAATTAAGTCTTTAACACGAGGTTTTTGTTAAATCCTTGAAGAATGTGTGAAACCATGTGTCTTTGAGCTTTTATAGATGCACATCCTTTAGTTAAAGGTTCATTATGACTATTTGAAGCTTTTTTCATTTTGCTTTGTAGATTTTCCAACATTTGTTAAAAGTTCTCAATAATTTGGCATACTCAAATTTATCCCGCTTAACTTCCTAACAACAAATTATACATTGAGTAATAAATACTACATGAACTACCCCTTCTTGCACTATATATCCACAAATGCTGAAGAAGTTCATTAATTTTTTTATAATTTACCAAAATATGTAGATGCAATCAGTTTTTATCATTGTCTTTAGTAACTTGTACCTTGTTTAATAAACATCTTCATTCTCTAGGGTGATGGCTCGTGAGAGTTAGGTTATGTTGCATTGACCATGTTTTCTCAAGGTATCCTTCAAATATTACAAAGGGAGAGTCAAATACTATTAATCATTTCATATTATTCACCAACATAGGTTAAAAAATGGGTCCTCTCACCCTGGTTAAAGGCATAACCTAAAGTAGTGAGGGTAGGTAAAACCCTTAGCACTATGCTATCCAATCCTTTTCAAACCAGAGAGTAACAAAGAGTCATTTAAAATCCATACATGGCTAAAAATGACTTGTATTATGATATTTTTTCTCTAAGCATCTTGATTAACTTGTGATGTTGCTCGGTTTCAAAGGAAGAATCAATATGGATACCAACAAGATCCACACACTTTTACATAATTAATCAACTTATGGTGAAGACCCTTGGGTGCATCTTTTAACACTCTATCTAATTTCATCACACTAATTTCCATACCCCTATCATGCCACTAGTGATTCTTAACCCCTTAAGAGGTTTTAAGAGAATGGAACATCTTCATGCAAAAAAATACCAAATATAAAAAAGCCAAAATTATATCAAAATGAAAAATATAAAATAAAACCCACCTCAAGACTCTCTCTAGAGGTTTTTACAAAAACTCTACTAGGGCTATTGATTCCTAGATAAAAGTAGAGAAATGTTGTGATAAGAATAAAATCTATCTCCATCGAGGCTATAGATGCTTGGTTGGTAGTGGAGTAATGCATGAATTAGCCTTCTATTCAACCTCCATCCACCTAGTTGAATTAATCACTCCATATACATTGTGATTAATTGAAAATGGAGTATGGAGATACTTAATCGAATCTAGAATGACATGTAAAGATAGTAAATGAATGTAATAATAAAGTATGGAAAGTGACCTCAGTAATTATAAAAATGGAAATGCTAAAACCTAAAGTGCAAGGAAAGTTAGAATGAAATCGATGACTAGAGGAGCTTATTGGATTGTGACACAACTTTTGTGGATAGAGGAATAGAAAATAGGAATGACTATGTAGAAACCCCAAGAAATATGGATCCAAGTTGTCTAGTTGGACCGAGCACTGAAGAGGGACCAAGGCGCCTCCGGTGCTCTAGTCGTAGAATGGGCACCTTGGTTTGTCAAAAAGATCTAGATATGAGTTTCATAGATCTTGACGGTGGTCTAAAACCCCCATTGTTTGTCACATCAGATTCTCTTCACTATGCCATATTTTTTTGATAATCCAAGAGGATGGAAAGACCTACAAGAAAGCCACAAGAAGTATCAAAACCCTAAAAAAAAAGAATGCAAATAAATGGGTCAGATTGACCTCAGCTGCCAAAATAGTGGGATTAATAACTAAGCATTGAACTAAATTTTAGACCTAAATGTAGTTTTGGTGTGCATGCATCATGTGCCCTAGGTGATCTTATGAAAGTCACACTTTGTGAAGTAGTGATCAATAATTAAATCTAGAAAATTTAATAAAATGTGTGCATGGAATAGAATAGAATCCCCTACCTATGAAGTGTGATGTAGATGAACTAACCTTTTCCTTTTGATGGAGCTAATGGAGGAAAATGATCTCCAAGTGGATGCAAATCGAGATGGATGATAGCGAAGGCCTAGTGCTTGGTCCCTCATTATGGTATCATAACTTTGTATTTATAGGGTTCTCTTGATCTAATTTCATAATTAACCTTGAAATGGCCAACCACCAAAAATATAAGAATCTAAAATGGCTAGAAAGAGCTCAAAAAGTGGAGGTAAAGATAAAAAGGGATTGGAGCTCCAATGGTTGGACTAGGGTGCCCATGGGTACCCTAGTCAACGCTAAAATAATAGGAAATTATGAAATATGACTGCGCATATGGATGTAATAGGTTTGGAATAATGAAAAAAATAAAAAAAGATGGCCAAAATATGGGGGTTAATTAGTACTTTCTTCAGTCAAGAACCTTCTAAATAGTAATATGAGAATGAGACTAAATAATGTCTAAAGCGCATGATTTTTTGACTAGATTTTAGCCCCACTTTATGTTGGTGAGTGGGAATCTCGGTAACATAAAGTAGATAGAAATTCGTACTTGATGTCCATGAAGATTGTATTAGAAAACATGCCGGAAGACTAAACAAAGCATGGAATGACAAAAATATGGTGGTGGAAACTAAAGATGAAAATGCGCAATAAGTGATGAGAGTGAACCTAGGATAGAAACGAGTGTGTAGCTACTGATGTGTGTGATGTCGCAAAGTGTTATTGTTGATGCCATTTTTGTTGTTGTTGCCCCCATTTGACTACTTCTTTCTTTATACATGTACGGATCTATAAAGAGAAAATAATCAAGAGAAAATAATCAAGTAGTCAATATATATATATATATATATATATATATATATATGTAAAAACACAATGTAAAAGATGCATAAAAAAGTATGTAAATGTAAAGTACAAACATGAAAAAGTGTAAATGAAACATGTTTACCCGATCCATGTTGAGAAAGAGAGTGTAGAAGGATATCCCTGTATTGTCGGTATTTTTGGGTGATCGACACCATAGGACAAAGAAGTATAGGGAGGAAATCTAGTGTATCCTATAACCTTTATTTGCTTCCACTGAATGTGTGTGAAGAGATATCTATATTTCCTAGTTTTTGGGGTAATCCGACGCCACTCGACCAAAGTAGTGTAGGGAGGTATACCCACTATAACCTCTTAGCCTATAACTACTTCCCGAGAATGCTAAGGACATCATGTCCTATACAATCCACTTGTGTATGGGTTTCATAGTCCGTGCAGAACCCACTCGTTGTATATAGCCTACAATGTCAAGGGTAGAAAGTGTACTAAATCAAGAACGGTGAAAATGTGTTGTGTTAGTATGTAAGCCAAAAATTATGCCCCCTCATCGGGGGGCACATGTAATTTTGTGATTTGAGAATGCGACCCCAAAAGAGGACCAACTGCATGAAATGTACCCTATAAAGTTCTTGGTAAAAACTAAGGCACTCATAAACAAGAATGATAGCCAAAGGTAAGTGTTTGTACGAATAAGCATGCATATAGAAAACAATGTATAAGCTACAAAAATAGAGTATAAGCTATGAAACAATGTAATAATGTAAACACACAAGAGTACAAGTAAGCTACACAAAGTGGCTGAAAACATGGAACATCACTCATGATGTCGCAAGACATGAAAGAAAATCATGGCTGAAAATAAACAAAAAAGTATGCACATGAAACATAGGGCAAGGCCCAAGAACAATAGCAAACAATAGTAGACAATGTAACAAACAAGTATGGAAGTGAATATCCCTACATAAAAAATGTTGCACATGAAGCACCCATTAGCATGTTAGAAAGGTAATAAGTATGTCAAAAACTTGTATAACCAAGTGATGTAAAGTGCTAATTATGAAATGAAATGATAAAATCATGAAAGACGAATGTGGATGCCTCTAACGACTAGTGTAGGAAGGATAGAAGGAGAGAATTCATGTTACATGTAATATACTTTTATCTATGATCACAAATATAAAAATATGTGAAAACACATGTTTGGATTATATAGATAAATGACATATAAGTAATCTAACTATCATGTGTACTAAAGCAATCATGAACAAGCAAAAGTAAGCAAGAGTACAAGAAACCATAATATATAGTATGATTTGGATGGATGGAATGGAATAAAAATGAAATGATAGGGGCCACGTTCCCCGAGTGAATGGAAATGTATGTAGTGAGGTTCATTTAGTTTTTCCCCTTAGAAGTCAAGAATGAACTCAGAAATGAGAGTCCATCATTGAGAAATGGTAAAAATGTGTGTGTTTTGTCTAGTGCACTTTGTGAGGAGTGTGTATGCATAATGGTGATGATATGTGACATATAAAAGAGATGTGCGTGAATTTTATAACATAAAAATATATCACGGAAAAATGAATCTATGAGTGATGATTTATCCCTAAGCGTATATCACTACATGATGAATAATAAGGAGTGGTGATGTATCCTAAAGCATATACCACTATAAGATGAATATGAGGGAGTGGTGATGTATCCTAAAGTGTATACCACTATAAGATGATAGAGAAAATAAAGATTTATCCTATAACGTGTTTCACTATCCTAGAAATGTCGTATGATGAAAGGTGGAATGATAAACACATGATGAATGTAAGGTCCATTTGATTTCTAAAGAGTGTACCATGTAGGGTAGGGTTAACCAAAATGATTAACTAAAAATGGAGTATGGGGATAGTTAATCTAATCTAGAACAACATGTAAATATATTAAATGAATGTAATAAACAAGTATGTAAAGTGTCCCAAGTAATTATAAAAATGTAAATGGTAAACCCTAAAGTGCAAGGAGAGTTAAAAAGAACTCAACTGATTAGAAGAGCTCACCGAAATGTGTCGTAAAGGTAGTTGGAGAAACATAAAGTAGGAATGACTATATAAAGGCCCCAAAAAGGATGGATCTGAGATGTCTAGCTAGACCGGGAGTGATCGAAGAGGGATTGGGGTGCCTACCGATGCTTTGGTCTACAGAATGGGCACCTGGTCTCTGTAAAATATCTAGAAGTGAGTTTCATAGGTTCGGTAGGTTTTCAAAACCCTTATTTTGTATCGCATAAAATTTGGTGCATTATGTTAGATGTCGTTGATAATCCAAGAGGATGGAAACATCTGTAAGAAAGGAACAAGAAGTATCAAAACCCTACAAAAATAAGAATGTAAATGAATGGGTCAGATTGACCTCAGCTACCACAACATTGGGCTTACTAATTGATCGATGCACTACATTTTAGACATAAACGTAGTTTTGGTGTGTGTGTTCATCATGAGCCCTAGGTGTTTTTGTGTTAGTCGTACTTTGTGAAGTAGTGAGAAATAACTAAATGTAGAAAATGTAATAGAATGTGTGCATGGAATGGAATAGAATCCCTCCCCCTATGAAGTGTGATGCAGATGAACCAACCTTTTGATTTTTATGGAGCTAATGGATGCGAATGATCTCTAAGTGGATGCAAATCTAGATGGATGATAGTAGTGACTAGTTCTTGGTCCCTCATTATGGTCTCATAACTTTATATTTATAGGGTTCTCTTTATCTAATTTCATAATTAACCTCAAAATGGTTGACCACCAAAAAGATAAGAAGATAAAATGGTTAGAAAGAGTAAAAAAGTGGCGGGAAAGATAAAAAGGATTGGGGCACCCATGGTGGGACCAAGTCACTCATGCGTACCCTAGTACTAGTCTGGGTGCCCTAGTCAAGGCTAAAGTAATGGGAAATGATTAAATATCACTAGCATATGGATGTAAGAGGTATGGAATAATGAAATAAAATAAAATAAGATGGCTAAAATACGGGGGTTAATTAGTACTTTCTTCACTCAAGAACCTTCTAAATAGTAGTATGAGACCGAGACTAAATAATTTCTAAAGTGCATGATTTTGTGACTACACATTGGCTAGTTTTTCTTCATATACTTGCTCATTAAGTCTTGACTTCAAGTGGTAATTAACCAACACATTCACACATAATTTGATCTTGAGGAGACCTAGGGCTTGCATGTTGTGAGGTATTGTTTAGACCTTGGTCACACTTTTTTAGTCTAACTCTTACCTTACAACATGTGTCATTAGGTTCATCTTTTTTCATCATTAATATTATGTTTCCTTCCATCCATCACATCCAAATCATTTTTCCTTGGATTAAACATCTGTGGCAGATGATGATCCTTTCCTTTTCATCTAATATTCCTCATGACCCTTTTCAATTGTTATCATCATTATTGGGGGAATCCTTATTATAATCCGCTGGGAAACATTCATTTTAGATACCATTGACTACCCATCCTACTCGACACCTTGGGGAAAATTGAACCCATCCATCCATCCACATAGGACACCTTAATTTACATTAGAGGCACACCAAATCTATCCTTCAATCCACCCCCTATACTTGGGAGAATATCTTATCATATCCCTTATCACTTTAATATTATCATATATCACATCCCTCATCCTATCCACCTATGTCCCATCCCGTAACCCATATAATCCTAACATATCAACCAATCCATATTCTATCCAACCTATCAAATTTCCCTCAATCCTTCCCTTTCACCCTACCCAAATATGTTTAGGGACTTATAGGAGAAAGTCACATCCAACCTTACATCCCCTCCCATCCACCATCAACCACCCTCTCTAAATCCTTTCATCTTACCTATCCTCAATCATTCCCCCATCCCAAATCCAAAATATCAAGATCCAACATCATATAATCTAAACATCCGAAATTCAAAATCTAAAAAACAAAACATTCAAAAACTCCATAAATGTAATGTGTGTGATTTTGTTTATGTGTGTTTGCTTTCTTGTTTGCATTTACATTTTGGCTGATGATATGAGGCCCATTTTGTTTATTTTTCTTTTGTATGGTCCAATGATATGAGGACCATATTTTTTTCTATTAATCTATCTAATGATATGAGGACAAGGTAATTTAGTAATTAAATCATCACGGTCTTTATACCATGGTGCATCTTTCTCTATGCCACATTAATCACATTGCTAATGATGATAATAGTGGGAAATTTATGGTAGCACACCCCCTTCTATCATCATATTTTATCCTTATCATCATCCACACCTCATCCTCATCATCATCTAACTAACTATCTAACATCATCCTATCCAATCAATTCGTTAATCAATCAATCAATATCCACATATCATCTCGCATCCAACTAACATCCTCTCATCCAAATCAATCCAACAACCAATCCTTATTCTCATCATATCAACATCCTCAATCTTTTAATCCTCCAAATCAAACGTCAATATAAATCCTCAAATCTAAATCCAACATCCTTTAATCCTAAATCCTTAAATTCTAACCCCTGGACTCGGGCATCCTCAAATCTAAAATCCTCAACATCTAACCCCTTGAATAGGGAATCCTCTAATCCAACATCCTAAATATTCACCCTTGTCATACATCATTGACTGGGGCATCCTCTACTCCAAAAATAATATCCCCTAATCTCCTCATCTTCTATTCTTATAATATCCTCTTCCTCTAATCCTAATCCTCTAATTCTTCTAATATCCTCTTCATTTAATTCTAATGTTCACCCTTGGCATACATCATTATGTCTGGGCATCCTCTACTCCAAAACATAATATCCCCTAATCTTCTCATATTATATTATTTTAATATACTCTATCACCATATTTTATCCTTATCATCATCCACACCTCATCATCATCATCATCATCATCTAACTAACTCTCTAACATCATTCAATCTAACCAATCTGTTATTCAATGAATCAATATCCACATATATCGATCCAAAACCAATCCTTATTATCATCATATCAACATCCTCAATCTTTTAATCCTCTAAATCAAACGTCAATCTAAATCCTCAAATCTAAATCCAACATCCTATAATCTTAAATCCTCAAATTCTAACCCTTAGATTGGGGCATCCTCAAATCTTAAATCCTCAACATCGACCCCTTAACTAGGGAATCCTCTAATCCAACATCCAAAATATTTTCCCTTTTTATACATCACTAAGCTGGGGCATCCTCTACTCCAAAACACAATATACCCTAATCTTCGCATCTTCTATTCTTTTAATATCCTCTTCATATAATCCTAATCCTCTAAATTCTCAAATCTTATAGTCATCTAATCCTCATCTTACAAATCCTGAAATATTCTAATCCTAATCCTCTTAATCCTCAAATATTCGAATCCTCAATCTTCTCATCCTTGCATCCTCAAATCTTCTCGATCCTCAATCTTCTCATCCTATAATCCTATCTCATTTACTAACTTGGGCCTCTCCTATTTTCGAGTGGTTACCCAACTCATTACTCCCTACCTAACCCCTTGAGGGGCATCATATTACCATCCTAACATATTTTTTTTTTTTATTTGAATGGTATTTACTACGAAATAGCCATTCAAAGAGGGGAAAATGTATACATCTAAAATGTCGACATGGTTAATTATGATTAAACTATCCCAAAAATATCCCAACATCACCCATATAATAATTAATTACAAGATTAATTATTATTATTAATCCATTTTATCATATTTATCCTTTATCATTTATTTTATCATTTCATCATTAATCTCATTAATCCATTATTATATCCTATTATCCTATTTTAATTCTTCATTAACATTTCCTAGGAATTTAATATTCCTACATCTCACTTACCACCTACCCTACACATCCCTACACCTAACCTTTCCATGTAACCTCACTCCTAATCACCATTTATTAACCTAATCTAATTCCAATCATAATCATATCCTCACACCTCTAAATATAGAGGCAGGGAAAATTTTAGTGGCAAATATTTGTAATATGGTGAGGTGAATATTCCATTTTTAAAATTTTGAAATGGCAAATTTTCTGGCACAAGTTAGTGACCTATTTTCCTAAAAATTACACTTTAATTTTTTTTAGGGGTCGGCTTCGCCTACCCTTGAAAAATATCCCCTATATAATCCTAGATTATTCGCTAGGTAGAACACTTCTACTTCACATTTTTTCAACAATATGATATATCATGTGTTGCAGATGTGCGATAAGGGGTAAGTTATTCACGTGTGACAAGGAGGGTTTGTAGATGCACAACAATGGGGTTATTTTTTGATGCGTGACACCGATGGATAGTTGATGCATGACAAAGAGGTACTCAGAGATATTGATGTATAGCAGATGCACGACAAAGATTTTTTTAAAGCGCGACAAAGATTTTTTTTGATGCGCAAGCAGAGGACGGAGGCTACACATGCATGACAACAAATCTCCCATTGCGCGTCTGCAGCCTTCTATCACACCACTTGAAATCTAGGTGAAATTTTTTTCATACAACCCCCAAAATTCACCTTACCGCGAAACTAGTTACGGGATATTCGCGTATTTTCCACCTCTGATTTCCAAGAGGTCGCTTAAAATGAACCCTGTATAGAGGCTTCTATTTCTAAAAGCATCTCTATACATCCCTCCATTTAAATATTCAAATAAACCTTACACTCTCCATTGAGACTTATCTCAAATTCTAGAAATATCAATTCTATAATTCTCTATTCTTCTCATGCATCCTCCACCATTGATCTTAATATAACTTAGCTTAATCCTAGCCATTAAATCCTCCACCCATTAACTATAAATTGATCTCTCCTCCTCCATGAAAAGTAGATTGGGGAATCTTGTAAACCTATAACATCATCCATTTTATCTTCTTCAATCACTCAATCAATCCATTCCTCCAATCCATCTATCAACCATTGAATTGATCTTCATCAAGCAATTATCAATTTACAAGGGGAGGTGTTGCTCGTGTGTCTCCACCAACATCTGAAGCAACACTAAATCATCCAATAGAATGTCCAACACATCAAAGGAAGATTTTACAATCTTGTAGGTAAGTGTAGGTATAATTGTTAGTGCAGAATCAAAACACCCCTAAATGTCTATAACCAGATAGGTTGAGACTCTCAGTGTGATTTCACAACATGGAGCATCTCTCATAGTGTGGGACCTTGTGAGTTGAGAGAGGTCTCCGGATTAAGGTCAGTTCCTATTCATCTTTTCAGGTGCATGTAAATGAAAATTGTAGAGGATCTACTCTAAGCCTACTATATCTTACCAAGGAGACATGGTTGAGAAGATACAATAAAATAAACCTAAGCTAACAAGGTGATGCACCAAAGGAATGTTAGACACTCATTTTGCAATTTAACATAGACCACAAAAATGCAATACAAACACCATGCACAGGTAACCAAACTATAATGAGAGATCGAAGGAAACAATGAAACACATGAGAGGGTTGAAAATCATCCACAGACATATATTATTTCTCCAAAGTTGATATAGTACATTATAGTGGCCAAGAGGAAAAACTTAGCATTACAACTTGAATGGGGAGGTTAGGACTCCATGAACTCATTTGCAGACTAGAGGAGAAGGGAGGGTGCAAAATAGAAATGTCCAACCCTTTATAATGAGCCCCAACCCTTTTTTTTATAGATTCAGCATAGAGAGAAGGAGAGAGATGTGGAAAATTAATTTGAAGCTCAACTACGAGCCATCAATGCCTCTACAAATCCACCCTAAATCTGTCATTTCTGCATGCTTTTGTATACTGCTCGGCATGTTGAAGAAGGGAGAGTGGAAGATTGAATCGAAATATATCTGGTAGTTGATTCAATTTAATTTCACCTAGCTAACCCCTTTGGAATTAAAATTTCAGGTTTCCATGGCGTAGGTGAGGTCAAGACCTTTCCAACGGTGCCAAATTTGTTGAATTTTGGGCACTAGGTTGAAAGATATGTTCATTTGAATGTTTGAGTTGGGTCCATACAAAAATGGTGAAAACCAGTGAGCAGAACGGATCCGTGGGCCCGAAATTCACTTTGTGCCTTTTGGCACCAAAAAAACAAAAATGAAAAATTTTCCCGTAGCCCCACTTTTCACTTTTAGAAAAAAACACTTTCGGACCCGACGATCTGCTTTTTCCATTTGGGAAAAAAATTTCTCACAGCCCGTCGGCCCACATGCAATTGAGGCTTGACACGTGGCTCCTTGGGCATCAGTGGAGGTGTGGCTCATTTCTTCACTTTACGCCTTCTCAAGGAAAAAATTTCAAACTGCCTCTGACGACCTGCCTTCCCGCTTTGAATTTTCAACATGGCCACATGTCGAGCCGGTGCTAGTTTGGGGACCACTTTTGGATTCAATCTTTGGAGGTGCATCAAGAGACACGTGGCACCTTCCACAGCTTGCTCAATTTCCTTATGTTTTTGGCTAAGTCTTTTTGCTTGGTAGGGCCATAAGTCTGACCCTGGACACGTGGAGGCTTCGCGCTTGTTTGAAAGCCCGCTCCAAATTTTACTTTTGAAGTAGCATCATGCTGACACTTGGATCCTTCCATGACCTACATTTTTTTTTACTATTCAACCCCTGACTCTGTCCCTTTTTTTGGACCTGAGACACATGGAAAGCCCACGCTCATTTGAAAACCCTGCTCAAGATTTTACCTTTGAAGGAGCACCATGTCAACATGTGGCTTCTTCCACTAACACCTTTATACTTAGTCATTTTGGGCCCACTCTCTTTTTGGTCCCTAGACATGTGGAACCCCGCACTCATTTGGGTCTCCACTCAGGGTTTTACTTTTGAATGTGCGTTGTTGAGACACTTGGCACCCTCTGCTGACTCTTAGACTTTTCAATGGCAGGTGTAAATTTTGGGGCTCTGGAAACATGGAGGTTTGGCGCTTGTTTGAGTCTCCACTTTTGCATTTAACCTTTGAAGAAGTGTCATTGAGACACTTGGTAGCATCCAATGATTCTTCCATACTTACCTAAATTTGGCTTGCTCTCAATCATTTGTGAAGCTTGAAACCTTTGAGTCTTTTTCTATTTTTTTCCTTTGAGTCTTTATTTTTTTTGACATGTTTGGCCCTTCACCGACCCTGCTATTCCATTGTAGAGCCCTTTTACAACCTATTTGTTGGATTTGAAACATGGGCTCATACGATGGACCATCCCTTGAATTTCTTCTTGCACAGGGTCGTGTTTGATCAAATTTTCGGGGAAAAATTGAGATAACAATTTGACGACTCACAGGGGATGTCCGCTACTAAATGAATAGACTAGTTTCCTTATTGTATCCATTGGGAATGGATTCATTGGTGGTGGCCTGATATTGGCCTTGTTCTTTGAAGCTTGAATCCCACGTTTGCACTTGACGACCTTGAACCTACCCCACTTTTCTAGAAATGGACCCTTCGAGAGCCAATTTTAGTTGCTCTTTATTTGTTCTATTTTGATATAAGAAAGCTGTTACGGAAACTATGGTTCTACTAGTTACAAATGTTGAAGGGTCTTGTGCATTCACTGGAGGTGCATTGAATCGTATAACAACGTAAACCTAGAACAACAAAACTATGCTAGAGCACTTAGGAAATTAAAATCCTATGTTTAATATTTTACAGGGGCCGAGGAATTTTTCCTTTCGATGTTGAGTGTTTGAGGTATTCCATTGACTTGAATTTGTAATTCTTCGCCATCCAACTTAGCCGATCAAAGGCATTACTACTTGTACATCTCGGTGACCATGTAGGGCCACTCCAAATGGCATAAAATTTAGAATGTTTTCCTAGTTTTCCCGATCAAAGCATCCCATTTTAGAACTAATCCCCCTCTTGAAAGGTCCTTGCTCTTGCTTTCTTATCAAAACTCTTCTTGATCAATACTTGATCCTTTTCCATTCTCTGCATTACATGCTCTCTTGCTTCTCCTACTTCCATCATCTCTGTATACCTGATTTCCATAGGTTCAAACTTGGCTAGCTCCAATCAAGCTTCATGAGGCCCAAAGCATGTAGCTCCAATGATATGGGAAATCTTTGCCTCTTTTCCATATACAATATTTTATGGGGAGTTACTTGTGGACCTATTGGATGTTATCCTATTATCTCATAAAGCTGATTTGAGCTTTGTATGCAAACTTCTCTGATTTTCGTCAAGATTTCTTATGATAATCCTTAATAGGTTCTTGTTAGTGGACTCTGCTTGGCCATTACCCCGAGGGTAATAGTTTGATGAAGTGCTGAGGTACACACCATTCTGATAGCCCATTTAGTGATCCTTTTACCAAGGAATGCCAATGCATTATCTGATATAATAGTGGTAGGGACTCCAAACCTAGTGGTTATTCCTTCATAGAAATGCAAGATGTTGGATTCATTTTCTTCCTTAAGTGCCACTACTTTAGTCCACTTGGTGAAATAGTCTATGGATATAAGTATCCACTTATGGCCCTAGCTTGAATTTGGGTTAATCACTCCAATGAAGTCTAGTCCCCATTGCATGAATGGCTGATCCACTGAAATGGGATGAAGGGGAAGGGCTGCTAGCTTTTCCTTTCCTATGAAGAATGCACACTTTTGGCACTTCTTGACCCATGAGTAGCAGTCCCTAAACACTGTAGGCCAATAATAACTAGATTTCATGATTTTGAGAGTTGTTACTCAAGGATAAAAGTGGCCTCCTACTTCTGCATCATGGAACTCATGCAATACCCTTTCAATTTGGCCTATCCCAATGCACCTCAATAGGACACTATTGATATCCTTCTTGAACAAAACACCATCGATAAGTACATATGGGATGGCTTGTAGTATAAAGTATCTCCTCTTTTCTTTGTTCCATTCTAGAGGGCACAAACATGTTTGGAGATAGTGCACCAAGGCTTGGGTCCAACATGTAGTAGGTGCATCATTAGTTGGTTGCTCTTGATCATTCTATAGAAATAGGATAGCCTCTTTTCTAGCCACTGACTCAAACTATTGCTTTGAGGTGAGATGTTCACACAAACCCTTGCCTTGAACCAGTTTGGTCACCTTGATCTCAATGTCATATTCCATTACCCAAGTGATCCAACCTACTCTCTTCTCATTTAAGTCCTTGTTCAGGAGAAAATCCTTAACACCAACATGAGATAGTATCAATTGAATGTTATTGTTTGAGACTAAGTGTCTAAACTTCTTCAAGCTCCTAATAATAGTAAGGACATGTTTTTAAATGAAAGAGTATTTTACCTTGTAGTCCTCCACAATCTTGTTGAAGAAGGCTATGGGTTGTTCTGTGCCTTCATGGTTGGGCTAGACCAAGATGGCTAAGATGGTGTCTGACCCTTTGAAAGTATATAACAAGAAGTCTTTTGAGAATTCTGGGTTAATAAGTGTTGGAGTCTGTGATATTGCAAGCTTGATGGCCTCAAAACTCTCTTTGCCTTCCACTATCCATTTAAATGTAAGACTCTTCTTTAACATCATTGTTAAAGGTTTCACAAGAGTAGAAAAATCAGGTAAAAACATGCAAACAAATTTTATCCTCCCCAAGAAGATTTGGAGATATTTTTTGTGTTGTGGCAATGGAAGTGTCTGGATGGCTTCAACCTAAGGATCAATTGTCAACCATTACCTAAAGACAATGTGGCCCAACAACTTCCCCTCATGAGATAGGAACACACACTTCTTTGGATTCAATGACACTCTGAACCTTGTACACCTTTGAAATGGAAGAGATGGTCTGCAGCATTCTTTGAGAATACGGTGATATCATCTAGATACACCAAGACAATATTGTTGATTATGCCTTTGAATTCCATGTCCTTAGCTCGCTGAAATCTTTTCTCTAGCATTTGATAGTCCAAATGGAATCTTCTTATAAGCATATGTTCCCCATTTGGTGGTGAAGGCTATCTTGAATTGATCTTCCTCTTTCACCATTATCTAGTTATAACCTAAGTATCCATCTAACAATGAAAACCTCTCAGAACCAGCTACAACCTATAAGATTTGCTCCATTGATGGAAGTGGATAGTGTTCTTTGAGTGATGCTCTGTTCGGTCATGAAAGTCCACACAAAGTCTGATTTTTCCATTTTTCTTCCTCACAGGCACCAAGTTTGCAACCCAACTTGAATGCTTGATAGGAAAGATGATACTGGCCTTAATTAGCTTGTTCAACTCTTTCCTCTAAAGAGGCTCTATGTGAGGGTTTACTAGCCTTTGCTTTTATCTTAAAGGCTTAGATCCCGGGTCCAACTTGATATTGTTGTGTGCCATCTTTGGGTTAAAACCCCTTAAATCTTTATAATTCTAGGCAAAGACATCTGGGAATTATTGACGAAGTTGAATAAACTCGTATTTTTCTTGTTGAGTGCTTACCTTGCCAATCTGTAACATTTTGCCTTCTTCTATGAAAATGGGCTCTGAATCCTCACCCTTTACCTAAATATTCACCTTCTCCTTTCATAATTGGTCATTTGGGTTGAAGATTGATTCCAAAGTGACAAGACCCTTTGGTAGTTTGTTGGTCCTCAACTATACCACTTGATCACCATATTGCTGCTCCAACTGTCTTGGTTCCTGGAGGAGAACTCGACTTCTTCTTGTAGAAAGTTGACAATTTTTTGATCATTTTCAAAGACTTGCCAACTTGTGTTGTTGTCTGGGACAGCTGGCCTCACAACCAACTTGATATGGGGCTAATATTTATCACTCTTAATACTCTCCACAACATCAAAGGCTACCCCAATTGCTACCAATCTATCTTCTGCTTCATTCTTCTTCCTTGTGATGGAATTAATGTTAAATGCCTAAAAATCCTCGATGAGGTCCCATACCCAGTTCTTGTATCTCTTTAGTAGATCATTCTTCAAAGCATTTTTTCCTTAGACCTAATTAATAACTAGTTCACTATTGCCAAACACTTGCAAGTTCTTTATACTCCTTTTCCTTGCCCAATGAAATCCATGGACCAAAGCCTCATACTCTGTTGTGTTGTTTGAATAAGTAAATTGGAAATGGAAAGCTAAGTAGTATTTCATACCTTAGGGGAAACAAGCATAGCTCCTCCTTTGGATCCTTGCCTACTTCTTGAGCCATTAAAGAATAATTGCCATACTTCATTGTCATCTTTATGTTCTAGCTTAATGATGTCAGGAAGAGATTGATTCTCCTCATGCAAATAGTAGACTCCTAGCTCGATTCCTCCATCTCTTTATAGGGGTCAAAATCATTCCTCTTGTTCACCCACTCATCGAGGGTCAAGTCTGGGATACACTCCACCTTGGTATCTACTTCACAAGTGCTTGGGAGGTCTTCCTGATCAAAGGCTAAACAATTGGCATTGATCGGGTTGGGTACATAAGACTCAATATGGTAATCGACAATGGGTTCAGACCTAATTGTAGCCTTATCTCCATACCTTTTTCTAAAGAGCATGTGAGACCAATCAATAGAAAGATATCCCCCAATATTAGTAGTGAAGTGACAAATACAATGCAAAATGTGGTGGAAAGTCTATGACTGATACATTTTGCAATACAATCACATTGGGACATGCATGTAGTGTGAGGCTCAAATCTTTGATGACTCTAAAAATTTTCACTATTGTCCCATCCAATTGCACTACCCCTATCGAGATGACTTCGTATTAAAGACCTAGTTGATCAGATATTTTCTTTGGCATTCCATAGTTGTTTGTTCCCGAATCAATCATGTAATTATGTACCAATTTGTCCCCAATGATCAATGAAACATAGAATGGAGGGGGCTTGATTCTTACCTTGTTGTCCTCCATGGTTTCCCCTAGTCTAGGATGCATTGGTAAACACCTTCTCTTGCTGGTTAGGGGGCTGATTTGAGCTCGACCAATTAGCCATAACGGTCTACAATAGATTTCTTTGTTCTGGAATGGCCAGTGACTCCCACATTGAAATGTTCACATTTGTCTTCTTAATTTGTTCAATGATGTTAAATGAGCTATACTTTTACTTCCCCTTTCTGGTACATTTTTCTCTTCACATGGGTTGTTACAAGTGGTGCCTGAGTGGGTTTGGAAGGTTGTTTGGACTCGCTCTTCATATTGGGAGTTACATTCTGAGTGCCAATACCTTGTGGAGTAATGGAGGGTTGAGGATTACTTGAGTTTGGTGATTTTCCTTCTCCAATATTCCTTTTCTTGGACCATGTATTGGAAGCTACACTTTGAGAAGGGGCTTGATTCATCCCACAAAAGTCTTTAGCCTGCCAATTAACAAGCATAGTTTCACTTGGAGATGCTTCTTGTTGAACTCCTTATTGCTGATTTTCTTCTTAGCTAGACTCTCGTGACACACCAATGGTATGTACCATCAAGGCCTGGTTTAGTGCACCATTAAAACAAAGTGATTGGTTATGTGGCTTATTATATGGGAAAAACCAATCATATTCTTGTGCCATATTGTTTTGTGTTGGAACCAAGGCCCTAGATGTTGAAGCTGTGTTTGGATCATATGATTGAAAGGGCATAAGAACTTGATGTTGTCCTTGATTTTGGTTCTATTTGCACTGAGCCGGGTGACCTATTTTGCTGATATACGGGGTCTAGCTCGATCACCGAGCCTAAGGCTAGTATGGCTTAGAACTCTGAGCTTGCTTCCTTTTGATAGTCACTAGCTCATTCCCTAGGTTTTGTAGTTGTTTCATAACTTCTTGAGGCTCTTTTGAGGTGATAGAGGGTGAGGTGGGGGCTTCAGCTAAACTTTGATTCCTAGGAGTAGGTATATGAGCTAATGTGGGTGTCTGACTAGTACTTGGATCTCCTAGTTCTAGGTATAGAGGCATGGGTGGCATAGGAGAAAGTTTTCCAGCCTAAATTAAACAATTTTCAGCTCTTATGGAAATGTTATAGGCTACAGGTAAGTGGTTCCTCCCATTAATTGAATCATTAAAGCAATATAAGAATTTAGAGCTCTAATAAATTATAAGAAAGAACCTTAATCTATGGGCCTTAAAGCCAATGGAATCATGTCCCATGTCCTTTGAAATATGAGGTTGAAATCACACCGCTTGCTACAGGGGCCCTCTTGATTGTTTTCAATTGCTCTAATAGGGATAGATTATCACCCTTCTCTCCAAATTGATTATGAAGAGCTCTACATAGATGGTCCCAAGTTTTAATAGAGCCATTTTTAGACTCTTGAACCATTGTGAAGATTTACCCTTGAGTGAAGAGGCTAGTAATTTGACTGCAATTTCCATCTCGGTGAGCTCATGCATTACACAAACATTTTGAATGTCTTGAATGTGGTCACTAGGAGAAGTCTAGTTCTCTCCAATGAAATATTTGATGCTCTTTAATGCTACAAATGGGACTGGATTTTGTGCATTGAGAGCCAGTGGGCTGCTACTAGTGAAATTGACATAAGGATTTGGCTATGCCATCCTGATTGGTCTAAGAACCCTTTCTGATTGAATGAATGACCTACCAGGAGGAGTTGTTGAAAAGGTTATGTTTGGTGGAGATGGAGACCTTTGGGCTCTTCTCCCTCTTCTCCTTATATCTAGGGACAAGTGTAGATAGAAAAATAGTCCCTCCTCTCTAGTTCTTGACCTTATTTGTATTCTTCTCATGAACTTGACAAGCTTCTACTATTGAAACTAGTAGATTCTAATTATTTTGGAGTCACCAGATGTGTAATTTCAGATCTTCTTAAAAGCTGAAAAGTTACAACAAGTGCACATCAATCTTGCTACAATAAAGATGGAGACTTCTTGGTCCCACCAAGAATGCAAAAATTGTTAGTGTAGAATCATAGTACCCTAAATGTCTCAGAACTAGATAGGTTTAGACTCTCGGTGTGATTACACAACATGGAGCATCTCTCAAAATGTGGCACCTTGCGAGTTGAGAGAGCTCTCCAGATTAAGGTCGGTTCTATTCCTCTATTTAAGTGCATGAAAATGAAAACTTGTAGAAGATCTACACTAAGCCTATTATATCTTACTAAGGAGACATGGTTGAGAAGATACAATAAAATAAACCTAAGCTAATGAGGTGATGCACCAAAGGAATTTTAGACACTCGTTTTGAAATTTAACAAGGACCACAGAAATGTAATACAAACACCATACATAGGTAACCAAACTATAATGAGAGATCAGAAGGCAATAATGAAACACATATAAGGGTTGAAAATTATCCACAAACATATATTATTGCTCCAAAGTCGATACAATACATTATAGTGGCCAAGAGGCAAAACTTAGCATTACAACTTGAATGGGGAGGTTAGGACTCCACGAACTCATCTGTAGACCAGAGGAGAAGGGAGGGTGTAAAACAAAAATGTCCAACCCTTTATAATGAGCCCGCCATGTCTTTTATAGATTCATCATAGAGATAAGAAGGAGAGAGAGCTAGGAAAATTAATTTGAAGCTCAACTATTGGCCATCAATGCCTTTACAAATCTGCTCCAAATCTGTCATGTCCACCACTTTGTGTCTACTTGGCATGTTGAAGAAGGGATAGTGGTGGATCGAATCAAATCGGATCTCGTAGTTGAAGCAATCAGATTCTACATATTAATGGCATGAATATGTTCCCCATTTTCACCCACCAAACCTCTTTGTAATTAAAGTTTCAGGTTTCCATGGTGTAGGTGAGGTTGAGACCTTTCCAACGGTGCCAAATTTGTTGAATTTTGGGCACTGGGAAAGATATGTTCATTTGAATGTTTGAGTCAAGTCCGTACAAAAATGGAAAAAACTAGTGAGAAGAATAGATCCATTGGCCCAACATTCACTTTGTGCCTTTTGGTACCAAAAAAAAAAAAATGCAAAATTCACCCCACAACCTCACTTTTCACTTTTGGCAAAAAACACTTTCGGACTTGACGGTCCACTTTTTCCATTTGGGCAAAAAGTCTCTCCCAGGCCCACCGACTTGCATGCAATTGGGGCTTGACACGTGGCTCCTTAGGCATCGGTGGAGGTGTAGTTCATTTCTTCACTTTACTCCTTCTCGGGGCAAAAATTTCACACTACCTCCGATGACCCACCTTCTCGCTTTGACTTTTCAATTTGGCCACATGTCAAGCCGGCGCTCGTTTGGGGACCTCTTTTGGATTCAATCTTTGGAGGTGTGCTGAAGAGACACATGGAACCTTCCACAACTTTGTATATTTACTTGTGTTTTTTAGCTAAGTATTTTTATTTTTGGGGCAATAAGTTTAACCCTGTACATGTGGAGGCTTCACGCTTGTTTGGAAGCCTACTCCAAATTTTACTTTTGAAGTAGCACCATGCTAACACTTGGCTCCTTCCACTAGCCTTTGCCTTTGCTTTGACTATTCAACCCCCGAATCTGTCCCTTTTTTGGACCTAGGACATATGGAAGGCCCACGCTCATTTGAAAACCCACTCAAGATTTTACCTTTGAAGGAGTGTCGTGTCAACACATGGCTTCTTCCACCGACACCTTTATACTTAGTCATTTTGGGCTTGCTCTCTTTTTTCATCCCTAGACACGTGGAACCCCACGCTCATTTGGGTCTCTGCTCAGGTTTCACTTTTGAATGTGTGCCATTGAGACACTTGGCACCCTCTGCTAACTCTTATACTTTTCAATGGCTGGTGCAACTTTTGGGGCTCTGGACACGTGGAGGCTTGGTGCTTGTTTGAGTCTCACTTTTGGATTTAACCTTTGAAGAAGAATTGTTGAGACACTTTGTAGCCTCCTCTGATTCTTCCATACTTAGCCAATTTTGGCTCACTCTGAATCATTTTTGAAGCCCAAAACCTTTGAGTCTTTCTCTATTTCTCTCCTTTGAGCCTCTGGTTTTCTTTGACAAATTTGGCCCTTCGCCGACCCTGTTATTCCATTCTAGAGCCTGTCTGTAACATGTTTGTTAGATTTGACATGTGGTCTCATACGATGGACCATCCCTTGAATTTATTCCTACACAGGGTTGTGTTTGATCAATTTTGTCGAGGGCAAAATTGAGATAACAATAATCTCTCTCCTTTTTCAATCCATTTCTCTATTTGAGGTATTGATGAACATATTATATTTAGGAATCAATTTCTTTATGTTGGTTTCTAACTTTTAAATAATATTTTAAACATATAAAGGTATGGTGAATTTAGCGTATAGAGGAGTTACAATTCCTATTTTATGGGAGAGAAACGTAAGGATGCATGCAGAGAATAAAAGGAACGATAACCAGATGATACCAAGCCAAGAACTCAAATGCTAATCCAACACCACAATCAATAAAATAAAATCAATTCACCGGAATAAATTTAATAAAACCTTTACAAACAAATGAGAAACAATATGATATATTGTTATGGAACTCCATGAAATATAATTTGAATGAGCCTTTCTTATATAGGCAAGAAATAACAAATCTAATAACGATTCAAGGTCGTATATAAAACGATAAATAAAGGAAAGAACTAGTCATCAAAGAACTAGTCAAGACCATAGATTTAGGAAAGAACTAGACATCAAGGATCTATTCAATACCATAGATCAAGGAAAGAATTATACCTAAAAACAACATAATATCCCCTAATATCTAAATAAAATAAAATAAATATCCACACACATAAGTGGGTGAGGATAAATACAATAAAGGTAAATAAAGTACCTAGGTGAACATGAGATAAGGTAATTCCTACTCTAACACCCCCTCAAGTGAAGATAGGGGCCCAAAATAAAAGTGGCATATCCAAAGCATGATTCCCGAAAAACTAGGCTCTGAACAGTACTCTTTTACAATATATCCATGAAGAAATATCAAACCAAAAGAAGGAAAGATAAAGAATGAGAAGAATAAGGAAGATGTTCTCATGAACACCCCCAAGAAAAACTTCCAAAACCCCAAGCATGTCATGTAACTCAAGGTAGTGAGGGGATGCAAAAGGATTCGTAAAGATTTCAGTAACATACGCCACCGAGTCGAATGTACTCCAAGAAAAGAACTCCATCCTGAATGTGTTAACGAATGAAGTGGATGTGTATCTCAATATGCTTGGTCTACTGGTGCTCAACTAGGTTGTGATAAATGTGAATTGCACTTTGGTTGTCACACCAAAGTATAGTTGGTGAATCTTGTGGGAATCCAAACTCTATCAATAATTGTCAAAGCCAAATAATCTACTGACTCACTATAACTGTTGCCTTATACTCTACCTCTGAAGATGAAAGTGCAATAGCCTATTTATTTTTACATGCCCAAGAAATTGGAGAAGAACCAAGACAAAAATAGCTAGAAGTGGAACACCTATCATCAATAGAACCTTCCCAATCTAAATTGGTATATCCAACCAACTGAGTAGAACCCCTACTGTAGTGTAGGACAAGGTGGGAAGTTCCTTGTAAATAGCATAAAATACTTTTAGTAGCCTATCAGTGACTACTATGAGGAGAATTTTCAAACCAAGATACAAGCCCTACTACAAATTAGATATCGGGGTGAGTTTGGGTCAAGTACATGAGACTTCCAATGAACTCCTTATACAATATAGGATCACAAAGTGCAGTGGTACATGTGGAAGTAAGAGTAACCCCACACTAAAAGGAGATGGACTTGGCTTGTAATCATCGATATCAAAGCACTAAAGAAGATCATGGGTGTACTTTTGATGACTCAAATGAATCCCTAAATATGTTGAAGAAATCTACAATCTAAGGAAATAATGCAATAACCCAAGATCTCTCATGTCAAACTGTATAGAAAGAGCCCTTTCAATAGTCTGAATGTAGGAATAAGAGCTTTCAATAAGTAACAAATCATCAAAATACAAGACAAGTATCATAATATCCTCACCAACATGCTAGAGATACATTGTATGATAAGAGTGGCAATGAACAAAACCATTAGATAGAAGAAAATAATTCATCTTCTCATATCAATCCCGAGGGGCTTGTTTGAGACCGTAGAGAGACCTTTGAAACCTAAAAATAAGAGAAGAATCCTGAACAAATCCAAAGCAGGTTTATCTATGTATATTTCATCTTGTAAATATCCATGTAATAAGGTACTCTTCACGTCCATATGGTATACGGGCCACCCTTGTGACACAACAATAACAAGTACAAGGTGTACAAAATCCATCTTGGCAGCGGTGCAAAATTCTCGAGTAATCAATACCTTCAACTTATGAAAAACCTTTGCAACAAGATGAGCCTTATACTTGTCAATGGACCCATTAACTATGTATTTATTTTGGTATATCCACTTACACCTAAAAATATTTCTTCCTTTAGGAAGAGATACCAAATCCCAAGTATGATTCTTCATCAAAGAAGAATACTCATCTTTCATCGCATCATCCCACTTCTATATCCCATGAGCCTTGGAAAAATATTGTGGATCCTCATAAACTACCTAACACAAAATTTGAGAACCTGTAGAATGTGTGTGATGATTCCTAGTGGGTGGAAGATCCTATATGAAAGGTACTAATGGAAGATCTTATATGGAAGATCCTATAGTCATAATGAAAAAATAGTGGGAATATGATCCTTATCAACATCTATAACCTCCTCATCAACCTCCTCTAAGATATTATCCTCAAGATAATATGCATAAAAAGGAGACATGGAAGAATATGAATAATCATGAGAAGAGAAGCGCTCATCAAAATGAACATGTGCAATAAAAATAACGTCATGAGTATCAGGATCTAAAATTCGATAAGCTCTCATGTCCTCACAATACCCTACAAAGATCAAGGGTTTGATCTTCTTATCCAAGGCTTTCCTTTTATTCTTTGGCACAAAGGCCTAAGCATGGCTCCAAAATAATTTAAAAAATGAGACATCTTGCTTAATGTTGGACCAAGCTTCCTATGGAATCAAATGCTCAAGTGCCTTATGTGATGTGTGATTCTGAATGTAGTTAGCATAATTAACTGCTTCTTCCTAGTAGATAGGAGGTAAATCTCTAGAATGCATCATACAATTAGACATTTCCTTCAAATTTCTATTCTTTCGTTCTACTAATCCATTATGTTGTGGATTATGAGGAACAAAATGCTCATGAATAATGCCTTGAATTTCAAAAAAGTCAAAAATGCATTGCTGAAGTACTCCCCCATTATCGGTATGAAGGTTCTTTATCCAACTATAAGATTGTTTCTCAACCAAATCCTTGAATACTTTGAAGTGTGAAAAACATCACTTTTTTAGTTGAGAAAATAAACCCAAGTACGCCTCGATAAATTATCAATAAACGTAAGTGCATACTAGCTCCATTGAAAGAGGGGGTAGGAAAAACCATGAAGTCACTATGTGTAGACACCTATAATTTAACTCGATAAATTTAAATACTTAAATTGCACTAATTATCATCTTTCCTACAAATTGATGACATATCATCAATATCACACATTTTCTCTGCTATCATCATTAATTAATTACATTACGTTAGTTAATTAACTCTTCTATCCAACAATGACACCAATTAACGACCTTTCGTTAATCAACTCCCCTTTCTATCTAGATTAATTAATTAAGCTCCCCTTTCTATCTACATTAATTAATTATTTTTAATTAATTAATACCCCTTTCTATCTAGATTAATTAATTATTCTTAATTAATTAATTCTCTCTTCTATTTAATCAATAAATCGTCATTTATTTGATTAAAATCCTCTCATAACATAAATCATACTAACTATTCCTCTAAAAAGCTTATATAAGCTTGCACACCTATTAATTAATCACTTTGGTTAATTAATAAATCCCCTCAAACCCCATGGGTCACTAAAGGACAAACTAAACTCTCATAAGGTTTAATTAACCCTTTCTAAACCTCTCTTATCCACAACTAACCCAACCTCTCCATTTATCCCACATGAAGAGGGATGTAGAGATTCTTCTATCCATTGGGCTATATAAGGAGCCCTCCTCCTACCTTTCTATTTACACCTACACACCTAAATGAGCATAGAGCCTAAACTATATCCATTTTATCATCTTAGAGAATTATTCATTAGAGGAGCTAGCTATTTTCATTTCTTGTATTCATCCATCCAAGTTTTGAAGTCATATGGGGATATGTCAAATGGTCTTGTAGCCATGGATTGACAAGACTCAATTCTTGAAATCCTTGGTATTCAAACATACAATCAAACCTTGGATTGCTAAGGATCTAAAGAGGTTCATTTCATTTGATTAGCATTCAATAGAGATAGAGATTAAGGGATTAACATGTTAGTTTGAATATTTATTCATAATCTAATGAAAAGATGTTTGTAAATTAGTCTTGTTTAAGCTCTAAGCATGATGGTGCATTGATTTCAATTTAACTTTGTTTGAGGCATACTAGGTGTTAGTTCTATTTTTTTGCATTGCTAACAAATTCATGTACACATTTGGCACACCTGGTGGGACATGAACCTTAGTCCCTTAACATTCTAGTTCAAATTTTATTGTTATTTCAAGTTTTTGGCTAACCCTTGATATACACATATGGAAAATAATGTTCAATTTCTTAGGATATTACTAATATTACATGTGTAGGATCTCATTTAGAGCTTTAATTCTAATGGGTTGTTGTTAATTTCAAGCTAACATACTAAAATTTGGAGTGTTTTGAGATTTTTGGTGTCTTTGGCCATATTTTGGCTACAGGATGGGTGTAAACATAAAAACCCTGGAGCAGACACACTAAACCATGCACAAACAAATGTTTCGGCGTACACACACTCTGCTGCTGTGTACCTTCACTATCGCTGAAACATATTAGGCCTGGGCACATGCCCTATCCCTGGTGCACATACCCCAAAGCTAGCGTAGACACTCTAACCTAGGTGCACGCATTTTGTGTTGTACCCTAGCACACACACCCATAGCCTAGCCCCTGTATCTCTTAGGTAGCGCAGAGAACACTATCTAAGTTTTCATACTTCCTTTTTCTAACCTTGGAACACATGCCTATACCCCGATGCACATGCCCATATCCTAGTACAGAATCTCTCTAGCGGCGCAGTACATTGTGGATTTAGATTTACACAGAGGGATGCACACACCTAACCCACGTGCACACACCCTAACCCACGAGCACATACCTTAACTCGTGCGTAGGTGCTTCATCTGAGTTGGTGTACTACTTTCAAATTTGTGGGAATTTTTTTCCTAAGGTACTAACATCATTGCAGGCTTTAGTTTTTGCATGGATATGCTAGACTAGGAATGGAATGAACCTTACATATTAATTATAAGAGTAAGATTGTGTATTCTATTCCCTCGCATCTTTTGGGGTGATCTTGGGAATCGAAATGATTCTTATGTATTTTTTTGCTTTAAGAATATGTTGAATGTCCAAATTGAGAAAAATATATTTTGCATTTGAATTAAGTGTTTCCATTTATTGAATTCTTGTATTTTATGTCACGTATGCTCTTCTCTTATGTCTTAGGGTGATCTTGAGAATCATAAATGACGTTTATTCTTTTTATGGAAAATTACTAATCCATTGTGTAGAAATGTAAACACTTATCAAAGAAGGGCTGAGTTGAAACAAAACTAAAATACTAATATAGTTTCCATGCAGGTTGCCAAAAGGTGTTCAAGAAAACCACATCCAATTTAAAAAAGATAAAAACACACCACAATCAACACATTGTATTTATAGGTTCGGATAAGGGTACGTCCCGTCCTCTTAAAACTAGGACATAACCCCTTTAGCATAAGCCTTAAGCTATAATAATGGGGGTGGTCCTATGAACCCTAAAGTAGTCCAGAAAAGAGGGAACCTTGTGGATGAAATGGGAAGTGCTCCGGACAACCTAATTGACTAGTATTACCATTTGTGAGATTTAGCGTCACAAGTTGTCTATATCACGACCCTAGTGAGAGTACATGATGGACACATTTATTGCCCACTGTGCTTGAAGGGGGTAAAGTAAATCCAAGATACTCCCAAATTATTTAGTGTAACATTTTGGGTAAATCAAGCTTGCTCTTAGATGACTTGTGACACCTAGTTCAGTGAACCACCTAGGAAACTATCTTTGATGAGGAGCCCACTTGAACCACATCAAAGCCAATTTGATTTGAGAGCTATTGTTCATCACGAAACATGTGAAGCATTAATTTTGCTTAGTTTTTCACTTTTCCTAAGGTGAGGTGAAACTCTCTGCCGAAGTGAGGCCAACATTTTTCAACCCTAATTGATCTACTTCCTTCAATTTCTTTTGACACTTTGTTGATCAAAAGAAGAGTGACTACCTTTGCATTATCAATTGATTGTTTCACCACTTTTTTGTTCGTTTATGCCCATCTATGTCTCAAGGACTCACTTGTTAAACGTATAAAGTGTGTGGAGACATTTTTATATCATAGGTAGCCTTTTTATCTTGATACCCAAGTCAAGATCACCATCATAGCTAGGCTTGGTTCATCAATTTGATTCTCCTTTGAATGGTTATCTTGTTTATATCGTGTCACTACAATTTTGGTATTTACGTCTTGTTTCTTGTAAACTCAACCTAAATACATATATTGTAAGGTTATGCTATATACGATTTAACAATTACTAGGTATAATATAGCTTTAGTTTGATTTCAATTATTACCTCGATTCTGAAGAGTGCTAAGTGTTACCACTTGTGTGTGTTATATATATATATATTATCTTGATACCAATACCTTACTTTCTCATAAATTTTGGTTAACATATCTTGGTGAAATTTTTGTGTCACTCACAATTATAAGTGACACCCTTTGTAATATAGGTCTTGATTGAATTTGGGCTTACTTCTAGTATACTTTGTTTGGAGGTCATGTTAACTTCTTGTTATTACTTATGCCTTGTTCATTCCTTTGAACTTGACATAAGTAGGGAAATTTTGTTAATCATCATATGACACCAACTACCTTTCCAAAAAAAATTTAGGAAGTACTTCATTTGATTATTTGGTTTGAAACTCAACATTGTGTGACTGATTCTTTCTTGGCTCATTCATTTAAGAGAAAATTATTGTGTCACATTGGTTCTTTGACATTCATAACATACCTTAATTTCTTGACATTCCTTCTTTCACTTAGGTTTGATAAAAATATTTGAACACATTTGCAATGAACCTATTACACATTATGGCTCATAAAACATGATTAGGACTCAAAAAGAAAACTTTGGAAGAAATACAAACTCAAACTTGGGAAGCCTCCAACAAACAAGGGTTAAATCCTTTTATTGGCCATGATCTCAAGCCTTTATTTTCCACATAAAAAGAGGTTGAAGAGATGATAGATCATAGTGGTGATGAGTTGGAATCCCCACATGCAGAGTTTGACTTCTACCCCACCTTATTGGATGAATTCCTTTTATAAACAAGGATTGGGTACTAGCACGAGTTGTGGAGTTGGGAGTAAGAATGCCTATCGAACAAGAGGCAATCCCACCTAAAAATGATGCTAGTGAAGAGGAGAAACCTATTAGTAACATGGATGATATCTTAACACATGGACATGCATCTACTTCTAACATGGGAAACAATAATGTAGTGGGATATAGAATACCTTTCCTTAAAGTACCGCGTAAAGTCAGAATAGAACAAAAAATGTTGAACAACCTCCGCAATATGAAGAAGAAGAGGAACTTCTTGAAGAAGAAGTCACTATTCAACAAAAAATTAGCAACCTTAGTAAAAATTGGCTTTGTTAACATCTCATGTGAAAAAAGAAGCAAACAAGAATGTAAAAATACAAAACCTAAGGTCAAAATTAGTGAACTTAAACTAGAAAATCATGGAGAAGATAATATGGAACACAATCATGTATATATCCCTTATTCTCCTACCAAAGAACAATTACTTGCTCAAGAAATGTAGTCTATGAAAGTGACAGTTATAAGCCTCCAAGAGAGCATTGTGGGGAATAAGAAATTTAATATGAATATGAAGAGCTATGTCCCTATCCATTTGACAAAACCATGATGCTTCAACCCTTCCCTAAAAAATTTGACATGCTGAAATTTGACAAATATAAAGGGAAAGATGACCCATGAGACCATGTAAAATATTTTTATATGGCATGCCGAGAAGTGTCCTATAGTGACAATTACCTCATACGACTCTTTCCAAAGAGTCTAGGGGGCTAAGCCTTGGAATGATTCACTCTCTTACCTTGGGGGTCTATTTTTACATGGTCTCGAATCTGGAAAATAGATTTGTATGATATTTCTCGTATAGTATAGAAAGTGACATAACCATGGCAGAATTGTGTGGCACTAAACAACATCCCAACGAGACATTTGCTAGCTTCCTATAAAGATGGAGAGGCATAGCAAGTCACTTACCTTGTACATTCCTGAAAAATAGGTGAGAGCATTGTTAGTGTAGAATCATAGCACCCCCAAATGGCCTGAGTGTGAAGTGGGGCATTCGGTGTGATTGCACAACATGGGACCATCTCTCAAGCTATGGGACTTGTAAACTTGAGATGGACCTCTGGAGAAAGTTGGTTCTTACTTCCTAATCTACCTGCCACAAGCTACTCGAGTGTAGGAAGAACCTAACTAATCCTAATCTAACTATTCCAAGGGGACAGGAGAGAGAGAAAGGGTGAAAGAGCCTACACTAAGTGGTGATACACTAGAAAAGGAAGTGGTTGATCATGGACCCAAACTGCCTGAAGTGGATAGAGGTGAGCAGAGATTAGGGTGGAAAAAATGCACCACGGACCAGAGATAGATTTCACATGGAAAACCACTTCAAAACCCATTAAGAACAACTCCTAGGACCTGGAAAAAACATCGAATATGCACAATATACCCTACAATGATGAGAGGTAAGAAGAGACAATAAAATGAGCCAAGGATGGATAGATGCATCACGAAACAAATTCTATTGCTCCAAAAAGTTACATGGTACATCATTAGTGGGAAAGAGGCAAGGAAATGCCATTACAGAGCCCTGAAAGGAGGCTTAGACTCCGCGTTCTACCCTAAGGAAGAAAGAGAGAGGGGGTGCGGAGAGAAAAGATGAACAACCCTTTGAATATTCCCCTCCTTTACAAAATATAGAAGAATGCAAGAGAAAGAGAAGGGTAAATCAAACTCTATCCTAACCACCCCTACAATGCATTGAATCCCACCATGGATCCACCCACAATCTATCAAGTCTACCTCTCTATGTTTGTTTGGTGTGTTGAAGAAGGAAGAATGGTTGATCAGATTAAATCTGATCTGGTAGCCTGAAATGTCCAGTTCTGCATTAATGGTCTAAAATATTTGTTTCCATTTTTTACCCACCTAACCTCATCAAAAATAAATTTTTAGGTGGTCGAGGCCTTTCCAATGGTGTCAAATTTGTTGAATTTTGAGCACTAGATCGAAAGATATGTCCATTTGAATATTTGATTCAGTGTCTTACAAAAATGGTGAAAACCAATTTAGCAGAATGGGTCCGCAGACCCGAAACTCACTTTGCACCTTTTGGCACCAAAAATACAAAATGCAAAAAATACCCCACAGCCCCATAATTAATTTTTTCAAAAAACCATCTTCGGGCCCTCCGGTTTGCATTTTCCATTTTGGAAAAATGTCCTCCTTAGGCCCACATGTAATTTAGGCCTGACACGTGGCTCCATAGGCATCAACGGAGGTGCGGTTCATTTTTTTAATTTATGCCTTTTGATCCAAAAATTTCGAATTGCTTTACAACCCGCCTTCCAACGTTGACTTGAAGCATGGCCATGTTCAGAGCTGGTGCACATTTGGGGACTTCTTTTTGGATTTTGTTTTTAAAGTTGCACTGATAAGACACATGGCTCCTTCTACGTCTTTGTTTTATTTCCTTATGTTCGCTAAGTCCATTTGTTTAGAGGGGCCATATGTCCGACCTAGGACACGCGGAAGGTTGGCACTTGTCCAGTCTCCCGCTTTGGGTCGCGCCTTTGAACTTACACCGATGCAACATGTGGCATCATCTGTTGGCTCTCTATGCTTAGCTGATTTGACCCAATGCTTTTCTCGGACCTAGATATGTGGAATCCTAGCACTCATTTGGAAACCCACTCAGTATTTTATCTTTGAAGGAGCATCGTGTCGACACGTGGCTTCTTTCACCAACACCTTTATAATTAGTCATTTTAGGCTCGATCTGTTCCTCCTTTTTGAATTTTAAGCTATTGAATCTGCCCCTTCTTAGACCTAGGACACATGGAGGCCTAGTGCTAGTTTGAGTCTCTGGATTTGGCTTTTACCTTTGAAGTAGCATCGTTTGGACACGTGGTAGCTTTCGTTGGCCTGTGACTTTCAATTTCTGATTTGGGCCCATTCTATCCCACTTTTAAACTTGGATTACGTGGCGAGACCACGCTTATTTGGGAACTTCTCTTTGGATGTGTCTTTTGGAATTGTTCCGAGCTGACACATGACACCTTCCATGAGTCCATTTATACTTGGGTGGTTATGGCCTTGAGTTGAATCGTATGCGAAGTCTGAAACTTTGAGCCCCTTGATTCGATCTTCTACTGTCGATCTCTAATATCTCTTAACGCCGTTTGGCCCCATTTTCTAACCTTGCTCCTCCATACTTAGCTGATTTGGACTCGCTCTAAATCATTGTGAAGCCCGAAGACTCGATCCTTTCCCCATTTCTCCCCGATAGCCTCTAGCCTCATTGACATTGTTTCCCCCTTTTGGGCCCCCTGGTTTGATCTATTTCGAGTCCACCCGCAACCTTACTGCTTTATTCAAACGTGGGCTCGTATGATGGAACCGACCTTTAGATTTCTTCTGGATGGGGCGTGTTTGACTAGTTTTACCTAGGGGAAAAATTGGGATAAAAAGCATCTTTGTGCCCTATCTCAACCCAAACATCTCTTTTCATCTCAGAAATGCATTGTGTTCACACCTTTGAAGAGGTTATTGAAAAGGACATTCAAATAGAGAAAGAAATTATTGCAAAAGGAACCATTAAGCCACACTCTAAGGATAACCAAAATGCAAAACCTACGAAAAGGTGAAAATGTTCAACAAAAACAAAAACATGGTGGGAGATGGAATCAAAGATTCCAAATGCATGTAAACGTTTCAAACAAGTGAACCTTTTAAATTGACCAAAGGACCTATTCAACCATCACCTAAATGTAGAATGTTCACTCCTCTCAATGATCCTTTTTGGCCATATCGAAGCAATTGGATGCAGATCACATGGTTGTTTATCCCATGACACAATATTTTGATGAAAATGATCCAAAACCATCATGGCACAAATAATAGGACTATTGTGAATTACATCATGTCAAGGGACACAAAATAGAAAAATGTCTACGAATTCATCACTACATCCAAGACCTCATCGACAATGGGGAGATAGAAGTGGATAACCCAAAGAAAAATTAGACACCAAATGAAAAGATGGGAATATTCAAAGAACCATTCCCTAAACATGGTAAGTCGATGAGAAAAATATGGATCAAGGAGATTCATCCCAGAGTTACAAAGCGGTGAATTATATATATACCAATAAGGACAATAATCATTATGATTCTCTCATTGGATGTATCCGCTCTCCTAGTGACCATGTGAACACCATTCGAATCAAGGGAAAGGATTACACTTTCATGTAATAAGGCGTTCCTGCCTCTTGATTCTTGAACCCTCTCTGTCAACCCTGTAAAATGGTAGGTACAACATCTTAGAACAACTTGAGAAGACGTCTGCCAAGATTTTAATCTTGGATCTTCTCAAAATATCGAATGTACATAAGGACATCTTGTACAAAAATATTTGGAGGTCAGGAGTTCCATTAGAAGTTGACCATTCACATCTTCAAGCTATGGTATATCTCTTTTAATCATAGGGAGAACCCTATTGAAGATCCAATGCATAATATCCCCTTATATATTGAGGTCTTTGTTACCCTCCGAAAGATAAAACAGGTGCTTGTGGACAATGGATCAGGGATGAATATATGCACATTGAAGTTAGTTAAGCAATTAGGACATATAAAATAAGATCTCGAGTCCCACATCATTACCATAACCACTTATGACAACGTGGAAAGGGAGTCATTTGGCACAATCACATTACCCATGGAAGTAGGACCCACTTGTCATCACACAAAGTTTCATGTTTTGGACTTAGAACTTCCATACAATATGCTTCTTGGCCAACCATGGATTCATGCCATACAGGCCGTGCCATCAACGTTTCATCAATGCATCAAATTGAAACATGAGGGAAACACTGTCACAATACAAGGAGATCCATAGCCCTTCACTCACTATAGAGCTCTCAATAGTTTTGCACGTAAGGGTGCCTATATGTGTCCCTACGCTAATATAGTTGTTCCTCTTCAATCTAAAGCCATGGAATCACGGGTAGATTCAGATTCACTAAGTTCTTGCACCGGTGAGGATTCTACATCAACTTACTCTTTTTATTCATGAGAGATGAAGGTTATGGAATATAGTTTTGGGGAGTATAATTTGCAACAAGCTATTTTAGTTTTAGACCTCTCATTGTCACCTAAAACTAGAGGCCGACCCAACTATCATTTTAGATAGCCTAGAGATGAGTGAACTATTGGGTCATTTTTACTTGGAGGGTTACTTGCTGAAGAGAAATTATTGGACCCACCTATGACTTGTGTCTCGGAAGATACTCAACCAACTTGCTACCAAATCCCTGAGTATGAGAAGTCTATCCGAATGATGTATTCCATGGGCTACAAAGGTCTAGGATGCGAAAGAATGAGGAAGGACTAAGAGAACCAATTACTCTCCCACATTTCAAGATGGAAAGGTATGGCATCAGCATTCGACCCTATGGATCACACCCCAAAGATCAAGATGCCACCTATTCTAAGAATAGAGATAACTCTAATTATTTAGATAGTGATACAAATTCCCACTGTAAACAATACGAGGATCATGCCTCCATGAACTTGTTCATGAATACCACTGTCCTTACCATAAACCTAAAATTGACTTTGTTTACTCTTGCCTTATCGAATGAGACCAACAACATCATGTACCATTGGATCTCTCAGAAAATGGTGAAGCCATTGAATAATTCATGTGAATTCATGATACAATTCCAATTCGAGACCATAAGAAGGGTTTCTACATTGAGTTAGATACATGTGCGTACTTCAACAAGGAAGATGAGCTTCATGGTTAATAAAAATTGAGAAAAAGTGAGGGAAAAAGTTCCAATGAAAAGCCTAAAAAAACAAAAATCCATGTCACATAGTGAAAACCTATTTGAGGCACTCGGCTGAAAAACAGTAAAAATCAATGGACAAGAAAAGTGACCAAGCCAAGGGTGAAAATCTCGTAGAGATTCCTTGAAGAAGATCTCAACCTTCCTCCTAATCCTATGCATATGGAGGATTTGTCAAAAATTCTAGTGGAAGAAACCATTGATGTGAATATTGGAACAAAAGATGATCCAAAGATAGTCAAACTAGGAGCTTCACTCTTGGCACAGGAACAAAAAAAATTCACGATGCTTCTACAGGAGTTTGTAGATGTATTCACATGGTCCTATAAGGATATGCTGGGATTGGATCCAACTTTGGTAGTGCATAACCTAGTGGTGCATGTATACACCAAGCCCATTAAACAAAAGATCAGAAAAATGCATCCACGGGTGACCCTTTTAGTTAAAGAAGAGCTAGAAAGATTGTTAGCGGTAGGCTTCATTCGACCTATTGATTACTCAAAATGGATATCAAACATAGTCCCCGTATAAAAGAAACCTGTTGGGATAAGAATTTGTATGGATTTTAGAGACATTAATAAGGCATGTCCAAAGGATGATTTCCCATTGCCAAATATTGATATGATTTTTTATTTAATCACAGGATACAAAATGTAATCTCTTATGGATGGCTTTTCGTGCTACGATTAGATCAAAATCATAGATGAGGATCAACACAAGAAAACCTTCATAAGCCCTTGGAGAATTTTTGTTATCAGATAATGCCCTTTGGCCTTAAAAATGTAGGAGAAACTTATCAAAGGGAAATGACCTCGATTTTCCATAATATGTTTCATGAAATCATGGAAGACTATGTGGATGATATCCTCCGTAAATACAAGACAAGAGTAGATCACCCCGAGATTTTGTGGTGCATCTTTGAATGCATGCGGAAATAAAATGTCACATTGAATCCTAAGAAGTGTGTGTTTGGCGTGCTATCGGAAAGTTTCTTGGATTCATTATATCTCAAAGAGGGATTGAGGTAGACATAAATAAAGTTACGCCATCACCGAAATGCCTCCTCCCAAAATCAATCAAACAATTGCATAGCTTTAAAGGAAAGATACAGCCATCCATCACTTCATTTCCTAACTTTTCAATAAGTTTCATTTGTTCACTCATCTAATTAAAAAGGATATTGCCTTTATTTGGGGACCAGAGAAACAGAAGGCCTTCACCTTTCTTAAGTAGTACTTGTTATCTCAATTTTACCCCCCCCAGAAAAATTGATCAAACATGACCTTGCATAAGAAAACCCGAAGGGTCGGCTTGGTCCTATGAGCTCACATTTCAAATCTAATAGTTAGGTTACATGAGGGAATCAAAAAAGGAGGAGCAGGGTTGGAAAAGGAGAAAACAATGTCAAAGGAGCCCAGAGGCTCACATGAGGAGAACGGGGAAAGGCTCAAGTTTTTGGACTTAGCCACATACGAGTTAACTTGGGGCTGAACAACAGACCCGTGGAAGGTGCCACACATCAGCTTGGTGTAATTCCAAAAGGGCACATCAAAACAGAGACCCCAAATGTGTGTGGAGTTTCACATGTCCCGATCTAAAAAGAAGACAAAGTCAGCCATTGAAAATTCCAAATGAGCGGAATTCTCCACATGTTTCAATGACACAAATTCAAAGGAAGGATCAAGAGCGGAGGCTCTAAATAAGTGCCAAACCCTCCACATGTCCAAAAGTAAAAATGGGACAGAGTCAACCGTTTAAATTGACTAAGTATAAGAGTTCTCGTGGAATTCTCCACGTGTCTCAATGATGCAACTTCAAGGGTCGAAGCCAAAGGAGGTCCCCCAAATGAGCGCGGAGCTTCCATGTGTCCCAAGCCTGAAAATAAGAAGTCAAAAGGGGCAGAACCAGCTGTTGAAAAGTCTAAATAGGGAAAATCCAAAGTGGAAGGTGCCATGAGCCTCAATGACGTAAATTCAAAAGGTACGACCCAAAGGCCACCCCTAAATGCGCACGAAGCTTCCTCATGTCCCAGATCTGAAAAGGAGATAGTGTTGGAAGTTGAAAATTCTTATGGCAAAGGGAAGCTTCCACGTGTCTCAATTGCATAAATTTAAAAGGCACATCCCAAAGAAGGACCTGTATAGCGCCAACCTACATGTGGTAAGAGCTCAAAATTGAACTCGCCCCAAATCGGTTAAGTATAGAAGAGCTAACGAATTCTCCACATTTCATCTCAATGTAATTTCAAAGGAAGAATCAAGAGTAGGTTTCCAAATGAGTGTGGGTTCGCCACATGGTCGAGAAAAAAATGGAACAGTAGGCCCAAATCGGCTAAGTATAAAGAACCTGGTGGAAGGTGCCATGTGTCAACTCCTAAGGCATAACTTCAAAGGTAAAACCTAGAGGGACAAGAGAGATCAAATAAGCGCTAAGCCTCCATGTGTCTCAGTTAGACATATGGCCCTGCCAAGAAAAAGGGACTTAGTCAAAAAAAAAAATTTACAGAGCATGTCCACAAAGGGAAACTTAGCCATATTTCAAGTCAAAGTGGGAAGGCGGGTCACCGGAGGCAGTTTGAATTTTTTGGCTTTTGTTTCAAAAGGCATACAATATAAAAGTAATCTGCACCTCCGCTGATGCCCATAGAAGCCATGTGTAAGGCCTAAATTACATGTGGGGAGGCGTGCCTTGGAAGGATTTTTTGTCAAAAGCAGGTCAGCGGGCCTAGGGAAGACTTTTCGCCAAAGTGGAAAAAGTAGGTCAGCGGGCCAGGGGATGACAAATGGAAAATGCGAAGGTTGCGGGCTTGTGGGGGATTTTGGGAAAAAGTGTATTTTTAGGCCTATGGTGATGTGGGATGTTTTGTGATTTTTGTGTCTTTTGGAAAAAGTGCGCTTTGTATTTTCGGGCCCATGGATCTGCTTCACTAAGATTACGTTTTGCCATTTTGCATAGTCTCAATGCAAAATCTTCAGACAACCATATCTTTTGACTAGAAGCTCGATTTGAGCAAGAGAAGACTTTTAGAAAGATCTCGATATCCTCTACACCATGGAAGCATAAAATATTATTTCAGCAAGATTTGATTGGTGAAAATTAGGAAAATGTCTTTCATGCCATTAATGAAGGATCTGATTGCTTCAACTACCAGATCAGATTTTATTTGATCTTCCTTTCTTCCTTCTTCAACATGTTAAATAGACATGGGGAACCAAAATTTACATATTGTAGGTGGATTTATAGGGCATTGATGGTTGGTGGTTGAGATTTAAGAGTAGAATCAGTTTCTCTTCTTTCTCTCTGGTTTTTCATCATCTATATATTGTAAACACTTCTCATTTTAGAAGGGAGAGACATTTTGGGTGTGGGGAAACTCTGTAAAATTTGTTTCCCGACTCCATTTGAGTTGTAAGCCTTATCCTACACCTAGAAAGCATGTTTGTGCTTCTGAGCATCCATGTAATGGTCTCATGCACCTCATAGAGCAATAAAATCATTTTTTGTGGTGTTCTTCAACCCTTTCTCATGTTTTTTGTTTCTCTATGCCTCTCCATCTTGTGTTTGTTTCCTATGCATGTATTTCACATTTATAGGTGTGGGATGTCATGTTTCATAGAGTTTTAATTATGGATTTGGACCTAGGTATGTGTCACTTCTGTCTGACCTCCCTCATATCCTTTTCCCCCTATTTCTTCCTCCCTCAGCAAAGTATCTCGCCACTTCCTTTTCTGGTGTATCACCGCTTAGTGTAGGCTCTCTTTCTCTCTCTCCCTCTCTCCTTGGATGGTTAGATTAGGATAGATTAGTTTTTCCTAGACTAGAGTAGCTTGTGGTAGGTAGTTTAGGAAGAAGGAACTAACCTTCTCTGGAGGGCCATCTCAAGTTTGCAAGTCCCATAGCTTGAGAGATGGTCCAATGTTGTGTAATCACACCAATGCCCCATTTCAGACTCAGGACATTTGAGGGTGTTGTGATTTTACAACAACATTTTTGGCACTCCTGGTGGGACACTGAGGTTAGATTTTCTCATCTTTCCAAGGTGTCTCATTATCAACAAAAAATCTTAAGCCATCGTGTGACAACCTAACAGTTTTGACACGCCCGGTGGGACAGGTCTGAAGCACCTTACCACTTCATTTCATCAAGTTGATGTGTTCTTGGTGAGATTCAACCTTTTGAGGCACATGTAAAGAACATTTGGTGACTCCATCTGGTCAACAACCCATTCTCTAGAGTTGCAGACTTTTTCCATCCATTTCCACCCATATTCATTCATCTTTCTTTCCACATCTTTCATATTCTGCCATTCATGAAGTTGTGTAATCATGAATTCATTTCCTTCTTGGAACTCACACTTGTAGAAACAACAATGTAGTCTATCTCCAATGTATTTCCCAACTCCTCCAGATCAACATTATGATCAGATCTAGGACCATTATGCTTACCCATATGAGCAAGGTCAAAACCAGTTTGGCCATGAAGCTTATTAAGAACAAGGGGATGCATATAATGGTAACAACTACATGGAGGATGCTGATTTGCAGGAGAATATCCAGCATTTGGAGGCACACATGGTATAATTAAGGGCCACAACTCGATGAAAGCACTTAGAATTTTCTTTAGGAACCTTGTCTATGGGCTGGCCCCTATGCCAAGACATTACAACCCTCAGGAGAAGATTGAATTCATGGTTGAAATGTTGCCTCACCTTACGCAGTGGATTGAGGATATTGAGGCATATGAGTAAAGTGTGAGAAAAACTTGTCAATGGGTAAGTCAGTCACCAGCTCCTTGTCCTTCATTTTCTCTTTCTCAAACTCTATCATCATCACAGCAGTGTCATGAGTCTAGCTTCCCATCTGCTGCCCCTAGCTGAATTCCCTTCTCCATCCCCTAGCCTTCCATCTCACCTCAATTATTCTTCCCTTTTCCCTTCCACAAGTCCCCTCTACCTATTTGTACCATAAATGAATAGCCCCTACCAATGTCCCTTCCCCAGCCAACGTCATCATGTTCGACGACTAAAGGACAATTGAAGAATGACATGACTCATGCGACTCTCGAATGGGAAGACAAAATCATACGGCACTGCTCCAAAGCAAAATCAGTTAGCTCCAAAGGGCATAGTTCTGGAGGATACTGAGTTGCTTGTAGAGGAAAACCATACATGTCGATCTTCATGCACGCTAACCTCGCAAGCGCTCCCCTTTAGAAGGAGAAACATATAGTTCCGAGGCTCCAAGTGTAGAGTAGGTCACAGAGAACCTTCAGTTCTTCCTCCCACTTTATCCCCTTCAAGCTCTAATGTTGAAGAAGATTTTGATCTTTCAAAATTCATGTTTGAAGATGAGGGAAACCATGGTGAAAAAATTGCAGATCCAAAGGACACCATGGAGGAGGTCGAGCATGCAAAAGACAACGAGGAGGAAAATTATCTATTAGACTTGGAGGAATACTTTGATGGAGAGGAGCCCATGGAGATCACATCATTTTCTCCTCCATCATCCACCCTCCAAGCACATGAGCCTACTATCATGAAGGAGAGAATTCAAGGACAACAACCTGCACTTCATAACAGCCCTCTAGAACCAAGGTTGGAAGATATGAATCTTCCATGTTCTTCACAGGAGAAGGAAGGGAAAGGCAAGAGGATGTCATCATCTCTCTCACACCATCCACCCAGGAAGGTCAGTAGGAAGAATGCATTTTTGGAGTTGAAATTTAGAACCATGGGAACATCCCTCGAGATCGACTATGCCCAATCAGGTACTTGGCTCTATTGGAGCCGAGGGAGAATCCAAAACTAGTCATGGCCATTTCAGGGAATGAGGATAAGCTCCAAAGTACCAAGGATCAGCTAGTAATGCCTCTTTAATCCAAATATAGAGCAACTAAAAGAGGATTTTTTTCTCCTAGTTGACACCTTGATGATTTGGGTGGAGGATCGACTTATAGTTAGTTTTTCACTCATACAAGCAGCCATATTCAGTGTCAAATCATTTGCATGGCTACCCTTTTTGAGAAAGGGAAGCTACTTCTCCTTGCTAGTTGCAGGATTTGTTTGAGTTCCCTTTGCTTCTGGTTATTTTAGGTTAGTTTAGGTTTGTTTTACAAGAGAATAAGTTCTTGTGCACACTCTTCATATCACACTTGGGGTGTGTATGATTTCCAATTATGTGGCTAGTGTGTGTCAGGTGTCTTGTTGCTCATGCACAAGTACATTGGAAGTAGCATTTGGTGGGATCACCTTCGGTTCCCAGCAATTTCCAAGTGGCTCAGGGATCATATTTTCAAAGTTTAGATCAGATTTGTGTTTACTAGGTAGACTCCATGCCCAATGGATGCTTCAAGGCCACTGATCATTTCATCTAGCAGGAAGATGTCCCCATGAGTCGCCAAAATGTTATCTCAATTTTACCCCCCCAACAAAATTGATCAAACATGACCTTGCATAAGAAAATCAAAGGGTTGGCTTAGTCTTGTGAGCTCACATTTCAAATCTAATAGTTAGGTTGTAGGAGGGACTCGGAAAAGGAGGAGTAGGGTTGGAAAAGAAGTAAACAATGTCAAAGGAGGCCAGAGGCTCACAAGAGGAAAATGGGGAAAGGCTCAAAGTTTTCAGACTTAGCCGCATATGAGTTGACTTGGGGCCAAACAACAGACTCATGGAAGGTGTCAAGCATAAACTTGGTGCAATTCCAAAAGGGCACATTAAAATGAAGACCCAAAATGTGCACGGAACTTCCACGTGTCCCAAGTCTGAAAAAGAGATAGAGTCGGCCGTTGAAAATTACAAATGAGTGGAACTCTCCACGTGTCTCAACAGAGAAACTTCAAAGGAAAGATCAAAAGTAGAGGCTCTAAACAAGTTCCAGCCCTCCACATGTCCAAAATTCAAAAAGGGGATAGAGCTGGCCATTTAAATTGAATAAGAATAAGATTGCTGATGGAATTCTCCACTGTCTCGGTGATGCACCTTCAAGGGTCAAAGCCAAAGGCGGTCCCCTAAATGAGTGCAGAGCTTCCACGTGTCCTAGGCCTGAAAATAAGAAGTCAAAAGGAACAAAACTGAAAACTACAAAGTCTAAATAGGGCAAAGCCAACGGAAGGTTCCACATGCCTCAATGACAAAAAAATTCAAAAGGCGGTCCAAAGGCTAGTCCCTAAATGAGCGTGAAGCTTCCATGTGTCCCAGAGTCTAAAAAGGAGACAGTGTCGGTAGTTGAAAAGTCTCACGGTAGCAGAAGCCTCCACGTGTCCCAATGGCACAAATTCAAAAGGCATGACCCAAAGAAGGACCTTGAACTAGTGCCAACCTGCCATGTGGTCAAAGCTCAAAAATTGAACCGCCCCAAATCGGTTAAGTATAAAAGAGCCAGTGGAATTCTCCACGTGTCATCTCGATGAAATTTCAAAGGAAGAATCAAGAATGGGTTCCAAAATGAGCGTGGTTTTGCCATGTGGTCAGAGTCAAAAAAATTAATAGAGCAAGCCCAAATCATCTAAGTATAAAGAATCGATGGAAGGTGCCACAAGTCGAATCGACACAACTTCAAAGGTAAAATCCAGGAGGGACAAAGTCCCCAAACAAGCCCGAACCTCCACATGTCTCAGTGTCAAACATATGGCCCTACCAAGTGAAAGGACTTAGTAAAAACACAAAATTATAGAGAAGGCCCGCAAAGGGACACATGGCCATGTTTCAAGTCAAAGTGGGAAGGTAGGTCACCGGAGGTAGTTTGAATTTTTTTGGCTTTTGTTTCAAAAGGTGTAAAGTATAAAAGTAAGCCACACCTCTACCGACGCCTAGAGAAGCCATGTGTCAGGCCTAAATTACATACGGGGAGGTGGGCCTTGGAAGGATTTTTTTCCAAAAGTGGGTTTAGGCGGGCTGGGATGACAAATGGAAAATGAGAAGGTTGCGGGCTTGCGGGGGATTTTGGGAAAAAGTGTGTTTTTAGGCCTCACGGGGCTACGGGAGGTTTTGTGATTTTTGTATCTTTTCAAAAAAAGTGCACTTTATATTTACAGCTTGGATCCACTTTACAAAGATTACATTTTTGCCATTTTGCAGCCTCGATGCGTAGAATCTTCAGATGGCCATATCTTTTGACTGGAAGCTCAGATTTGAGCAAGAGAAGACTTTTTGGAAAGGTCTCAACATCCTCTACGCCATGGAAGCATAAAATATTATTTTCAATAGGATTTGATGGGTGAAAATTAGGAAAACATATTTCATGCCATTAATGAAGGATCCGATTGCTTTAACTACCAGATCATATTTGATTTGATCTACCTTTCTTCCTTCTTCAACATGCCAAATAGACATGGGGAACCAGAATTGATAGATTGTAGGTAGATTTGTAGGGAATTGATGGTTGGTGGTTGAGATTTAAGAGCATAATCAAGTTTCTCTTCTTTCTCTCTAGTTTTCATCATCTATATATTGTAAACACTTCTCATTTGAGAAGGGAGAGACATTCTGAGGTGTGGGGAAACTCTGTAAATTTCCCCAACTCCATTTGAGTTGTAAGCCTTTTCCTACACCTGACAAGCATGTTTGTGCTTTTGAGCATCCATGTAATGGTCTCTGCACCTCATAGAGTAATAAAATCATGTTTTTGTGGTGTTATTCAACCCTTTCTCATGTTTTGTTGTTTCTCTATGCCTCTACATCTCGTGTTTGTTTTTTATGCATGTATTTCACGTTTGTAGGTGCGATTTGTCATGTTTTATGGAGTTTTAATGGCGGATTTTGACCTAAGTTTGTGTCACTTCTGTTTGACCTCCCTCATCTCTTTTTTCCCCTGTTTCATCCTCCCTCAACAGAGTATCTTGCCACTTCCTTTTCTGGTGTATCACCACTTAGTATAGGCTCTCTTTCTCTCTCACTCTCTCTCCTTGTCTCTTTAGATGGTTAGATTAGGATAGATTATTTTTTCTTGCATTAGGGTAGCTTGTGGCAAGTAGTTTAGGAAGAAGGAACTAGCCTTCTCTGGGAAGGACATCTCAAGTTTGCAAGTCCCATAGCTTGAGTGATGGTCCAATGTTGTGCAATCACACTGAATTCCCCATTTCAAAATTAGGAAATTTGAGGGAGTTGTGATTTTTCTACAAAATTACTTAGCTAATCCACATGTCCCCATGCCTCAAACTCCTAACAATCCACTCTGTTGTATATTTCTACTACGTAGTTTGTTATTGGTTCACTTCTCACCCAATATGACCTCATCTATATAGAAAAAACTATGTATTATCTCGCCGTAATATCATTTCTTATGAGGTCAACTACCCTCGATTAAAAAATCTTGTTTGGCTGTACTTTTTACCTTCCAAACACTTTGTCATTACCTTTTGAATGCTAAAACCAAACTCATTTCCAAAGTTGACCCATTTAAGTACCTATTGTAAAAATCCACCCTTATAGGTAGAATGGCTAATTGGATCATTCTACTAAGTGAATTTGACATTGATTATGTGCATCAAAAGCTAGTAAAAGGACAAGTACTCACCGATCGTTAGCACAAACACCGTTACTTAGGGATAGAGCTCGTAAGTCTAGAGTCATCGACGCTTCATTACTATACATTGAGGAATCTATCATGTGACAAGTGTACTTTGATGGATCTTTTACTTTTCATGGTTTTGGGCTAGGTGTAGTTTTAATTACTCCTTCAGGAAACCCTATACCTCAAGTTTTTCACCTTGGTTTTCCTTGTACAAATAACATTGTGGAATATGAAGTGCTCATCATAGGAATGAAACTGGCAATCAAATGGGATATCCATCATGTTAATATCGTTGGTGATTCACAATTGATCATCAAGCAAGTTAACAATGAGTATAAAGTCAAGGATGAGAAACTCATCCCCTACAAAAAAATGGTGGAAAATTTGAAAGAGTATTTTGTGTGTATCACATTTGAGTAGATTCTAAGAGAACAAAACAGATCGACAGACAATATGGTAACCATAGGGTCTATGTTATAAATTCAAATAGAGCAGCATGACATGCCATTATTTTTTGAGAATCTACACCAACCTGTGTATGATATGCCTAAATCATGTTTGGCTTGTGAAGTTGTTGGTACCTATCCCCCTTGGTATGTGCACATCTACACCTATCTTAAACACAACACATTCCCACCTGACATCTCCCATTCTGAAAAACAAATCCTTATCTTCCATATATCCCATTACACCCTCTTAGGAGATATGCTTTATTTTCGTGGCTATTATGGGAATCTATTGCGTTGTCTAGATGTAGTAGAGTGAGTCCAAGAGATTCAAGAGGTACATGAAGGGGTGTGTAGCATCCATACCAATGGAATGGTTCTAGCTAAGAAATTGTTAAGAGTAGGCTACTATTGGCCTACTATGGAAATAAATTGCTACAACTATGTAAGAAAATGCATATTATGTCAAAAGTATGGAAATTTCATCCATGCGCCATCACAACCGTTGTAGCCAAACGCAACCCCATGGCCGTTCTCCAAATGGGGACTGGATTTAATAGGAAAGATCACCCCTACCTCATCTCGATGGTAATACTAACATTATCATAGCTACGGAATATTTCACTAAGTGGGTGCAGGCTATTCATTTGACTTATGTTACGAGGCACTCGAGACTTCAAAGTTGATCATGAATCACCTTATCTGCCGGTATGGAATTCTTGCGACCATCGTTATTGAAAATGGAAAATCATTCAAGAACAAGACAAGAAGGAATTTTTTCATCGATTATAGATAAAATTAAAATGGTCTACGCCATATTGTCCATAAGGTAATGGGCAAAGCGAGGTTGAAGCAACTAACAAAACATTGGTTCGAATCATAGAAAAGATGGTGAGTAAGACAGGTCATAATTGACATTTGTAAATTCACCCAACCCTTTGGGATTATAGGACCTCCATTCACACTCCTACTAGTGTGACACCCTATTCCATAGTATTTGGAATCGAATCCATCATCCCATTGGAAATCGAGATTCCTTCCCTAAGAATATCTCTTAGGGATTACTTGGACAAGGATGAGGATTACAAAGTGGCTAAGCTGGTAGAATTAGAAATCCTAGATGAAAAGCGCATCCGTGCCCTTAACCATCTCAAAGTGTATTAGAACATATTGTCTAGAAATTACAAAAAAGGATCATACCTCGTCAGTTTGAGGTCAGAGATTTGGTCATGAAAGAAAATCAGTTCAACACAAGGGTGGAAAGAGAGAAGAAAGGAAAGTTTGAACCAAATTGGTTAGGACCTTATGTCATTGTGGCCAAATATGGTATGGGATCATACAAAATTTCTCATCCCAATGGTGATGAGCTCCACGAACCTATGAATTTCATGCAACTTAAGTGGTTCTATGCTTAAACATGACACAAAAATTAAAAAAGCAAACCAAAAAAGAGAAAATGATCAAGATATAAAAAAATTAAAATAAGAGAAACAAGAAAAAGATAAAACAGGTCGTCCATATGTGAAAATCTTGCAATTGTGGCACATTGGATAGGTCCTTGGTGAAAACCGCGGTGCCTTCGGAGGATTCGTTGTTCATAAGCATCTTGCATCTCGAGGGTAATTTTACTTAGCCTAGGGATAGTTTTTCATCTCGCATCTGAGATTCCATATGAACATATCATGTCAAGCCTTGATCCACATTTTTCTCCTCCTGTTAATCTATGAAGAGATGGTCTTTGCATATTCCCTTCTCACACTGGGGCACTTCATGATTTCACCTTCCTATTTCTAAGCACGTAGCGCCCCCAGATATTCTCCATCTATCGCCGGGGTATCTAGGTTTCTCATTTATCTCATGCATAGCTTTGGAAAATGTTAGAAAATCACATAAACATTAAAAAATATTATAAAATCACAAAAACATTAAAAATGTTAGAAAATCACAAAAACATTCAAAATGTTAGAAAATCACAAAAACATTCAAAATTTTTAGAAAATCACAAAAACATTCAAAAATGTTAGAAAATCACAAAAACATTAGAAAATGCTATAAAATCTAAAAACATTCAAATATGATAAAAATCCAAAATAACGAGAAAAAACAGTAACACAAAAGCAAGTAGAAAAGTGTGTTTCACAAAACAATCTTGCAAAAACATAACTTTAGTTTACTCACTTTATCTTGTTTCTTGCTTTGTTTGTGTACATTGTTTGCTTGTATAGTTGTTGCTTGTTTGTACATTTTTATAGTTTGTTTCTTGGACATACTTTGATAAGATTCATCTTTTATTTCTTAGATTAGATTCATTCTTACTTGTACATATGCAGTGTGTTTTTGCATGCTTGTAAATAATTGTACATAGTTTTGTTATCACATCCACATATCTCCATCAATATCATCACATCTAACATCATCTATACATCATATGAATAAAAAAGATAAGTATACATCATACACGAATGCTAAGCTAATCATCACATATTGTATCATCAAATGGGGGCAAGAGGGATTGCAAATATAAAAATCTATCCCCCCACACCAATATCATCATATTATCCCATCCACTAATCTAGCACATCACATGTATAATAAAATTTATATCATCTATGCATCTATCATGTCAAAATTAAACACATGTGGTGTCAACATCTCAATTATAATCATGCTACATACAAAATGTGAAATCAAATCATATAACATCATGACACATCTATAATCCATGCAATCAATCATCAAAACCGATCAAAATCCATCATCTCTGTCCATATATACAAGTATAAAATGTTTGTCTCACAAAAGATATACATCATTGATACAAAATGGGCCATAAAAGGGCATAACTCATAAAAATTCCTTCATCATAGGCGTACATCAACAATGTTATACAATGATCAAAAGAATAAAGCCTTCATTAGAGGCATGCATCAAAAACTAGTACATCATATACATCTGTCAAGTATAACACCTTCATAAGAGGTCTATATATCATGATACACATGCAATCAGAGAATACAATGAAAATCAAGGCTGACTAGAACCCTCAGAGGGAGTGGCTAGTCTATGCAATGGAGGTAGACCCAATACTTGTGTCCCACGTAATCCTGTAGGTTTCTCCCATGGATGATACACTTTGGTACATGTGGCCTCTATAATCTCATCGATCCACTTGATTGCCGACTATAGGTAGGTGCCCACCGACCAGGCCGGAAACACCTTATAATAAAGTGATTGATAATAAGAGGCTTTGTCCTTTGTTGTAGCTAAGTCTGGATGAGTGTGAGTTGTCACCGATATCCTATTTGTACATTGAAATGATGTTACCTCTCTTTCTAGCCATGCAACCTAAGCCCCACCCACTATTCACTCTGCATGAATCCAATCTCTCTCAACTATCACATGATATAACCGGGTTTGGGCATGCTTTGTAGTAGGCTCGTCACCTGAGCCATCTAAGAGGCCATCTGGTATATCTACTAAAAATGTGTGGAACCATCTTCCCCGATCTACTGTCATGGATAGAATGTGAGATCGGGCCAAATATATCTCTACTATCAATTACCACACCTACTACTATAGGGTAGCTAGGCGTGCCTCGGATATCCACCTTGAGCTCAAAGCAACCTCAAGGCACCACTAGATCTTATCCTGGCCCTAGCCCTATACCTATTTATGGGCCTATCCCTATTCCCGTAATATAGGCCTTGGACTCTTTGCATGACCCTATTCATGTTCGGGCTCTTGCTACCTCTTTCCAGATCCTATATTGGACCTTGCCCATCATGTCACTGCCCATCAAATGGATCATCAGCCCAACCTATAGCTACAGCCTCGTCACTACTATCTGAGACCTTGGATGGTGCTCACACACCTACTCCCCATGCCTCATCTGATATGGTCAAGTGGTGCGGAAAAAATGGTCACATACCAGGCCATGTAATCTAGTGTGGTGCCTGGGTCTCTAACCTATCGAGTAGGGTCCCAAACCTATGGTACCACCTGTAGGAAGCTATCCCTAGCTTAGGTTACCTATATGTGTGGCCCCATATTCTACCTCTCTACATCCCGGTAGGCATACCACATATCGGGTGAGGGATGCCCTGAACACTGCCCAGCTATCGCCGACATCACCACCTTGTATATCTTAGTAATATAGCTATGGCTTCCAAGAAGGAAATTCTCTACCACATAGACACTAAGCTCTACTCCATCCTCAGGCCACTGTATGTGTCTATAAGGCCTCCAGATGATATCTCTATCCAGTAGCTCATCAAACTCTCGATGGTAGTAGTAAATTCTTCCTAAGAGCCCTTGTAAATAATCTCCCATGGACACCCATGCCATGAATTTCAGATCCTTCGGTGCTTGGGTGTGTAACACACCTAAAAGGTGCCTAATCACTATATGGTCCCATGACTAGATTTGCAGTAAAGACGTCGGCCCCACCATCTTTTGATGGTGGTAGGTAATCAGGTGCAGATCCCAAGATAAATATGCCAGCATGCACTGGCCCCAATAGTATTACTCGAGACTGAACACTCCATGTACTAATGTAATCAGCCCCATCAGAAATGATGTCCCTGTCTTATCAGTGAGTAAAAACCCACTGATAAGAGTCATCAAGTAAAGTGGTCCCCGGTGAAGAGTTGGATCAGCTATGCAGTCATGAAAGGATACTGTCATACCCTCATGGGGTATCTCCTCGCAACCAAATAGGTCACTAATTGTTGTGGTAATCCGACCAAAATCACTCATATACTTGATCATTGAGCCTACAATAGGATCACACAAAATCCGCCACATGTCCTCTAGTGTGACGATCATCTCTCATGTAGGGATCCTAAAACACTAGCTCTCACTATGCCACTGCTCAATCAAAGCAGTCAATAGGCCATGGTCTAAGCTAATAGATGGCATCCACGCTACATAACCTAAGTCAACCACCTCCAATAGAATTGCCATCGTGTGATGCTCACGTCGACGCATGCTCCCCTCTATCTCAGCTATGTGAGTGTATCACTCTCACATTTGCAATGCTGGAAACTATCTCTATAAAACATGGCATGTGTTAGACACTAACAATTTATTCTAAGTTCTTCTACTATTCTTCTATCCTCTCGCTAATTTTTCTCTTTCTTCTAAGTGTCATTTTTTGACATTTTTTCCTCTTTTTCATCTCTTCTAGGTGCCTACACACCCTTTTGGGTGTGTGTGCACCTTGTGGCATGTGCACCCCCCTTTTAGCGTGTGCGCATGTGCCTAAAGGAACTTACGCCATGTTTCTTGTCTGATGCATGTGTGCGTTAGGGTTTTAATGCTTACACATGCGTGCATGTGCTATGTGTATGTGCACAGACACACATACACATTTTTGGGGGATATGCACGTGCACACACATGTGTTTAGTGCCTGCATGTGCGTGCACATGTGTCTAGTGTTTGCACATGCGTGCACACGTGTCTAGTGCCTACATGTTCGCATATGTGCTTGTGGCTACCCGCACCCCCTGTGCATGCATTCTGCGCTAAACCCTACCTTTAACCTAGCTATTAAAGCATTAAATGTGACATTAAATGCAAAATTGATAAAGTAGGTCAAGCTACTCATGAAGAAGCCATTGTCTATATGTCGGGTGTACTCCTAACTCGAACAACACATCTCCTTTGGGCTCGTCCTCTTACCATCATACTTGCTGCACTATCGGGGGTCTCACCGTAAAATTTTGGTAGTGGTCGGTAGGAAATGAATTGGTCACAATGATTTACCCCCTCGGGTGGGGTATATTAAACCATTTTCACCCTCTCGTGATGCCCGAAGCCCTTTTTAATCGCCGTTGTTGCTCTAACTCTTCTTCTATTCGCCGTGAATAGTTATTTTATTTAAATAATTATTTTCCTTACTTTTTCGCCATGTTGGGGCATTATTTTCCATCTAGTACTCATTTCTTCTCACTAGGACAATTTTATTGCTCCTAGGTGATATCCCTTCTTCTACACATTCCATCGAATAATTATTTTTTATTAAATAATTATTTTGTTAATCTTTCCATTGTGTTGGGGCATTATTTTCTGCCTATTTCTTCTTTCTTCTCCCTAGGGCATTTCTTTTGCATCTGGGAGATTCTTTTTTATTCTTCTACTATCGTCTACACATCCCACCCATCTAAAAATTGAAAAAAATAAAAATATATATATATATATATATATATATATATATATATATATATATATACCCTTCCAAAATCCAAAAAAATAAAAATTCTCCAAAAAGTTGTAAAACTCACAAAACTAGGTAAACCAACTCATAGTGGCTGAAACTCATGTCTTGCGCATGGTATTATTTCCATATCTTGTTGGAAATTTTGCATCTTCACAAATCAAATGACTCATAGATCATCAAATTTACAACCATTTACAAATCTAGCATGCTTGCTTCATAAGTAATCTAGGGCACATATAGTTACTTGGTATTGTTTTGTAGCACACTACGCTTTTTCATTGGACCTAGTGTCCTTCATCATATTCCCTTGCATGTATCCTTGCTCGGGCATCATTTTTAACACTTGTCATTAATTACAAAACATTTGGGGATCTTCACTTGATAAAAAACATTTGTGCAACCATCTTGACCATTGTTGGTTAGAATATGTGTGTTTGTACTTGTTTTCCCGTTAAATGAGCTTGTTTCCTTATCATATTGCATTAATTTTTGTGTGTTGCATTGAGTTGTTGCTTTAGCAATGGACAACCTGTTCATAGTATAGCTTTTCATGTCATCCTACTTTTGTTGTATGATTATATTTTTAATAAGGACCGATGACGTAGATCTTTGGCAACATGATGACACTAATGTTGTTTCAATCCACTGGATGAAATCTTTATCATTTCTTTTCATCTTTCATTCCTCTTCTACATCATTCTCCTATTAACACTATTCTTCTTATTCACCTGGGGCATCCTTCCCATTCTTCTATTTCCTTTCTCTCACCTTTTTGATTGTTGATCTCCTTCTCTCATCACCCCATCAACACTCGAGGGGCATCTCCCACTTCTACAAATTTTTATTCTACATCTACAAAAATTTTCTCTCTAATATCTTTGAAATGGTGTCATTTACGCCACCTCAAAGAGGGGAAAATGTAGACACCTATGCTTTACCTAAGCAATTTAAATACTTAAATTGCACTAATTATCATCTTTCCTGCAAATTGATGACATATCGTCAATATCACACATTTTCTCTCTGCTATCATCGTTAATTAATTACATTACGTTATTTAAGTAACTCTTCTATCTAACAACAATGTCAATTAATGACCTTCCATTAATCAGCTCCCCTTTCTATCTAGTTTAATTAATTATTTCTAATTAATTAAGCTCCCCTTTCTATCTACATTAATTAATTATTTCTAATTAATTAATACCCATTTCTATCTAGATTAATTAATTATTCTTAATTAATTAATTATCTCTTCTATTTAATCAATAAATCATCATTTATTTTATTAAAATCTTCTCATAACATAAATCATACTAATTATTCCTCTAAAAAGCTTATATAAGCTTACACACCTATTAATTAATCACTTTGGTTAATTAATAAAGCCCCTCAAACCCCATGGGTCACTAAAGAACAAACTAAACTCTCCTAAGGTTGACTCAACCCTTTCTAAACCTCCCTTATCCACAACTAACCCAACCTCTCCATTTATCCCACATGAAGAGGTATGTAGAGATTTTTCTATCCATTGGGCTATATAAGGGGCCCCCTCCTACCTTTCTATTAACACCTACACACCTAAATGAGAATAGATCCTAAGCTATAACCATTTTATAATCTTAGAGCATTCTTCATTGGAGGAGCTAACTATTTTCATTTCTTGTATTCAGCCATCAAAGTTTTGAAGTCATATGGGGATATGTTAAATGGTCTTATAGCCATGGATTGACAAGACTACATTCTTGAAAACCTTGGGATTCAAACATACAATCAAACCTTTGATTACTAAGGATATAAAGAGGTTCATTTCATTTGATTAGCATTTAGTATAGATAGAGATTAAGGGATTAACATGTTATTTTGAATATTTATTCATGTTCTAATGCAAATATGTTGGTAGGTTAGTCTTGTTTAAGATTTAAGCATGATGGTACATTGATTTTGATTTTGATTTTTTTAGGACTACTAGGTCTTAGTTCTAATTCTTTTTGCATTCCTAATGAATTCATGTACACACTATGCACAAGCTCAAGTGGTGAAGAAACTCTCTTATAAAAATTCTTAGGAAAAGGATCTTGGTGTTGTTTCCCTAATGCATAGCCATGAAAAACTCCTCAAGATAAGAAACTCTAGGAATACCATCTACCATACCACGAGTGCTCAACTCCTTCAAATATCTGTAATTGAGATGTCTAAATATCTCATGCCAAATATTACTCGCTAATTCTACATGAGAAACCAATCATGTCCCTATAAAGAAAGTGTCATAAAAACCCTTAAAGTGATATAGTCTAGAACTATGATAAAAATTTCCGTGGGTGACAAGGGAATGATGCTCTAACAAAGTTCATACTTCTACCCCATGTGGTGCAAAAGTCACTATTTTTCCTTGACCATAATGAAAAATTTGATATACATAAAGAAAATTGTGGTGATGTTAGGAACATACAAGTGCATCTTGGATACTACCACCATCAAGGTGTATATCAAATTTTTCCTCAACATAAAGAAAGGAAGAATCTACAACCTCAATTTTAGAAGTAGAACTCAAACATAGATAAATAAAAGACTCCTTGGAAGACGTCATGTCAAGAGAAGCACCAAAATCTATATCCCAACTATCTACAAGTGGTGACCGAGATCTCCCAATAACATTAAGTGCTTTGCCATGCTGATTATTAGCAGTGGAGTGGAGATAACAATTTTTTGTTTCTTGACTGCATCATCTAAGGTTTTCATTATCTTATAACACCTATATTCGTCATGACCAATGCCCCCACAAAAAGAGCATGAAAGGCTAGACTCATTCTTAGATTTAGAATACTCCTTGGGTTTTGAGTTGTTTTCTTTGGGTTTAGGAGAATTTTGAGATGGAGAAGAGGTGGATTTGGTTTTACTTTTCATTTTTCCCTTTCCCTTAGGATTAGATGCAACTAATTACTTTTGAGAGGTGGAAGACTCAAGATTAGACAATTTGGATTCTTCCCTAGTAAGTCTTTCACAAAATGTTTCTAAGTCAAGAATTTTGAAAGTGTCACCTAAGGCATCCATGCTAGAGAAAATGTAGAAGCAAAAATTTGGAATGGTCCTCTCAACTTAGATATAATCAAGTAAACACAATCTTCATCTTGTTTATCTCTTCCACTCCCCTTCAATTATGTCAACAAATTCTTGAACTTGGTAAGATAGTATATAATTGTTGGAAAATCTTCAGTTTGTTGGTCGTCAAATAGGACTTTACGAAGAGCAACAGTCAGGGGACAAGAAGTCCCTCCTCTTTAATGGGAGAGGTTCCCTTATTCAGAAACAAACCTATTTACAAATATACAAAACATGATTTTTTGTTGAACTTGGATATTATGAAAGTGTTTTCTATAAAGATCATCAATTACAAAAGGACTGAGGAATGAGAATACGAGAATGAGCAGAAAGGCAACATGCAGAATTATAGATAACAGAGTAATTCTTTATGTATGCAAAGTTATAGTGAATTGAAACAAGATCATTTGTATCATATAAATAAGATGGAATTTAAAGACACAAAGTTTCTTGACATAACACAGACAAATGATCTTCACAAAATTAAATGAAAGCTTAGGGATAAAAGAGATCAGATAGACAAAGAATGAAAAGCCCTTCTGTATTGATTTCTTTATGATCTATTTACACTTTCAGAAAATAAGCCAAGTTCTTCCTCCTCTTCAAAATGGTGTGGAGAGGCCATTATATAGCTTACAAATCAGTTACTCTTTGTAACTACTTATTTTAACTAAAGATTAGTTAAGGATTGCCAATCACAATACCTCAACTTATTACAATGAATCCGAGAAAAAGAATTAGAAAAGAAGAGAAGAATAAGGAGAAGAAGACAGGTGGTTATGAATGGGAGGGACCCACTGACTTCAAAATTCACTGCTGAATCTCTTCAATGCCTCGGCTATGTCTCTGTTTTCACTTCCTTAAGAGCAGGGGAATTTTGAGTGGACAACAGCTAGCTCCTTCTGGGGATGACTTGGCATAAATTCAAGGAATGAGACAAGGTAAGAACTTAGACAAACTTGGGGAAGTAGACCAGTACCTTATCCATTGGGCCACGGAGTCAAAAAGCAAACCAATACAGAGGACAACACACCAAAAATGAAAAGGAAAGAAAAACAAAAACGTTGTACAGAATATACAAAGGACTCCCTAATCACCTATGACTTGAACAATTTCAGATACTGCCCACTATAAGGAAGTGGGAGAGGAGAACCATCCATGTAATCAAGATAAAAAGAATTCTTACCAGCAAAGTGTCTGATCTTGAAAGGTCCGAGCCAAAGGGAATCAAACTTGCCATGGCTGCCACGAGGTTCATGCCTTTTATCCCATAACAAAACAGTGTCTCCAACTTGGAAATCTCTGAACCTAGCTTTCTTATCAAATAGGACCTTTACCTTCTGCTGGTGAACAGATATCCTATCAGCAACCTCCAATCTGTCCTCATTCAATTTGTGAAGATACATAATTCTCTTATCCAAAGCATCACTAAAACTAGTATCTTCAATGGCCTTCATTAGATGCAAGGCTGGCAGCTCCACTGTTACTGGCAATTGAGCTTCTACTCCATATACCACTTGAAAAGGAGACATTCCAATAGCTCTCTTTGGTGTAATCCTATCTGCCCAAAGAGCATCATAGAGCTTCTTGTGCCAGTTTCGTTGAGACTCATTGACTAATTTCCTTATAATAGTCACCAAATTTTTATTAGTGGATTCTGCTTGCCCATTTCCCTGAGGATAGTAATCTGAGGAGTGAGCCAAAGAGATGCCATACCCATAGCAAAAATCCATTATCTCGGTTGAAGAGAAATTCGAAGCATTATCTGTCACAATCTTGTTAGGTACACCATACCTTACCAAGATGTTCTCTTTGATGAAGCTGCACACCACTTCAGAAGTAGTACTCTTAACTGGAATAGCTTCTACCCATTTGGTGAAATAATCCGTGGCAGTTAATACATGAGTATGACCAGCACTAGAAGCGGGATTAAGTGTTCCAATGAAGTCCAAACCCCACTGTTGAAAAGGTTCTTCAATTACAACTGGCTTAAGAGGCAAAGAGGCCAATTTGGGTCTTCCCACGAAGGTCTGACAAGCCTCACATTTATCAACCCACTTGGATGCATCTCTAAACAAGGAAGGCCAGTAATATCCTCCATGAAGTATCTTATGAGCAGTGACCATTGATGAATAGTTCCCTCCACATGCCTGATCATGAAAAGCTGAGAGTAACTTTTTCTACTGTTCCTTGTCCACACATTTCAAAAATCTTCCATCTAACCCACGTTTGAACAAGGCGTTTTCCCACAACACATATTGCACTGACCTTAGTTTAACAGTCCTCTTTTCTTTGGCAGTTAAATGAGAGGGGCATTCTCCATAGGTGAGAAAATGAGCGATATCAGCATACCATTCATCAACTGAGCTAAGAAACAGAACGGTAGGAAGGCCAACTTTCTCCTCCAGTAACTCATGTCTAGCTCCTTCAGCAATGAGCTCACAAAGGCCTTTTCCACGAACAAGCTTGGTCGGTTTGATGTCAATATCATATTCTTGGACCTTAGCAACCCAGTTCCCTCTCTTGGATCCAAATTCCTGTTGTGTGAGAATTGACTTAACAGTTGTATCTGGAACCAACACCATGGAATGAGAGTTGAGAATGTAAAAACGAAACTGCTTGACAGCTTTAACCACTGCAAAAGCATGTTTTTCCATCATGGTGTATTTTAACTCATGATCTTTCAAAATATAGCTCATGAATGCAATTGGGATTTCATGCTCATTAGAGTCTTCTTGAGTCAAAACAGCAGCCAAGGTATTATCTGTGGCATAGCAATAGATAATAAAACCTTTGCTAAAATCAGGACAGGTTAAAACAGGAGTTTTAGCAATAGCTCTTTTAATACCTTCAAAGGATTCCTTTCCTTCAGAAGACCAGCCAAACGTTTGTTTACCTTTCATCATTTGGGAAATATTCAAAGTTAACTCTGCAAAATCAGGGATGAACCTTCTTAAAAAATTGATCTTACCAAAGAAAGAGTGCACGCCCTTTTTGCTGGTTGGGAGAGGAATTTGTTGGATAGCTTGAACTCACTCAGGATCAATCTTAATACCATCTTTGGAGACGATGTGCCCTAATAATTTCCTCTCTGTGACACAAAATACATATTTTTAGGATTCAAAGAAATCCCATGTTCTCTTCATCTTAGCGAAGCTCGTCTCAGTGTGGTCAAAATGATCCGCCTTGTTTTAGAAAACACAATCAGTCGTCCAAGGTATATGACAATACACTTCCATTTCAAACTTCCAAAGGCCAAATCCATAGCTCTCTGAAAAGTGGCACTAGCATTAATGAGCCCAAAAGGCATTCTCTTATAAGCAAAGGTACCCCAAGGAGTAGTGAAATGCTTTTATGTTGATCTCGTAGTATCAACCTCTACTGCTATTATATCCCGAGAATCCATCAAGCATAAATAACATTTTAGATCCTGCATATCGCTTGCAAGACCTGATCCATCATAGGAAAAGGATAATTATCTTTCAATGAAGCCCGATTCGATTCCCGAAATTAACACGATATGCGGATCTCACCATTTTTCTTCCTAACAGGCACAATATTGGCAATCCATGTTGAATGGTGAATGGGAAAAATGATTTTGGCCTTCAACAACTTCTGTATTTCTTGAAAGATGGTGTCAGCTATTTTGGGGTTGTATTGCCTCTATTTCTACTTAAAAGGCTTAATTCCAGGTTTGAGAGGAATAAAATGCTGCATATATTTTGGTTTGAAAGCTTTTAAATCTTCATAAGAGTAAGCAAGAACATCCTTATACCTCTTTAAAAGATCAATTGCTTTTTTCCTCTCATCTGCTGTGCAACATTTTCCAATGTTCACAAGCTTAGGATCAGTAGAACTCCCAATATTAATTTTGTCATACTCAGCTGATTGTTGAGGTCTAGTAGAAGCTCTAGACTTTACATACCTGTCATGTTTATCAAATAGTTCCTCTAAACTCACCAATCCTTTAGGAATCTTGTTTCCTTTGAGTTTGATGCATCCATCCTGATCCGTTTCTTCTCCTTGGGTGACTGCTTTGTCAAAGGGCACATTTTCACGAGGCAGGTTGTCACTTCCTTCAAAATACAGCTTGTTCAAAATTACCCTTGAGTTCTAAGAAAGAAAGAAAGTGTTGATCATCATTGAAAACTTGCCAGTTATTTGTATTATCAGGTACACTAGGTCGATGGACCATCTCAATGGTGAACTTATCTTAAGAGAAGTCAGGATGAGGAATCAATAGTGACCCTGAGACTACTAGCGAATCACCTCCTTTGTTCTTCTCCCTAGGTATTGCTTCAATGGAGAAAGCATCAAGAAATTAAATGGAATCCCAAACCTGATTCTGGTAATGTTTCAACCTTCCATTTTTTACCTGGAAAAGGCTTCTAACTTGCTTTACAATCAATTCCGCATCACCACGAGCCAGAAGATTCTTTACACCTTGTTCTTTGGCCACTTGCAGTCTAAGAATGAGAGCCTCATACTCTGCTGTATTATTAGTATTTTCAAACTACAACTTGAATGAAAAAGGATGTAGGCTTCCTTCAGGTGACACCAGTAGGACACCAGCTCCAGAACCAGCTGAGGAACAACTTCCATCAAACTCTAAAATCCAAACACCATTAGGATCTTTAGGTGACACTTTGGGGAGTTGAATTTCATCAGGGGACATAATCATGTAGTTACCATGACCCATATCCTCATAGAGTATTTGTGCTTTAGGATCATCCGTTTTTTGTACAATATACTCAGACTTGCTTCTCAGGAAGCAACTTCTTCATTTGCCCATTAACAGGTATGAGTGCATGTGACCAATCCATTTGAATTTCTCCACCCACATCTTTATAGAAGTTCCTACTTAGCAACATCTCGTATGAAGGAGGAATATCTGCTACTAAGATGGTAGACAAAACTCTCTTCTCGTGCAAAGCAAAAAAGCCACTTGTGCATCTTTAATTCTTCCGACTAGGGCACTTCCTTACTCTCCATAGAGTAACAAGATCCATAAGTGCATGTGAGGGTCAAGCCTAAGGCATGAGCTACTTTAGCAGGCATCACATTGTCTGAGGCTCCTGAGTCTATGACACAATTACTGAGCCTATGGCCAGCTATAAGAAGTGTTACATAAAATGGTTTGATTTTGTCATTAGGTGAGGTGACAGTGGCTACCAGACTAGGCTGTGGTGCAGAAGAAGGAGTGGGTAAAAGGCCTTTAGAGGTGGTTTTAGAATGGGAATTGACAAAGTGAATCATTTTAGCAAAAGCTTTGGGATGGGTTTGATAATACTCAGCCTCTGAGATTTGAACCTTAGTCTTTTTCAGGTGATCAATAATATCAAAAGACCCAGAAGTGGATGGGCCATCATCACTTGAGATCTTAGGTTTATCAACTTTAGGGGAAAAAGAAGTAACTTTAATAGCAAGATTGACAGGACTCACCTTTGGTGTAGATGAAACGGGGATAGGAGATCCTCTTTTTGCAATTACAGGGATAGTTGTCACTACTCCTTAGATTTCTTGGGGGCTGTGTCACTTTCTCCCTCTGATTTGTCTACTCTCGAGTCATGACAGCGAATGATTCACTATTCATGTCCGCTACTACTTCATCATAATCATCTCCATCATCAATGCCCTCAGTGGTGAAGAAATTAACTCGAGATCCCTCAAGTTCATCTGCTTCATCATCAACTTCTTCCACAAATTCCTCGCAAGCTTCATTATCCTCATCATCATCTGGTTCCTCAACTTCACAGGTTGCATTGACAGGAACTTTAACAGGAGGTCCTTCAAGCGCTAATCTTGTTTGAGAAGCAGGCAAATGATTTCTGGGCTGAAAATTCCTCCTTGGAACGTCTGCATAGGGAGCATGCTGAGCCAATTGTTTCTTTATGGCAATGAGATCATTCGCAAGTTTTTGAACCAATGGATCAGTATTAGGTCCAGGGGTGGAAGAGGAGGAAGAAGCAGACTTAGATTTGGAAGGGTCTCTCCTCAACTTCCCTGACATGATTAAATCATCCTCGACACTAACAACAAGAGTTTGATCTTCAGCCAATGTTGCGAGATTAGCCCTTCTTAGCGCATAACTAACTTCAGGCGATTGGGCATTTAGGAAGAAACATTTTTGGATTTGATCAACAGGTCGAGTATTTGGTGGAATTTTATTAATCAACCTGTTGAATCAGGCCACAAATTCTCTCATGGGCTCTTGTGAATCTTTCTTTATCTGAGAGATTTGGGCTAGCAAGGCATGCACATCTTTTGCTGGTTTGAAATGGTTTTCAAACCTAGTTCTCATGGTGTCCTAGCTAGTGATAGTACTAGCCGGAAGGTGATAGAATCAATTAGCAGCATTATCTTGTAAAGTCTCAATGAACAGTCTCATGGAGACATCTTCATGTTCAACTCCTAGAACTCCACATGCAACTATGAAGGTTGCGATGTGTTCATCAGGATGCACTTTTCCATCGCCTTTGAATTTAGGGAAGTTCTTCAGTTACCTCTGGGTAACTCATGCAAAGGCTGAGGAAGAGCAAGGGGCCCGACATGATGACCCCAGGGCAATGGTACCGCCATTCTTGGAAAAATGGCTTGGAGAGGAACTGCAACACCAGCAAGAATCAAAGCTCGAAGATTAGGACTAGCTGGCTCTGAAGGAATACCACCCGTAGGAATTCTATCTTGAATAGGTGGAGTGCTTGTCGAACGAGTCTTTCTATTTCTTGTTGAAGGGAAAGGAAAACCCTGCTGCTCCAAAAGCTGAAACTGAGAATCTTCAATACCAAGGGCCTTTCTCCCTCAAGTAAAACGTGGAGTCGCCAGATCAAAGGATGATCAAAAATTACAGAACTGGAATATGATTTTCTCACGGAGAGTTGCCAAAAAACTGTTGGTCATCAAATAGGACTTTACGAAGAGCAACAGTTAGGGGACAAGAAGTCCCTCCTCTTTAATGGGAGAGGTTCCCTTATTCAGAAACGAACCTATTTACAAATATACAAAACATGATTTTCTGGTTGAACTTGGATATTACGAAAGTGTTTTCTATAAAGATCATCAATTACAAAAGGACTGAGGAATGAGAATACGAGAATGAGTAGAAAGGCAACATGCAGAATTATAGATAACAGAGTAATTCTTTATGTATGCGAAGTTACAGTGAATTGAAACAAGATCATTTGTATCATATAAATAAGATGGAATTTAAAGACACAAAGTTCTGTAAATAACATCTGCCAGAACACAAATTTTCTTGACATAACATAGACAAATGATCTTCACAAAATTAAATGAAAGCTTAGGGATAAAAGAGATCAGATAGACAAAGAATGAAAAGCCCTTCTGTATTGATTTCTTTATGATCTATTTACACTTTCAGAAAATAAGCCAAGTTCTTCCTCCTCTTCAAAATGGTGTGGAGAGGCCATTATATAGCTTACAAATCAGTTACTCTTTGTAACTACTTATTTTAACTAAAGATTAGTTAAGGATTGCCAATCGCAATACCTCAACTTATTACAATGAATCCAAGAAAAAGAATTAGAAAAGAAGAGAAGAATAAGGAGAAGAAGACAGGTGGTTATGAATGGGAGGGACCCACTGACTTCAAAATTCGCTGCCTGAATCTCTTCAATGCCTCAGCTATGTCTTTGTTTTCACTTCCTTAAGAGCAGGGAATTTTGAGTGGACAACAAGGTTTAAAGATGTGATCTCAATTTCAAGTTGCATGGCTCTCATATGATCCACCTTACCAAATAAATCTTGTAATTTATCCAAGATTTTCAAAGGATGGTCACATTTTTCCAAATGAAACAAAATAATGTCACTTACATAAGTTCCTATCAAACCCATACACTCATAAAATTTTCACTGGTACATCTTGAAGTTTCTCATATTCTCTAGTGAACACTAGTGCTCTCAAAAAGTTAAAGCCCATAATCCTTTCCGCTTAATTATTATTTCCATTATTTTTTCCATGTGTTCTAATTATATGTTGTTAATGGATCAACATGATCTAATTAAGAAGTAGATAAAGACATCATTCTTAAAAAATCACCAAAAGAATTGCAAGAACAAAACAATGAAACAAGATCCCCAAACAATGCTACAAGAGCCCCCTAGATTTTGACACTTTATAATGAGTGTGTGTTATAATATGAAACTTTATAATTATAGTGTGATTCTCAAAATAAATATTTCCAATGAAAATAACATGAAAAACAAGTACTTTTGCAAACAATGACACTCAAAACTAACTTACCGAAAAGATACAAGCTTTTCAATTTTATGTTATGCTATTTATTTTAGTTGCCACTAAAACAAAATAAAATGAAAGGGGGATGGAGTTAATTAAGCCCCGCCAATGACTAGGGGTTAAAGATTTCAATGGGTGTTTCGCTTGTTTGGGCCCTACCAAAAAAGGAAAGAAACATCTTTCCTCAGTAACAACATATTACACGCAAACTAAGAATACTACAACATAGATGAAAAAACTCAGTGCAGATCTCAAAAAAATCCATAAATTTATTTTTTGGGTTTTGTTCTTATTGACACATATTCCAAGATAAACTAGTCTGCCTCTCTACAACAACAAAATAACCTGAAAATCGGCTGCCTCCAGAAATGGTCAAGTTTACAGTCAAATCTTAGGGTTTTGACACCTTCCAAATCCAATGGAAGGATCTATTTTTCATAAAAATACACGTAGTAACAAAATATGAACAAATCCTAAATATATGAATATATAAAAAAATTGTTTGCAAAATGAAACTTACTAACGGATGTCAATAGTAATCTCCTGGTCTGATACCATAAAAGAAACGATAACCAGATCATACCAAGCCAAGAACTTAGATGCTAATCAAACACCATGATAAATAAGATAAAAGCAATTCACTAGAACAACTTTAATAAAAACTTTGCAAAAACGAGAGTAAAGAATATCATATATTATTATGGAACCGAATGAAATACAATGAGAATTATCTTTTCTTGTATAGGTAAGGAATAACAATCTAAGAACCATTCAAGGTCATAGAACAAGTCATAAATCAAGGAAAAACTATTCATCAAAGAACTAGTCCGACCATAGATTCGAAAGAACTAGATATCAAGGATCTAGTAAATACCATAGATCAAGGAAAGAACTAGTTAGTACCATAGATCAAGGAAAAAAACTATACCTAACAACTAGATAATATCCCCCAAATATATAAATAAAATAAAAGTTATATCCACACACATAAGTGGGTGAGGATAAATACAATAAAGGTAAATAAATTACCTAGGTGAACATGAGCTAAGGTAAATACCTACTCTAGCAAAGAAGCTTCTACTAAACCAGATTAGTGTTGGGGATGGTAGCAATTTTGTGGATGATAATAAAAGGATCAAAGCCTAACATGTCGATGTACGACCATGCAATGTCTTGAAAGTCTTTAGAAAGGATGGAGGTGAAATAATCAAGTGCTTGAGGATCAAGTGATAGGATAACCTTAAGGAGGTGGGGCTTTTGTATATTCCATATGTTCATCTCAATGGTGGACTCATTGAGAAGATTAGATGTGTCAAGAGTTAAAGACTTATGAAGATATGAATCATCTACCCCATTATAGGAAATAATGGAATCATCCTCAGTACATTGAAAAATGTCAATGGTTGGGAATATTCTCCTACCATGTTAGGAAATTAAAGGGAAAGGGACTTAGTTTCACCTTCAAACTGATAAGTGACCGGTCCCAAAGTGATCATGGAGATTAAAAAAATAGAAGAGATGGAAATGATATCATCTATATCCATAGGATCATTGGATGGAGAAGAAATGGAGGAGGGATCAATGTTCATAGGATTTGGGGATGAATAATGTGTAAGAGAGTTAGTGCATTGGTCTTTGAAACCCGTAGAGAAAACTTCTCATGGGGCTTACGAGATTGGTCGATGATAATATAATGCATGTCATGTTCATAACACCCCATACAAAATACTTTCCATACACAATGATGGAGGTAGGTGTAGGAAAATGATTTATTATAGAGAAAATCAAAGCCATTGGTGTATGGTTTGGTGTGCGCTTTAGAATCTATGAGAAAGGAAGGGCGATCGATGATGACATAAGATTAGTTCGCAAATGGGGTGGACCAAAAGAAACGATGTCCATGACATTTGGTTGATATATATGAGCTTTATCAGATCTAATAAATTGATTAGTTTTGGGAAGAGCATTGAGAATGAGGAGTCAATACTCCCTAGTGAAATATGTTGCATCACATTATCAATAGAATTATCATTAGGTAGCTTATATGAGGGGGAAAATGAGATAGTGGACGTTTTGTATGACTCTTGTTTAGGTATAAACATGTTATTTGGTCAATAGGACATGTGGCATGCTTTGAATGGAGGAAGATCTATAGGGAGTGCTATGATTTTCCCCTCATGCTCATATTTGATGCATCGATGAAGAGTAGAAGGGACACAATGCATGATGCAGATCCATGGTCATTAAAGTAAGATATTATACTAAAAATCCCCCTCTACGATGTAAAAGAGCTCATGAAGGTTTCTTTCACCGAAGCAAATTAGAAGATAATTATGCTTAAATCAAGGGAAACAATGTTGTTAAATACACATAGGACCACGGGTGATTGAGTGAAAATGGAGTTGGGAAGATTGATTTGATCAAAGGTATGAGATGATATGATGTTGATGTTATCTCTATTGTCTATCATTGAATTTTGAATGAATGTATCGTTTATGTGAACAATGATGAAAAGAGGGAGATCATGATCTTTGGGTGAGATATCAAGAATTTTGGAGTCATCAAAAGAGATGGAAACATAAATTATGAGTAATCCACCAAGGGATACAAAAGCTTGGGTATCATATTTAGTGATATGGATACACTATAGAGATTCTATGAGAGCTTGTTTATGATTGGTGATTGGGAGAGGTTTGGATGAGCTCATAGAGTGACATATTAACAGGGGCTTGATGGAGCTGCTTCACAATACTTTGTTCAATGGCAGAAGGTTGTTGGGTATGTAGGGAAGATAAGATGGATACTTTGGATTTTGAAGAAGAAGATGAAGGAGTGGGTTCGCGGATGGAGTGGTGATGAATTTTTTTGGAATAGGTTGAATAGGTGGTTGAGAACTTAAGGATGAGAATGGGTGATGAACAACATCGATGAAAAGAGGGGGACCTTATTTAGAAGAAGTAGTGTTTTGAGGGGAATCACAATGAAGGTTTTAGATGAAGAAGAGGATTTAGAAGTCTTGGGCAATGAGGATTTGATTGAATAATTGCAAGTGGATGTGAATGAACTAGTAGATGTTGGGGTAATAATGTCAAGTGGGGATACCTTTGGGTGGACCACCACTTCATGACCCCTTTGTTTTAAATTTTATTTAATAAACTTTATTATGTCAGTCTTTCCAAATTAGAGTGAAATGGTGTGACCGATTCACCCATCCTATATATATATATATATATAGGATGATCCCTCATGAGATTGATATCTTAGATCGGATTGGTTAAGATCACCATGATCATTTTATTGTAATCACAAAAAATATTTTTGCAATTGATTTGTGAGATTGAGGAGAGAAGTGTAAGTCTGGGTAAAACTATATGTAAAATTATTAATAAAGGAAGTGCTTTATTCTGAGTGGGTTTTTTCTTTTAGTTTTCCCCACTATAAATATGGGTGTCATTTATATTTTAGTTATTTACTTTCTTTTCATGATCTATAATATGCAATATCAAACATCCGAATCTATATGTAATCGTTGAACTTCATAATCTATAATTTTTGGTAATTATTTGTGGATTTATAATTTTTAATTATCCATTCCCATTAATTCTATAACATGGTATCAAATTAGGTGGCTATGTTTGTGCATTGATTGATCTCGATGATTTTGATTTGTAGGAGTAAAGAAGCTTGAAGTTTTTTTTTTTAGATCTCGTGAAACCGTAATTATTCTCCATCGACTTCAAGATAATTAGGTGAAAATTTCTAATTCATATCTAAATATTATAATAATATTGGTTGAATTGTTGATTAGATATTGTTTATAACACGGAAAAATTCTAAGGGTCTCTCCAAAAATCCCTTAGAAAATATTTGGTGAATCCATGAAAATTATCTTTCACACTAATGGTGAATATCAAGACATCACTATTACCCGCTACCAGATGGTAGCATTTTTATATGCTACTTGGTTGGTAGCATACTTTATGCTATCGACAACAACACATAATATACTATCGGTCGGAGCATAAAAATGCTACCAACCGACACCATATAGATATGTTGTTGGCGAGAGCATAAAAATGTTGTCAACCGATAGAATTTTTTATGCTACCAGCTGAAACAATACTACATGTTGTCATTACCGATACCACAAAATAATGCTACCGACTGACTATATTTAGGAAATTATTGCGATTTTTTGTGAATTTCTATTTTGCGAGAATGGTGATTTGACCCTTAAAATTAACTTGTAACCATAATTTTTTGGAGAACTAGTCCTAATTCCTACCCTAAAAATTCACCAATTTCATATTTCAAAACCCACAATATTCATAAGTTAACAAATATTCACTACTAAATTTTTCCATGGTTTATACATTCCGTGTGCATAGATCTATATTTCTATGACCTTGTCTTTATTCTTGGTTCTTCGCAATGTCTATGAGTATTTTTAAAAAGATTTCACACTTTTTATATAGTCATTATAGCTTTTTTAATTGTGGACCTGAAATATTTATTTAGATCCGGTTAGGTCGGTGCTTCTAATTCTACCCCAACATTTAAAAGCTTTTGTAAAGTTCTCATTTGTTGCGAAGCTTCACCAATAAGATAATTCCAAGTAGCTTCATTTGTGTCATATTTTTTACATTTATTTTAATCATTTGCAAAGCACGATCAAATAAGGGCATTCCATGCTCTTTGCAAAATCATACTTTTGCTAGCTTGCCTCTATTACAAACGAAATCAGATCTAATAGAATTTCTCTAAGTCTCTTCATATTTCATGATTATCGGTCTTGTTAAAAGTGATAGTGTTTATCCAATAGGATTAAGACAACATTTTCTCTTTGTCAAAGTTAGTCAGTTGTGAACCAATAGAACGTGTCCATGTTATTCGCACATTGTTTGTATTTTTTTATAACCATCTCGAGAGTGTGAAAAAGTGATCTATTAATTTCTCAATACGTATGCATGGTTTATTAGTATTTTTTTCTTTTAGTTTGTCTTCAGACTTATTTATTATACTTGTGAAGTGTGAACTGTTAGAAAAGATAAATGTATATAATGTTTTCATAGTGTGAGTTTTTATATTGATTTTTCCATGTGTTCCTTTGTTTTTTTTGTTTCATATTTAGTAGAATTGTCAACCCTATACGGATCTAATATTCTATTCGTTTTGATTAAATTTTGAGGACTTCATGTTTGCCGAGGGATCTGTATTAAATTTTTCCATAAGGTTGACATGTGCCTTCTTGTGTTTCTTTAATTTGTAATGCATGTCGCCTCCTTTGTTTTTTGTGGTTTTTCTATTTTATTAGTTGATCTTGTGTCCATTATTTTTCTTCTCCGTGTGCCGGACCTAAAGTTTTTAGAAACTATATCTCCATTCTTAACTCCAAATATTAGAATGAGAATGACTCACCTAATTTCGATACTTTGTCATCTCTTCTAATTTAAGAAGAATGATTTATGGAAAATTTTGGTTTAAAAGAGATCGCCTCTCAAGCATTGTTCTCGCCGAATCATAAACCTTCTAAAAATAAGAACAATATCAATCCTATTAAAAAAATTAACATGAGATAAAAATTTAAAACCAATCCCGAATTTAATTATGTTAGAAATAGTCATAATTTTAAAGTTAAATTCAATGACATATGTAACAAATCTGGAAAATTTGGTCATACAAAATTTTAGTGTTGTGTAAAAGCTATTTTTTTGTTAAAAATACTAAAAATAGTAAATTTAATAATCAAAAGAAATATCAGAAGAAAAATCATGTAAATAATGCTAAGCATTCTATTTCCTTGTATACTACTCTCTTAGCCTCAAATGACAATGAATGGATCCTATATAGTGGTTCCTCTAGGCACATGACCTATATTTCTAGTATCCTCTCAGATGTTGTAAAATGTGAGGAAAATATATATCTAGGGGATAATTCCATCATTAGATCTGTAAGTTGTGGAAATGTTAAATTGAAAAATGGAATAATTAGGAATGTCTTGTATGTTCCTCAGTTGAAAAATAACCTTTTATCTTGTTCTTAGTTAACTAAAGAAAACTATAAAGTTGTATTGTTGCAAGATAAATGGTATGTAAAAGATGAACTCAGTAATGTTATTACTTTTGGTATAGAGAAGAATGGTTTATATATTTTTAATGGATTTATTTTTGAATCTTTATTTTCTTCTTCTTCTAGAAATGATCTTTAACATTGGCATGATATTAGGACATGTGAATTTTAAAATTTTGTATGAAATGTCTCACCTAAATCTTTTAGTTGGTCTCCCTAAGATGAAATATGATCATGAAACATGTGAAAGTTGCTTGCATGGTAAGCAACATGTTAAACCATTTCACAAACATCATGATCCAAATTACTCTCATTTATTAGAATTGATTCACAGTGATGTGAGAGGTCCACTTGAAGTTCCTTCTCTCAATGGATCTTTGTATGTTGTATGCTTTATTGATGATTTCTATAGGATGACCTAGTCTTATTTCATTAAGAAAAAGTTTGATGTCTTGTCTAAATTTCAAGAGTTTAAAGCCTTTGTTGAAAATTCTTCTAATTTGAAAATAAAAAGAATTAGGACTGATAATGGAGGTGAGTATGTTAGTAAATTTTTGATGAGTTATGTGTGTCATGCGGAATTCAGATAGAGTTGACAACTCCTTATTCCCCACAACAAAATGGAATTGCAGAAAGAAAAAGTAAGACTATTTTGAAAATTTTAGGACTATGATTCATGTGTCAAATGTGCCTAAATTTCTATAGGTAGAAGCCATGAATACCAAAATATATATCCTTAATATATTTCCTACAAAATATCTTCAACAAACTACTCCTCATGAAGTACAAATAAATCAAAAACCAAATATCTCTTACTTAATAATATTCGGTATTATTTCTTCTATCCTCATAAAATATAAAATGAAGAAACTTGATCCAACCTCATATTCTTGTATTTTTTTGTTTTAAGGTTATAAAAAAAGGATTAAGAGTCTATGACCCTTTCAAGCATGACATAGTTCAAAACCGGATATTCATGTCTTAGAGAAAAATTTATGTGACACTTCTTATGAACCCTCCTTTGTTTCTCCTGAAATAGAGCCTGACAATCATTCTCCTAACTATATGGAAACAAAAGTTCAAGAGGATTATTATCTTGATCTAGACATGATGGATATTGAGGGAGAGTCATCTTAAAATGTGTTGTATCCCAATATTCCTAAATGGGCTCAAAATCTTGTTAAGGAATATCATCCTGTTAACCTTGAGAAAGGTAAATCATAGTCAACATACTTATCATGCCTTGATGACCCTATATTAGGTTGAACCACAAAATTTTAAAGAATCTTTTCATATGATAGATGGATCGAGGCTATGAAACATGAATACAATGCTTTAATAAATAATAACACTTGGAAACTAGTCCCTCCTCCTTCTAAACGAAGTATTGTAGGATCTAAGTGGTTGTATAAAATTAAGTATAAATTTGTATGAGAAATATATAATTGCAAGGAAATTTTAGTAACTCATGGTTTCACTCAAAAACCTTATCTTGAATATGTTGAATATTTTTCTCCTATAGCTAAAATGAATAATTTTAATATTCTTCTTGGTTTAGCTACCTAATATGGTTGGGAGATTCACCAAATGGATATTTAAAATGTATTTCTAAATGGTGACCTGAAAGAATAAATTTATATGCATCATCATAAATTTTTATTAGAACCTGTAAGGAACTATATGTATGTAAACTAAAAAATCCTTATATGGTCTTAAAAATCTCCTAGAGTTTTGTATGCTAAGATTAACAATTTATTTCTGGTTCTTGATTTATCTAACTATTGTTCTAATAATGATTTATTTGTTAAGTTTGAAAATAATCATATTATCATTATTGTTCTATATGTTGGTGATCTTTTAATTACTAGAAGTAATAAAAAATTAATTGCTAGAATTAAAGAAAGATTAAAACAACATTTTAAAATGACTTATTTAGGTCTACTAAATCATTTTTAGGAATGGTTATATTTCAAAATCACAAATATATTGTTGCATCTTAATCTCAGTATGATACCAATTTACTTAGAAGATTTAACATGATTGACTTAAACTTGTTTCCATTCCTATTCAATTTGGTGTCAAAATAGATCTTAAACCTGTATGTGCTAAATTTTATCCTACTATATATAAAGAACTAGTTGGTAGTATAATTTATTTGAATATTATTATGCCTAATATTTCATATGTAGTAGGAGTTGTTTCTAGATTCGTGCAGGATCCTTATGAGGATCATTGGAAAATGGAAAAAGAATTTTGATATATGTTACAGGAATAATTAATTATGGTCTATTTTATTCTTCTTGTGATGATGTAAAATTATTTGGATATTGTGATTCTGACCATGCTTTGGTGATGCTACAGATAGAAAATTTACTTCTGGATATTTTTTCAAGTTGGGTGTAAGTGTCATCACTTGGAGTAGAAAGAAGCAACTAACAATTTCTATCTCTTCTACCGAAGCAGAGTATAGAAATGCTATGGAAGCAACAAAGGAAGCTATGTGGCTGAAAATAATGTTGGATGAACTACATGTGGGCGTCAAAGAAAGCAATAATATTCTATGTGACATACAAAGTTCCATTTCTCTTGTGAACAATCTAGCTCAACATCAAAGGACAAAGAATATATAACTTCTTATGCACTTTAGAAAGTTCTGAATGGTGATATTGATCTCAAGTTATGTTTGAATGAAGATCAAGTTATAAATATCTTCACCTAGCCATTCTCGTGTTATGAATTTTTCTAAGTTTCGTGCCTTTTTGGTCTATCGAGTTTCCTTTGAGGGGGAGTGTGTTTGACAATGCCACCTCTTAGCGGCATGTTGTAAACTTCTAATACTTCCTCCATTTTATGATAAGTAAATGTTCACATTATGTGAATTTACTTGTAAATCCCAACGAAAAATTATTTATGGGAATGCCTTATTTTATAAAAATCTCCATAATATGATATAAGTATTCATATATAAAGCACTTTTCCTAAGAATTTATGTATGGGAAGATCTATCGATTTCCATTGTTTACATGCTAGCCTGAATCATTGTTGATGATTTATGGATCTGTAAATCCTTTTGTAGAAAAAAGTAATTTGACATGTTTTATTTTTTTCCCACTTATAATTAAGGGGGAGTGTCGGGGTAATAATGTCAAGTGGGGATAGCTTTGGGTGGACAACCACTTCATGACCCTTTATTTTAAAGTTTTTTAAATAAACTTTAGTATGTTAGTCTTTCACAATTATAGTGAAACAATGTGACCGATTCACCCATGCTATATATATAGGATTATCCCTCACAAGATTGATGTCTTGGATCAAATTGGTTAAGATCATTGTGATCATTGTATTGTAATTTTGAGAAATTGTTCTGCAATTTTTTGTGAGACCAAGGAGAGAAGTGGAAGTGTTGGGTAAAATTATTTGTGAAATTCTTAATAAAGGAAGTGCTTTATTTTGAGTGGGGTTTTTCCTTTGGGTTTCCCCACTATAAATTTGGTGGTTTGAGTCATTTATATTTCACTTATTTACTTTTTGTTCATGATTTTTAATATGCAATATCAAACATCTAAATCTATATTTAATCATTTCACTTCATAATCTATAATCTTTGGCAATTATTTGTAGATTTATAATTTGTTAATTATTCATTCCCGTTACTTCCCTAAAATTATATGGAAGAGGATGATCTTCTTTGATGATAATATCATCCTCTACTATAAGATGGTGGATGATGGTTTGAATTTCCCTACAATGTTTAGTATCATGTCCGGGGTATGATGATAAGTGCAAATAACATTATACTCAAACCACATGGGCTTATGCCCACGTGAATCGAAAGATTTTATGGGGACGGATGATTGAAAAGACTTGAATGAGACGTTGAAGGATTTTGAATAAGAACTAATGGGAGTTTTTAAAAAGAGGTTATATGGATTGTATATGAATCGGGTTTGGGAATGGTAGATGAGGGTAAGAGAGGTGTTTTTATTTTATGAGGCTTTACGGGAAACTTGGATTATGATTTGGTTTTGTAAGAAGGGCTAGATAGTTTTGATTCTTATTTAGATTTAAGGGGTGGAATATGTGGTCTCTTATTTATTGATGATAAGGGATTTAGATGAAGGTCCTAACCCCAAAATGGATGGAGGAACTCCTAGGATTGACTATGAGACATTGGATTTCTTATTGTGATGGATTTTAAGAGGAGGGAGTTCAAATTTTTATGTGGGTGAGCGAGAGATTTCTGAATAGGGATGCCAAGGTTTTTATACTTTTTCAGTAAAGGTTTTCCTTTAGCATGAATGACGATGATTTCTATAGGGGTGGTCTTTAAAGGTAGAATTGGATGATTCAAATGTCGATTTTATTATGGAGGTGGGGATGGAAGATAAATGTGGTGTTTTGATAAGAGGCTTGATAAAATTGGAAGAACTCATAGATTGCATGTGAATTTTTGAGGTGTTGATGTGGGAATTGTTGAAGGTGTGGATGAGATGGGGATAGTTTGTGATTATATGAGGGGAAGATGTCTATTTAGTGGGTTCAGATGTTGATGTGGGAGTGGCTACAACTGTAGGTGTGGTTGTAGGTACAGATATGGAAGTGGATATAGATGTAGGGATATGTGAGGAGGATGTTGTGATAGATGTTGGGATAGACATGGGTAAGGAACTATATGTAACATGTGTTGGTGTAGAAGGTGTAGATATGGATGAGAAAGTAGATGTGATTGAAGTAGTTGTGGGTGGAATAGACATAGGTATAATAGTTGTAGCTATGATGAATGTAGAGGTAGGTATAGATGTGGGTAAGATTTTAGATGAAGGGATGGAGGTACAAATAGACATGGGTGAAGTAGATGAAGGAATGGTGGATGAAGCTGATGATGCTAACTATTGGATTAGAGTGTTGATTGTATGGGCATTGGCTACATGAGATGTAGGGGAGTAATTTGATTATTTTGTGGATGGTTAGGGAAGTTTTTTTTTGAAGACATATAGATGTTTATTAGGAGGTGTGTTAGGGTTATCCATTTGAAGGTCAACACAATTTGTGAGTCAGTTGCGACACTTTTCAATGTTGTGACCACAAAATTGATAATATTTACAATAGTGCTCCTTACGATACTATGCGGATTTAGGTCATGATTCATTAACGAGTTGGATAGGGGAATTTGGATGAGACACAAAACCATTAGTTTGTCGAAAATAAAACTATAAGATTCCCCTGAGAGGGGTATAGTTGGGAGTTGATCTAGGAGCTCTTTGTGGAGGCTCCGTGTGGGAAGTAGATGTGGAAGAATAATTTACTATGATGGTGATGGTTGTGTTTTTAGATTTTTCACCATGATTAGACGAATTTTTGAGTTTGGATTCTAGTTTGTTGAATCAAAGTTTAACATGGCCTTGCTCAAGGGCATGAAGTTCAATTTTACAAGCCATGGTGAATGACTCCTCAAAATTTTACATGGATTAGATCTAAAGAGTTGATGAAATATGCTTCACACATGACCACGAAAAGAGTTCGATTAGCTTGGTCTGTGGAAGAGAGAAGGTTAATTGATTGGTTATTCCACACCACCTGGCGATGAAATCTATGATAGATTCATCATAAAATTGTTTAATGTCATAGAGGTTTATAATGGTGATTTGACATGCAATTTGTTAATAGAAAATTTATTTAGAAAGAGTTGTGTTAGTTGGGTGAAGGAGAATAGAGAATTTTAAGGGATGTCATTGTACCAATCTAAAGTGGGTCCAATGAACGAAATAGGAAAATTACAAAGCATAAGATCTTGTTCATGAGTAATAAGGTAACATGTGTGCCTAAAGGCATGAAGGTGTTGTTGTGGATCCTCCTTACTATTAAACTTGGAAAAGTTGAGAAGTTCCCATTATGGAGGATAAGGTTTGACAGGAACCAAGTGGTTGATGTGATCATTGAATTTTTTTGTAAGAGAAGGTGGTTTTAGACCACAAAGTAGTGGCTTCAAGACTGGTCATTCTACTTATCAAAGTATGAATAGGTTCATTAGATGTATAGGGATGAGATACTGATGGATGAGGTTGTGGGATATAAGAAGTAGATGGGTGAGGTTACGGATGTGATTGATATGATTGGGGATGAGTAGGTTTTTTTAGAGGTGGTTGATAAGGGGGAATATTGTTGAAGGGTTGTGATTGAGTTGGTTGGGAGATAGGATGTTGTTGAGAGACATGGATATAATTAACTGGATAAGATTACATTTGTTTTTGTTGATAGATGGGGATGTTAGATTGATAAGATTACATTTATTGTTGTTGAGAGATGGGGATGTTATATTGATTTTTCATGGGATGATTGTGGATGTAAGTATGGGGAGGTTGATATGTTTGGGTATATTGATTAGGGAGTATGTCACAAAAGGAGATTTTAAGTGGAGGTTGATGAGTTTGGGTAGATTATGAAGGATGGGATTTCTAGCTGATAATGTTTGTGTGGACATGGGATGTAGAGATAGGGAACATAGTTTGATCATGCTATTCAAGTGGTGGAATAAGTAAATGGGACTCTTGTATAGTTTTGGTATGGGCGTTAATGACAAAGGTGGATGAGGAAGTAATGTGTATGGATGAAGTGGTGGTGGAGTTGATGTGGGGAAGATTAGGGGAATGACAACCACTAGTTGAGTTGATTAATGAGTTTGGGGGATTGTAGAAGAAAATTGATGGTATCCAAGTGTGTGTTGCACCATGGAAATTTATTTAATATCTCTTGGGAAGAACAAAATGAGTTGAGAGGTGAGGAATTGAGTGGATTTGGGGTGAGAGTGATAAGCATATATTTGGTTAAGAAGGGGTCATGGATGGGAAGGTTAGTGGATTTACAGAGAAGGTATTTGTAAAGAGAAATAGGGTTAACATCTAGAAGCTCCTAGAACTTAAATAATCCATGAGGGATAATGGGAGGCCTATAGGTATCAAAGCAAGCAATAGATGGGAATGCAGCCACCTAGAAGGAATGGAAATAAAAGGGTTAGTCTCAACATGGGGGTTGGTTTGGATAGCTTGAGACTCATGGAGAGGAGAAATAGAAACCATAGGTTTTGTAACCAAATAAGAAGTGACCAAGGGGGTGGAAGAGATAATGGAAAGGGATGAAGTTTGTTGGGAATCAATGTTGGAAATGGGGATGTTGTTAGATGATGTTTCTTGTTCCATTGTTTTTCTTGAGAATGGGTGATAACGGGCATGAAACAACAAATAAGAAACTATTACTATTTGTAATATTTCAAATACATCACACACTAAAGTGTTAATTATCTTGCTTATTAGAGGATGTGAAAAATAAAAAGAAATAGGCTCAAAGGGAACCTCTAAAATGGAAAAACTAAGGATGGTTTCAGGTTATTTTGGATGGAGTCATCGATATACTAGAAGGTACATGAGGCTTAAATCAGTGATGATTATTAGTACATGAATTATTAGTGGGGCCCAACCCTCACTTCACACACCACAATGATAAGGGTGTTGGGTGCTTAGCCTTTATACGATAATCAAAAAAATTATTACACGACCCAAATACATGGTGGATTTCCTATTAGGTGATGAAATCCCGGTAGTTCTATCTGGAATAAATTTTTTAGGATGTGTGATTTTTGGATGTGTGTGGAAGAAGTGAATACAAATAATTAACCTCTTAATTAGACTATGTTGTCAAGAAAGTATGAAGAGGTTATTTTTAAGTCCAAAACAAAGTGTTGTATTCAATGAAATCAAGTAGAAAAAGAAGGGAGAGAGATGCAAAAAGAGAAAATAGGAGGAAAATGAAGAATACCTGGATAATGTTATTTTCCTTTTTATTTTAATGTAATTAAAGGTGTTGTTGATCCAAGCAAGCAATCCACCATGTGCACAATAAAGAGAAGCTCCCACATGTGAGGTTAGTAGAAATAAAGAAATGGAAAATGGAAATAGAAATGAAAATAATGAAAGAACTCACCAAAGAAGGGTGGGTCGACTGGTGTGCGAGAATGCTTTTCAATTTTTCTTGCTCTGATTGAAGTTAGTGAAATGGTAACAAAGAAAGAAATCAACTCCAATGATGAGAGTTTTTAAGGCTACCTCTTGATAAGATGACGATAGATACATGTGTAAATGATCCTCATCATAGTGAGCTTGATTACCTGCAAAACAAAGAGAAAATAAAAAAGAAAATGATTAGTAAATGGGAGGGAGGGTTTCTTGAAAAATTCAGTCCTAAGAAGTGAAAACTTGCTAGGATGGGTGTCAACCCACTTTGATAAAAGCTAGATAAGATGATGATTGGTAAATTATAAGATGCGTAAGAATTTGAACTCAAACAAAAATATGGAAACTGCTAGATAAGATAAAATATAGATTTGATAACAAGAAATATTGAAAACGAATGAATCTTGATCCGTCGACGGCAACCCAAGACTATTAGGCATAATTGATGGTGACCGAAAGATCAAGGGGTGATATGAAGATGATATTGATTGATCTTATGTAGGGATATTACAGAGGATATGGATATAGTTAGGAAAGAAAGGATGTAAGAAAATTGGTAGATCTGATAGAATAAAATCATGACTACAAGCTAGGTCAACGATGACCGTGGAAGACCATAAATTTAGGTGGTGGAGATTTTATCGGCTCAATGAAAAGGTCCTAAAATGGTGATATTAGGATTTCGAGTGGTTAATATGGGTTTGGGTTTCCGTGGGAGAATAAAAGGTAGTTGGGGGACAGAATGCATTGAAAGCGGGTAAATGGGAATCTAGGGATGATAAAAAGAATGTATATGGAGGATAAAATGATTAATGGATGGGTTTAGGGGTAATTGAGTATGATTTGGGATGGATTAGGGAAGGTGAATTAATAGTGCAATTAATTTAAAATAAAGATGGAAAAATGGTAATTAGATGGGATTTTTGAGAAAGTTAAAATAAGAAGGGAGGTATGTATGTGCAAAATGGAGAAGGGAAGTGAACACGAGATTAAGGAAAAGGGATACCAAACTTTTGTGTCTATAGTTGGTGCTAGAAGAAGGTCATGTTTTCATATTTCTTAAGCATTAAATGTAAAAATGGTTTTGAATCTCATTAAGTGATGTCATGAGGTTAAGTTGTGCTCTTAAAGGTTCCCAAGTAGCTTAAGATGTGGTTAAGGTGTGTAAATATCTTACCTAATCTTATATGTTGAGTCTCAAAATTTAAATCATGTTGTGAATTATGTCCAATGGTAGAGCATGCTTGAAATAAGGTCATTAAATCATAGTGCATATGTTGATGGTCTTAGTGCTCTATTATAAGGTCATCTTAATCTAAGGGAACAACTACAAGTCTGAAAAAGTGTTTGAATGCATTTAAGTTGAAAAACATGTTCTTGATCATGAATGGTAGCTAGAAGAATTATCCCAAACCTATTCGAGTTAATTCTTTGAGACCGTAATATAAAAACAATGAATGAGGTATGTACTCTCAAATAGGAGAAATTAAATTCAATCCAATATTGCAAGTGTTTTGGGTTGTTATTATTACATGATCTATGATGTATTGAAGGTATGTTCATCTTTATTTTTTAGTTTTTGATTAATATGTTGATGTGTATCTACAGAAGTCATGAAAAATGAAGGAGACAAATTGAGTTGGTTAAGCATTGTTAGAATAGTAAAGTATGGATAATGTGTCCTCAAATGATATACATAGGTCATAAATTATTTCATGATGATTATTGTTATGTATGTGTTTTGCATCTTGCTGAAGAGGAGCTTAAGTATTCACAAACCTAAAAGGGAGTAACTAGAGACAATGATAGTCTGTATAGAGGATCAAATTCATAATAATAGTGTATAATATGCTACTCTGGGTATTGAAAAATTCTATGACAGTGTACAAAGATATTTTAGGTCTAGAATAGCTATTAATTTTTCTTCATCTACCTTCTAAGGTTTCTAAAAGGAATATTCTAGCAAATTTGTTGATTAGCTAATTACAAGAAGGAGGTGTTCGTTTTATGCTTCAAAAGGATATGATTTCATGGTAGAACATTATGAAGAAGTGTTTCAGACTGTAGTGTTGATTGTAACCTTTGTAAATGATGAATGATCAAGGTAAGTGACATTATATTTGCATAAGCAGTTAAATATTAATGGAATTTTGATAGGGAAGTAATAAGATGATGTTATTTGTGCTTAGAGTGAATTTGGGACAATTATAAGTTTCACTAACTTGGAAATAAGAGGTTCTTTAGGGATATTGGTTCTAAAGGTATTTATGACAATATTGAGGGAACTTTTGTGGATTTTTCATTTTATAGATGTGTATTAACACAAATGAAGACAATTTTAGAAGATATCGGTTTAGGGGGAGATATTTGGATGGTCATATCAAGTCTTTATATCATTAATTGTTGTTGTTTAAAGTCAATAATAATAGGTATAATCCAAGGGATTCATTTGAAGAGGTAAGTTTGGAATTTGCATTATTGTCATTTTTCATGTTGAGTCATCATTTTAGCCTTTTTCATATATGTCAAAGGTGGATATTAGCATCGGAAACATGAAAATAAGGTCATGTAGGTTTTTGCTCTTGTTGGTTTCCATTAATGTTTCTAAAGGTGGTTTCCATCAAATGAAAGGGGGTTTGTTATCCTTTTAGTCTAGTTTTTGTCAATGATGTCAATGGCCATTAATGGGAAAGGGTGTCAAGATGTTATATGAGTCTCCATGAGTTGTTATCCAAGGTAAAGCATGAAGTATTACGATAGTGTATTGTTTTAGTGATGATATATGGTGTCTTGGTGCATGGTCTACAAAGCATGGTCATGGTATGTGTACTAAAAAGTTGATATAATATATCCATGAGGTCAAGAATTTTCCATATGATGCGTAAGAGGTGTCCAAGTTTCGTAAGTTTTCATCATGGTCGAGTTCATGGGTTGTCATTGTTGAGTCGGGTCATTTCGAGCCTATCCCTAGACCTAAAGCATGTGGTTTGGTATGGTGGCATGAGAGATGGAGTAGGGAAGCCTTGGTGAAAAATTATTAGAGTAGTGTGACATTGTATATGAGGTGTATGAGGAGTTTTATGCCGTTCTTAGATGTTTGATGATGTTTTAGAGTCCTTAGGAAAAAGAAGATAAAGAATAGTCACACCGACACAAGTAAGTCACTATGGTTGGAGCTATTCAGAGGAATTTGAGAAAAAAAAATGAAATTTTAGTCTGATAGAGGATATTGTCATGATACTTCATGATAAGTTTCAAGGTAGTTTGAAGAGATTTGTGCAAGATATGTGATTTTTAGTAAAATTGAGTTCTATAGAAGAAAAAACCAGCTCAAATTGGAAACTTGTTATGATCACATGATCAGAACAATTTTCATGGGACCTAGAGGTTTTGGGGATGATTTTTCATTCATCTAAGAGTGTTTATAAAAAATAATGAGGTTATTTGGTCGTAATACTTTTATGAACAATCATTAAGAAGATGAGTGGGTTTAAAGCCTCTTAAAACCCTAACAACAAAGAAACTAGAGAAATTTGAATGTTTTGGTATTCAAATGATGATGGAAATAAAATGTGATGATTTGGGATTATATATAATTCATCATACCTCATTTTGGTGGTGGTTTGGTTTTCCAGTTGTTTCACAAAGAGAGAGAAAACCACTAGTGTTGAGGAAATTTATAGTTTCAATGCTGAGATGGAAGCTTCATGATGAAAAGTGAACTGTTCCAAAATCCTATGAAAATTTTATACACATGGACATAAAAATTTCAGATATTTTTCTTAGAGAAAATTTAACATACAAGTCCTCAAAGCAGCACTACCGATTTTATCCTGAAGGGCTAAAATGCTAGTCCCATGGTTTGAGTTGAGTTTGATCATATTACATATTATATATGTATTTTTTGATCATTGATAGTTGTTAGAAAAATTATATGATGTTATTAGGTTCTTGTTTTTATTTGAAGAAATGGTTTTATGTTTAAACCCTAATGGCCTAATTGGTCCTATTAGGCTTTCTCAAGAAGGTGACTAAAACATGTGTGTTAGAGTGAATTTCTACACATGGAATATAATTCTTAGTACTTGTACAAGTTGGTACAAGTTTCCTTGATTTTTTACCATGATTTGGTTTCAATTGGAGGTGAATTTGGAGGTGTTGGAGCATGTTTCTCTCAAGACCTGGTTATTCAGGTCTAGAATTGCAATATGGAGCATTTTTAGAGATTGAGCTATTTGGAGACCTTTCAATAAGATTTGAAGGATAAAGTTAGTTTTTACAGAAATAAGATTCATAGAAATTTCCAATGGTATATCACTTGGACCATGATGATGAGTATTTCTATCTGAAGATGGTCATTTTATGGTATTATCTTATGGGTTCTTGAAGACCTTGTAGGGTTTTCTTTCTTCTTGGAGTGTGTCATGGAGAAGTTGGATGTTTCAATTTTTCATGAGCTTGTTGATGTTTTTAGGTATATTTTTTATGTTTAATGATGATTTTGGAGCCTTGAAAAAAATTTATTCCTTTGGAGCTGATGATGCATTCGTTGGTTCTTGAGAAGCTTGTTTTGTCCTTTGGAGGTGTCATTGTGTTTTATCATGATGTCTTGACCCCTTCCGACATTATTGGGTCCTTTGATTTGCTTTATACAATGTTATTATTAATTTTTGAATTGGGATAACTGAATTTTTTTGTCATGGCAAACCTAGGGTGTGTTTTAATCTAGTGTTGGGTATATAAGCAAGTGTTTGTGGTCATTTGTGACTAGTAGTGTCCACGGGGTTATGAGCAACCTATAGGAGGTCGAAGAAGAGTGAAAATGGGTTAAGAAAATAGATAAGAAGAATGATTAATAATTTAAGAATATTGAAGATTAGATATGAAAGGGAAATCGACCTATTCATCCCACGAAGAAGATAGATTGAGCAAGTTAGGTGAATGCTTGATTTGATGAGGGTTTGGTGTGTTTAGAACTGAATTTGGATCATTATGAGTTGTAATCCATTTCTAGGTTTTTAAGTTATTGATTGATCACCTTAGGGGGTTGTAGCCTCATTGTATGGTTGGTGCCATACTAAACTAGGGCTTGGTGCTCCTTGTGGGGTTGGTGCCTCACTAAAGAAATACCCCAAGATGTGTAAAATTATTGAAATTACTTTGTTTTGTGTAATATAATTATATTTTTTCAATGTTTTTTCATCCCCTTAATGGTTTCCCAATTACATCTTGTTTATTGAGTTCTCTCTCTTGTTGTTTGCGCTTGTGAATTCCTAATACACACATAATAAAATCAAATGGTTCATGGATGATTAATGAATGATTTGAATGATGAATGTTTGTAAAGGAAAATGAAATGAAAGTTTTTAGGACTGATTCACACCCCCATTCTATTTTTCTCTCAATAGAGATTTATTAGAGGTGTCCCCCTCAAGTGAATTCCATTCTTGGGAGATTGTGGAGTTACTCCTTCCTTAAGGTTCATTATATGGTGTTTCCCCACTTTAATGCTATTATTATTCCTATATTGAATATTTGGGGATCTTGGCCCAAAAATATCTCATGTGTTGTGTTATATACTACATATTATTCCTTTTGTTCATTTATTATATGAAAAGCTCTTATAAGTGGTATCAAAGCATTGATCTAAGCAATTTGTGGGATGAAACCCTAATGTTGATCATTCATCGATATCTAGATATTGACTTGGATTTTAATGATATATTTGTTTGTAATAGAGACATAATTCAAGGATATTTCCTCGAAATTTAAGAGTTTTTGGAGCTATTTTTGAAAGATATGTCTTTTTTGGGTTGAGACCCTAATTAAAAAGTTTCATCCATATCTTTTGAATTATGAATAATTATTTATTAATATTTTTTTGGAGTTATCATTAATAAATTTCATAGTAATACCCCTTAAATTTTAGAAATTTTGGATATGGTTTTGGAGATTTATTACATTTTGATGGTAAATTAAAAAATTGGATCCACAGTTGCATTATTAGGAATTTTACTATTTTTTTACATTTTCGAAAATTTCTAATAAATATATAATCATGTTTTGTGTTACATGTTTTCTAATTTTTAGCCAACCTCTAGCCAAAGGGTTAGAACAATTTTTGATCAAAATGTTCATTCATAAAACCCTAGTTTTTAAGTATCATGGGGATAATAAATTTTTATGAAGATGGTAGGATTGATGCTAGAGAATGGTTGAAGAAATTTACGGAGAGTTGTTTTACATCATCAAGTATTTAGATATTAAAAATTTGGATTAAAGTGTCCCTACATTGTTTTGGTTTTCTGAATTAGAAATGGAAAGGTCTAATTGGCCTTGGGAGGAAATGGAACAAGTATTCATGGATAGATGGGAAACAAAAGAAGAAAAGTAGGAGGAAGAAGAAAAATGTAAGGATAATAGTGAGGAAGAGGAAATATCAGAAAAGAAGAAGAAGTTTAAAATGAATATTATGAAGAAGATAATGTTGATGATGAAGATGCTATGCATGATTTAGAAGGAAAAAAAACATATCAAGATACAAGTTCAAATAATACATCTCCAAGGAAAGAAACTTCAATAGTTTTTTTTAAAGGTGCATTCAAAAGAAAAAGGTAATTGTTTCCATAAACCCTAGTAGAAAATATAACTTTATCAATATGGATGTAGCTCAACTTCTACATGTTTAAGAAAAAAATATCAAGGAATCTCAAGTAGATGGTAAGAATATTCAATTTTTAGAAAATTTAAAGATATGTATGGATAAATATGTTTTACATTTATATTTTTATGCTTTAGATATAGATAGTATGGATATTTTTATTGTATATCCTTGGTTATATACATTGGAAAAAATCAATATTATTGTGCAAAATAAATTCATGTAATTATTGTCGAAAAGAAAGAAAATTCCATTGTAGGATATCACACTTAGCAAGGAAAAAGTAATGTCAAAATGGAGAATGAAGACGAAATTGAAGATGATGAAGACTGGAATAAGGATGATTCAAAAGGAGAGGCTGAAGAACATGATGAAAACAAAAATTTCATCTACTCAAGCGAAAAAAAATAGCAAACAAGGTGGAAGAGGAAAAGAAAGTTGAGGAAAAGGTTGAGGATACTAAGGTTGCACCATATAGACACCGACATCATCATGAGAGGAAACAATCATGGAGACATGTTAGGACACATAAGGGAAGAAATCTATATGTATATACAGGGAATTGGAGGAAAAATCATTATGGATATACACGAATTCAATGGAGCAACAATTATATGACATGGAATCACAAGAATACTTATTAAAGATATGCATATATGCCGAGGAACAAATATGGATATGGATGGAATAATATGAGTGCAATGGAATATGGAATAATTTTTGGAGAAGCATAACCCACTAAGATCTCATATGGGTTGTTGGATAATTGAGCATGACAACAAGTGTTCAATTATTTAAAGAACACTCACTATATGGATTATTCTTATGTTTCAAGGATGAAAGATGTTAAGAATGGAGTGAATGTTATGTACCTTGGGATATGATATTATAATATATATGGGTTGATGGAGGTACCGACATGTGGCTAACATCCCCTTAGTATATGTTTATAATATATGGTGTCATATAGGAATTAGTTATATTGGTAATGACTTAGCCTACGTTGGGATTATTGTTACCCATCCATTAAGAGTAATGGATGTCTATATAAAGGATATGAGTATAATTATGATGGATTTCATGGACGTATGAGTTGATTATTCTACTTGGTGTAGGCTTATTGGAGGTGTCCCCCTCTAAGTTGATTCCCATCTTGGGAGATTGTGTATTACTCCTTCCTTAAGGGTATTATTATTCATATATTGAATATATTGGCATCTTGGCCAAAACATATCTCATTTGTTGTGTTATATTCTACATATTATTAATATTGTTCATTTATTATATGCAAATATCTTATTATGATGATATGATGATGTCCTACAATGTTGGACTATGATTAATTACTAGTTGTAGGATGATTCGAAAGTGTTGTTTAAACACATCCAAGCTTTGATTGGGAGGTACATTTAGATTATCAAGTTGTAATTCACCTCAATTAATAAGGTCTTAGAGGATGTTTATAAATGAGTGACACCTTTTAATGTCATGTCCTTAGACTTGATGGTATTTGCAATAGTTGTTGTCTTTATAACATGATGATTTGGATGCAAATTCCATGATGGGTCAAAAGGGAGGGAGCTTAATCATACAATTGGCCAAACTTTTGTCAAATATAGTATCATAGGACTCCCATAAATGTGTATATTTACATTTAGGTTGATACAGTTCAGATTTTTAATGACCTATGGATGCATCATTCAAAAGAACCACATTTTCAGAACCTTTAGCTTTTTCATTTCTAGAATAATATGTAAAAGGGAATCAGGATTTGGTTTCTTAGATCAAAATTTCACCTTACCATCCTCAAGGGCATGGAGTTCGGTGTTTTGGCCAGGGTAAAGGCCTCATTGAATGTTTTAAATGACATAATCTAAAGAGTTGATGATATATTCTTTGTACAAGATGAAGAAAATAACTCAATTGACTCAGTTTGTGGGAGAGAGGACAATTGATTGATAATTCCTCGCCATCTTGCAGCGAAATCAAAAATGGAATCATCCTTGAATTGTTTGACAACATATAAGTGGGTGATAGATATTTTATATTTGATGTTGATAAAAAAGTGATCTAGGAATAACTATGCTAGTTGTGTGAATGAATAAAAGGAGTGTTGCGGAATGTTGGTGTACTAGTCAAGAGAAGGACCATCCAAGGACATCATAAATTTCCTTAACATGAGATATTGATCGTGAGTGATGATATAACAAGAATGATGAAAGGCCCTAATATGTTGTTGTGGATCCTTTTTTATATAGATCTTTATGAACTTTAGGAGCTCCTGGTGTGAAGGGTAGGATTTGAAAGGTACAGATGGATAAATAGGTGCATTACATATTTTTTCATAGGAAAGGTTATTTTTAGGTCCCATAGTGGAAGCTTCAAGGATAACAATTATGTTCATTAAATATTTCATGGGATCATTTTGAGGTTGTTGGACATCCTAAGAGGATGGTTTTTCTTGATTGTATATGAGAGGATTTTATTGATGATACATATGATATGATAACAAAGGATTCTCGAGAGTAAGGAACACTTCTTGGGGTGTTGTAAGTGTGTTGAGATACTAATGGTTGTGAGGATGATTGGATGTACTTGATAAGGAAGTGGGATAGAATTTTTGATGATGGGATGTGATTTTTTTGGGATATGTTGAGAATATATGTAACTATATTATTGGATAACAAAATTGGATACTTGTGGTAAGAAAGAATGTGTACTATTAATGGCACCAATCATGTTGATGGGCGGTAGATATGTAGGAATAGATAATACAAAATATTTAATTGTGGATGTAGGTTATTGTGATGAAATATGTTGGGACATTATTATTGGATTTGTAAAAAGATAGACTCTAACCATTCTTGTTTAAGGAGGAGGGGGTAGAGGTTGTGTGAATAGATGTGGATGATGAAGTAGTATTTTAAGTTTGTGTAACATTAGGAATGAATGAATAATCATGATGACACGAGTCCTTTTTGAATGATTTTGTTTTGTGATAAAATCGTATCAAGATCAAATATATCAATGTGATTGGATGAAGTAGGTGTTGACATCTCATATCACTAATAGAGGGGTAACAAAATATCTTCTCTATATATGGTTTATAGTCGTGGTCGATAAGCCAAGAATGATCACATGTTCGGTGGTAAGAGACATTTGATATTCTAGTTTTGGATGACATAGGTGGAGGACCTTTGAAGTAAGATAACTAATAAGGAAATATAATTGGAATATAGGATTTCTTTAAATGTTGGGTCACCACTATTGAAGAAATTTTGTCTATGTGGATAAAATTTTTATGATGTTTCAAGCTAAGAAATGGGAGGCGTGGAGGTTCTTGGGCTAATTCTAGGGTGGTTGAAATAGGTTTATCATGTTTGTTGTGTTTTAAATATGCAAATTTTGTCTATTCAAAACCATGAACTAATAAAACAGATAGTAAAAAATAAAGATGGTTGTTAAAAGAGTGAAAACCACATAATCAAATGAAGGTTTAAGATTATCTTGATTAACTCTAGAGAAGTGTGAAAGGAAAAATATTAATGAAAAGGAACTTGGAAAGAGGCTTCATAAGGATGGTTTTAGGTGTATCAAGGTTGGATTCCTTGATATACCTAAAGGTATGTGAGGCCCAAGTCTATGTTGGTATCAATATGAGTCATGATATTGTGGCCTACCTCGTCCCTTCACAAATTGCAGTGATAAGGATGTCGTGTCTTAGCCGATATACCGCCCACTAATATTTTATACTCGAAAAAAGCAATAAGTCAACTTCCCCTTGGTGATGAAATCCAAGTAGGTAGACCTAAAAGGAGATGTTTAGATGCAAGTTTGATTTTTGATATGGTTTAGTTGTGTGTGAGGAAATTATGAATGGAATCTTTTAATCCCTACATAAGATAGATGAGCAAGGACAGATGAAAGTCATATTTTAACCTAAAACAAAAGATTTATTTTTATGAGGACAAATCACATAAAAAATTTGATACTAAAATATAATAGATAGGAGAGAGAATAAAATCCATGTCTACTAAATATTCCTTTTGTAGACATAAAATTATGCACTTGGGTACATTTCTAGGTCCTAAAATCATACTTGCATTCATATGATTCCTAAGAGAGAAAACTAGTAATTGAAAGCTATTTTTACTTTTTTATTTGTTTCTCATTTTCTATTTAGTCTTACACACCCCGAAGCCCAATTGAAATTTCACTTTTTTATCTTTTATCACTTGACACTACTAGTACCCAGTCAGGATGCTAGCGCTTAGACTCCTTCATCCTTCTCGGGTGCCCCCTGACCCTTTTCTATCTTACTCACTTCTTTTGGGTCTCTTTTATCTTACATATGAATCTTATTTTCTTATGTGTCACCTTTCAATTTCAATTGCGAAATTTAACCAAGGGAAGCCTATAAATAAAAATCTATGTGACAAAAATGAAGGACCAAGCTCTAAGAATCTATTATCATCCCTTAAGGTTGCATCTAAAGGAATTTAATAACATCAAAGGCATCCATCTATCTTTCATTCAAGGGACAAGGGACTACATTTTCTGCATACACTTCATAGGAAGGGGAAGTTCATTTTTCCATACCCACATCTATTTAAATTGGTACATCTAGCTATCATCCGCTATCACATGCACTTGGACTATGAATTCCTAGGGAGAAATTCTATCACACATGCACAAGAACTACGTGGGGTGTGATATGTAGCACATCACTCAATCATAAGTTCACTTAGTCCGGTGAATGCCAAGTTCACTCTAACTCCCCATATTGCATCTTTCCTTTTAACGATTTGATGTAGTTTGATGGTTTTGTAGGTGGAAATTATTTACGAGGTTATAGGATGATTCAATGATCATATTGTGACATATTGAAGAACAAAAAATACTATTAGTGACAATCTAACAACACTAGAAAGATCAGGTTTCAATATCCTGCATAGACACAGGCTCCTAAAAGCATAATCTGATACCTATGCGCCTTGACCTGACCCGAGTCAAGCATATGCAACAGCTCAAGAATGTTTTATCCACGCTTTCAACAGTCTTCCCTTCTTGTTCATCGGTTTACTAGTCCAAATCAGTTTTAGGGATAACACAAAATTAGCTAAGTCATTCTTTTCCTCTCTTGCACTTAGGGTTTCATATTTATCTTGCTTATTGCTTATTTAATCTACATTCCAGTGGTTTCTTATCATATTTTACCTATGTTACTATGCAATCTTATGGTTTTACAAAATTATATTTTTTATTAAATCATTTGGTGAACCTATCCATTAAAACCCTAACTTATGAGCATGTATCAAAACAACCTCTTCTTCTTGTCAATTTATGGATCAATATATTTATCCTTCTTTCACCGCAACTAAGGTTTTTGACATGGTCACTACCACTACTGATTTTATGCAAGTTCATACTTAGTATCCTCCTCACTTCATTATTTTTATCATTGATCCAAATATCAATGCAGTCACCACTCTCTGGAATCGTCTTCCTATGGCTCAACCCATTTCTATCCCACCCATTATTACTTTGATAGTTCCTACCACCACTTCTAAAGGTTATGACATAAATATCAACTTAAGAATACACCTAAAAACTATCTCTTTATGATTTATTACACAGTACACTTGATTTTCGTGAAGAATTAGAGGCCCCTTTCACTCTATTAACATTGAAAGCAATAATTGACTAGTGGTCTTCACACACCTCATTAGGTCTCTTAAAATATACCAAATATTATATTATTTAATGACAAGGATATTCCACCATATAATGTTGACAATCCATTTGCACCTTTGATTATGACCACCGCCATTGGTACCATTTGTATCAAGTGTGTAATCATTGACTATGGATCTGCTATAAATTGATGTGCTCACTCTCTTTTAGACAAACTAGAATTATTGATAATCTAATTAATATAAATTATAACCTCATTCATGGGTATGATTCCACCACTCACACATGTCTTGGTACTATTTCGTACCTATACAAGTTATTCCTAAGATCATTCCTATGGTGTTATTTGCTATTGATGCATCATTTCAGTTTAATCTCTTGTTGGGTAGACCATGGATCCACACAATGAATGTTTCCCCTTATACAATTCATCGATGTGTTAAATTCTTACATGATATCTACGAACATATCAGTGTTATTGACCCGGATCTATTCAATTTTTTTCGAATATACCTTATTCTTGCTATGCCAATTCCTCCATCATAGCCCATTCCATATAGTAATATTGGTACTTATGATGTTGGACAATCTAGTGCTCCACAATATTATTCCACCTCTACAAGTGTACCATCCATTCCCACTCATACTACTGATATCATTTCACCCACCTTTTCTATTCCCATAATTACCACTATGTTGCCTATCGAGAATCCTCTCACTCATATAGTTTTCTTTGTTCCTACTAATATCCTTGATACATATATTCAACATGACAATGTCAGCACTAATGATTTTGAGGATGAGGTTGATGTTGTGGAACTTAATGATGACACATTACACAATCTTAACTTTACTCCTTTAGAGATAGATGAGTCATATTTCAATGATACTTTTGTTGCTATTGGCCTTGGTGAATATCAATTCAAGAAACCCCCTTTTTAGTAATGCTATGATAATTTTATAGAGCCTATTCATACATTGGACATCACTTCACCGACCTCGTCTCACACTCCCTCGACATTACCTCCTTTCACATGCACTCTTTTCATAAATAACTCTTATTGGCACCACATTCCATTCAATCCCACTTTCTCTACGATACTATTTTCCCACATTATGGTTTAGCTCAGCTAGGATTCACACTCGAAGACCTCCTCACTTCACCTCATTCTTCTCACATCTATCAAAGATATGTTTGTATCACATTCGTTTATGGCCTCCAAGTCTTCCATCTATCAATATTTTTTTCACATACTTCTCGCACTTATCCACTTACACTTGGAAAGTCTTGGCTTGACTACATTGGTGGAACTTTAGATACTAATCATATTGATATCACATTTTCCATGCCCTTTGGTTGTGTTTCTATTTGCAATGATTCATTTATCGACTATACAAAAAATATTACTCACTGATATGCACATGGTTATCCACTACCACATTTCACTGATGAAGAATACACAATGGGCATGTACAATTTACACTATAATGGATCCTTGCATTATCAACCAAATATTATTTCTTAGCAGGTCTCGATGCTTCTTCGTTTGGCTTCACCATGATAATGTTGATATCTTAGAGATGTTACTTTATTCTTCTCTATATCATATAATTGGGGGGAATCACGCTCATTCTTCCCCCTCGATCATTCTCACATGTCTCTCATTCTTACTATTATGATCCTTGTTTCATACATCCTATTTCTAAGCATCGTTACATAACTTGATACACCTTATATCGCTACCACCCTATGACACAATCTTGTGCTAAGGTTCATACTTGACTATTGAAGGAATACTACATCCATGAACCACACACACTAAACATTTCATAATACATATTTCAACCTCTCCATTATCACATGTCATACTATCATATTCTTCAATCTACGCTTTATGCTTCATTGATCTATTTATCTAGTGAACATTATCAAACCATTTCCCAATGAAAAATTTGGTTCTATGGTTCATTATTGAATGTCAAGGGGTCATTTATAAATGTACCTCCACTCTTACTCATACACATTCTCTTGGGGGCATGTTGATCCTATAATACTCAATCTACATAACATTCCATCTCATTCATACACAACATATAACATATCTTGGTTACACTTATTCTTTCTTTCTTATACTCACATCTTAATAATTGCTTACTATGTTAGCCGGATATCTTGTATGTCATTATATTTTCTATATACACATGTGTGTTCACTTGGTCTTTAGTTGTGAATGCAAACTTCCTACATATCTTAACACACACCAATAATGTCTGGCATTGTACCTCTTACCAGTCCCACCAAGTATCCTAAGGCATATATATTTACTACTCTTACACATCATAGGTGATGTTGTTTCATTATTTACTACTTCCTATTCTTATTAGAAGACTAGTTTACATGGATCTATACATGCTTTGACATACTCTTTATATTTCTTACATGTTAACGGGTGCTTCATGTGTAGAATATTTCTTGCAGGAACTATTTTCCACCATGATTGCCTCGATACTTTGCTTGGTACTATTTTCCATTATATGCTATTGTTTCCAAGATATGCCCTTTAACTTGTATGAAAATGTATGCTTGTGCTCGCTTTGGCCTTGATTGTCTTGTGACATTATGAGCGATGTCCTATGTATGAAAGCCAATTTTCATGGTCTCTCTCTTTATGATAATTTTCTTATTAAACATGCTTTTCAATGACATGTTTGCTTCTTTTTCCACCAATATGTGCTATTAGCCTCCTTATTTTCATTTTCCTTAGTTGTTACCATGCATATTCCCTCTCCACTACATGGATATAGTTTCATATAAGCATTAGGTACTATCTTTGGGCTGCATTATCCTAGTGACGTCACATGAACCCCAAAGAAGGGGGTATACATTGGGTGAATCACCACACCCATAAGCAAGATAGAATATTTCAATACATAATATAAAATATTACTTGGGTCGTCGCTTCAGCATAAACACTAGTGCCCAACTACATAAAAGTTGGAGGTAGGATCTCCTAAACTCTCCTAGGCACCTATGTCATTGGGAAGATATAATTACGTTTTCACATCAGAAAAATTATCAACAGCTCATAAAGAATTTTCACAAGATCAAGTGCTAGCCTCATAATACATAATATATGCAATATCCTATAATCTCCTTCAATTTGGGACAATTAATACATTTAGTAAAATATAGAACAATATGGAAATAAACATGAGATGTACCATCTCCAGTGGTGCTTATTCGGGAAGTAATAATGTAAGGGGAGTAACACTGGACCTCTCTCCCCAACACTCTTTTTTCGTGGTGTGAGATTACCTATAAAATCACTCTTGCGTGAGATCGCAAAAAAGAACCACTCTTCTACAATAGTTTAGGAAATTTTCTATCCTTTTCACCCTTCTTTGCAGATCAGGTGCACACTTTCCTTTTACTATAATTTTTACACACATTTACATAATTTTGCAAGATTTTTCATAATACATGAGTCTAACTGCTATTTTACTCTTGTTTTGCACACTTCACCCCTAGGGCCACTTCCTCATTCTTAGCTTTCACACTTAATTTTTATCACTCTATGCCCTCAATTGTCTCCTCGAAATGCTATTGGCATCACAATCTACATGGTTATAAGGTACACATCTCTTATCTACTTTATGTTATCGAGTATTCACTTAACAACATAAAGCAGGGGAAAATGTAGACACAAAATCAAGCTTTTGGGTAAATTTCTACGTCCAAAAAACATAATTGCATTCATATGATTCCTAAACAAGAAAACTAGTAATTGACAACTATTTTTGGCCTTTGTTCGTGTTTATCATTTTCTATTTTGTCTTACACACCCAACATCCTAGTAAGTAATTCACTTACTTATCTTGTATGGCTTCGACACCACCACCCATGCGCCCGCATCCTTCTAGGTACCCGTGGCCCTTTTCTATCGTACTCTCTTATTTTGGGTCTCTTTTATCTTTTGGGAATCTTATTTCCTTATGGATTAGCCTTCTAGTTTTCAATTACAAAATTTAACCAAGGGAATCAAATGAATACAAAGCTACATGACCAAAATAAAGGACTAAGCTCGCGCATATATTACCATCACTTAAGGTTGTATCTAAAGGAATTTAAGATCATCAAAAGCATCCATATAGCTTTCATTTAAGGGAAAAGGGAATGCATTTTTGTATACACTCCATAGGAAGGGGAATTTAATTTTTCCATCCACACACCTATTTACATTGGTACATAAAGTTATCACCTGCTATCACATGCACTTGAAAAAGGGATTTCTAGGGCACTATTGTATCACACACAGACAAAAACTAGATGGATTCTGAGATGTAGTGTAACACTCGGTCGTAAGTTCACTCAATTGGGTAACCATCAAGGTCATCCTAACTCCCCATATTCATCTTTTTTTTTTACAATTTTAAGTATTTTAAAGGTTTTTAGGTGGACATCTCTTTATAGGTTACAGGAACATTCAATGATCATATCGCATCATAAAAGTGATCAACATCAACTATCAACAACAATCTAGCGACACTAGAAAAATCAATTTTTGAGCTCCTGCGCAGACACAAACACCCGTAAGAAGACTCGGTGCCTAGCTGCCCTTGACCCACCCAGGAATATCCGATAACTCCAAAAAGGTTTGTGCATAGTTTTGATAGTCTTTCCTTCTTGTTCATCGCCATTACTAGTCCCAATTAGTTCCAATGATAGTGAAAAATTAGCTAAGTCATTCTTTCCTCTCTTGCACTTAGGGTTTCATATTTATCTAGCTTATTTCTTGTGTCATCTACATTCCAATGCTTTCTTATCATAGTTTACATATGTTACCCTACAATATTACGATTTTATAATAATGAATTTGGTTCAAAATGCACAACAGAGTATAGAAAAATACTTTATTATTTGATTCAATAAACAAGATACAATTATATAGGAAATACATTCCTATAATTATGAAGATCATATCTTCATATAACTCACCCAAACAATATTCCCAACCACTAACTATTCGTAATATATATTGTTATAACAATATATATATACGACTTGACCATATAACAAACATTGTTACTAACCGATTATTAACTATACATTAATTACAAATAATCTAAAAATAATTTACCATATGGTAAATCATAACAAACATGTGAACACTAGATTCCTAACATTCCTCCCCCTTAGTGTGAACATGAGAGAAAAATAATCACACTTCTTTTTATAACTTTTCACCCGTGCGTGCTCATGATCTGGATTCTTTTTAAGAAAACCAAAACCTCAAGAAGGATGGTTGTCTAAGGACATCCAACAAATTGCAAAGATGGTTTTATAGGACAATTAACAACCCAAAACATACAGATGATTTTATAGACAACCAAAAACCCAAACATATAGCTAGTTTACAGAAAACCAAAGAACCCAAACATACATATGGTTTTACAGGGAAACCAACAAGAAAAATATCATGATGTTATTTTTTTCTCAGTGCTTTCATCTTTTCCAATATGTTTTTCCTTCAGAGGAATTATGTAGGAAACATTGTTCCCTAAAAAAATTGAATAGGAATGATCTTAAAAAAACAACTGGAAACTAGAAACAAGAACATACTGCGAAATGGGTACACTCAAAATGAAGCTCACCAAAACCGAAACTCTAAAATCATAGCAAAAAGTAGAGTACACACCCAAAATGCCACCAAAGCTCCTTGCGGCCTCATTATTGGTGACTGATGAGAGGTCATTGATTGACCTCCAACTTCTGCACCTCCATCCTCTAGTATACATGTTGCTAACTCATCGAGATACAAACATGACATAATTTTTCCCATTTTGATCTTATTCTTTTCTTCCCTCCCGAAGTGTGAAACACTTTATTTTTCGAACATCGGATAACACTGAAAATGTGTCCATAAGTTTTTTTTTAATTTTCACAATTTATATAATGACACTTATAACAATGACTCAAAACTATAATTGATGACACACTAATACAAATTGACTACTTAAATTTCTGACTCTAGGACAAGATGATAATGAATCAAAGTTGACAAGATGACACTTGAATTTGACTTACACTCGTGATTTTGAAAAAATTACAAAACAAATATAAATGACTCTAATATTTATTTTATAAAAATTGAAACTTAAAAACTTATTTATTGAACTCAACATAACACAATACTAAATACATTTGAATTATACGCTTAATGAATCTCGAGTTACAAACCCAAAAATAACCATTAAACAACTTTAATCTAATATAATACTCAATGAAAAAGATTAAGTGAAGGTTCGACTTGAGGAGAGAATGTTAATAGATGGAAAATACATGAACAAAATTATAATACTTTACATCAAATAATTGACTCTGAAAAATTAGCATTAAACTTATAAAATCGACTTTAAATATACTTAAAACTTGACTAAACACAAAGATCTACTAATACATAGTACCTAAAACCATGAGATGGGCAGTTTTAATATCATTCGTGTTCTTGGTCGTAGGCAGATATTTTTGAGTGCACAGTTTATTATGTAGTGTGAAGATGTCGTTTCCTTCAGCAGGGAGCTGCTGAGAGGTCCTTGTGGGTGGAAGAAAACGTAAAGACCGTCTGTTACAAGTAATATACATATGTCTTGAATTTAGAAATATTCCGAGCACTTTGATGATAACTGTATGCTTCGTTTCAAGAAGTAAAAAACCCAAGCTGAAGAATAACAAATGTGGACGCTAAGGCAATTATGATGAATATAAACACAATATGTTTCTCTTTTATAGCTTGCAAAGTAAGACCATCGTTGAGCCAAGACCATATTATTTATTTTTGATGACTATTGAAACCGTGTGAGAGTCAATAGCTCGCCTGAAGATTCTGTGCTCAAGAGTGTCGATTCAAGAACTATGTTTGAGGCTTCTGATCATGTTCATGTATGTTGAGTGGAAGGGAGATGGGGAAAATCCAGACCGAGCAAGAATCAATATTTCAACATAGTACTTTGAACACACAGAGTCTAATGCAAGTAATTATACAGGCAATACCAATGCAATGTTGGAGTCCAAAGGTGTAAAAATGTTGGTGGCTTGACACACACTGTGTATGCCTCTATTATCTCTTATCCAGCACTAAATAAGACATTACTTATAAGCACGAGAGTTAATCAAAAGAATAACGTACTAACAAAATCCTGATTAGGGAGTATTTTAGAATAGAATCAGGTAAACATAAACTAGAAGAAAACCATTCACAGGGGTGAATAATAATAATAATACCCCCGAAAATAATTTATTCTTAAATTATACACAGGAAAGAAAGTCGCTCTGATAGCAAATAATGAATTTGGTTAAGAATGCATAAGATAATATAGAAAAATACTTCTTTATTTGATTCATTAACCAAGATATCATTATATAGGAAATACATTCCTATAATTACAGAGATTATATCTCCTCATATAACTCACCCAAACAATATTCCCAACCACTAACTATTCGTAATATATATTGTTATAACAATATATACACGACTTAACCATCTAACAAACAATATTACTAACTTACTGTATTAATCATACAATAATTACAAATAATGTAAATAATAATTTTCCATACGGTAAATCATAACTAAAATGTGAACACTAGATTCCTAACATACAAGATACTATTTTTTGTTAAATCACCTTTTATTTTTTTTTTATTTAACATGGAATGAGAAAGCAAGGTCAAAGCACTCCAAGCTAAAAAAGTTACATAATTTTCCAAGAAAGAAAACAAGAAGATATTAAATATGATAAAAGGACTAAAGGTCCCGCCGGCATGCCAGATGTTTATGGTGGATTTTGATTCACTTTGTTATAAATAATAAATCACCAAAAACTCAAAATAACAAAGTTTAATGATACATGTGTCGACAATGTCTAGATGTAATGGTGAAAATAATGGAAGAGAATCATTCTTCCAGAAAAAAAAGAAATCTTCACACTTTGATAGAAAACCTAAACATATAGATGTTAGACAATAATATGGAAAGTTTCACGAAAAGGGCGATCCTAGAAACCAAGCGCTTCCTTTGTAGGGTGTCAACTCATTTTTAATCAAGTGTTAGTTATGATAAATATAATATGATATCTAGACAATGATGAAATTGTAGAATAGGGGTAGAAGCCTAACAATTTTATTATTGTTTAGGAAAATCAAATACAATGGTGTAAGATGCAATACTTATAGATATTGGACAACCAATGTACAGACAAATAATATGTTGCACAGGTGCAACATAATTACATAAGCTTCCAAAATACATCCAGGAAGTAGGTACAAACAAATATGTTGTTGTAATAATGCAACAATAAACCTTCACGTATGCAATAAAACAATATAACAATTATATAATCATAACCATACAAAAATAATAATAAACTACCTAATTACAATGCATAATTAATATGTTTACCCTAACATTCCCCCCTTAATTTTGCATTGCCTCAAGGGATGAAGAGAGGAACTCTTTGAACAACTCGAACTTGTCACGTGCAAGTGAATTTGTGAAGATATCTATTCATTTTTTGTCTGTTGGGAAAAGATGAAGTTGTATATTGTGTTTCAAGACATGCTGTGTATGAAATGTACCTATACCTCAATGTGCTTTGTTCTTTCATGAAACACTAGATTGAGAACAAGTTTGAGAACACCTTCATTGTCTACATACATGGTGGTAGGATTTTTCTATGGTATTCCAAGTCCTTTAAGTATGCGATGTAGCCATATCGCTTCGCAAACAACTTCACCTGCATAACGATACTCGACTTCTAGAGAAGAGAGAGAAACAAAGTGTTATTTCTTACTTCCCCATGATATTGGTGTAGATCCCAAAAAGAACACAAATCTTGAAGTGGATTTTTGTCATCAATATTTCCTGCATGATCTGAATTTGAATATCCAGTCAAGAAGAATTTTTCGTTCTTCTTGTACTCTAGACCAAGATCTATTATACCCTCGAGATATCTCAAGATCCACTTATTGCCTTCCATTTAAAATATTTGGGTTCCTACATGAACCTAGAAAGATAACTCAGTACAAAGCTGATATTTGGTCTAGTGTAGGTCAGGTAAATGAGACTCCCAATCAACTATTGATAGAGAGTTACATTTACCGCAAGAGATGGATCTGAACAAGATAACTGTAACTGCTTCTCCATAAGTGAAGCAATAAGTGTGCAATCCATCATCCTAAATTTCTTGAGCATTGTATTGGTATACTTCAACCGAGAAGAAAATATGTGATTCTCTTTTTGCCATACTTCCAATACAAGACAATAGTGCATCACCGAGATTTGTCATGTCAAATGATCGGTTTCATCAGCATCGATCATCATCACCGAACTACCAAAGGTGATGACTAGATCGTCGACATATAAAACAAAAATCACAATCTCTACACCTTGCTTTTTGAGGTAGAGATTGGGATCATATGCATTTCTAAAAAATCCATGTTGTATGAAATGCTCATCTATTTTGATGTACCAAGCCCATGGTGCCTGTTTTAGGCCATATAGAGATTTCTTAAGTCTGCATAACTTTGTTTCTTCACCATGTACAACATAACCCTTAGGTTGATTCATGTAGACTTCCTCTTGTAGATATTCGTTCAGAAAGGAACTTTTCACGTCTATTTGATGGAATTTCCAACCAAATTGTGCAGCTACAAAAAAGATCATCCTAATTATTTCGATCTTAGATGTGGGAGAAAATATCTCCTCATAATCAATGCCTTATTTTTATGCATACCCATTTTCTACCATTATTTCTTTATACTTGTCTATGGTCCCATCTGCTTTGTATTTTGTTTTGAATATCCATCTGTAACCAATGGGTTTCTTCCTTGGTTGAAGATTGACAAGCTACCAAGTGTTATTTTTCATCACTGATTGATACTCAACATCCATGGCATCTTTCCAAGATTTTGACTATAGGGCTTCCCGACTATAGACAACGCATCGATTCAATAACTCTACTCATCAAAGAAAAGTTGACTTCTTCTCATGTTTTACTACGAGTCCTTGGTCCAATGGTGGATGTATCTAGTGGAGCATCTAATTTTTCATCTCGTATCATGCTAGTATACCACTTGGGCATATGTTGAACTGCTCCCGTGGGTCATGGTTCTATCTGATCATCACCATCATCCCCATAATCACTATCATCATCGAGAACATCGAATTCTATTTTTACAATAGGTGAAAAATATACATTAGGTGAGTCTGGAGGAGTCTTTGATTCCTTCTCAAAAACTCAACATCGAGTTGCTAGTGTAGACTTTCCTAGTCTTTGGATCCATCAATTTGTACCCAAGAGTCTCTTCACTATAGCCAATGAAGATGATTTTTGTGATTTCATATCCAACTTATTTCTATTCTACTTGGGTATGTGCATACTTTCTTTGCACCCGAATACTTTGAGGTGTGCAATAGATGGTTTTCACTTTAGCCATGCTTCATATAGTGTCAATCCATCAAGAGAAACTGTGGGAACTCCAATAAAAAAATACACTTTTATCTTTACTGCTTCGCCAAAAATGTCCTTGCTATTCTAGAATCATAGATCATGCATCATACCATTTCCATGATAGTATGATTTATTCTCTCAAAAACACCATTTTGTTGTAGTGTGTGTGGAGGAGGCATTTTTCTAAGAACTCGTGAGCTTATGGGTAGGATTTCAACTTATTATCGGTAAATTCCCCCTCGATCTAAGCAGAGGGTTATGATGTGATGACCAGCTTTCTTCTCAACAACCACTATGAAATTTTTAAATTTTTCAAAAGCATCACTTTTCTTGCAAAGACAATATATCCACATTTTTCTAGAATAGTCATCAACAAAAAGCATGAAGTATTGAAATCCAGAATGAATCACTTGTATCTGACCGCAAATATTGGTATGAACAAAATCAAGCTTACCATGAGCTTGATAAGTACTCTTATGGAATGAAGCTTTGTGTTGTTTTCCGTTAGGCAATGAGGACACTTATCTCGTATCATTCTAGAGAGATGGAAATTTCTTTTATCATATTATACCGGTGAAGTGTTTCAAGATACTTGAAACTGATGTGACCAAGTCTCCCATGCCAAGATTATGTGGAGGTAGAATTCTTAGCCATTAGTGTTTGATCATCTTTGTGGAAAAATAGAGCTGGAACATACGTCCCACATTAGAGGATTTTGCAACTATTTTTGAGCCTCATGATTTTTCTCAAATAAAACACATTTTCTTCTTTGACATAACTATCAAAGTCAATTTTCAAATTATGATCTAGGAGTTGACTAATTGACAATAGAGTTTTTGTTAACCCAAGGACATATGGTATATCTAATAGTCTATAATTTTGTGAGCCAAGAGGTAGAGAAATGTTTTCAATACCCTATACAATGTAGGAAGAATCATCACCTAATGAAACATTATTTTAGAATGTGTGTCACTTATTGAAGTAAACCAGTCTCTCGTTATCGGTCATGTGTCGATTGGCCTCGAATCAACATACCGTAGATATCACTAGGTGATGTAGAAGGTTCACTTCATCGAGTAGTGTAAAATAATTCTTCATTATCGAAATGTTCTTCTTGCTTGGCTATATTTTCTTACTAATGGGGTTTTCATCTCCAGCCTCCTCCTTCTTCCCTTGATTGTAGTTTGAATGTCCCTTATGAGATTTCTAATTTTGAGGTCCAAATTTGCTTGATGAACCTCTCTTGTAAGTATTGAACCAACAATATTTTAACGATGTCCTCTCTTGCGAGATAGGACATTTATTCTTATGTTACTTGTCCCCTTGGTGATGCTAATTTTGGGAATTTTGAGAGGAATTGGGTTTTCCTTTTTCTTTTCCATTCCATTTTTGATGAGAAGAAAGTGCCTACTCCTCTTCATCATCTTTTTTGTACATAAATTCTTATTGTTGCAGTAGATTCATTAGCTTGTCAAAGTTAACTGTCTGATCCAACAAGTTGAGTATCGTTACAAAAATTTGATATGAAGGAGGGAGTTCTCTCAGAACAATGGGAACGAGAGCTATATCAGTGACCTCCTCTCCTAGGTCTAGAAGTGAATCCCTTAATTCTACAACTCTTCTTAAGAAATATTTTATTTTCTCCTTTTGCTTGAACATCAGTGTGTGTAAATGGCTCTACAAATTCAGTATTACATTCTTGTTCTTAGCCTCATACACTATGCTTAACTTATCCCACACTTCTTTGGCTGATTTGGCATCTCGAATGTTGGGTTGCACGCCGACATTCGCAAACAAGATTATCATCTTAGCGTTATGATTGGATCTATCAAACTATCAACGCTTGTTGGTTATATCGCTTGCTGATCAGTTATAAAACCATTCGTAACATTCCAAATCTCTTCAAACTTATGCTGCGTTTTGATTTTTTCTTCCATGTTATATAGTTATTTCCTCTTATAAGTTGAGAATCTAGAGGAAATAATTGGAGGCGCTGTACCCATTTCACGAATCAAATGACAAAGGGTAAGGCTCTTATCACTCCAAGTATATGGCCTCCCAATCTATACACTGTCATCGATATACCGAAACTTTCCATATACGCACCCTTATGATATACTCATTGGTACATGGAATAATCTCACCCTTTCGATATACTCGATAATATGTGAAAGAGGTGTTAATCTACGTGAAAGAATCCAATACATGGTACCAAGAAAGTACTAAAAGGGGTATGTGTGATTATTTTCACTAGATCAAAGAAATATCCTTATACGTGCGCGTAACTTCACTATATACTTGGATAATTTTAGTGTCCGGATTTACGTCGTGCAATCATTCACAGATGGATAGGAGGGCTCAAAGTGTGTGCACTGTGTCCTTATTACTCCCCATCGATTTAAAGGGTCGATGCCCAAACGATGTTTTTACAGCTATATTAGGCATTAAGTGTAGTAGTATTCGTGATGACTTTACCCATAAGTGCTTCCCAAAGGCATTGTTTATACCAAACATTACGAATGAGATCCGAAGATCTCGTGAGTGATACATAACCAAATTTTTATTATTTTGAGTACAAATCTCTACCATTTTTAAAGCATTTATAATGGTTTGTGGTTGAATATGGAAACCTACAAATTAGTACAATGCAATGAAAAATATATTGAAATATTACAATTTCATCCAATATGTAGAAAAAGGCAATTTTTTTATTTTTCGAGGCTCTGTGGCCTTCGATCTCAATACGGATCTCTAAAAAAACCCTAAAAAATAATCTCAAAATTTAGTTTTTAAGTTACCCCCATTAGAAAATCTTTCTTAATCACAAAATATGCTAAGCGGGAAAAAATAATTGACCCATTTTTAGGGTTTTCTTTGCTAAGTTTAGTGTCCTGTTTAGTTGTGATTAGGTAGTTTGGTAGGGTTTTCTACCTCTATGATTGGTGGTCTATGCTATTTTCACTGTTAAATTCAATATTGTAAGAGATTGGGTTTTGGAAGGAGTCGAACCCCAAACCTCACACCTTTAGTGCTTTGACACTATCCACCTTAGCACTCTAAGTGCTTAGGATATGAATCGAAGTAAATTATATTTAAACTAGAAATAAGATCGCTGACCTATAAAAGAAAATGTGGCACTGAATGGGTGGACTCCACATGGCTATGAGCTTGGGTGGAAGGCGATTTAGGGATTCCTATGGAAATGTATCCAACTTTGCTTTTGATTGCAAAATGTTTATGGCCACCTTTGATTAAATTTTCTCTGCTTTGTTTTCTATTCACTTCATTTTGGTTTGGGCCTCCACTATTTTGGTTTGATGGTGCAAGTGCTTTTCTCATGAATCTTGTTTTATTTTGGCTTTTGTTTGATTGCAGGTTCGTTGGAGTCTTGTGTTTCTCATAGAGTGTAGTAACAGGATCCGCCCATTAGAGAAAGGCTTCAAAGAAAATAAAAATTAAATCAATATGGCGATCCAATCTAGTCGTGGTGATTTGTATGTGTAAGTGGCTCAGAGATGCATTTAGATCGATTTGGAGATATTGAATTTGAGCTCGAATATAGGACTTGCCCCATCTACAAGATCACCATTGTTGATGTGGAGGAGGGATCGACCATGAACGATGTAGAGAACATTTACAACTTAGTTTTTTTACAGAGAATCAACCAATGCAAGCTGGGTGCAAATACAAATTGTCGGTCACCAAAGCCAAGTAGTGAAAGATCCATAAAATGATGCAGCTCATCCTTTTTATTGTAAAGAGCTCGCTAGCTATCAAACGACATGAAACGACTTGAATTTACAAGTACTTGACTCGAATCACTTCATAGAAATGGTTGGGGAGCTTGGTCACAAGGAAGCTCGCCCAATGTTGATGAATAGTTTGATTAGGATCTTGGTGTAGAGCTCTACTAATATGACACAGATGCCTCAAAACTTGGTGCACTGATAGTGTTAGTTGTGGCTAACACTGTCATTAATTTTATTGACAAAACCCCTAATGAGGAAAATGGATTTTTTTTATTAATTGATTTTCTTGAAGTAAATTTTTCCTGGTATAGGGGGCACCATTAGCAAAAACAAATTGCATTCCAAAACCTCGCAATGAAGAGGAAGTTATGGGGATAAAGGGATGTCCGGGAAGCTACTGGATGTAAGACAAGCTCTCCTCGGATGCATATTTTTTCTCTAAGACATTTCTACCTCTACAACCTCTATCCAACCTAACCAGGAGCTTCACCCTACTCTAATACCAAATGAAATTGTAGAATAGGGGCGGAAGCCTGACAATTTTATTAATGTTCAGGAAAATCAAATATAATGGTGTAGGCTGCAATACTTATAGATATTGGACAACCAATGTACAAACAAACAATATGTTACATAGGTGCAACATAATTACATAAGCTTCCAAAATACATCCGGGAAGCAGGTACAAACAAATATGTTGTTGCAACAATGCAACAATAAACCTTCATGTATGTAATAAAACAATATAATGGTTATATAATCATAACCATACAAAAATAATAATAAAATACCTAATTACAATGCATAATTAATATGTTTTCCTAACAAATGAAACAATAAATTAAGATTCGAGAGGGATAAAAATATCCTACTCCACATGATAGGTGGCCTAAGAAAGGGGTAAGGGAAGCTCGAACTCATTGAACTATTCGATCCACACTTGTTTAACAAAGGTAATGTTCTTCTCATATAACTTTAATTTGATCTTCGATATCGTCTATATTTGGTTTCAAGGTTATGGCACAAATACTAAAATTGTGTGCGATATTAAATTTCTAGAAAAGTGGTTGTGAGATGATGGGAAGGTCGTGGATACTTGTGATCAAATGAGACTGACCTGGTATAGTCATCTACAAGAAGAGACAACTTGGAAACATATATATTAGCCAAAAACATATCTTGATAATGATTAAAAATGTATGAAAATTTATTGAATACCTAGAAGTTAGGAATAGCTTGCAATTCAATGCGGTCAGTGCTGATTTGAGTTAATCCTTGATGATTCAAAGGAATCATTGGAGATTCACGTGTAAAAGGCTAGTTTCAAATAAGATGCATAGTTGATAGAAAACAAGTTATGTAATGATTAGTTTATATTTGAAAATGATGTGTGTATAAGAGAGGAATGCTTTGAGAAATGATGTTTACTTAACTTTGATGCGTAATGTGGATTGATATTTTTGTAGAGACATTGCGGAATGGTGAGCCTTCCAAAGATCTGATGTGGATGCAAGGGATGTCTAGATGCTAGTGTTGATGTCATCTAAGTCTTCAAATCACAAAATATTTGATATACTTTCTAGGGATCATGATTGAGGAAGGTTGATGAAGTTATTTACAATCATCAATGATCAATTAGAACTATTGTTGATTTTGAAAAGTTTGGAAACCCACTTGAAGTGGTTTTGACCTTTCCAAACAAGTTATTTTGGGTTTGGAAGATAGTAAGGACAGGTAGAAAGGTGTTAGAGATGTTGGGATGTTAAAGAGGCTAGGATAAAATGGGTTAGAATGGTTTTAGGTGGTTTTGGAGATTTATGTTACTTAGGATGGGTTAAATAGATATTTACCGAGAGGTCAAAGTGTGATTTTACATAGATAAACTGTGGTTTACATGATAATATGATTGGCTTGGTGTTTAGGATGTAAATTTGACAAGTGTGGATAGGTCATGTAAAGTGTCAAAAACTAGTGCGTATAGTGGGAACTGGAATTAGTGTTATGATTAGTATAGTAGGGTATATATAGGAGTTCACATCTAGTAGCTAGACATAATTGAATTATCGAATCTTATCTTATGGATAAGCTATTTTTCCCTTGAAAAGGAAGATTTATTGTACTTGCATTTTGTGATCATTTCTCTATAATTTAGTGTTTTTTTGTGTTCTATTGTTGATGATAATCAAATCGATCTAAATAAATTTATTACAATAATGAAAGTGTCAATTTCACTAATATAATGATTGATTAGGTAGAGGGTGGTTATGTTTACTTTCTCAACATTCATTGTTCTTTTTTATAGCTTTCTAATATTAAAAGGCATTGAGATAATCACTAGAGAAATACCCCATTTAGATGCTCACTTACTCCGTCATTTGGACGAAAACGGCCTTGTAATGATAGGATCTTGGATAGAAACAGGTGATGTTTTAGTGGGTAATTAATGCATCTTGAATACAAATAAGGATCGTGTATAAATACTCTATGAGGGATATTATTATTAACAACTAACAAGATGAGTGGAAGAGTAACCTAAAGAATTTCAAGGTTACCAAATTGGATAATTTCAAAGAAAATTTCCATTATTTTTCGTAAATTTTCCAATGCACTTTATGAACACACTTAATTGTGACCTCTTTGGTGGAATTGTTCATATTGTTTTCCTATCACAAATTGATTTCTATATTGTGTTGGATCTTCATAAAATAATATACTATTGTTACCATTTTCATATTCTTGGATGAGGAGAGAGTAATGATCTCCTCTATATGTCGGTTTAGGATTATATTTTTTATAGTATTTGATAATGGTTTCCTTTGGCTTCATGAGATTGCACCTTATAAAAATAGCTCAAATTTATAGTGTTTATTTCAAATAATCTCTCATGAGATATTTTTTACAAATTCTAATATGTGTATTTATTTCAAATATGAATCCATGTCACAATAGTAGTCACCACAACAACAACCAATCAAATAAATGTTTTCCCCACAAAATTAGACATTTAGTAATAAAATAAATAGTCCCTACCAACACAATTGCATGTCAATGAAAAGTATCCGTTGTTTTAAAAATATATATACCAAAACAATATGCAAACTTTATCCTTGCACATATCACATGGGTATCGATCCCAATCAATAGAAAATTCCAAAAATAAAGAGAAATAATGTATAACAAGATTGTTAATACTTGACATTTTTCATATCATGAAGTAAGTTTAATTATAACATTAGACAAGTCGCATATCACAAAAGTGAATAACCCAACGTTCAAATTTTCTAATACACCATGGTATACAAAATATTCATATTCGAGAAATAAATTCTAATTTTTTTCATATTGGCAAAAGTCTTAACAAAGGAGGCCCAAACAATTTCAAGATCGTATTTTTATGGAAGCTCTTTGTATAAGATTGAAGCATTTTTAGATGTATTTTTTCCTTGAAATGGTAATTATGAACAACGCCACACTATCATTCTCGACCTTGAGTAGTGAATGAATCAACGACAAAAATTAGTATCAATATTTAGTGATTGAACAAAATCGATGCAATAGCATAATCAAATTCCTATTTGTTGTGGACCAAAAAAATCTAATCATTGACAAATTTCCCTTCCTAAAAAGTTGGGAGTTGATTCGGGTTAACCCCAAAGGATGCAAACCATACAAATTCTCTAAGAAAATATCTAAGTTTAATAATTAAATATCCATAAACATTCATTAAGGCTAATGGAATTTGTACAGATTTAGGGCATAAAACATCCCCAACATGATAATGCAAATAAAAAATTCATAAATGTTGTTTAGATTGGTTTATTTAGTTACTTTGATATCGTACTTATTATTTGATATGGTCTACTCACTACCATGTTTCGAAGCCAACCTTACACTTTTCTTCTCACACGTCCTATTTCTCTCTTCTTCACCTAATACTAATACAATTTCTAATATACCATGTTCTTACTGATTATGAAAATTCACTGCAGTGAATTCCTTAGTTAGCTTGGCCCATGTGTATCTACAATTTTCTAGATGATTAATATTTCTCTTCTATGGGCCTTCTGAGATGCATCAAATTCGATTCCAGGAAAAGTCACAAAGGTTTTGAATACTTACAAATGAGATGCTCTATTTGATTAATTTAATAGAACTTCATGAAAAGTAATCTAAAACTAATTACAGTTAAATTTAACTAACGGAATTTGTGGGGGATACTGAGTATAGAGACGCCCAATTATTTTAAGAATTCCAAGAAAAACTGGATGAAATCTTATTCGATGAGTCTTTTGTGGTAGTTGTTACCTAAAGAAATAGCCTGAAGCTAATTAATTGTATTAATAAATTATTAAAAGTGAAAATATTTATTTCACATATATATTTCAGAACGCTACATAGAGGAAGGCATGTGGTAACTTCATATTCCAAAAAAAAATGTTTGCACCAATGACCAAATCTTCCCACAAAATTACAGATCCACCAATGAGAGAAATAGTTCCCACTAATGAAATAGGAGGGGAACACAACATTTCCATAGTTTTACCACATGTATATGCCAGAATAATATTTGTAATTTAGAATTTTTCATATGACATGCCCATAAAAGCCACTAAAATCCAAATTTACTAAATTAATAACAAACTTACTGATTTTGGAAATTCATTGTAGTGAATGCCTTAGTGAGCATGGATTATGTCTATTTGCAGAAATATGAACAGATCCCATTAATTGTTTAATTGTAAAGTTACAAGTACTTCATGATATGCAAAATGTTGGAATTAACAATACTATTGTATATTATATCTATGATTTTGTTAATTAGCTATTCTGAGACCATTCAGGTGTAGTTTGTACTATGTCGCTTATGATCTCATTACTATTACTATGATAATCAAATAAACCACTTCTTGTTATCTTCTCATTGAGAAGAATGCAACGTACAATGAATTGTACCTGAATCTTACCGAAGAAAATAAATCACATATTACAAATACAAAATTCATTTTCCATTTACACATACCATTCATGAAAGGTACTACTACTGTAATGCAACCCTTGGTTTATTGGTGGATTTGTCTCCCTGATATAAACTGCGAAACGGATGCCTATATTTTTTTTCATGGATTTTGGCTGCATAGTAGATGAGCTCATAATTTGAAGTATAAAAGTGCTAATAAATATACTCAACATTCGTGTCACTTTTTTACTCTGTCCCACATATGGTTTACAGTCTCCTTCCCCAATAGAGCTTTCCCATTTCTTTCTAGGATTACAGTAACAATCTTCATCCTAATTATAGATTTATTCGGGTTATCGTACAACAGACAATCTCAAAGGATGCACTGAATATGTCCCTAGTATTGAAAAATTTAATTTTCTTTCATAAGTTTACATTTTGTTTTTATGCTGAAAAGGTGTGTACCAAAGGGGATTGAAACTTATTCTCTCTAACACATGCATGATAGTGATAAATGACCTTTTTAGCAGTGTACGTATAAATTCATTATGCCGGATTGTTCATTGTTGATTATGCCGAAACCGAAATCCATCTTACCATAAATGATGGTAAAATAATTCTTTTCGGATCCTCTACCATTGAAAAAAAGCTTATAAGGATGATTATGGAAGGTCGTTTGACGAGATTTCTCATACACGGGATGAGGTGGACATTCCCTATGTTGAAGATCTATATACAATGGGATTCAATTTTTTTCCCACCAATAGAGGCCTCACGATGATCCACGTTGATCAAATGAAAAATTTACTTTATCTTCTTAGAGTGAAGTTGCATGGCAACACATAGATTGTTCTCATAAATTTCGTAGCGCATTCATCTTTACTCGCTATAAAAATGTCATGAAAAGTTGACAAACGGGATGGGGTTATACGAGTGATTAATAAGTACTACAAGAGGAAACAGAGTGTCACCCCGTGGAATATGTTAAGAGATACGTATTTCATTCATGGAAATCCCTCTTTTAATTTACCGTCTTCATAATTTTTCTTCTCACTCTTTTGTAGTCTCTTTCTCATTGTATGGCTATGAGAAATGGTTTAACAACACAAGCTATGTAACAACCGCAAAAACGCATTCTAAAAACATGCTAACACCTAACACTTATCCCGAAAATTGTGACTAATTTTTTTTTGTTTAAGTTATAAGAAGGTTACAAGGGTGTTTAACCCTTAGGGTTCATTAAATTAACTTACACCACTAAACTCCACTTTTCAATTAAAGAACCGGGTCTAGATAAGGGTTAACATAATCTCAAATTTATCTCTAAGGTCCATTAATCAATTATTCATTAGGAAGGTACCATAGATTAATTTACATAGTTAAATGTTTTCTTCTCTTTAGTTAATATTCAATCCTAGAAAGGTTAACCTTATGTTAATTTATTTAAATTTATTATCCTATTAACTTAGAGTCCTTTCCATTGACTTCCTAAGGCTTGCTAAGAACTAAAAAATGTTTAACACTCTAAGGCAATTAAATTTCCCCACTCACCCATCTAAACATACCCTTAAGGACTTAATATAAACATTAAAAAAACATTTCTACCAAAAGTAGGATTAATCCTCCACCCTTAGATCAAAACAATCTTGGCCACTAGATCCCAGGGTTCCAAAATAGCCCTAGAAATCTTTATGAATTTTAATAAATACTTTCCTTTATTCTATTCTACTCATTTGGTCTATTTGTTTTACTAAAATTGTAGGTTGGAGAGGAGGAAGCCATGGGAGCAAAAGAGAAAGAACTATGGAAGATTCTACAAGGAAATCTAGCTTATATTAGTTTAGATTGTATTTTTATTGTTGTTATTACTTTCATTCAAGGATTGGGAAAGTTTTCCTTTACCAAATTGGTTTATTTCAAGCCATTTATATTTGACTTTTCAAATTTGGGGCAAACCCTACCCCCATTGTTATAAATGAAAAGAATGTTTTCAATCCACTATTTGTATGTTTAAAAGCTATATTCAACATGATTTGAGCAGCATTGTTTGATTTTTGGTAGCTTCTTAGATCATTTTACAAGCTTAAAATCTAGTATATACAATTAAAAATTTTATACAAAGGCGTGGATCAGGAAGTTCACACAAGTGACAACCACCACCTAGAAAGCGAGCACCGACAGATCCTGGACCACCACCTTGTCTAGGTGACAAACCATGGACCTCCACCCTATTTAGCGGCGCTTTGAGATCGACGCCTTAGCCTTGAGTGGTGGGTATGGGACCGCCAATTTGCATAGGGCGACACTCATGTTTCTGAAAAATAGAACCTAAAACCCAAGATTTCACAACTAAAAGTTGCGAAAATGTGCTAAAATGTATTTTGAGCTCATTTTATTTCATCTAGAGTTCCAGTTTTGGGATTTAATTCTATTTGTTCATTCCTTAGTTAAATCTACTCATTTTAAAAGTATGATCTAATCCAATAAAAAAACATCTACTTTACAAAGTCATTCCATTATGTTCAACTAGTCTTCTTTCAAATTCCATGAGTAAAAAGGGATTTAAATCTACTTTTACATTGTTATTCTCTTACTACGAAATCAAAATTTCCAATAACAATAAAATTCAAATTTGTTTTTTTATTCCCATTTTTTCTACCACATACATATATACATTGTTAGGAAATAAGAGATAAAATATGCAGAATAATCTCTCATAGAATCGCAACAAAGAGAGAAACTAATATGCGTAAATTATTACGATCTAAAATAAAATTACAGAATAAAATAACACAACACAGAGAGACAAGATTTAACGTGGTTCACCCAATTTGGGCTACGTCCACCAAGAATCACTTGCTCAGATTTTATTACAAGCCTCCACTCTCTCAATACAATACCTAGATCCTTTTGGAGCTATGCTCAACAAACTCTACAGAATTCACACTTGAATTCAAAACACATCTGCAATACATTTACTTATTTTTCTATCATATGCATAACACCATATAAATAGACAACTGCTTAAGCAGTTTTACAAAACCATGGGTATCAAAACAATGGGGAAAAACAAAACTGTCCCATAAACCTATGGGTAACCGAAGAGGTGGTTTTACAAAACAATGGGTACTAAAAAACATGGGCCCAAAAACAGCCCATAACGGTTACCCATTACCCATGGGTTAATAAACCACCCATGAAAATTTACTTGGGGCTTCGCCCGAGCCCTTCCATCAGTGGGGCTTCAACCCCCCAACCCCCTCACCCACTCACCGGCGAGCGGGACCGCCGTAAAAATACCCGAGTGTAACACATGGAAGGTGTACCACACCCTAACATGAAAATAGGCTCCACAAACATAACAATCTCCCACTTGAGACTGATTTCTACCGAGCAAGATTCTCAACCCTTCACTATCATCCACGAAGGCCAACCAAAGCTTAACATAGCTTTAGTTTATCCCTTATGACCACCTTGGTCATCATGTATGTAGGATTCTTACTTTGGTATGAATCTTCTCCAACTTCAAATTATTTTCCTCCAAAGTTGTCCCGATGAAGTGATATCTCAATTGTATATGCTTCATCTTGGAGTGGAAAGCGAGTTCTTAGCTAGGTGTATAGCACTCGACTATCACTATGCAACTTACATTCCTCCCGCTTATGCCCCAATTCCTCAAGCAATTGTTGTAACCAAATCATCTTTTTGCTTTCTCTCATGGCAACAACATACTCACCTTCGTGGTTAACAAAGCCACCACTTTCCGTAGTCGTGAAATCCAGCTCACCGTTGTCCCACCTACAAAGGTGTAAATATAACCTGTCGTGCTCCTCCTACTTTCTACATCTTTAGCCATGTCTCGAATCTACATATCCAAGTAAAGTGGTGTCTCGATCCATCAGTAGCACAAAATTGTCCCCATGGTCCCTCTCAATTACCGAAGGATCCACTTTACTGCTTGTCAATGCTCTTTACCTGGATCACTCATAAATCTACTCACAGCTCCCACTGCATGGGCAATATCAGGCCTAGTGCACACCATAGCATACATCAAACTGCCAACTGCTGATGAGTAAGGTACCTTGGACATCTGGTTTCTTTCCTGCTCTGTCATGGGACACTGCTCCTTTGATAACTTGAAATGGCCTGCCAAAGGAGTCCCAACCGGTTTAGCATCCTGCATGTTAAACCTGTCTAATACCTTCTTAATGTACTCTTCCTGAGATAAATTCAACTTCCGTTCCTTCCTATCCCGAGTTATCCTCATACCAAGGATTTGTCTGGCTGCCCCCAAATCCTTCATATCAAAGGATTCACTTAGTTGTTTCTTGAGTACTTTTATTTCCTGCATGTTTTTACTTGCAACCAACATATCATCAACATACAAACACAGGGATAATATAACTTCCATCCTCAAATTTCTTTGTATACACACAATAGTCGAATGACATCTAATATAACCTTGATCCATCATGAAGCTATCAAACTTCTTATACCATTGACATGGAGCTTTTTTAGGCCATACAAGCTCTTCTTCGCTTTGCACACCATCTCCTCTTTACCTTTGAATTCATATATCCTTCTCGCTGCTGCATATATAGCTTCTCCTCTAAATCACCATGGAGAAATGCAGTCTTTACATCTAACTGTTCTAAGTGCAAGTCTTCTGCTGCCACTATTCTAAGAACAGATTCGATAGAAGTCATTTTTACTACAGAGAAAAAAATCTCATCAAAATCTATACCTTGTTTCTGTGTAAACCCTTGACCACCAACCTATGGGTATCAAAATAATGGGGAAAAACAAAACTGTCCCATAAACCTATGGGTAACCGAAGAGGTGGTTTTACAAAATAATGGGTACCGAAAAAACATGGGCCCAAAAACAGCCCATAACGGTTACCCATTACCCATGGGTTAATAAACCACCCATGAAAATTTACTTGGGGGCTTCGCCCCAGCCCCCTTCCATCGGGGGCTTCAACCCCCGACCCACTCACCGCGCGCGGGACCGCCGAAAAAATACCCGAGTGTAACACATGGAAGGTGTACCACACCCTAACATGAAAATAGGCTCCACAAACATAACATACATATATACATGTGTATATATATGTGTGTGTGTGTGTGTGTGTATATATATATATTCAAAACAACTATAACAACTTTATTTTCCATTCAAATTTACTATGTATACATTTTCAACATCTACAACTTCTATATTTCTTCTTTCTCATTTACAACATTGCAACTTCCAACTAAACTTTTACATAATATATCCATTTTGATTCTTTCTCTTACACAATATATAAATATTGGAATGCAACTTTTCTCCATGAAATTATTACAAAGTCTTCCACTCAAGGTGGGAAATAATACAAGAATGTAAGCAAAAGAAAATACATTAATACAAGTTTTCCCACCCTAAGTGGGAATACAATAAATTCTTCTCAAAGGAAAGGTTCACAAGGTCTCCAACAAAACTCCAAGCTTCCCAACTCCAACAAGATAGCTCCTCCAAGATTTTTTTGATTCACAAAAAAATGGGCGGAGAGGCAACTCTTTCCACCCAACTAAGATATCCAATGAAGAGGACAATTCATTCTCTCTATTGGCCCCCAAGCCCCAACCACATTACAATGGGAGATGATTCCAACACATGACAAGAGCAAGCTTCCACAACACAACAAAATATTTCTCAACCATTTCAACCACATTCAAATCAACTACAACATAAGAAAGAAGAAGAACAAAACAACAAATAACAAGGCTTAGAATGAAAGTCAAAGGAGCAAGACTTTTGGGAGGCCACTTATTTCTCCCATTGAGAATGGGTGACCACCTTAAAGCCTCCAATTCATATCTCAATTCCCTAAATAATCTTATGCCTCTCTCAAGTATCCCTTATACCTCCCACATACTCTTATTCCTTCCTCAATCTCTTATGCCTCCCTCATAAAAAAACAAGAAAGAAATACAAGCATTTCTTGTACAAGGTGGGGCACCCAACCTAAACTCCATCCAACAAAAAAATAAACTCTTATGCCTCCCTACATGAAATCTCCCCATAAACTCTTCCTACTCCAAACATAGGAAATCTACCCATACCCAACAGAATTCCAAAAAAACAAAACTCAACACAAACACAAAACACAAAATAAAGCATAATATAAGCAAGGTAAAGCTCCTACCTTTCCATAGTAGAGCTTGTTCCAAGAATAACTCTCCAAGATCCTCAAAACCAAGAAATAAATTCACAAGCTCCAACAATCCACAAGCACTCCTAATAATCCTCTAACTCTCCAAAATACAAGAGTACAAAATAATTAACCTCCAAACAAGCAAAAGAACTTCCATAAATAAAAATGGAGAGAGGAGGATCAGGTGGCTCAATGTAGGATGCCACCTCACTCATACTCAAATAAACCTTAGAAGTTAAACCTCGACCCTAATGCACCATAAATTGGTGGGTGAGGGGAATCACAAGTTAGGTACACACACAATCTAAGCCCATACCCCTAAGGAAAAACTTAAGTACTTGAAAGAAATTGCAATAAACATTTCACCTTTTTGTCTTCCCAAAACACCTAATCTTGTCTAATATTGACCTCCCAACCCATATGTTGGGTTGGCATAGCAATCTAAGAGGTGTGGGACGAGTTTAAATTGAACCACAAGCATTCAAAATTGGCCCTTAAGGCCAAATTCGAGTTTCCATTAAGGGTTAGAGTGTACAACACTCAAGATCCCCAAGCACTCAACTTACAACACAAAATCCAATAGAAATCTACTCGATAAATGCATTCCTTTGGTCACATCTTTAATTAGTTTAGAACAAGATTAAATTAGCTTAATTAAGACAACAGTAAACCATTAAAAATAAAAAGGAAAAATACATACCTAAATTACAAATAATAAATAAATTGAATTACATCAACACACTACAAGCGAATGAGTGTTTTATCCACATTTTTTTCACAATTTCTTTGTGGGTAGCTTATTCAAAATTGTGAATCCAAATTTGTGGACTCCACCCACAATAAAATTGTGAAAATAAAAATTGTAGAACTTTTCACAATTTTAAAGTTGTAGAAATTGTCACAAAAGTTAAATTGTGAAAAATTTCATGAATTTAGAATTGTAGAAATTGTAACAAATTTAAATTTGTAAAAATTTTCACAATATAAAATATGTGAATGTTTATATAATTGTAGATGTTTTGAAATTTTTGCTTATTATGAAAAGTTGTACCAGTTTAAAATAAAAATATATTAAAGAAATAAAAATTAATCTAAATTATATACATTTTTATTACAAATAAAACTCATTTTAAAAATTAATACAATATACTAATTTCTAAAGTATAAATTAAAGTAATTTAATATTCAAAAATTTAAATTAATTTTTCTATTTTTAAAACCTCTTCTAAAAATTATATTTATGATTTTTTTTTTTTGCATATTATCTATAAGGAAAATTATTGTAAAATAAAAATCAATATAAAACTAATTATAAATAGAACCCATAACACATAAAATAAAAAATTTAGGTTTATTAAAAAAATGAAATTGTAAAGATACAAAATCATGAATGAGATTAAGTAAAAACTACTCCATATTATTATGTAGACACCTTACCAAAATGTTATAACTTACAATACAGAATAATAGAATAATAGATTTCGTATTGCAAAATACTTGATATCCATAGTCAGAAGTACGGTATTTGCATCGACGACTTAAATATTTAAATGATAAAACAAACATGCATAAACATTAACAAATAATTTGTTATAAAATTTAATTATATAGTGTTTTATTTCTTTCTATTTCTTTTCCTATAACCATTGAGTATAGATGATTCCTCTTTTACACTTGCTCATGGTTGGATATTTTGATACTTTTAAAAATCTCGTAGATCTCTAACAATCGCTGCTGCAATCCACTTTTTTATGCATCTTGTAAATCCTTTAATGTAACCAAGAAATTTGTTTTCCAAAAAAAATCATATTAAACCATACTTATTACTTGGGATGGATTTTTCCCACCAATTCCTTCATAGGCATTCTTATGTTACACCCAATTCAAACCCCTTATAGAATCTATTATTTCTTCAACTTCTTCATTATTTATCCCACTGAGCCAACCGCAACTGAACTTTAATCTGCACAAAATATTTTAATATTTTAGGAAAAATGTAAATACGACATCATTTTAAATGTTGAAATAAAAAAGTATAGAATAAAATGCATATGGCATAAATCATAAGATCATATACTAAAAATTGTAGAAATGAAAAAAATATTACATCATAACCAGTAAAAACATAATTATTCCATTCACGTATTCTCCATAAAACTAGGTCTTACTAATGTATATGGAATTTGATTTCTTGCATAGAGTTCTTACAAAAAAAAAAGGTAGTAGTTTCATAGTCACCTGCACAGACTAGTTGACATTAGTTCTGCATAAAAATCAAGTGAATAACATTTTTTGAAGAACGAGGGAGAAACATGGATAAAATTCTATGCTTGATATCATCCAACCCTCTAAAATAAAATTTTAGTTAAAAGAATGACTCCTATGTTATCCCTAAAACTAGATCATGTCATGATCAACTTAGGATTCAACACAGGCAATTTTGTATTTTCTTCGCCTTCAATATTATTCTATTCCATCCCTCCCTGAGTCGAATAAATAAATTGAGTCTAATGTATAATCATTCGGTGATGTGCATGCGTAAGTGCAGCTCAAATAAATTAAATAACTGCAGAAACAATCAATTGCATGCGTAAATTTAGTAGTAATCAATTGCATGAATGTTGAATAAATCAATTACATGCATAAATGTAGCAAAAATTAAATACACGTCTTATAAATAATCTGAATCTAAAGTTGTGAATGAGTTAGATTTATTAACATTAATAATTCATAAAAGAATCTTTATATTCATTTAACTTATTTTTAAAATATTTAAAAATATAATATTTAAATTCAAAAATGTTGATTATAATTTAATCTTTGAATGGTAGATATTTTATTGTTCAATTTACTATACAAAATTAGATTGAACCAACCAAAATTTTATTAAATTTGTATATTTTCTAGTTTATTACAAAAATTTATGATTCATTATATTATTAAAAAAATTAATGTCTATCTAATTTACATTTAGTTTAGATATTTTGAATAAATTTATGTTTAAAAATATCAAATGGTAACACATTATGTCAACATAACTACATTAATGTGTAATGCTTGAAAGAATATTATTAATTTTGAAAAAAATGGGCTCAAAATTCCACCACATAACAAATATATTACTTTTTTAAAATTCAATTATCAAAGATAGATAAAAATTCATTATTATGTTTAAACATCTACATCAAAATTAAGATCACAATTAAAAATGAACACATATAAAATATATCCCCTCTCAATCGACATAATTAATTTATCTTATATTGTGTGTTATCCACATTATATTATTGTAGATTATCCTCAATACTACTAACAAAAATAACTTCCCACAACTAAACTTTAACAAGTATTATTAGTGTAAACTAAAAAAACTAGATATACATGGTGGATTGAATATGCATAGTGAAAAAAACTTAGGTTTTGTAGATAATACACATTCAAAGTCTTAGTGATAAACAAATTTATTGTTGTAGATTATTAACTAAAGTTATGTAGTGCATTAAATTATTAATAATATGCATAGGTAGTTTTGTTCATAATGCACAAATTTCACATTTTTTTAGATAATACATAATAAATGGTATAGTGGCATAAAATATTAATTTTTTGAAGGAACTTTAAACTGGTGTGAAAAATTACAAAACTCATGTTTTTTAAAACATGATGAATAATATAATTTTTCCATGTAATTAAAATATTATATCATGATTTTTCCACAATTTAAAATTTCCATGATTAATATGTTATACTATCAATATTTCATAATTTTAAATCTAATTTAATGAAGTTGTGGAGTATTGACATTGTATTTTATAAGGGTTATTCTTTTTGTTGATAATTAACATTTTTCTACAAATTAATTATTTTGTGGATAACATTATGGATAAATGATTCTACTTGTAGTAGTGACATCAATTAAAGGAAAACTAAATAAAAGACAAAACATAACCTCTTGGTCACAATTTTCCCTAAGAAAATAATTCTAACACACACACAATTACATGTTGCCATGGTGACCCTTGTTGAATTCATCTAGAATTCCAATGTGGTTGGTCTCCAATCCCCCCAATGTTTGTTGTGAATAAATTTACCTACAAAACACATAAATACCTCCTTCAGCCTCATGGCCGCATTAAAAACATCTATGACAAAATATACAATATAAATCCACAATCATCTATATACGAATCAAATATCATCTAGGAAAATATGATATCATTTATAATTTCTAGCAACATTTCTATTCAACATTTCATCCATGTCAAAATGATCACAACATTAGTTCAATTATCAAAGCCTACTCAGTGTGACGAAAGTATATCACATGTCAAAATATATATAAATAACCATGTCAACTATACATCAACATCAATTTAAAATGTCTCTAATAATCCACATGCATCATATATGAGCCAAAATAAAAAATAGACCAATATCTCTAACATTTAATATCATGCTAAATCAAAAAGCTACAATTTATCTATAAGTGTATTTGATAAAGATAAAAAAATAATAATAAAAAAGTGTCAAAGGGAAATGGGCACTACATCCCCCTCCCCTTAGACTTGAATTCCTCCTAGAAGTCACTGGAACAAGTGTGGGAATTAAACTCGTAGCAATGTAGCATCCTCCCATGTAGCAACAGTCTTGTCATACCTGTCCCACTGGACCCAAACCTGGTCAATCTCTCTACCGCAAAGGCCCAGGTTCATGTGCTCTATAATGCGTACAGGCTCCAAATCACCTACTCCCGATCTTATACACTGTAATCCGGTCAATATAGTACGTGAGAAGGATCATAAATATATCTCCTATGCACAGAAACATGAAACACATCATGAACACGAGACAAGCTAGGTGGCAATGCTAAACAATAGGCCGAGGGACCGATGCACTCCAAGATCTCAAAGGGACCCACAAACCTAGGAATAAAGATTAGAACCTTTTCCGTAATGGATAGGGCTCTTATGCGATCTCGACACAAAGAAATAATTTCATGGCCAACTCAAAACTATGATCTGTCTTATGCTTTAGTCTCGCATACTTCTTCTCGCTTGTCTTGTGCCTTCTACAATATTTGTCTGATCAAAACAACTCTTGCTCCATGTCCTGCAATAATGTTGGCCCAAGAGAAACCCCCGTGTCCTCTAACTCCGTCCCAACTTAGAGGTGTCCTGCACTCTCTGCCATATAATACCTGAAAAGGAGCCATGCCTATCAAACTCTAGAAACTATTATTATAGGAAAACTCAACCAAGTATGATACTCTTTCCATCTCAATTGGTGATCCATAACGTACATCCTAAGCATTCCCTCTAGGATTTGATTCACCCGCTCAGTCTATCCATCTGTCTTAATGTGATATGCCGTGTTGAAATTGATCCTTGTCTCGAGAGTATGTTGCATGGTGGTCTAGAAGTGATAAGTGTACAAAGGGTCACGGTCGCAAATGATCTTCCGCACAATCCCATGTAATTTGACAATCTCATCAAGATATACCTATGCCACTATACTAGCTGTATAGGTGGTCTTTACCAGAGAAAAATGAGCCACTTTTGTTAATTTATCCACCGTGACCATGATGACATCGTGGTGGTATCTCAACGTCGGTAACCTAATGATGAAATCCATGGAAATGATGTCCCACTTCCACACCAATATGGCGTGAGGAAAAAGAACGCAAGCTAAATGTTGACGCTCACCTTCACCCTCGACACTTTAAATAACGTGACACAAACCGAGCCACATCTCTCTAAATTCCTCTCCAATGGTACAACTACCTCAAATTGGCTTGCATCTTCTTCACCCTAGGATGCACTAACTAAGTTTCATGATGAGCCTCTATCAAAACGTCATGTCTTAAGCCTCCATATATAGGAACATGTATCTCGACCTCTGTCTAAGAAGACCATTTTCCTCTAATGAAAATCCATCAAATCTCCCCTCAAGGGGTCTCTGAGACTCAATCTCTACTCTGGCTGCAAGGTAGAAACTATCATGAGGAAGCTACTGCAAAATCCTACTCCCGCAAATCTATACTCGCTAAAGTAGCCATAGGAAAATCAAGGCATCTACAACCACGTTCTCCTTCCCCTTCACATGATCTATCTATATATCATACTCACAAAGAAACTCCATCCAATGCCGCTAACGAGTGTTGAGATTGGACTACGTGAAGAGGTGGCGAAGACTCAAGTGATCAGCGATGAGTGTAGATCGCTTGCCAAGAAGAAAGTGTCTCCACCGCACTAAGGCATGAACAACTGCTGTAAGCTCAAGATCATGAGTCAAATAATTGAGCTCATAATCCTTGAGTTTACGAGACTCAAAAGCAACTACTCTTCCCTCTTACATCAACACACCTCCAAGTCCTACCAAAGAAGCATCTATACAAACGTATAACTCACCCAGAGGATTTGCTGCTTGCTATAATAGGCATTGTTGTGAGGCATTCCTTCAGTGTCCTAAAGGCTTTCTTACATCTTTTTGACCATACAAAATTCTTCCCTTTTCGTTGAAGGGAAGTGATGGGGTGCACAATCCGAGAGAAGTCCTAAACAAATATCCTATAATATCCTACCAAACCCATGAAATTGCGCACCTCGGTCACACTAGTGGGTGTTGGCCAATCCATAATAGGTCAAATCTTGGAAGGATCGATTGTGATACCTTCCCCAAAAATGATGTGGCCAAAATATTGCACCTCTATCTAAAAGAACGCACACTTCTCTAATTTCCCGTAAAGATGCTGCTCACGAAGACACTGAAGAACCTGACGAAGGTGCTCCTCATGCTCTTCACGCATACATGATTAAATCAAAATTTCATCAAGGAATATGAGTATGAAGCGATCCAAAAATCTCTTGAATACCCCATTCATCAAGCTCATGAACATTGTGGGGGCATTAGTTAGACCAAAAGCTACCACTGTGAACTCATAGTGGCCATATCTCATACGGAAGGTGGTCTTATGAATATCTACCTCCATGATACTCATCTAGTGATACCTTGACTTAAGATCTATCTTGGAGAAAACTGTGGCCCCCTTCATCTGATCATACTAATCATCAATACACGGAAGGGGGTAACGATTCTTGATCATTACTTCGTTCAATTAGTAGTAATCAATGCACAACCGTAGATATTCATCCTTCTTCTTCATAAAGATCACCGTGCACCCCAAGGGTATACACTAGGAAATATTAGGCCTTTCTCTAGAAGGCCCTCAAGCTACTGACTTGAGCTCACATAGCTCAGGAGTAGTCATCCGATAAGGTGCTCATGAGATGCACTTTGTGCTCAGAACCAGATCTATGTGGAAATCTATCTCACATGGGGGAGGTAACCCTGGTAGCTTCCCTAGAAAAATATCATCAAACTCTATCAAAATGTGATGGTCATCAAGGGATGGTCCACTAGACTCATCCTTAGATCTGTTACTAACCGTAACAGCATACATCTAACAACCTTGTCTCACACACCACTTAAGCTACATAGCAGAGAGATGGTATGAATATAAATGGGCCTCCTAACCCTGCTATCACCGACTCCACTCTTAGATCATCTGTACAAACAATAGTCTTATGGTAATAGTCCACTCTAGCTCGTGTGCGTAAAACCGGTCCATGCCTAAATTGACACCATAAGAACCCAACGGAAGGATTCGAAGATCCAAGGTAGTGGTGAAGGGTCCTAAATCCACTACACACTCCATAACTAAGAAGTCTACATAAATTTTTACTCCGAAGCCATCTCAACATCCCAACTATGACCCTTCCTAACTGCCACTAGCCTGTAACGCTCTACTAAGGATGGTGCAATAAAAGAATTAGATGAACTAGAATCAAATAATATAGAGGTGGAAATACCACCAATACTACCTATTTTCTCTATCACGGTACTTTGGTGCTTATCCTAGTAGTTCTCTCGCTGCGTAGATCCGATGGCTCTGTGCCATATATCCAACAATAGGCCTTGAGATCTACATCTTACCCTTATTACTAGGGTTATGTGGGAACTCAATCAAATGATTTCCAACAACACCATAACCATAACAACTACCTGTCCTCTCCAGTGGATACAACTCCAACCGGTGCTCTAGAGGTATGAGCTATGGATCTTGGCGATCCGGCTATGGATCATTGAGGTCTCTGCGATGAGCTCCTATGGATTGAGCTCTTTGTGCACCTTGTGTCCCGATGGGAACCCTAGAGGAGGTCCCTACTCCACCCCCTCTATGTGTCGAATCTCTAAGGAGGTTTGTAAGGTGGATGGGTTTCTTGCTACTCTTTGCTAAGGTGGTCATTAAGGTGGCTCAAGAAATATTGTCCCAAACTCTTTCCACCGCATGGAGGAGAAACTCATCCCCCCTCAATCTACCATCTTGCATCTGTTGGATGAGGCACCAAACTCTATCTCTAGCCTACTATGTCTTCACTCATGTCTTATTTGTAATATAGGCCTTCTCCATGGCCTTTGCTATTGTCTCTGTAAAATTTAAATCCAAATACAAATCCAGATTTAGGCCCCTAATGAACCCGTGAATCCATACCTACTCATCCTCGTATATAGTCAATGTACTAGAGTAGGTCCGAAAATTGACTCTCATACTTGGCTATGGTCATCAATTCTGATGGAGGTCATGAAACTCATCTATCCATTGCTGAATAAACCTCCTAGGAAAATATCTCGCTCCTGAAACTCTCCTCAAATGGATCCTAGGTAATCTGTCTCCAAATCAACATGAAGCTTCGCTCCTCGCCGTCCACTGATTCCTAATCCATCCCTCAAAAGATGGATCGCAATATGATCTTTCGTGTTTCTAGTACAAGGGAGAGCTTGAAGCATCCACTCAAGCTCAAAGAACATGGCCTTTTCCTAAAAATTTCTGTATCTCCCAAATAGTGATATGATCGTAGCTTCAAGATCTCCCTGATATGGTTTAAAGCTGATGTCTAATGAACCCTAGGTCTCTCTGCATGTTCCTCCCTCTGTCTAGAGCTTCGAGATCTATCCCTATGCCCTGAAATCTGTCTCCATGCCCTCTCTGTGGTGACTCCGCCTAGCTAACTCTATGTAGAAGTTCTCTACCCTATACTCCTCGATGTGTCGAGGGATGTATGGGCCTCCACTGATGGCTCCATGTCATGTCTAGCAAGTCATCCTCCCAAGGACCCTCCGCATATAGCGGCATTAATGTCCTAAAGTGTCTGTAAAATATGAGGTAGAATGGTCGCTACAGCCTACTCTTGAGGTGGTATATCTAGGTCTATGTGAAAAAACCCCTTGTTTGATTCATGCCTCCTACATAGATTAAGGTGAGAGTTAGTTCATTATTCTAGGTCTTGTTTCAGTTTTCTATATTTTCTAAATTATACAATTATCATACATTGTGGTTTTCTAGATTAAAAAAACTAATTTTGCACTAGGTTAATAGTTTATGTCTTATGTTTTCTAGGTGTGCCCATGAGTCCAAGATTTTAACCCATGGCTCTGATACAAAGTGTAACACCCACAAAATGACATTCTAAAAACACGTTAACACCTAACAATTATTCCGAAAATTATGACTATTTTATTTTGTTTAAGTTATAAGAAGGTTACAAGGGTGTTTAACCATTAGGGTTCATTAAATTAACTTACACCACTAAACCCCACTTTTTCAATTAAATAACCAGGTCTAGATAAGGGTTAACAAAATCTCAAATTTATCTCTAAGGTCCATTAATCAATTAGTCATTAGGAGATACCATAGATTTATTTACATAGTTAAATGTTTTCTTCTCTTTAGTTAATATTCAATCCTAGAAAGGTTAACCTTATGTTAATTTATTTAAATTTATTATCCTATTAACTTAGATTCCTTTTCAATGAATTCCTAAGGATTGCTAAGAACTAACAAAGGTTTAACACTCTAAGGAAATTAAATGGCCCCATTCACCTATCTACACATACCCTTCAGACTTAATATAAACATTTAAAAAACATTTCTACCAAAAGCAGGGTTAATCCTCCACCCTTAGATCAAAACAATCTTGGCCACTAGATCTTAGGGTTCCAAACTAGCCCTAGAAATCCTTATGAATTTTAATAAAGCCTTTCCTTTATTCTATTCTACTCATTTGGTCTTTGTTTTGCTAAAATTGCAGGTTGGAGAGGAGGAAGCCATGAGAGCAAAAGAGGAAGAACTATGGAAGATTCTACAAGGAGATCTATCTTAGATTAGTTTAGATTGTAGTTTTATTTTTGTTATTACTTTCATTCAAGGATTGGGAGAGTTTTCCTTTACCAAACTAGTTTATTTCAAGCCATTTGTATTTGGGTTTTCAAATTTGGGCAAACCCTACCCCCATTGTTATAAATGAAAAGAATGTTTTCAATCCACCATTTGTAGGTTTAAAAGCTATATTCAACATGATTTGAGCATTGTTTGATTGCTGGTAGTTTCTTAGATCATTTTACAAGCTTATAATTTAGTGTATACAATTAAAAATTTTGTACAGGCATGAATCCGAGAAGTTCTATCATAAGTGACAGTAATCACCGCACGTGTGATCGATGGTCCTAGGACCACCGCCCTACTTGGGTGACAAACCATGGATCGCCGCCCTACTGAACGGTAGTTTTGAGACTGCCACCTTAGCCTGAGCTATGGTTATAGGACTGCCACATTGCACAGGGTGGTGGTCCTTTTTGAAAAACAGAACCTAAAACCCGAGATTTCACAAAAACTAAAAGTTACTAAAAAGTGCTAAAATGCATTCTGAGCTCATTTTTGTTCATCTAGAGTTCCAGTTTTGGGATTTAATTCTATTTGTTCATTCCTTAGTTAAATCTACTCATTTTTAAAGTATGATCTAATCCAATAAAAACACATCTACTTTACAAAGTCATTCCATTATGTTCAACTAGTCTTCTTTCAAATTCCATGAGCAAAAAGAAATTTAAATCTACTTTTACATTGTTATTCTCTTACTACAAAATCAACATTTCCAATAACAATAAACTTCAAATTTGTTCTCTTGTTCCCATTTTTACTACCACACACACACACACACACACACACACACACACACACACACACACACACACACACACACACACACACACACACACACATATATATATATATATATATATATATATATATATATATATATATACACTAAAACAACTATAACAACTTCATTTTCCATTAAAATTTACTATGCATACATTTTCAACATCTACAACTTCTATATTTCTTCTTTCTCATTTACAACATTGCAACTTCTAACTAAAATTTTACACAATATATCCATTTTGATTCTTTCTTGTACACAATATACAAATATTGGAATGCAAATTTTCTCCATGAAATTATTACAAAGTCTTCCACTCAAGGTGGGAAATAATACAAGAATGTATGCAAAAGAAAATACATTAATACAAGTTCTCCCACCCTAAGTGGGAATACATTTTTTCTTCTTAAAGAAAAGGTTCACGAGGTCTCTAAAAGAACTCCAAGATTCTCAACTACAACAAGATAGCTCCTCCAAGATTTTTTGATTCACAATAGAATGGGGGAGAGGCAACACTCTCCACCCAACCAAGATATCCAATGAAGAGGAGTATCCATCCTCTCCATTGGCCCTCAGCCCCAACCACATTACAATGGGAGATGATTCCAACACATAGCAACAACAAGCTTCCACAACACAAACAAATATTTCACAACCATTTCAACTACATTCAAATCAACTACAACACAAGAAAGAAGAACAAGAAAACAACAAATAACAAGGCTTAGAATGAAAGCCAAAGGAGCAAGACCTATGGGAAGGCCACTTATGCCTCCCAATGGGAATGCATGCCCACCTTAAAGCCTCCAATGCATATCTTAATTCCCTACATACTCTTATGCATCCCTTAAGTATCCCTTATACCTCACACATACTCTTATGCCTCCCTCAATCTCTTATGCCTCCCTCATAAAAAAAACAAGAAAGAAATGCAAGCATTCCTTATACAAGGTGGGGAACCCAACCCAAACTCCCTCCAACAAAAATGTAAACTCTTATTCCCCCTACATGAAATCTCCCCATAGTCTCCTCCTACTCCAAACTTAGGAAATCTACCCATACCCAACAAGCATTCCAAATAAAACAATACTCAACACAAGCACATAAACACAAAATAAAGTATAATATAAGAAAGGTAAAGCTCCTACCTTTCCATAGTAGAGCTTGTTCCAAGAGTAAATCTCCAAGCTCCTCAAAACCAAGAAAGCATCCACATGCTCCAACAATCCTCTAACTCTCAAAAATGCAAGAGCACAAAATAATGAGGTAACCCCTAAACAAACAAAATAACTTCCATAAATAGAAAAGGAGAGAGGAGGATGAGGTGGCTCCACGTAGGATGCCACCTCACTCATCCTCAACTCCACCTAAGAAGTCAAACCTCCACCCCAATGTACCATAAATTGGTGGGTGAGGGAATGACAAGCTACTTACACACATAATCTAAGCCCACACCCCCTAAGGACAAACTTAATTACTTGAAAGAATGTGAAGTAAACATTTCACCTTTTTATCCTCCTAAAACACCTAATGGGGTCTAATTTTGACCCCCCAACCCATAGGTAGGGTTGGTATAGCAATATAAGAGAAGTGGGAGAAGTTTAATTTTTTCTACAAGCCTTCAAAATTGTCCCTTAGGGCCAAATTCGAGTTCCATGAAGGGGTAGAGTGTACAACATTCAAGATCCCCAAGTGCTCAACTTACAACACAAAATCCAAGAGAAATATAGTCTAATAAATGCATTTCTTAGGTCACATATTTAATTAGTTTAGAACAAGTTTAAATTAGCTTAATTAAGACACTATAACCCATTAATTATAAAAGGGTAAAATACATACACCAAATTCCAAATAATAAATACAATGAATTACATCACTAAGAATCACATACTAACATCAATTAAAGGAAAACTAAATAAAAGACAAAACATAACCCCTTGGTCACAGTTTCCCCCTAACTAAAGAATTCTAACACACACATAATTACTTGTTGCCATGGTGACCCTAGTGGAATTCATCTAGAATTACAATGTCGTTTGTCTCTAATCCCCCGATGTTTGTTGTGAATAAATTTACCTGTAAAACACCTAAATACCTCCTTCGGCCTCGTGGCTGCATTAAAAACATCTATAACAAAATATACAATATAAATCCACAATCACATATATATATATATATATATATATATATATATATATATATATATATATATGAATCAAATATCATCTATCATCTAGTAAATACGATATCATTTACAATATCTAGCAACATTTCTATTCAATGTTTTATCCATGTCAAAATGATCACAACATTAGTTCAATTATCAAAGCCTACTCAAGTGTGACGAAAGTATATCGCATGTCAAAAATATATATAAATAACCATGTCAATAGTATATCAACATCAATATAAAATGTCTCTAATAATCCACATGCATCATATATGAGTCGAAATCAACAACAGTCTAGTATCTCTAACATCTAATATCATGCTAAATCAAAAAGCTACAATATATCCATAAGTGTAGTAAATAGTATCGAAAACAATAATAAAAAAAGTGTTGAAGGGAAGTGGGCACTACAAGTTTATTGTAGGATTAATGGGGGAAGGCACATCGATACATATATAGACTTTTTGTTTGATTGTCCATCTTCTAGCTTTCAACATTGTTGTTATTATGCCAATACATTGTTCGTTGGTAATATTTTATAGGTATCACCATTGCCACTTGATATATCCCATTCAGTCATTTTTTAGTGTTTTATTTATATTGCCAATATCATATTTCAAAATATTTTATTAAATTTTATAATATATTTTAGTTATATTTATTAATTTTATATCAAAAGTTATTTTTACACCAAAAGGTGTATAATTTCATTCAAAGCATATAATCTACCTGTCACTCAAATGACTAACTCCTAAAAGGGCTCAATTATTATTGATTGTTCACTCACTAGTTCTTTTCCTGCAATTACTTAAGATTAAAACATAAAAGGAGGAAACAACGAGATACCTAGAAGAAAACACACTCATGCTTTCTCGACCAATGTCACCTTTTTTTACTTGGTGGGACAATTTATTTCCTTAATATAGATTCAAGATACATCTTCATGTGTTTCTTAAAGTCTTTTTTTTTCACCAAAGGTGACCAATCACTCTTCTAAAACTTCAAGCATGTAAATCGAGTCTTGTTCACATTGTTGAGCTTCAAGACCATTCATATGATGCCATGTTCAGACTTAAACATAAATTATTCATTAATGGGTTAGGTTCAAAATAGATTCTACTTGAGTAATTGTTCCTTGTTCATTTTATTTTGTTTGTAGCTTATGCATATCAAATCAACGATTGATAGTGTTCAAGAAATTGAAAAGTTTGTTTAAATTTAGAGAAGTATTTAAAATACCACCAACTAGTAACATGCAGGGGTTTTAGCTCATTATGTATTTTTGCTTTTGGAATTTTTCCCCTTTTCAATAACTCCACATGTCTAATAATTGAGAAAAACTAAATGATATTGAAACTCTGAGACAAGTCATCTATTCAGTTTATAGTCATTTACTATTCACCATTAGAAAATGGATATCAAGGAATTAGATTCACAATTATTGATGTCATAGATTGCTTTTCCACCATTTATCTCAAAGTTACCTCTCTATGGGGCTCCGTTTACAACTAAAATTCTTGAAATTCAATACTTTTTTTTATTGATATATGCATGCTACATCTTTTTTTCATGAATTCCATGGCCAAAATTGATAAGAGATCAAAAAATTCAACCTACGCTAAGTATATCATATCGTAAAGTAAGAAAATAAGGAACATCTTTCCAACACATACAAGACATGGGTATTATTTAATGGTTTTCTTAGTAATCAGTCCATTACATACAGAGGGGTAGGTGATGTTGAAGCTTTATGTCTTTATCTAGGGAAGCTTCCCACTTGTCTTGATTTGGAAAAAAATTCCTTGTAAATCAGAGAGCAATTTGTAGTCAACAATCTAAAAAAATGTATGGCATCTCATGCCAAAAAATAGATTGGTAGATAAAATTTACCTTCCATTCATATGACCAACCAAGGGGCTCAACTACCGATGATTTTTTGTGCATCACCTATTTTTTGTAGTTAATTGACCATCAATTAGAAATATTGGGCTACAAATTCCTATAATATACAAGAATTACAGCTTAGGTTTCCAACCTCAAGTCTATAGGATTTAGTGGCTTTTTTATTTTCTCAACTTAAATTGAAAAAGAAACTCACACGAATAATGTGAACGAGATCGAGATGATAAATTTGAGTGTAGATAAAAAATTATTTTGGTTAGAACAATTTGAGATGTGAAATAGGTTTAGGTAGGTACTTGATTCCCACCTTTTTATTTCAATCTTTCGATTCATGTCATGATCTTATCTAACAAATTAAATGTCATCTAATAAAAACCTTTACAATGTAATATAAAAATAAATAAGGTATAACACATTTTATGACATTCGAAGTGCGATTACTTACTAGAGAGGCCCTCTTACACGTTGGCGACAATTTTTATGTTATGCTAACAAGTGCAAAGTAATAAAAAAACCTAATAACTCCATGTTCATATTTTTCTGTTATTGTTTCCTTTTGCTAATTTTAAAAAGAAAAATTGCAATGGCCACTTTGCTTATGGCTTCACATAAAAAATATAGTCATACAATTGTTGCAAAGTATACAGTTTCTACATACTTGTGAAAAAAATTTATACACGATAAATTCCTCGTCTTATGTGCAAGGTAGATGTTTATGTAAGTCCTAATTTATCATACATTGAAACAAGTTATAGCTACCAAGCTATGTTTTTTAAGGTTTGCTCAAATTCGTAAATTTATATGTTTTTTTTTTTTTTTATTCATATTCGTACTGCAAAACTTATTTTCTTATTACCTCTTAATATAATGTCAAGGTCCCATCTAGTTCAATCTCGAATGAATGAGAAATCATGCCTGCATTCGTTAAGTATTTTCCCAGCCTTTTAATCCCCTCGAGATTTCCCTTTCCCACCCTTCCATACTACCAATCCTCTCTTGTTTTGTCCATTGCTTATACATGTCTTGCTTAATGTTTACTTATACATACATAATTTCTTTCTTTCCATTCTTATTTATGCCCTATACTTTGTTCTCATTTACACTTCATTCACAGATCGCATCCCTATCAACATTTACATTGCACTACTTACATGCGATTGCTAGGTTTAGAGTCCTTGAAATTGTAAGAGGTGAAATATCAATATAAAATATATAGAAGAAAATGATAATTTTGACAATATTGTAGTAAAAATCCATAAACATATTCAATTTCTTATAAAAACAAGAGCTACTACCCCATTCATTGAAAACTTAATCTCAATTTTGCTTATGTTATAGGCTCTCTTCAAAATTCGGTTCAAATATATTCGAATACTAGTCAAAATGCCATACACTAATATTAATCCTATTGTATAGATATAAAATCCAAAAATAATAATCCGATTCAATGACCTCTAAATACATGTCAAGTTATAAATTTCTTCAACAACTCGAATAACCTAATGATTCATTCATATCCACATAAAGCACAAACATTCGATGGTTCGAATTCGAACACATTATTCTGAAAAATGAAATGGCGCGTTACTTTAATAAGTTTAGACTAAAATATTTTGTTTCCTGAAACGATTAAGATTAATGATTAGGTTGTTTGTTTAAGACGTTGATGATGACCTTGGAATGAGCTCTTCAACAAAAGTCTCAAAGTTCCTCATTGTCTGCTTAGCTAATGTCTTCCACTGCAAAACATTCTTCCTTAGTTCGATCCCCACTTCACTTTCCATAACTTCCTTGATCGAGTTTTCCACTTCCTCCCTCCCAACAAGTCCGTCCTCTCTCATCTTCTGTCTTATCCCTGTTTTCCACTCATCTTCTATGTATTTTGCATTAGTTGTCTGATCACTCCATTTAGGAACTGCCAGCAGAGGGACACCTGAACAGAGGCTTTCTAGCGTTAAATTCCATCTGCAGTGCGTCATAAATACACCCACGGAAGGATGAGAAAGTACTGCCATTTGCGGACACCATGGCACTACCAATCCTGTCTCTCTAGTTTCCTCGAGAAACCCCTTGGTAAATCTTGCGGAGCATTATTTTCTTCTTTATAATATATTTTACTTTTATTTATTAATTTTATATGAAAAGTTCTTTCAATCAAAACATATAATCTACATATCGCTCATATGAATAACTGCTAAAAGGGCTCAATTATCATTGATTGTTCACTCACCACCTGTTTTCCTGCAATTACTCGAGATTTAAACGTAAAAGGGGACAACAATGTGCTACCTAGAAGAAAACACCTTCATGCTTTCTCGACCAACGTCACCTCTATTTTACTTGATGGGCCTATTTATTTCTTCAAGCTAGATTCAAGTTATAGTCTTCATGTGTTTCTCGAAGACTTGTTTTTCACCAATCACTCTACTAAAACTTCGAAGCATGTAAATCGGGTTTGGTTCACATCGTTGAGCTTCAAGACTATTCGTATGATTCCCTCTTCACACTTAAACTTAAATGATTCAATAATAGGTTAGGTTAAAAATAAATTCTACTTGATTAATTTTTCCTTATTCATTTTATTTCTCTTATAGCTTATGCATATCAAATCAACAATTGGTAGTGTTCACGAACTTGACAAGTTTGTTTAAATTTAGAGAAGTATTTAAAATACCACCAACTAGTAACATGTAGGGGTTTTAGCTCATGATGGATTTTCCCTTTTGGAAATTTTCCTTTTTCAATATCTGCACATGTCTAATAATTGGGAAAATGAAATGATATTCAAACCCACTAGACAAGTTGTCTATTCAGTTTTATAGTCATGTACTATTCACCACTAGAAAATGCATATCAAGGAATTAGATTCACAATCATTGATGTCATAGATTGCTTTGCCACCATTTATCTCTATGTCACCTCTCTGTGGGGCTGCATTTACAACCAAGATGCTTGAAATTCAATATTTTTATTAATATATGCATGGTACATCTTTTCTTCATGAATTCTATGCCTAGAATTGACAAGAGATCAAAAACTTCAACCTAGGGTAAGTATATCATATCTTAAATTAAGAAAATAAGGAACCTCTTTCCAACCCAGACATTATAGGGTACTCTTTGATGGTTTTATTAGTAATCATTCCATTACATACGGAGGGGTGGGTGATGTTGAAGCTTTATGTTTTATCTAAGGAATCTTCCCAATTGTCTTGATTTGAAAAAAAAATTCCTTGTAAATTATAAAGCAATTTGTAGTCAACCATCTTAAAAATGTATGGCCTACCATGCTAAAAAATAAATTGGTAGATAAAATTTACCTTCCATTCATATGACCAACCAAGGGGTTCAACTACCGATGATTGTTTGTGCATCAACTATTTTTTGAAAATTAATCTAGCATCAAATATAAATATTGGGGTACAAATTCCTATAATACACAAGAATGTCGGTTAGGTTTCCAACTGAAGTCTATATGATTTTCTGGTTTTTTATTTTCTCAACTTAAATTGAAAAGGAAACTCACATGAATAATGTGAATGAGATTGTGATGATAAAGTTGAGTGTAGATAGAAAATAATTTTTTGGTTAGAACAATCTGAGATGTTAAATAGGTTTAGGTAGTTACTTGATTCCTACCTTTTTATTTCTAGATTTCCATTCATGTCATGATCTTATCTAACAAATTAAATGTCACCTAATAAAAAAACTTGACAATGTAAAATAAAAAAAAATAAGGTAAAACACATTTTATGACATTCACCGCGCATCTACCACTAGAGAGACCCTCCCGCATGTTGACGAAAATTGTTATGTTATGCTAACAAGTACAAAGTAATTAAAAAAAACCTAATAACTCCATGTTCATATTTTTTTGTTATTGTTTTCCATTGCTAAATTTGAAAAAGCAAAAATTTCAATGGCCACTTTGTTTATGGCTTCACATAAAAAATATAGTGATACAATTGTTGCAAAGTATACAATTTTAGGAACTTGTCGCCAAAATTTTATACACGATAAAGTTCTCAGCTTATGTGCAAGGTAAATGTTTATGTAAGTCCTAATTTATCATATATTGAAACAAGTTATCGTTATCGAGCTATGTTTTTTTAAGGTGTGCCCAAATTCGTAAATTTATATGTTTTTTTTCATATTAATCGCTTTGAAACTTATTTTCTTATTACCTCTTAATATAATGTCAAGGTCCTATGTACTTCGATCTCGAATGAACGAGAAATCATGCGTGCATCGTTAAGTATTTTCCCACCTTTTAATCCCCTCGAAATTTCCCTTTCCCACCCTTCAATACTTCCAATCCTCTCTTGTTTTATCCATTTCTTATACATGTCTTGCTTAATGTTTACTTATACATACATAATTTATTTCTTCCCATTCTTATTTATGCCCCATGCTTTGTTCATAGACCGCATCCTTTTTAGCATCACATTGCACTACTTGCGTGCGATTGCTAGGTTTAAGTGTCCTTGAAATTGTGAGGGGTTGAAATATCAATATAAAATGTATAGAGGAAGAAGATTATTCTGGCGATATTGTGGAAAAAGTCCAAACACATATTCAATTTCTTATAAAAACACGTGTTACTACCCCATTCATTGAAAATTTAATCTCAATTTTACTTAATAATATGTTATAGCCTCTCTTCAAAATTCCGTTCAATTATATTCGAAATTTAGTCAAAATGCCATACACTAATATTAATCTTATTGTATAGATATAAAATTAAAAAGTAATAATCCGATTCAATGACCTCTAAATACATGTTACGTTAAAAATTTCTTCAACAACCGAATAATCTAATGATTCATTCGTATCCACACAAAGAACAAACATTCGATGGTTCAAATTCGAACACATTATTCTGAAGAATGAAATGGCACGGTACTTTAATAAATGTAGAATAAAATATTTTGTTTCTGGAAACGATTAAGATTAAAGATTAGGGAGCATAGAAGATTTTACAACAACATTTTTTTTTCAGTCTTTTTTAAGACGTTGATGATGTCCTTGCAATGACCTCTTCAACAAAAATCTCAATGTTCTTGTTTGAAGATCCATCTTTCCCCATTGCCTGCTTAGCTACTGTCTTCCACTGCAAAACATTCTTCCTTAGTTCGATCCCCACTTCACTTTCCATAACTTCCTTGATCGAGTTTTCCACTTCCTCCCTCCCAACCAGTCCATCCTCTCTCCTCTTCAGTCTTATTCCTGTCTTCCACTCATCTTCTATGTATTTTGCATTAGTTGTCTGATCACTCCATTTAGGAACTGTCAGCAGAGGGACACCTGAGCAGAGGCTTTCTAGCGTCGAATTCCATCCGCAGTGCGTCATAAATACACCCACGGAAGGATGAGAAAGTACTGCCATTTGTGGACACCATGGCACTACCAATCCTCTCTCTGTAGTTTCCTCAAGAAACCCCTCTGGTAAATCTTGTGGAGCATTATTTTCTTCTTTATTATGACCAGGACGGATTACCCACAAGAAGGAATGTCCGCTGGCCTTCAGCCCAAAGGCTATTTCATGGATCTGCTCTTTGGAAGGGACAATGTGGCTGCCGAAAGAAATGTATACAACAGTTGAATTCCCCTTTGTGTTGAGCCAGTCCATACAGTTGACTGTTTTCCACATATGCGCGCCCACATCTGTGTCTTGTGGATCGTTTCCGTCCAAGAATGCCGAAGGAAGCAGAGGACCTACAGTTCTGATTGGAATGAATGCGTCCATGGATTTTATTTCTGCAGCTTCTAGCTCGTGGAAGGAGTTTCCCAGTATCCATGTGGGCTGAGAAATAGTAGTAAATTGGTCCAACACTGCGCGCAGATAAGTCTTGTTGGTGTTGGAAGGATGTAGAAACGACGGCAAATCCTGTGTTCGTAGCTCTGGAAGTCCCGCTATGGTCACATTACTGGCCGCCTCTGTTTCTTCCACTAATTTTACTGCGAGAGATTGGAGATTTAAGAGATTAAATTAAATCCAAGGACAGAGATCTGCAACAACAAATAGAAACGGTATTTTAACGTCAAAAATGATAAAAATCAAGCAAAACGTACCAAATCCTTTGTGATAATGATAATAAATGGAGTAAACTGCGCAGGATTGCGTCCAGAAGAACGCCGAAGGAATGTTAAACTTAGTTGCCATTTCAGGAACCCAATCGATGAGAGAATCATAGACAATGCAAGAAACACTTGAATCCACTTCAGCGTTGAGCCTGCGTATGAGAAATTCAAAGGTTTGAGCTCCAACCTTTCGGAAGAGATCCAAAACCATGTCTGTGTCTTTGGACCGGTCGAAATCTGAAGGAAGGCCGTCTGAAATTGTTTCAATCCGGATGTGATCATGAAAGCGCAAGGCTTCTGCATCCTGCGCTTGTATCATGCGCTCTCTGTCTGCCTCCGTGGTGACGAAGGTCACAGTGAGGTTTCGAGAGACAAGCCTCTTGGAAAACTCCATCATTGGATTGATATGACCCTGCGCTGGAAAAGGAAACGCCACTACATGAGGCCGCTGTAGAGCCGCGAAAGATTCCATGATGCTATTATCCAGAGCTTCAACAATTTTTTCTTCGGTAGGTGTGATTAACTTTGCTGTCTATAAATAAAGGCAGCCGGTAGAGATTCAGCTGCACATGACAATAATCTGAGTCCAGTATAATAATGGATTTACGTAAGTGCTTTCATAAGCTCATTTGTCATTTGCTGTTGCAGGTGTCTTTCTTAATTGCACCATGTTAACTCTGACTTAAGGTCGTCATCGACTGTCATATTTGAAGATGGGTGGGTAGATGGAATTTAAATTGGTCGTTGCATGGAATTTTAATTTATATAAGATATTATTGTTATCCATCTATCAATATGATAGTTGATATCGATCTATCAATATGGCAGTTGATATCGATCTATCAATAATATTCCCCTCTTTATTATATTGCCAAAGGCAAGTATATTGGCTTCACACCAACAAATATGCATTTTGACAACAACCAATAAAATATTGCCATCTATATTTAAGTGACATCTGACTATGGTTTCATAGTAGAAAAATTATTTTTGCTTCAATTTGATTGGTAAATCCCTTTATTCCCTACGAAATTCGAGGTAGCAAATATTTCTCTCTGAACTATAGTTGAAGAAATAAATATTTGGCCAACTGTCCAATCATCATTCCCCTGTAGCATTTTCAAAGGGGACAACCGTACCAGAAGATGGCTACACGGCCACATCAATTTCATCGATCCTGTAAACTTACAATCCTGCTGCGCACTGCTCAATAAACAAATGCAGGAGAAGGTCACTTTCGGATGTGGTTTACATGCCACTGCATTACCCAAGATATTTGAAGGCCGACTACAAGTCATGTCTGAATGGAAGGTCAGGAGCATGGTCTCCCTATGACGTGAAACAAGAAAGAAATTATGCGATTGTTGTGCATCCTATTTGACTATGAATGAAGAAAAATATCTCTTTTCAGTATTTTGGGTGGGGTTGGCGATGGCTGCGTTAGAGTTTGCTTTGAATAATCAAGCAGGGTTGTAAGGTGTATTTCATGATACAAATTTATAGTTATATTATAATTTTTCCAACCATGCCAAAATTTGATAGCAATAATCTCAATGCCTTCCCTTCCTCTCTCTGCATAACAAGGGGCTTATGTCTTCACATCATCTATACCCATGGAATTTGGAATAAAAGTTTAAATGGAAACATGTGGGTTTTCTTTCCTCATCATCGCCACACTCAATAGGGCCCTTGTAAATGTGGGTATGCTGATATAGTTTGACATACCATGCTTGGATTTTATATGGGTTTCACAAATCAGGTAAGTAGTAGTAGTCTTGATTTCATAACAATGTTAATTAATGGTTTTAATGGTATTTTCCAGTCAGTTACCATATAGTCGTCGAATTCAAACCACCAAAATTGATAGGACATGTTATCGAGAGAAACATTGGTTATGAAAAAGTGTTTCGGGTCAAGTTTAGTGGTTGATTCATATTCACTTAACATTGATTGTTTAACATAGCTACTATTATTTTCAAAGATTTTTATTCTTACCGAGTAGTATTTAGTTGAATTGATGTCTGTGTATCTTTGGAAGATTTTTGTTTGGAAAAATCTAATTTTGTGATTATTCCTTAAGTATCCAAGTCTATAGGAGATATATATTTTAAAAAGCCAGATTTCCACAAGAATCCTCTGTTTGCAAAGTTTAGGTTTCTAGTCCCATTACAGAGGTGATAATGACAATAGACCCATCCATTCATGTGCATCAGCTCAAACTGCAAGACCAGTTCCTAATATTTTCCTCTAATGGCTTATGGGAACAAATAACTGACAAAGAAGTGGTTGTGGCTATGCCAAAAATTTGTGCATGACAGTTGAGTCTTTCACAAACTTATTTTTATGAACATTAAATATATGAAGAGGCAAGCCATTACGTTGTTCATTCTCCGAATATGTGTTATGAATGTGCAATTAAAATGTGTTAATAGCTTTCAATATTTAGCACATGGTTAACAGATGCTCATTCATTTTTAAACATCCACATATTATCCCCAACTTGCATGGAATAACAAAAAGGTTAATTACAATTACTCTTGACGAGGTCTCAAGAACACTCAAATAGGCATGCCGCATCGCTTCCATGATTATATTACTGTTATTGCAATTTATTTGGATCATGAATTGTTTAATGCAAAGTCAAAGTTACATTTGAGATCTAAGAAAGGCTTTGACAACACATCTCTTCCAGTAGATATATTTTCTTCGGCTGAAATGGGAATGGGTGAATCTTCTTCATTGTTATGATGTCCCATGAAATAAATATAATTACGTCACTTTGTCTACACATTTGTTCTTGTACGTATATTTTCTTTGGCTGAAATGGAAGTGGGTGGACGTTCTTTCAGGTATTTCTATTTCTTCTCCTTGTCTTTTCCAATATACAACATACAAAATGACAATTACATTTTAAACATGTAAGTCATATGCAATATTTATTTTTAATATTTGCAACTACTTCATGTTGTTTAAACATCAAAAAACACATTTACATGCCCACCTAATTTAATGTTGCACACCAAAATTCTTACAAAATTGCTTTCATTTACATTTCATCCATATATTTCTAGCTACAATTTTCTTCTCCACACCCCTCAATGCATCTCCTTCGGAAGTATTTTCCATATCATGGCCTTGTTTTTTCTTCACTCTCTTTCTTTTTAGCACGTTGTCATATCCATCTATCAAAAGATATTTAGAATGTAGCTATCAATATTTTTTAAAAATAAAGTATAATGATTAAAGATTTTAAGTTCATATCGCATGTTAAATGAAGAATGAAACTTTAGATACATTGCGTAGAGAGGATTACACGGGGTTCACTTAGTGAAAGTATGGTATAACACTTGTGTTCAAAGGGTATTAAATAATACCCTTAATTATAGTTTCTAAATCTAATTATTCAATTGATAATATCCCTTCTGTTATATTATTATAATGAAAATACCCCTATTTTTTCCATATGTCTTATTTACCCATTTTTCAATTACAATTTTATTTACCCGTTTTTATTTTTACCCTAATATATTAAACAAAAATATATTATATTTCTCACTCAATTTTTTTTAATATGCATTTCCTCTCAAAAGATAGTTTGAAGCCATTGAAGACCTATTATAAATCACCTTATATATGTTAAGCTTTAATCATTTATCAATAGTTCTTCAAATAATTAATATGGTGAAATAATATCACTTGTGTTGAAACACATACTAAATGATAGTTTTCTACCATCTTATTATTTCTTTGGTTAAAAATCTAGATTTCTTTATTAAAAAAGAGATTATAATTTAATTTATGACCACACTCCTTTTTCAATTTTAAGGTATTTACTTTTAAAAACTAGGGTTCAAATGTTTTAGTTTTATATTACAATTAAACCTCCCTTTCCTTTGGCCCACCTCTCCAACTTACCCCCAATACTTGATTCAAAACATTAATAAATTAAACCCTTTCACCCCCTCATGTCTACCGGTATATTGACTTTAATTTTATTAATTTTAATTACCTCAATATGAACCCACGTGCTAGGATATTGTCTAGTTAATGAACCCCCATGGAGGATTAGCACCCGAATGTTTTGGTTTTCGTATTGAACCATCATCATAGTGAGCATTTACTTAAGAGCAAGAATGAAAAGTGAACAAGTATAGATAATTAATTTTACCAAAAGACATGTCATTCTCGAAAGAGATGTGAAAATGACTAAAGTAAAAACGATAAAATAAACAATTAAAAATATATATATTTAAGTTAAAATAGAATACCGAGAAGAAGGAGAAAATAAAAAAGGAAGTGGAATTAAATTTTTTTAAAGATGTTTTACATAGAAGGGTGAGTAATATTTGAGACTCAAAATATAATGATATAAATTCAAAGTTCATCAATATATATATATATATATATATATATATATATTACATGTTGTTATTCACCCATTCTAATTGGCACAACACTCCCTTTATGTGGAGAGGCAACCATTAACATTATACAATCTAACACGTCACATATAAAATAACTCGTATGCAAATGCCCATAGAATAAACATTTCATGAGGTGGCAAGTTCAATATACTTGTTTGCATAGGCAACATACAAAAGGGATTGGAAGAGTGGATTTTCCACTATCTTGGTGTTACTTGAAGGAGAGCCTTCTTATACCATATATTGGGATCAATTATGCTTAAATTACACTAAGTTCTCCCCAAAATTTTAGTGATTACTAGAAATTTTGAAATTCTAAGGCCACCTTCTCAACATATGCCTAAATCTAAAAGAATGAAGAGGTAAACAAAATAAATTTATTGTTAGAGTTCAAAATTGTCATTATAGAACGTCATTATAGAAAATAGAAAATTTAGATTTCTAAACAGGGCTTGAAAAATTAAAGAAAAGGAATATTATTGATCCAAATATCATTATCCCCACGTAAACAAGTCATCCTATAGTGCCACATACTTGCACAACCAAATCCAGATCATAAACATCAAAAATATCTTTATTCTAAAAAAAAAAAACGTAATATATAATGGCTAATTAAATTTCCCGAATGGTTACTCGCTTAGCGTACACTCTTAGCCCCATTTAATTTATTTAATTGAATTGCTAATTTGAAATCAAATTTCCCTTAGTGATTATTTAAAAGCATCCCCATTAAAATAATTATTTATTTAACCATATCATGAAGGACATATTATTTTCTTTTAATTCTCACCATGACCCTAGTTTGAGTTTCCTAGGCACCCCATATCTTTAGTTCACCCATTAAGTAATTTTCCCCACCCCTTCCCTTAAGTAATTTTAAATCCCAAAACTTAAAGGTGGACGGTTTATTTTGGACTCTTGAATCAAATGAATATAAGCCCTACATCCTAGGGATTTTTGAGAGCCCTAATCCTCCAATATATGTCTTCTTTTCTTTTCTTTTTCATTTTTTGTTTTTTTTTTCAATTACTCGGGTGATTTTTGGTGAAGGATGGAGGAGGAAAGGGGAGGCCATGGAGAGGATTGGCGCTTCCACTTATGGAAGAAGGGATTCTTTTTTATAATCTTGGGGTTATCTTCCCCATCTAGGGTTTCATTATTACTTTTCTTATTTCTTTGAAATTTCTTTGCAATAACCAAAGATAAAAGCTCTAGTTTGTGTGTGTGTGTGTGTGTGTGTGTGTGTGTGTGTGTGTGTGTGTGTGTGTGTGTGTGTCTATATCGTGGTGGCTTATATTTTATAGGTTCTAAAGTAGGTAGAATCCACTTGTAAGCAAGGAAGATGGAAAAGATTAAACATGGCAACACGACCACACGGGGGGGTTTATACGATGGTTTAGCCACCATGTCCATGAAAGAGGCATTGGGAAATATAATGGGGCAGCGCGACTTGTGGTGTAGCCATAGCCACACCACTATATAAACCAAACATTGATAGGGGAGGGGCGAGGCCATGACTTGTACCCTAACCCCTTTTTCTTTATCTAAACACAATCATACCATAGTATTCTCAAATCATTCATTTGCAATAAAAAATATTTTAAAAATGTATTTGATATATATATATCCTTGAATACAAATAATTGATTAAAGGCGAAAAAGATATTCTCGGGTCTCAACATTCTTATATACGAACATGAATACATGTGAGAGAAGAATGTTGAAACCCGAGAATATCCTTTTCTGCCTTAATACATTATTTGTAATGAAGGATATATATATGAATAAGTATACATTCTTTTAAATCTAGTTTACATATTTTTACAAAAATAATAAAAATGAAATCCACCATATAGTTTACATTGGATTAAAATCTTCATTCTTATATAATTAATTTCTTTTAATCAAAATCAACTCATAGAATACAATATTGGTGTAATGGTTTCAAAGGTAAAGAATATATCAAATTCATTCACCCTCTTGGCATAAAATGCAAGAGTTTTAAAACTAAGAGAAATATTTCACAACTAGCTTTATGGTTCTCTTATACCACTATATTCCTTAAAAAATAAAGAGGGAAAGTTTATCTAACTCTACAACATTCTTAAATAAATTCCACTCTCAAGGTTTATAAAAGAAGTGAGAAAGCATTTTAACAATATAATCTTCCTTTTTATACAAAACTAAAAGCTCTACTTTCACCTTACATTTTATTACTATGAGATGTTTAGAAAAGCACACAAAATCTGCTTTCTTCCTATGCATAACTCATACTAGTAAGAGCATAATTTGATAAACACAATGAGTACTAAGTAAAAAGCTTTTTCTCACATTCCAATACTAATCATGTTTTTTTTTTTCAAATCTTTAATCCAACCAAAAAATAACATTTTCAATCTTTCCATCCCATAATTTAAGCCTTACAATAATTCCTTTCAAATAGATAAAATGCATACCCATATTTTCCATGAAGAAATGTTTACAAAACATACAAAAAAGCAAGAATAGAAACTTATTACAACATGAAGGAGAAAGATTACAATATGCCAATATTCCTTCTCAAGAGAGGATAACATGACTCAACATTTACAAGTGCATGATACAATCTTCATCCCAAGATAGGAGACAACTTAACAATAATTACAATACCATTACAAGAGAAAAATAAAATACAATAGGATAAGCCTCCCCAAAATGGGGAACAACATGTCAAAATTTCCAACTTTTCTTCACCAAACTCCAAGCCAAATCTGCAAGTTTCCTCTCCAAGATAGTCTTCAATGTGCAAATAATAGGGGTTTGGTTTCCTCCCAACCAAATGGCATAAACACATGCCATATCCAAAAAATTGAGGACATCTTAGCCTCCCTCCAAGCCTATGGAAGACAAAGTAGCAATCCTCATGAATTCACAAGGAAAATTGGGACAATACTGACAATCACACACACACAACTTTTTTACACACAACCAAATGAACAACACTTATCACATGAGGAAAAAATCCATATTTTCTCCATAGTGGAAGAGTGGAAAGAAGCCAATATAAAGCCAAAATGTGAACCAACCATAGGAAAATGTTAAATTCTCCAACATGCCCTCCTTATCTCTCCATTCAAAAATACCCTCCTTATCTTTCCTTCCCAAACACCAAGCCTCCTCCTTGGAAGGATTTTCAAACCATACATGGTTTCCTTGCCAAGGATGGAGAAGGAGGTTCAAACCATATGAGGAGGAGGCATAAAATAAAGAGCAACATGGATTTCCCATCAAGCCATGTGGTGTAAGAGGGAACATTCCTCCCTCTTCCCCATAAAATTCCAAAAATCCACCTCAAAATTAGGATGGATTGGAAAAAAGAAAAGGAGCAACAATCACACAATACACCCACAACCAAACATGCAACAAAAAAAGTTCAACAACCATTATTTCTCTTCACATAAAACAAGAGTATGAAGCCTACCTCTAATGAACAAATCCAACTTCAAGCACAACAAGAATTCCCAAGCTCCATCTCTAACTTCCAAGCTCTCCAAGTCTAATGGAAAGAAATGACAAGTAAAACTCCCAAGCCCTTTGCATGAGGGAGTATAAAAACTGAAAAAGTCACCAATCGTCACAAATTAGAGGGTGACAAGTGTCACCCATCTCATCTCCCACCAAAAGATTCCCAAAATCATAGAGTATGAAACAAAACATATTTTGGAGGTAATATCCCAAATTCCCTAAAATGCAAATAAAACCAATACACTTCATCTTTTAAGAAATCACAAGAATCCACCATACTTACAAGATGGTGACATGAGAGGGGTCATATGGGAGGGAAAATCCCATTTGACCAAGAAAAGAGACCCCCTACACATTCAGTAGGGTCCAAGGGGCTCCTTTCCATGAAAGGGAGACCTACAAAGTGAAAAGAGGCCCCTAAAATTGCCACATTTAGCCCAAATTCTAGATTGGGGTGAGTGGCAAAGGGTAGAGGTGGTGTGGCCCACCTAAATTAGAATTAGGTGGTCCCAAACTAAAAACAACATAATTAATTAACTTAAAACACAATTAACACATGTACAGGACCATTAGGTCCCTAAACTAGCTCATCATAAGACTAAAACAATTTACAATTAGGAATCCCCCATGGTTTCCCAAACAAGAACATGTCACAAACATGCAAGGCTACACATAATCATGCATAGCTAGGACTCGCCTAGTCATTCACTTGTGCAACTCGAGGAGCCACTCTAAAACCCACGTTCTCCTTTGTGTCATGTAATTGCACACTCAATTCAAACATTAAACATACATGCTCGATAAAATATCTAAAAGAAATAATATCAAGAAATCAACCAAGGATAATCCATTCTATCTATACCCCAATCAATGTTAGTATGAAATGACTAAGCACTAACCACATACATCCATAGTAACTCAAGATATGATATCCATCTAAGCACTTACATGACAACATTCAATTAGCCATTATAAATCAATGATATCAAAGTATACGACAAAACCATATGTCCATCCATCATATATGAAATAAAACCAAGTGTACGATAACCTATTGATATCCAAAATCATACAATGCAAGAAAACATATAATGATCCATACTACTAGCTTATCACTACTTGGCCAAATCACCACAAGTGTCATCAATGATCCATAATGAAACTATATAGTATCTAAATAATTCTAAAATACATATCCATCATCAAATAAAAGCAACGAGTTAGCAAAATAAATACTATAAGAAGAGGTTGGCACTATATCCCCTCTCTTAAAATTATACTTCCTTCTAGAAGTCGCTTGAAGACATAAGGATATCAATCTCTCAATGGTGTGGCATCCTTCATGTGTAGTTTGTCTCATCATATATGTCCCACTCCACTCTAAGATGGTCCAAGTCTCACCCTCATAGAGCCAATATCCAATGCTCTAGGATGCGCACATGGGCTCTAGTCTCCACTATTTTTCGCACTCTACCTTTAATGTCGACTAGTCTAATACATGAGAAATATCAGGTACATATCTACGTAAAACTGAAACATGAAATACATCATGGGCCCGAGCTAGGCATGGTGGAAAAGCTAAGCGGTAGGAAACTGGACCTATGACCTCTAAGATCTCAAATGGCCCCACAAATTGAGGTGAAATATTAGAACCCTTTCCATAATGGATTGGGCTCTTATATGGCCGAACTTTCAAGAAGACTTTGTCACCCAATGCAAAGTGACAATTGGTCCTCTTGGTGTCTACCTATGCCTTTTGGCATGCTCTAGCCTTCTCAAGACATTTCCTAATCAAAGTAACCTACTGCTCCAAGTCCTAAAGGTAGGTTGGCCCAAGTACAACCATGTTGTCTAGCCTATCCTAACTCAAATGTGTCCTCACAGAGGTCACCCAAACAAAGCATAGTATAGAGCCATACCGATAGAATTGATAATAACTATTGTTGTAAGAAAACTTGAAAAGGTGCAAGGAATCCTCCCACTTCTTCTGCTAGAATACCACATACATGCACAACAAAACAACATATCCTCAAGTACCTGATTAACCCTCTTTGTTTGCCCATATGTCTCTCCATGATATGTTAAATTGAAATTAATATGTGTTCCCAGAGTGGCCTGAAAGGAAGTCCAAAAGTCTAAAGTGTATATGGTGTCTTTGTCATTAATAATGGTCTTTAGAATCTCGTGTAATATGACAATGTCCTCTATAAACACTTTATCAATGATGAGTGCATTATAGGTGACCTTGGCTGGAAAATAGTGTGCAACCTTGGTCAACTTGTCCATAGTGACCATGATGGCATCATGATGATAAAAATACATAGGAGACCGACAATGAAATCCATGGAGATGACGTCCCATTTCCACTCGGGAATGTCATGATGATATAAAAGACTGGTTGGATGAGAATGCTCGGACTTGAGTCTCGACACTCAAGACAAAAAGCTACAAAATATGTTATATCTCACAAAGACACGAGGTCAATAATATAACTATCTCAAATCGACGTTCATATTCTTCACTCCTAGATGTGCTGCATATGGGGCTTGAAGAGCCTCTAAAATAATGAAGTTGTAAAGATCACCTATCTTAGACACATAAATGAGCCTCTAAAACTAAAGTATACCATCTTACTCTAAAATACACCTTACATATACCTGCCCTAGAAGGAACCCTATGACTCAAACATCTTCTTATCACCCTCATAAAACCTATCCTCTAGAAGATGTTCAAGAATCTTGCCTCAAGGTTTGACCATGAGTCTTAGTGGCAATCACATGATGTCATCTAATTAAGGATTTTGTAATGAAATTCTCCTTTCCTTTTATATACTGGAATCCATGTCATACTCACATAAGAACTCCATCTAATGTAATTGGTGATCATTGAGGTTCAGCTGTGAGAAGATATGTTGAAGGCTGTGATGATCGGTCCTCAAAATGAAAGGCCTACCCAAAAGGAAATGACACTAACACATTAGATCGTGAACTACTACTACAAGCTCCAAGTCATGGGTAGGATAGTTGAGCTCATAATCCTTGATCTTATGCAATCGGAGACAATGACCTAGCGCTCTTGCATGAGAACTACTCCTAGACCCTCTAATGAAGTATCATGTAAAATACAAACTCTCCGATTGGATCCATAAATTCTAAGATAGGTGCCACGGTCAGTCATTCTTTGAGTAAATTAAAATCTTGTTCACACTTTGTTAGACAATTAAATATCTTCCCTTTTCACCAAGAAAAGTAATAGGATGCACAAAACCTAGAAAAGTATTATACAAATATGCAAAGTAATACCATAATAATCTCATGAAACTCCTCACTAGCACAAGAGCAATGTAAAATAATGTCTGAATGATTTATTGAATGTATGAGGGGGTAAATAAATACATAGTGAAAACGGTTAGGAGGTGTAACCGCCTGTACCCAAACTAACCAATAAACAATGTATTAAATATGCCAACATTCCCCCCCTTAATATATTGTTTTTACAAATCTACCCCAGATTCATCATCTTGTTACGTCACGACATGTCCTATTTGCTTCTTGCAACAAGGACTTTGCCTCCTTTTCTTAATCTCTATGAAGAGATGTGCTCTCGTTTGTAGAAAAATAGATGAAGAAGTGAGCTCAAAGCTCGTGTGGTGCGCCTACGAGATGTGCTGAGGGCATTTAATCTCACATTTTTCATCCTGATTGACACAACTCTTCTTCGTCTATATGGTCGAACAAGACTCGATCCATTATGTCCTCGGATTGCATGTTTCAATAGATGGCGAAGAGTGATACCGATGCTCTTCGGTTCTCTCAAATGCGGCACGCTCTATGGTCAAATTGCAATGTTGCTAACATCTGGGCATGACTTTCATGCTCTTAAGGTCAAGGCATGGGATCATAGGGCTCTGGTTGTTCAAGAGTCATCTTTGATAGCAAATTTGATGAATGAATGAAGGGGCTTAATCTCGTTTTGTTCGATTTGATTCAAACAAATTCCACATGTCTCTATCTTTTGTATGATGTGCTTGCTAATGTATTGCATGGTCTCATGAACAAATATGTTGAGAAGATGTTGGGGGGAAGGATTCTACCAACGCACACCGGGTTTTTTTGGTTGATGCCACTCATGTCAAACTCCACACACTAGGTCTTTGATAAGTTGGTCGGAATGGTCATTGCCACATGCTTTCTTCTCCCTCTTTGGTGACTGATTCTTCTTTTTGAATTCTTGAACTGCGGGCTTGTACCACAGGTATCCTCCTCTAAGTACGCTCACACGCCTGACTATTTACTCTTCTGGTCACTGTTGTTTCCTCACATGCCGAGAAATGGTCGTTGATGGGATAACTTGCAGGCGGACTTGGATCAGTTTAATGATCGATGCCACATTGCCAGACATGAAATACAACAACAGAATTCTCCATGTTGTCGCTGCGCACAGGTATGGTCTTCTTATTTTGTTTGAAGTGGTTATATTTCATAACTGTCTTCTTCAAGACAGTTATCCCCTCTCTCTTCAAAGATAACTGTGGAGATGAATGAAAATCCAAATTTCATTCACCCTTCCATCGTACTCGAATGGGGGGAATGCTTATTTAGCGCTCTGCAGTCATAGGGAAAGTGAGGGTTCCCCTCCAGTATCTAAAACCCTCAACAAATCACAAACCCCCTTCTGTGCAATCGGTCGTAATGGCAAGCCTTCAGTCGATCATTTCTTCAATACACTTTCACCCCTCAATGGCTTTTCTGCGCAGAATACAACTGTATTTGCACCGCTGGGAGAATCGATCCTTGGTCATTCATCACCGTGGAATGTAAAGAACCAGGGTCTCCACAGCTTAGGAGATCAGCGATTACCCAAGCGAAGGCCCAGCACAAAGCGCCGCAAAAAAAAATGAGCCGCCTTGAGACCGCTGGATTATCTATAAGGAGGGACGCACCAGCAAAGAACTCCAAACGAATCTCGTACCCCTCTCCTTGCTCGATAATGTTGCACGCAGGGCATTCAATGGATTTACAGGAAGGGGCCTGGGACGAGCTCCATGTGACCGTCACACGTGCAGGGAGAGCAGCAACACCAGATATAAAACATATCTTCACGCTCCAAGTCAGGAAAGGTAAAACTCATAATCTACGCTCGTGCACCAAAAGAAATAACTTGACCCTCCACGCTACTGAAAAACTACTCCCACTTCCACGCTCTGATACCAATGTTAGCACAAGAGCAATGTAAAATAATGTTTGAATGATCTATTGAATGTACGAGGGGGTGAATAAATACATAGTGAAAATGGTTAGGAGGTGTAACACAGCTTTGTACTAAACTAACCAATAAACAATGTATTAAATATGCCAACAACTTCTATCACCGATGTGGGTGTTGGCCACTCAAGAATGGATTGAATCTTGGAGGGATCTACCGAGATACCCTCACTTGAAGTGATGTGACCCAAATACTAATTTTGACTCAAAGAAACTGCACTTCTCTAAGTTCCCAAAAAGATTTATATCTCTCAAAACATGTAGTACCTATTTCAAATGCTCCTCATTTTCCTCCTCAGAATGAGAATAGATCAATATATCATCTAGAAACACCAAGACAAAATGGTCCAAGAAGGTCCTAAAACCCCATTCATGAGGCTCATGAAAACAACTGGGGCATTGGTCAAACCAAAAGGTACAACAGTGAACTCATAATGCCCATAATGAGTGTGGAAATCTATTTTGTGAATATTTACATCTCTAATGTGCAAAATCATGATATCCTGACTTGAGATCAATCTTGGAGAACACTCTCTCCCTCATTTGATCAAATAAGTCATCAATCCTCGGAAGTGGATAACGGTTCTTAATTGTGACCTTATTAAGCTTCCTAAAATCAACACAAATCTTGAAAGAACCATTCTTTTTATCAATAAAAATAAATTATGACCCCATGGAGACACACTTTGGGAGAATATTACCCTTCTCTAATAAATCCTCTTGTTGTCTCTTGAGCTCATGAAGCTCTAGAGTCATCATCCGATAAGATGACCTAGAAACTAGCGCTACTCCTAGTATTATGTCTATGGTGAAATACAACTCTCTAAGGGATGGTAACCCAAGAAGCTTGCTCGGAAACACATATGAAAACTCCATCAATACTACATACTCATCTAGAGGTGAGTGATCTGATTTACTCTCTGATCGATCATTGATCGTAATCGCAAACAACTAACAACACTTGTAATGCTTTGCTTGACTTTCTTAGCCGAGATGTTATGCAAGGAGATAGGTCTCTGCATCACGAAGATAGAAACTAAGTTCCCAAGGTCATCCTGACACTCAATGATCTTACTACTATAGTCTATTGTTGATAATTTTTGCACTCGTACAAAAATGGGCAACTCAAAACTTCATTACGATGGATGGCATTGGTGAAATGAACCTAAGATAGGGGAGGTTCTTTCAGTTTAATATTTGTTCTGTTGGATTAATTAATGACTACATGTAATTTGCAGCTATGTGTGCTTTATTACAAAACGTAACAAATCACATAGTCTACAATTTCATGTTTGTCTCTAGCAAAAAGAACACAAGGGCCCCGAAGGACAGATGTGTTATCTTGATGAAGACAGAAAATATAGAATAGATGAAATGTTAAGTTTTGGAACAACAACCAAGGTTGCAGATTACAGCAATCAAAGTTCATTACTAAGGTTACATGTATTTTAAAGTTCTTTCCTTCATGATTAAATACATTCAATTATGTTATTGAGTTGTTTAATTCATTATACAATCCATATACAAATTTTAAATGTAAAAGGAAGTAAAAACTTAGTTTCAAAATTCAATGTTTTATTCATAAGGAATTTTAAATGTTTCCCACACAATCCATGGGATGTGACTCAAGTAAACATCATAAATACTGAAATAGAAGGTGCATGTGCATGAAAATAAAAGCAAAAGAATATGAAGGAATCCATCATTTCCTTATTTCTTTTGTCTTGTTGCTCCATCTTCACTCCAGATTTTGCTCCATCTTCATCCTTTCTATTCAACATTGCACTGTACCTAAAAGACAAATAGAGAGGAGACTTTTAGTCACGAGCTTAGAATTAAATCATGTTCTTGCACGCTTTATCTTCATGCAAATGAATCTCCTGATATCAGGAGGTATGACTACATAAAAGTTAACAGTACATTAATGCAACATATTCAGATTTGAAAAGTACTATCTAGTAGAATCTCATGGTATTCACATGAATCATGACAGAGAAGGAAAGAAAGAGAAAGAAAGTCACTATGGAACATAAGAGAGGCCAAAAATCCTAATGTTTTCTAACTAGTTTGTTTAAGTGTGTAGGTACAGGTTGCAAGAAAAAATAAAATTCATGATTTAAATTTTGCACAAATAGTATTCAAGGCTACAAGGAGAAATCCATTCATCTCATTGCACAATGATCAAAGTACAAAAGTACAAGTGTTCAAGCTGCTACCACTCAACTATAGAAGTAAAGTACAAAATTCAAATAAAAGATCTTGATTCAGTACTGAGGCATGATTGAAAATAGAAATAGCTTAACATAGTTTACTTTACTTTACAAAAGGAAGGAATCTATAGGGTTACTTCATGATAAGAACAAGAAAATATATAAGTTATAACTTTACGAAGCTTCATGGAACATTCACACAAAAAAAATATCTAGATTCGGTTCAAATCGCAAAATATAACTTCTAGATTTTTTTGGAATATTTCGAAAGCGTCGGAAGATACGGTGTAGAATCAAGACAACCAAAAGGTTATGAGAAGATCAAGTACATTTTTAGATCTCTTCCTTAATAATAACGTGAAAGAATCAAGGCTAAAACACAAATGCTTCAGGAGAATACCAAAAACTAAATCATATATTATAGTAACTTGGAGAAAAAGGGAGAGAATACATTGTATAGTCAAAGCTATAGATTCAGATGAATGCAAGTTACTTCATGATAAAGAAAAGCTTTAGTTACAGTACAACTAAGGATGCAGAGGGTAATTCATGATGAAGAGATAAAGTACACAATGAAACCAACTCAATGTGCAGCTACAAGATCAACTTTAGAGAATCATGACATCACAAGGAACAAACTTCCATAGTCTCAAGAAATAGGTACAAGACCACCTGATCAAAAGTGCAAATCTAGAATGAAGGATCACTAATCTTCAACCATTAAATCAAAGAACATTCCAGAACACAAAGAATAGAGGGTTCAAGCTTATATCTATTAAAGTACATCTACAATTTTCAGATACATAATGGAAGATTGACTATCAATATTTAGAATGAAGTGCTTATAAATGAAAGGGAAAAGTATAGATCAAGAATGCACTGAAAAGACAACTACTACAAGGACAATGTGTCGATCTAGAATTTATGAGCTATACATGAAACAAATAGATTAAACAACCACATGAGCAATATGGATCGAATGTCAAAGTATAACCTTAAACATTTCAGAAATCTTCATCAAACTTTGAAGTATGCCACTAGCTTCTGAAAATAGAACTCAGGGAACAAGTATAAATGTCAAAATGAAAGGCAATCTCATTAAAGCAGAATGTTCACACTAGTTGCTAACTGAGTCATTTATCTTTACTTGTTTTTCAAAAGTGGCATCATCTTTCTTAAAGTATGAATGATTGAAATACACATACTTAAAGGTAAAAATACATATATTTAGATTACATTTACACATCAAGGTTTTCGAAAATACATTGAGCACTACAATAAACACGAAACTCATTACCAATCTAGGAAATGAAGGAAAGGGGGCTAAGTAACTGTAAGTCTACAATGAATACCCATTACAGTCAAGTTATAGAAAGACAACTACAATTAGAAAAGAACGAACCAAGCTCGTGTTCTAAATAACAGGGAAAGTAAGAGTTTCCCAAGTGTAAAATAAGAAATGATAGATTCAGTCTTTAAAGATGGAACCCTATGAATCAGAATGGTGACTCAGAGGATCTAGAAGAAGAACTCGATACTGGCTCGAAACACAGATGATAATGCTTGTATAAATCAATACAAACGAATATACAAGGACATAAAAATAGAGCTAGAATAATGAATGCTAGAGCTTAGGAACAACTATATTGGTGGCTAGTTTGATACATGAAATATAAAACTACGCAAAACAACTAACCCAACTTGTGTAAGAATCAAAATGGCACCCAAATACACATAACCAGAGCTCAAAGGTAGTATAAACTGAAACCCTAATTCAGTTTTCAAAAGAGATTTAGAAATGAGAAAATTCAAGTTCAAAACGACCCATAATGTTATCTAGTTCAAGCACATAGGAAAATAATGACTCGAATTTGGGAAATGAAAGTGCAAGGAAGATTCACATCAACACTAGAAATCTATAAGAGAAACACCCCAAATCTAGGTCACAAAATGAAAGTAGTTTACCTTTATAAAACCATGTCCAACAAGGTAAACCTTGAACCATGATCATTATGTATAGCTTCAAAAATAGTGGTCATGGAAAAGTTCACACAATAGATCAAAATCCAATAAGATTGGTAATATAGAAACCCACAAAGAGGTTAAGAGATCAACATTTATAATTCCAATAAATAGAAAAAGGGAGCTCCACTTACCAGAAGAAACATGGCCATAAGACCTCGTAGAGATGCTCTAAATATTAAGCACAATAATCAAGTAGAAAGTTTTCAAAATTATCAAATGGTGGTCACGTTTCTCACCTCCCTAGTAGGGAGGATTTTAAAAGAATAAGATCTCAGAAACAACCACAAATTCAAAGTATAGCTCAAGAAGAGAAAAATGGCAGAGAGATGCAAGTATTCAAAGTTACATAGCCTCATAGAGTTCAAAAATGTAAATTTAAAAGCACTTAGAAAATCAAATATAATCAAAAGGGAGGCATACTTATGAAATATGAATACCCATTGATGATAGAGCTGAAAGCATCTAATTACCAGGATTACAAAGGAGAAACTTTGTTCTTTCAACAACCATTTCAAGGTTATTCATATTTCTTGTCAAAAATATTTTCATTCAATAGGAGAAACAAGAACTCACTGTTCAGGCTTGAGGTTTTGAATCCCTTAAAACATCTTTAGTTGAAAAATAACAAAGAATTCCCACAACAAGGTCCAAGCTCAAAATGCCAGAATAGAAGAAGAGGTAGAAAATAAAATATTCTAAATTATTAGTGCATTTTGAAACCAAATGGACTAAAACAAGAAATTGTAGTGCTTAAAGATGATAATAACTTACTTTCTTCATCAAACAAAGGATACAAATATCACAAAAATGGTGGGAATCTCCTAAATATCTTGCATAAGACATTTGAAGAGTAGAAAGGATAGAAATATGTAATTATTTATACTCATAGAGCTTCATATAATGACAAAATGCATGTATAGTGCCTTCGAATAGCCAAAGATCATGCTCAGAAAGATGAAGCAGAGAGCTTGAAAGAAGTTCAATGGTGGCCACTTCAAAAGATCACGAAAAAACTCAAAACATCAACAATGGCCGAATCCAAATACATGCATGCACAGAGCTTCACATGCCTCCCACAGAGAATAATAGAGCCATTTTACAGAGTTTTTGAGCTCAAAATAATAGAGAAACAACATCACAAAAAAAATTCCAGGTCTTTGCCCTAAAATTTCCAAATACAAATAAATCAAAATGGTATAGCTCGAGTATTATTTACTCACCCAAATAACTTCAGTAAAACCTAACTCAACTAGTGAGTTACAGATCGATGGTGCAAATATTGAAGTATGAAATCAAACGACTAGGGTTCCAAACCACTATGCCAGACAGGGTTAAAAGATCCATGGTGGGAAATATCATAGTACACAAGATCAACATCCACAGAGAAGTCATCAAGATCAATGCAAACCCATAAATATCAATGGTGTGAAATCAAAAATTACATGAGATCAATGACTATAAAATGTTCACCAAATTTGAAGCAAATGCAAAACACAACCACATTCACCAACCATATTAATTATAAGTTCAAAACCCTAACCGAGGGTATAGAAGGATCGATGCTCGAAGGTCACACAGGATAGAGATAAAGGGTCTTCATCAAAAGTAAACAACTTGACCATGGTTTGTTATAACCTAACTTCAGTTACCAAATTAAACATTTCCACCGACAAACATTCCAAGGGTTGATTCATTGTAGAAGGGGGCCAACCCCAATGATTTAATAATTATTATTTTCTTGACCTTCTAAGGTCTAAACTATGATGCCACATACATGCCTCAAAATGCTGAAAACATTATGTTATTTGCAATGATGTCTAAATATATAATCAAAAGATGCCAAAGACTAAGGTTTTCAAATCTTAATATTTGCAAAAGGGGGCAAACAAATTATGTGCCATGTAAATCAAAAGCCCCACATCATAACCAATGATATATATCCTAAGGTTAAGAATATTTCTTACCTTAAAACTTACAAAATTACCTTAATATTGCCTAAGGAACCTCATACAAGAAGAAGAGGATGTCAAAATTCCTTGATTGATCATCTTACCTTGCTGTAAATTTAGTAAATTCTACATAATATTAGTGTGCATGCTTATCTTAACAGTATTGTTGTGAATATTTCCCTCAATACATCAAGTGTTTTTCCTTAATACTCTACTAAAAACTATTGGTTTGTGCATCCAGAATCCATTCTCAAATATTTGTGCATGTACTCAGTCAAAGCCCTCAATAAGTTTGGTGTATCACCCTAGTTTTCAATTCATTTATAGTCATCTTTTTACCCTCAAAACCCAAAAAATTAGTTTAGGATACATCAAGAAGGAACAACTTGATACCAAAGACTCACCTCAACAATAGTTATACCCACAAACCTGAGGTGTTTCTATTGTATCTAGGAAAGAGAGAGATCTAGAGCAAGCTTAGAACCCCTAAAGTCATATCTCTATAGGGTGCACTTTCAAGAGATAACATCTACTTTGGCATGATGAGACTCAAGCTAATCCATACCAAAAAAAAACCTCGTAGGATCCTAAAGGTAACACTTGAAGGTCTAAGGTAGTGGAGAATACACCAAAATTGAGTATACAACTCTCCACATATGTATCCACAATGAGTTAGTCCCTAAAAGCCAACTTGACCTACCAACTATTTGGTTGCCTATCCACCACTAGCCCACACTAGTCCATAATAAATGGTTATATAAATGAATATGATGCACTTGAATCACAAATAACTAAGACATAAATACACCTGATAATACCTTTCATCTCAATAACCATGACCACTTTCCGAGGAGAATAGGTCTCAGTCTCTTCTTCCACTATCTCGCTTAGAGATAGGATCTCTCTATCTATCAATGGTGGTGGATTTGTGTGGACACATACACACATAATGATCATGGAACCCACAAATGAAACATCCTACTCCACCTCTCTGAGAAGGGGTCCCTCATATACTCTGATGTACCGAACCCGCTATCCCGACCCTAGAAGACTATTGAGTGTGGGTTGGTTGTACCTATTGGGTTCCCTATCTCATGTCTCTACCCACTCCAAAACCTCCTCGAACTTTTCCTCTCTACATTGTCTGCTTCTTCCTAGTCCTCTCCGCTACTAATGAGTGGGGTCTTTGTGATTATTGTTGTGTGTGAGGTATAGGTCTCGAGACTAAATGTGGAGCCTTATATCCTCATCTAAGGGGTGGTGCTATACCCCATGCTTTATGATCCTGAAATGACTACATCTTCTTTTCAAAACTTACCCCTATTCATATATCTTTGATCTTGGGGCTTGTTCCTATTCTCCTCATCTATGTAGGCATTCTCTACGACCTTCTCAAGTGTGAAGGAGATAACATCTTGAAGGCCCACACTATATCTACATTCAGGTCCCCGATAAACCTCATTAAATTATAATTTATTATCTTGCAGGATAATCCACATATTACAAAAATCCAGAAATTAGATCTCATACTTGTGTAACCTTACCTAAACCATGTTGGAGATCATGGAACTTTTGATCCTCTTCTTAAAAAGTGTTTAGACATGTAATAGTCTCTAAATCCCTTCTTAAATAGCTCAAAGTCACTTTATCTCGGAGATTTCTCTCCTCATTCCTCCACCATTTGAATTTTATGTCACGGAAGAGGTGTATCATGAACCTAGCCTTGACATTTCTCTCATATGAGTGTAATCTAGAGTAGCTTTCGATGATCAAGATCCGTGACTTGGCCCCAAATTAATCTGAGGTGCCACTGTAAGTAGGTGGTTGTGTTATCACCGAATCACAACACCCTAATGTTTACACATGTGCATATACTTGAATTCATGGTGTGATCGGACAACATGGGTACTATCTCTAAGTTGTGGGAATTTCTACTTGAGATAGACCTCTAGAGAAAGTTGGTTCTTGCTTGTAAACTACCCGCCACAATCTAATCTAATGCGGAAAAAATTATCTTTCCTAAACTAAATTTCCAAGGGACCAAGGAGAGATAATGCATGAAAATGAAAGCGTACACTAAAGCGGTGATACACTAGAAAAGGAGGGTGTGAGAGTAATCTTCCAATGTGTGAAAAATAGAAGTAAAATGCATACTAGAAGGGGTAATAACAGCTCTTCACGATCTGGAAAATGCATTCACAACAATATTTCATACATGCACAATAATAATGAGTCCTTACAAGAGAATAAAAATAGACACAATATTCTTGTAATGAAGGTTGAAAGGGGCAAGAAGAATGTAAATAAACATAGTAGGGAAGATGCATCCACAAACTTGTATTTTATTGCTTCATGATATGCACAGCTTCAATATATTACAAGATGAGACCTAGATCACAATGCAAGGAGTCCACTTCAAGGGCCTGCAACACATTGGTTTCAAAATCAATTTTGACAGAGCTTTGCTACAACAAAACTACCTATTTTTTTACAATAAGCCTAACACTCCAATTTATAGAAGAATGAGAAGAGAGAGAGAGGGGAAAATGGAAATCTGGAAATCTATCCTTCAACCATTTGTAAGAGAAATTAAATGGAGTGAGATGATTGTATGCTACTTGCAAAAGGCTCCCCATGCTGTCCCAAGTGTTGCAGCAAAGAAAGAATGATGACCATGCCTCTTAATTGCACTCCCAACTACCAAATAAAACACTATCATGAACCCGGCCACGTTTTATGAAAAATTTCCATCAATTTCTCATCAAATCCCAAATTTCTTGACTATTGTGTGTTGGGATTGGAGCCATGATTCCAATGGTACCATTTTTGTTTGATTTCATTTAGAAATACAAAAGTTATGGCCTTCTAAGTGTGAGCAACTATTTTGGGTTTGCTAGGCATTTGACGGGAATGAGAATTAATTGATTGGAGCTGAATATGTTTATTTTATTTTAATATATCTACCCTCATCAAAATTAAGAAAGAATATGTTTATTTTATTTGATGGGAACGAGTATTAATTGACTGGAGCATTAATTGTGATGCGAGAGGATGTCGTACTCATTCTAGAAAGTCTAATTTTATGAAAATCAGATCTCAGAGTCAAAAGTTATGGCCGTTTGAAGTTCGAGAGGTCAAACATTGACTTTTCTCTTCATTGGAGCTATTTCGGAAAAATCGGGTCCACATGTCTCGGCTATCTTAGACAAAAATTTCTGCATTGCCTGATTTGGGCTTCCTTATCCCGTGTGTGTCCACCATTGACTAGGCTATGAGATTCGTTAACCTCCACATTCTCCACAACATATGGTTCCTTTTGAGGCCTTTTCACCTTTGTGCATCCCGTGCATACTTTTTCCCAATCGTCCTAGACACATTTCTTCGTGCCACCCGTAATGCACTAACTTGCGAAAAAATCATCTTTTCACGTCCCGCACATACCTACATCCCAACTATCCCGTGGACCACCTAGGACAAAAATTTCTGACTTCACCGATTTCCCTTTGACTTTGGCATGTTTAGGAATGTGCACCCCACTTGTCCCTATTGAACTTATGCGTTCTGGGACACAGAAATCCGATTTAGCTGATTAGTTTGTATTTCAGCTCCAAACCCGTATGGTGAACCTTTGTATGATCACGCACCTCCAGACCCGCAATGCATTAAAACAAGCCTATGACTTCAATTTTTGGATTTTTCAATTTTTCTAACTTGTTGGATTTTTCCCTTGGATGGGGAGTTAGAGAGAAGCCAAAGGGACCCCCAAAACATGATTTTGGGCCTTGAATCAATTCTACTTGCTCGGACTGAAGAATTTGATGTATGTTATCAAAATTACCTCGAGGGGTGAATTTTGGATAACAGGTTGTAGACAAAGGAGATCCCTAATCACACCGCCTATGTTGTGATCTTGATGCGATATTATAACCATGCTCTCAATCGGGAGACTATGGTAATCCCTCACGAAATGGTCCCTCGATCTGCCGTGAGAGTGGCTCACGAAGAGATGCCACTCTATCAAGGTGAACGGAGGGGCTACGGGACATCTCTAGTCTCTGAGTGTCATGTTGCTTGGGCTCTGAGCATACACCCTCATTTGGTGGTGTATCCTCTTACGGATGGTCAATCTCCTCTCTTAGATCTTGTTGTGGAAAGAGACGCTACTCTAGCACCCCCATCATCTGTTGTAGCACCTCTAATATCTTTGGTCCTAAATTAGGGGCACATTGCTTAGAGTGTAGGGGACATACATCCCAAATCCCAGATCTAACTAAGTCTCGTACCTCGTGCAAGCATCCTAAGTGTAAGAGGAAAGGAAAATTTATGAGTTTGTATAAGGTAGTGGAAACGATTTAAAATATTTTCATTTATTTATTTAACCATAAGTAATTTGTTGTTAAAATTACCCAGAGCATTCGGTGTAGTAACTTTTGTGCTTAGATACTAGATGTAGTGCCCCATATTTGGCACGACCAAAACCAATCACAAACACCTAAAATTTCTGCTATATTTTTTCTAAACCTATTAGACAACAACTAATTAAATTTCCCTAATGGTTATCGGCTAGGTACACCCTTAGCCCACATTTAATTTATTTGATTTAATTTCGAATTTGATATGAAATTTCCCTTAGTGATTATTTCAAAATCATCCCCATTAATATAATTATTTATTTAACCATATCATTCATGACATATTGATTTCTTTTAATTTTCACCATGACCCTAGTTTGAGTTTCATAAGCACCATATATCTTTAGTTCACACTACCCATTTAATTAATTCACCCTACACATTAATTATTTCACCCCACCCTTCCCATTAATTCATTTTAAATCCCAAAACTTAAAGGTAGAAAGTTTACTTTGGGCTCTTGGATCAAATGAATTTAAGCCCTAAATCATAGGGATTTTTGAAAGCCCTAATCCTCCACTATATGCCTTCTTTTCTTTTCTTTTTCATTATTTTTTTGTTTTTCTTTTGCATGTGTGGTTTTGTAAGAAGGATGAAGGAGGAAGGGGATGCTATGGAGAGGATTGGTTCTTCCTCTCATGGAAGAAGGGATTTTTATAATCTTGGGGTTATCTTCCCCATCTGGTGTTTTATTATTATTTTTCTTATTTCTTTGCAATAACTAGAGATAAACCCTATGGTTTGAGAGAGAGAGAGAGAGAGAGAGAGAGAGAGAGAGAGAGAGAGAGAGCTTATATTTTATAGGTACTAAAGTAAGTTGAAGCCACCGTAAGCAAGGAAGGTAGAAGAGATTAAACATGGCGCCACGACCACAAAGGGGGTTGTTACATGTGGGTTGGAAATTGTGGCCATGGCGAGGGCACTTTGGGAGATATAAGGGGTGACGTGAGTGGTATGGTCATAGCCACACCACAGTGGATTGTGGTGTGGCTACAACCACACCACTATATAAACATACATTGAGATGGATTAGGGAATAGGATGTGACCTTCCTCTTCCTGTCGATGTTTGGTTTATATAGTGGTGTGGTCATATCCAAACCATAGTCCATTATGGTGTGGGTATGGCCACACCACTCACGTTGCCACCTTATATCTCTCAAGCACCCCACTGCCATGGCCATAGTGGCCAACCCACCACTAGGGCGCCATGCTTAATGTCTGTCACCTTCCTTGCACTACATTGCTTCACCTACTTTAGAACCTATAAAATATAAGTTGTGTGTGTGTGTGTGTGTGTGTGTGTGTGTGTGTGTGTGTGTGTGTGTGTGTGTGTATACAAAGATATACATACATACATACACTCTCAAACAAGAGGTTTTATCTCTTGTTGTTGTAAAAAATAATAAAAATAATAATGAAACCCCGGATGGGGAAGTTAGCCCCAAGATTATAAAAAAAAATCCCTTCTTCCATGATAGGAAGCACTAATTTTCTCCATATCCTAATCCTTCCTCTTTCATCCTTCTCCCGAATATCATGTGAAAAATAAAAAACAAAACAAATAATGAAAAAGAAAAGAAAAGAAAGCATATAGTGAAGGATTAGGTATTTCAAAAATTCCTAGGATCTAGGGCTTGGATTCATTTTATCCAAGGGCCTAAAAAAACCTTCCATCTTTACATTTTGGGATTTAAAATGACTTAAAGGGAAGGTGTGGGGTGAATTAATTAATGGGTGGGGTGAGTTAATTAAATGGGTAGGGTGAACTAAAGCAATGGGGAGCCTAGGAAACTCAAACTAGGGTCATGGTGAAAATTAAAAGAAAATAATATGTCATTCATGATATGGTTAAATAAATAATTATTTTAATGGGGATGATTTTGAAATAATCGGCAAGATACATTAGATATCAAATTAGCATTTAAATTAAATAAATTAAATTGGGGCTAAGGGTGCACCCTAAACCAACAACACTTATAGGAAATTAAATAACATTAATAAACATGTTATAAAAAAAATTATCGTAAATTTTAGGTGTTTATGATTGGTTTTTGTCATGCAATGTATGAGGCACTACATCTTTATATACACATATATAAATACCCTTCAATACAAAGAATGTATTAAGGAAGAAAATAATTTCTCGAGTTTGGACATTTTTCTCTCACATTTATTCATATTTTGTATATAAGAAATTATATACTAATATGTGTGTGTGTGTGTGTATAATACATATATACATATATGTATATATACATATATATACATGTATATACATGTGTGTGTGTGTGTGTGTGTGTGTGAATAAGGAGACATTCTTTTAAATCTGCTTTACATATTTTTACAGAAATAATAAAAATGAAATCCACCATATAGTTTTCATTGGATTAAAATCTTCATTCTTATATAAAATTAATTTATTTTTAACAAAATCAACTCATAAAATACAATATGATCAAGTACTAATTAGGATCAAGTACTTGGCTCAAAGCACAATATGAATTCCTTTTTTTTTGAAGAGAAAATTCCCAATGGATCTATCTTTTGCAACAACTTGCTTCAAATTAGACACATCCTTGCTAAATCTTGTATATGGTAAGTAGGAAATGGTTAGGATATACAATTTTGGCAAGACAACTAGACTGATTTTAGACTGAGTGAAAAATTTGGTTCCATCAAAGACAATCTAAGTGATAAATATGGGAATAAAGTAAAATATTACATCGACTTAGATGGAAACAAGAGAACTTGGAATCCACTCAAAGTGATAGGGAAAATTTAAAACATGTTGTATCCTCTCTGTAAAAATAGCTTGCACTCATCCCTCTTAATTAAAAGGATTATAAGGATGAGCTTATTTGGGTTAATTATTTTGATGGGGACTATACTGTCAAATTAAGCTACAATGCATTCTTTGAAAATGTTCAATGTGATATAAACTGGAGTAAAATTTGGATTCCTGAGTTAACCCCAAAATTTAATTTCTTTCTATGGCTGGTGTTAAAAGGAAATATTCTCACTAATGATAACCTAATCAAAAATGGTTTCATTATGCCTAACATATGTTGCATGTGCAAAAAGGAGGTTGAAGACATCAAACATCTACTTTTGCATTGTGAATATGCCTCAAAGGTTTGGAGCCTCATTTTTTTAATTTTAATCTACATTGGACTCTTCCTAATACCTTCTTAGACCTTGGAATAGTGGGATCCATCATATAAGCTTTGCATGGTAAGAAGATTATGGAATTTGGTCTTGCTTCATACCATTTGGAGACTGTGGAAAATAAGGAATGAAATAATCTTCATGGACAACAAATAGGTATGTAACAAGATCTTTAAGGAAATAATTATTATTTTCAAAGACAATATAGAAAGGTTTAGGCCTCCAAAAAATAAACCATACCCCAAGGAAGAAGAACCTATTCTAACTACTTGGAAGATTGATATTGGCAATTCACATAGGAATGATCAAAACAACATTGACAGATCATTAGTCCATTGGATTCCACCACCCAACTTATGGTACAAGTTGAATTTTTATGGAGCATCTAAAGGAAATCCAGGGGCATCAAGAGGAGGAGGGTGATTAGGGATCATAAAGGCTATCTAGTTGTTGTATTTTCTGGGAAAATGGGCCATCAAACAAATCACTATGTTGAAGCCTTAGCAACATTATGGGGGATCAGGATAGCAAGAGATTGCAACATCTCTAATATTATAATTGAAGGGGACTCTATGAACATAATAAATCTTTTAAATCAAGCACAACCCCCTAGTTAGACCATTAGGGATTTCATCTATGAATCTACTGATATTTGTAAATCCTTTGCAAACTGCCAAATTATTCACTCCTATCATGAAGACAACAAAGTGGCAGATAGTCTTGCTAATTATGGAGTTAGTAATAAAATGCAAACTTGGTTTAATGATGAAATTATCCCTAGAAAGGTACACAATGACATCAAAAAGGATAAATATGAAATCTAAAATCAGCATTCAGAAGTCCTTCATCATTTTGGGGGTGATTAACATCTTACGCAAGGATAATAATAATCATCATCCTTCACACTTTTTCTAGGTCTACAAAGGCACTTTCAAGAAGAGATTTTGGGAAGAAACATTGCCATTTGGAACCAAAGAAACCAGTCTAGTAACATTAGCAAAAAATGGGTGGAGCTCCATGCCAAACCAAACCCATCCGAACCCTACTTGGAAGGATGACATGGCTCTATGGACTTATTTACAAATGGGTGGGGTCTCAAACCTCATTGAAAGAATGCAGGGCCATGATCAAGACATTTCTCTTCAATTCGCATCTGGGTGGAAGAAGAGAATGGTTGAATATGGTGAAATCAACATGAAAATCACTGAAGAGATAATTGTTGAAGTCATGGGGCTTAGCTTAGAAGGTGCTAGATTCTTCAATAAGAGGGTTGACAAGAAAATTGAAGCCAAGAAATTTCTAGAAGACGATGAAGATCTTGAGTTCGTTACTATAGGCATAAAAGTGGCTTCCATTCCAATGCCCTTCGATGAAATTACAAGGATGATTATCAGGTATGTCACTTTAGAAGGTAGATATGTGACAGTTCCTCTCAAACATCTGGTTTTCCTAAATCATTTTAGAAGGAATATACATATTTTCTTTCCATATTATCTCTTAAAATTCTGGAACACTCTATTATTTAGTTTCAAAATCACACCCGTGTCACCCCCCTCCATCAAGGCCTCATTATGTTGCTTAACCACCATTTCCTTTCCTAGCACCCTTTAATCCTCGTTGCCCTTGCCTCCCCTAACTATGGTCCTTCCACTACCCAACTAATCCTTAAGGATATAGGAAGAGCAGAACCAAAAACCCATTATGCCCTATCAATCATCCATTTCCCTCCCAAGGAAACCTTTGTACAAACAAATAAATTGAGTATGATAAAAACCTACAACACATTAGCACTCCACGATAGTGCCTGCTACGTAAAGGGAGGAAGCCCTATGAATAGAATTGTAAAAATGGAAAAGGAGGTTGGAGTTTTGAAAGAAGAGCTCAAACTAGTTTCCAAGAGAGAAGCCAAAAGGAAGCTGCAGAATGATCCTAGACTGGATAATGATCAGATCTTGAAAGTCTACAAGAAGCTCAATTCACTATATTACAGATTGGGAAATGAAAAAGGAAGACATGATTTCACCCTTTTTGTTCTCAAGGCTATTTATAACTTCATGGAGCAACATGTTAAAAGAATTTGCGTGCTCAGTGACATTCCTGCTACCATTTGGAAGTGGGACCAAAATGGGACTTGATTCTCTCACAGTTGGACAAGAAGGATCCCTCCCATGTCATTGGCCTAGAACTCTTCACCTCTTTGTAGAAGGTGAGGAAAAATATTGACAAAGTAGACAAGTGAAGAAGACTGTCCTTACTCTTGGTTTTCTATTTTTTTATGTTAGGATGTTGTTTGCATATTGCTTTGTTGTAGTTTTTAATTATTTGATACTTTTATATAGTTTCTCGAGATAATTATAATTGGCTACTCATGTATAATCTATATATTGATCCGAACTTGATGTATTAATTCCTTATCTAGGTTTTGAGGATATTTGTTATAGGGTATAGTCTCTTCAAAACTATTGACTACAATATCTTCTCAATATGACTTTTGAGTCTTGTTTGTAACAGGGTATAGTCCATTCAAAACTATTTACACCTAATAAAAAAACTCATAGAATACAATATTGGTGTAATTGTTTCAAAGGTAAAGAATAGATCAAATTCATTCACCCTATTGGCAAAAATGCAAAAGATTTCAAAGTAAGAGAAATATTTCACAACTAGCTTTATTGTTCTCTTATACCACAATATTCCATGAAAAATAAAGAGGAAATTTAATCTACCTCTACAAAATTCTTAAATAAATTCCACTCTCATGGTTTATAAAATAAGTGAGCAAGCATTTTAACAATATAATCTTCCTTTTTATACAAAACTAAAAGCTCTACTTTCATCTAACATTTTATTGCTATGAGATGTTTAGCAAAGCACACAAAATATGGTTTCTTCATGTCCATAACTTATATAAGTAAAAAAATCATTTGATAAACAAAATGAATATTAAGTAAGAACGTTTTTTTCCTCATTCTAATAAGAAAAAAATAGCGCAAAGATACTGATTCCATGTACTAATCATGACTTTTGTTCAAATCTTTAATCTAACCAAAAATAATGCAATATTTCCATCCCATAATTTAATCCTTACAATAATTCCATTCAAACATATAAAAGGAATACCCATATTTTCAATGAATCAATGTTTACAAAACATATAGAAAAGAAAGAATAGGAACTTATTACAACATGAACAAACAAGATTACCATATGCCAATATTCCTTCTCAAGAGAAGATAACATGAATCAACATTTACAAGTGCTTGATACAAGCTTCATCTCAAGATAGGTGAAAACATAACAATAATTACAACACCATTACAAGAGAAAAATAAAATACAAGAGGATAAGCCTCCCCAAAATGGGGAACAACATGTCAAAATTTCCAACTTTTCTTCACCAAACTCCAAGAGAAATCTGCAATTTTCCTCTCTAAGATAGGCTTCAATACACAAAGAATAAGGGCCCGGTTTCCTCCCAACCAAACAAAATCATCACATGCCATCTCCAAAAAATTGAGGACATGTTGGCCTCCCTCCAAACTCATGCAAGAAAGAGTAGCAATCCCCAAGAATGCACATGGAAAATTGGGACAAGGGTGACACTCACACACACAACGTTTTTACACACAACAAAAAAATAAATAAACATTATCACATGAGGAAAAACTCCATGTTTTCCTCTAAGGGGAAGACTGGCAAGAAGCCCATATAAAGAGAAAATGTGAACCAACCATAGGAACACTATACAAATCTCCAAAATGTCGTCATTATCTCTTCATTCAAAAATACCCTCCTTACCTCTCCTTCCCTATTAGAAATTAGTGTTCATAGTGTGAACATATGATTTAAATAATAGTATTATTTAATATTTCAATAATATGTGAGTGTGCGCAATTAGTTGTCATGCACAACTCATAGAGATAGGAATGTATGAGAATATCTTGGGATTGAGAGTAAGACTAGGGAATAAAGGAGATATTTGTTGATAAAATGATAAGACTTGATTCCATGATTTTATGAGAAAGAAATTGTATAAAATTCCCTCTCATATTTAATAGAAATTTCTCCATTCTACTTTCATTTTCTCTGTATTCTCTGTAATTTCCATTTCATGAGTTAATTTGATTTATTGTTGTTGAATTTATTTATGCAAATCTAGAGATTTAGCATCATCTAGTATCAGAGAAGGTTTCCTTTTGCAAGTGTAGAAGAAGAAAAGAAGAAGAAGATGGTTGAAGGAATCCTGTAAGAAAATTTCCAGTAGAAAACATCATAGTAAAAAGAACGCAGTTTACTCATATGACATCCAATTGATGTCTCATTTTTTTATGGAAAGATAAGAACAAGATGCACAATATTGCAATTTACATTAGCTTCAGATTTGTCTTATATCTATGCATAAAATTCTGTGTAAGTTGAGTGAAAGTTTTTGTTTTTTTAAAACAAACATTTGATAGATTGAATGTATCTAAAAACCTATATTCGAAATATTATGAAATTTATTGGGTTTGTTTAGTTAATATCTGGAAAATTTCTGTTAAAATTTTACAAAAACCTAGTTTCTAGTTTAAGAGAAAAGTGGAAATAAAAATAGGGATCTGAAAAAAAGTGGTGCATAATACATTTATGTAATTTTTTAATTGGACGCATTTTTACTTGCACATGACGTCCATAGTTAAGGGGTACATTATTAGTTGAATATGACACCCAAAAAAATTGTATAATGATCTTAAAAGCTATATTTGCTAACTAAGTAGCATCACCATGGAGGTTGGAGGCAATGGAGGAAGGAGGTGTTTTAGCAACCTCTCATCAGGCACCATCGATGAGGCCATAATATTGCTTTGGTGGCCATGTTTTTTCAGTTGTGTTCGATGTGTTTAATTTCAGCATGTGTGGTAGTAAATAAAGAACAAATGGATAATTCATGTTCATAGTAAGGAACATATTTTCCTATATTTTTTCTCTTTTGTAAATTGTGGATGAGGAAACGTGTACGTTACTATGAAAGTGGTTGGTGGTCCACTAGAAAACCAATTTGAGAGTTTGTGAATCTCTTAGAAAATCACATATAGAGTGGTTAATGGTTCCATTAGAAAACTTGTTGGAGTTGATGGTACTCTTTGAAAACCATCGTATTGTAGAACATGAGTACGTACTAGACAGAAATCACCCATGTTCACACTAAGGGGGTGAATGTTACGGAATTAGTTGTTCATAGTGTGAACATATGTTTTAAAATATTAGTATTATTTAATATTTTAAAAATATGTGAGTGTGCACAATTAGATGTGATGCAAAACTCATAGAGATAGGAATGTATGACATATCTTGGTATTGGGAGTAATAATAGGGAATAAAGGAGAGATTTGGGGATAAAATGATAAGAGTTGACTCCATGATTTTAGGAGCAAGAAATTGTATAAAATTCCCTCTCATATTCAATAGAAATTTCTCCATTCTACTTTCATTTTCTCTATATTTTTGTACTTTCCATTTCATGAGTTAATTTGATTTATTGTTGTTGAATTTATTTATGAAAATCTCAATATTTAGCATCATTCCCAAACACCAAGCCTCCTCATTGGAAGGAGTTTCAAACCATACATGGTTTCCTTGTCAAGGATGAAGAAGGGGGTTCAATACATATGAACAATCCTTATCCACATCAAAACCATAGGAGGTTCAAATAAAATGAATACCAGCATGGATTTCCCATCAAGCCATGTGGTGTAAGAGGAAAAATCCTCCCTCTTCCCCATACAATTCTAAAATTCCACCTCAAAAGTAGGATGGATTGGAAAAAAAAGAAATGAAAAATAGTCACACAATACACCCGCAACCCAACATGCAACAAACAAAGTTCAACAATCATTATTTCTCTTCACATTATACTATGGAAAAAAACAAGAGTATGAATCCTACCTCCAAAAAAAATTCAACTTCAAGAACAACAATCTTTCCCAAGCTCCAAGCTCTCCATATCCAATGGAAAACAATCACAAGTAAAAGTCCCAACCCCTCTCCATGAGGGAGTATAAAAAGAATAAAAAGTCACCAATCCTCACAAATGATAGGATGACATGTGTCACCAATATCATCTCCCAAAAAAATATTCCCAAAACCAAAAAGATTATAAAACAAAACATATTTTGGAGGTAATGTCCCAAATTCCGTAAAATGAAAATAAAACCAATACACTTCATCTTGTAAGAAATAAAAGAATCTACCATACTTACAATATGGTGACATGAGATGGGTCATATGGGAGGTAAAATACCATTTGACCAAGAATAGAACACCCCTACCCATAGGTAGGGTCCACGGGGCTCATTTCCATGAAAGGAGACCCCCAAAGTGAAAAGAGGTCCCTAAAATTTCCACATTTATCCCAAATTCGAGATTGGGCTAAGTGGCACAAGGGTAGAGGTGGTGGGGCCCACCCAAATGACAATTAGGTGGTCCCAAACCAAAAAAACATAATTAATTAACTTAAAACATAATTAACACATGTAGGGACCATTAGGTCCCTAAACTATCTCATCACAAGACTAAAACAATTTACAATTAACATAATTACAATTAGGAATCACCCATGGTGTCCCAAACACGAACATTCCACAAACATACAAGGCTACACATAATCATGCATTTCTAAGAATCGAAGCATTGACCACTTGTGCAACTCGAGATGCCACTCTAAAACACGCGTTCTCTTTTCTTCCACGATATATGCACACTCAATTCAGACATTAAACATACCTACTCGATAAAATGTATAAACTCAATAATATCTATACATCAACCAAGGATATTCATTCTATCTATACCCCAATTAGTTTAAGTATGAAATGAATAAGGACTAACCACATACATCTATTATAACTCAAGCAATGATAATCATCTATGAACTTACACGAAAACTGGGGCATGTCTAACCTAGAAACCTAGGTAGTTGCACAGGGCACACAAAAAGAGGGTGCCAAATTTTTTTAAAAAAATTCGGAGTGGCACTAACAGTCGGCTAAGGCGGCTAAGTCGGCTCAGGGTTTTTAAAATTTTACAAAAAATAATTGATATCAAACCGTATTTAAACATCCAGTTTGTCACTACACTGTACAGACTACAGTTTCAAATTAGTGAATCCTGATACGGTGATCGCTCAAGCCTCAGCTGACAGTGATGTTACAGTTAAATGTTTACAAATTACAATCAAATTGTAGACCTGTGTATTTTTCAATGAATCAGTGATCTATCATCTTCATCTATGCCGCCGCTTTATGATTGAAATCTTCAAATTTCAATACTTATAAGTTATAAGCCTCATTGGAATCTGAGTAGCTGAATGAGGCTAGGAGCCTCGTCCTTCACTACAGACTGCAGTCTAGCATCTGCAACTGCTCACTTGCTCAGCCCGCTGCCCGCCTGACTTTGGATTGGAGTCTTGACTCTTGGATAGTTGCACTCTGCCATCTTGGTCCGGCCCGTCCTTTGGAGAAGATTGAACATCGTGATTCTCATTCGTGCTCACAGTCTGTCACAGATAGTAGACTATAGTCACATGACACGATTGTATCCATCTTTTATTTTTGCAAATTACAATCCATGATTTTGCAGAAACATTACTTTAACCGTTGAGTTTCAACTTTCAACCTCGGCAGAAATTTGAGCTTTCAAGCCATGTAAATGTTGTAACTTGTTGCCTTGTAAAGTTGTATCCGGTCCTCCAGACTTCAGTTGGTCCAGACCACCTGGCCACCACTCCCTGGTGGGAGGAAGATTTCAAAATTCAATAGGCACCAATGACATATAGGTGGGTCGTTGGTCCCAAATGGGAGGGGGCACACGCTCGAGTACTCCACTAGGGTGCTCAAATACCTTAATTCGGCCCTACGAAAACATTCAATTATCCATTATAAATCAATGATATCAAAGTATACAACAAAACCATATGTCCATCCATCATACATGAAATAAAACTAAGCGTACCACAACCTAATTATATCCAAAATCTTACAATGCAAGAACAAAGATAATGATCCATAATACTAGCTTGCGCTACATGCCCAAATCACCACAAGTTTCATCAATGATCCATAATGAAACCATATATTATCTAAATAATGCTAAAATCTATGTCCATCATAAAATAAAAGAAAGGATAAAAAAATAACTATTACAAGAAGAAGTGGGCACCGCACATCCAAGTGAAATAATTTAGGTTGATAGTAAATAAAAGGGTATATTAACTTCCAAGTGTATTGGGCCCAGGAAAAAATAGATCAAGTGTTTGAAGGTTTATAGATTAAACAACAAGTAGGAAAACCTCTCTGGGTCGTACCAACATGAAACTATCTTTCTCCCATAGGGAATTCTCGATAAACTAAGCACCTCAAAAATGAGAAATTTTGGGATCAAGATTAGTCTAAAAATATTGTCGATGTCAAGAAATCAAAATTTGAGGGGAGGAACTAAAAATTGACCAATTCTTTGAATTTCCAATAATAAAGAAAACGGACTAAGAACTTTATCCAAACTATTTGTAAAGTAATTCTTGAAAGGCATGTCACAATTCGATTGCCAATATCTTTTCTTAGCCATGAGTAGTTTTAGTCTCAACATTCTTATCATAATACCTTGTAAAGCTATGTAGCTGAGTACTATGTATGATGATATATATTATATATATATATGACACTAAAAAAATTAATTTTTTGGAAGATATTAAATTGAGTCCAATCGGAGAAGAGATAACAACATGCATGTTATAACCATGTTTCATAAAATTTGAAGGATTCTGATGCAAAGAGTCTATAAAAGAAGATTACTTGTACTATTATGAATAAGAGACCACTAGATGTGATTATAATTATATGAAGCTCCACAACAAAACCAATTTCCAACATCTTGGAGAATTGGATATATGGCCTTAAAATATTTGTGCATGCTACTAGCAATGAAAATATCCATTAGTCTTGATGGAGGCCATGTCTACCTGTAATAAATGAATATTGATATTCTTCTATATTTTCTTGTAATAAGGAAATATTTGAACATTTAATGAAGAGGAAATATTTTCCAAGCCTCAAAACTACCAATATATAGAAAGCTAAATTTTTGGTACAAGACTAGGTAATTACTTTGGTTATAGTGTATTTATCTATATCAATTCTTCGCTTAAATTAGGATCTTATTGTTTGTTTTTCTTTTTTCATTCCAGTGTTGAGTTGTATCTAAATTTTATTTCTTAAAACCTTTGACATTATTTTCCTCTGTGATTTTCATTTTCTACCCTATTTCTCATTTTGTTTCTCTATTGATCTCTCTTCTAGTATTCTCTCTCCTTTATATTTTTACTATAGTATTAGGTGGTGTCCATTTCCATATGGTACAACAAAGAGTCATAGAATTTTTATAATTCTTTAAGGTTTGTGTGTGTAGTTTTCATATTTAATTTATTTTATGTTCCATCATGCCACCAATAGGGTCATAATTTTAATTCATTAACTCGAAAAATACATCACTTCAAGATTGCACGTAAGGGTCAAATGTAGTCTAAATTTTTATATGAAAATTCATGCTTTGCAAGTAATATTGAGGTTGTAATAGCACATGATTTTATTGTTTCCATAACCATCCATGTTTCATAAGTTAAATTGATTCATATAGAGAACAATCTAGCACCTACTAGTTGTTGCATGCATAAAAAATAAGGGTTGGGAGAGTTTCATACACATGATTAATTATTTATTTGCATAAAATTTTGATAGTTTTTTAATATGTGAAGGGTCTATATAATAATGAAGGGATAACACATACCCCCATTAATATCTTGTTAGCATACGTTGCATAGTTCATATTTTAGGAGTGTTTGTTCTGTTTTATCCCTTTATTTTCTCTTCCTTGGTGTATTCCATTATTCTCTCTCCTTCATCCAAATCTTCCTCCTTTAGTTTAGGGGAATGTAGTTGATTATTTCTCCTATATATGTACGTACTTCTTCATAATAAAATAAGTGTGTGTAGAGTACTTCACTCCACATTCTTCTCTCCTATCTACCTCCTACATTTTGGTATTTGAGTGACAAATAGTCCTCTGGCCTATGGAAAATAGAAGAAAACAAGGAAACAATGGCTTGCATGGTGGAGGAAATAGCATACTACGTGGTGGAGGAAATAGCATACTGCGTGGTGGAGAAATAGTGGCCTGCAATTTTTTTTCTTGTCTTTTTGCTTTGTCCGGCGTGGACTTTTTCTTATTTTGACACCTACTTTGACACCTGCGTGGAGGAATTGGAGTGGCCTGAAGCCACTGGAATGTGCGTGGAAGTATAAAATTAGTCCTGTTGCTGCTGCTATGTGGAAGGAGTCCTGGTGCTGCGTGAAAGAAAAAAAATGTGGAAGAATCCACTTGTTTTTTATGTCTTTTGTCTTATGTACTGCAGCAAATACAAAACAAGATCTACATGAAAAGACAAGTAGAGACATTCACCTGCATACGTGGAAGAATTTGTATTCTTTCTGCATGGAAAGTCTTTTAGTGTTGTTTTTTTTAATATAAAGTTGCTACTTGAAAAGCTGCGTGGAATGCCAAAATTTCAATACAAAAGCTCAGCGTGACCTGAAGAAAAAATATTGCACCAGCAATTTTAACGTGGTTGATATTATTATATGGACGTGTGGAATTATAATTTCAGCCAATACTAGAACTGAGGTGTGGAAATAAGTGCGTGGATGTTGAGAACATCTACCTGTGTAGAAACCTGCGTGGAAGTGCATTCCTTGTCAATTTCTATGAATTGGTATTTCATGGTTGAAGGTTGAGTGGAGTAGCTTGAAAGCTTGTTGCGTGGTCGAAATCAATCATTCACCTTGTGGAGTAACTCCAGCATCTTGGAAAGGAGAAGGAAATTTTTTGTTGTTGTGAGAAGTAGCTTGTGATTCCAAGGACATGGAAAACAAAGCCTAGCTAAATAAAAAAATTATTTTTCCTGAAAAGAAGCATCTCTCTCATAGCCTTTCCACTAAGACAACGAAGGACAAGAAGTAGATCATACAACACTTCATTGAATGTCAAGTGTAGACAATTTGATTGAGAGCATCAATAACATGGTCGCCACAGCTGAAAGCCGAAATATCAACTCGCCAATTAGAGAACACCATGAAGAAGCTCCTGAGAGCTTCGGGTTCTACTTTGCTTTGTTAAATGAGCTTTAGAATACCGGTAATCTAGCATTCGACAAGCTAGTTCGAGAAGGACTTCTTAAATACATTCTTTTCGGCATCATCTGCCAAGCAAAGCAAGTATGGGAAGAATTAGAAGTCGGGTATGATGCCGAATGTGATGATGAAGAAGAATTCCCTACAAAGCGTCATCATCTCATAGCATGCGAATATCGCAAGCATCTACGAGCCAATAATTCTCATTAGTGAGTCAAAGTTGTAATAACTCTTGAAATAAATAAATAAATATTATTTTTATTATGATGTCTACTCCAAAAATTACTTTTGTCGATGCTCGATTGTTGAAAAGGGTCCAATTTTGTGGCCTGGAAGACAAAAATGAAGACAATCCTTTAGTTTGAAGGATTATGGGGCATTGTCACAGGGTCTGTGCCCGCTCCCACAACCCCTGATGAACTAATAAAATATGAGATGGCTAGTGTAAGTATAAAATTGATGTTGGTAATGCTCAATGATCGTGTGATGATGTGCAACCACATGTTTAGATGTGGAAGGAGTCCGGACAGTGCTATGTGAAAGAAAAAATTAGGTGGAAGAATCCACTTGTTTTTTAGATGTCTTTTGTCTTATGTCAAATAAATACAAAACAATATCGTGTGTGAAAAGAGAAAGTAGAGGCATTCTTACCTACATGGTGGAAGAATTTGTATTCTTTTGCGTGGAAATTCTTTGATAAACTATTGATTTTTAATATAAAGTTCCTTCTTGAAAAGCTACGTGGAATGTCGAATTTCAATAAAAATCTAGCGTGACATTCGAAAAGACTACACCAGCAATTTTAACGTGGTTGATATTATTATATGGACACGTGGAATTATAATTTCAGCCAATACTAGAACCGAGGCATGGAAATAAGTGCGTGAATGTTGAGAACATCTACTTGTGTAGAAACAACAGTGAAGTGAATTCTCTTGTCAATTTCTACAAATTGGTATTCCATGGTTAAATGTTGAGTGGAGTAGCTTGAAAGCTTTTTCAAAAGTCCATGGAGGAAATCAATCATTCACCTTGTCTTGATACATAAGAGTAACTCTAGTATCTTGGAAAGGAGAAGGAAATTTGTTGTTGCATATGATGAAGTAGCTTGTGATTCCAAGGACGTGGAACACAAAGCCTAGCTAAATAAAAGAAATTATTTTTCCCGACAAAGAAGCATCTCTCTTATAGCCTTTCCACCAAGAAAACAAAGGACAAAAAGTAGATCATACAACACTTCGTCGAATGTCGTAAGTGTAGAAAATTCGATTGATGAGGTCAATCAAACAACAATCGCCACAAGACAGAAAATGGAATATCAACTCACCAATATGTGAACACCTTGAAGAATCTCCTAAGAGCTCCAGTTTCTACTTTGCTTTCTTTGAATGAGCTTGGAATATCGGAAATCTAGCATTCGATAAGCTAGTTTGAGAAGGACTTCTTGAATACATTCTTTTCTATGTCATCTGCGCATGCCAGCGAGTATGGGAAGAATTATAATCCGGCACGACACCGAATGTGAGGATGAAGAAGAATGCCCTACAAAGCATCGCCATCTCACAACACATGAATATCGTGAGCATATACGAGCCAGTAATTCTCATCGATGAGTTAAAGTTGTAATAACTCTTGAAATAAATAAATAAATATTCTTTTTATTATAATGTCTGCTCAAAATTACTTTTTTATGATGTGCGGTTTCACAAAGGGTCCAATTTTGTGGCCTAGAAGACAAAAATGAAGACAATCCTTCATTTTATAGTAGAAGGATTATGGGGCATTGTCATAAGTTCATGCCCACTCTCACACCGCCCCGATGAACTAATAAAATATGAGATGGCTAGTGCTAAAGCCTTGATGCTGATAATGCTCGGTATTAGTGACAATGTGCACTTGCATGTTTGGAATGTAGAGAAACCAAAGGAGGCCTGGGACAAGTTGGCAACCATTTATGAAGCCAAAAATTAGATGAAGATTCTTCATCTTCAGTCAAAGCTGCACACCCTCTCTATGGGGTCAAATGAGAAAGTGGAGGAGTTCTTATGTCACGTGGCTAAGTTGAGATTGGAGTTATTAGCGCTCGGTGAAATGGTGGATGATAAACTTCTCGTCACAATCACCTTGTGAGCACCCCCTTCTCAATTCTGAGTGTTTTTTATGACACTGAATGTGTCTAAATAAATAGTGACATTCGAAGAGCTTGTGAATTTGCTGTAGCAGGAAGAGGCCATCACTTCATCCCATGAGGAGTCTCAGGATAAAGCCTTGTTCTCAAAGCCTTACCATGGCCATAAGAATCGGAAGGGTCACCCATAGAATCCAAATCAAGTGCAACCAAAACAACAATAGAAAGATCAAAATTCAAAGAGATGGTGTTACATTTACGCGCCTCGGTGCACCAATTCTCATGACACATCTTTATTTGTTGGCATAATAGCTTGAAATAAGGGTCTTCAAGCCATACAAGCACATCCAAGCACGAAGATTTTCAAAAGTCCAAATGATGTACCCACCATTTTTGGAGAAAACAAAAGGGAAATCTCGCATCCCAAGAAGATGATGAATCTGATGAGGAGACATCAGAAGGAGCCCATTATGGTAAGAACCTTGTACTCATCTCTCAAACTTCTCATCCCATGAAGAAATTCTGGTTGATAGACTCGCAGTGCAACAAGCATATGTCAGGTGACAAGAAGTTTTTTGATTCACTACATGAAGAACCAACTAGAGATTGAGTTCGGATAGCAGATGACAAAGAGTACATTAAAAAAGTAATAGGGAATGTCACGATTCCTTTGGGACCACGAAAATGTACACTTATAAAGGTACTATATGTTCCTGGCTTTACTAGCAACCTCTTGTCAGTTACTCAGCTCTTGAATCATCACCTTAAGGTATAATTTCTTGTTTAAAATGGCATTAAATCATGCTTAATCTCTCGATAAGGTACGGTTCTTGCTAAAGCTTTTGTAAAAGATAAGTTATTTTCTTTAGATATTGTTTCATCTTCTGCAGTAGCTTTATCTACTTCAACAATAGAATCAACTACCCTATGGCATGTTAGATATGGACACTTTTCGGTCATTTCATTGCACTAGATGAGTTCAAAAGCAATGGTCCATGAACTACCAAAATTGTCAAGTTCCTTACTTATTTTCCTTGGTTGTCTTGCAGGAAAACAACACAGAGATCCATTTCAAGTGAAACCTTCCATGCCAAGAAGTGTTCGGAGGTAGTTCATACCATCAAATGGCCCATTACCTACTTTGTTTTCAGGATACAAGTACTTTCAACTATTCATGGATGACCACTCTCGTAAGATGTGGGTATATTTCCTAAAGAAGAAAAGTGAGGCTCTTCAACACTTGCAGAACTTCTATCATCATGTTGTCAAAGAGTCCGGACAACCACTTCTTCTACTCTGCTCAGATCGAGGGGGAATTCACATCAAATAAGTTCTTGGCCTTCCTGAACCAACAAGGCATTAAGCAGCACCTGACTGCTCCCTACACACCCAAAAAAATGGCATTGTTGATCATCGCAATCGCATAGTGATGGAGATGGTCACTACTACATGTTAACAATAGCAAAGCTAGAAGAATGTTATTGGGCTGAAGTAGTACAAACAATGTATATCTTCTCAACAGGGCACCGAAAAAGATTCTATAGAAAAAAACACCAGAAGAGGTATGGAGTGGTAGAAAGCCATCAATTTCTCATTTGCGAGTATTTGGTTGCACAACATACATGCATGTCCCAACTCAGAAGAGAAATAAGATTGAGCCAAAAACACTCCCGTGTATCCTTCTTGGTTACAGTACTACCTCAAAGGCATACCATCTCATGGATCTTGAGACAAAGAAAATATACGAGAGTTAGGACGTGGTTTGTGACAAGTCATCCTTTGACTCAATAGTATCAACAGAAGATCCACTTCTAACCACATCTCATCGATTAGTCTCTGAATCAGATGATGAGCTAGAGGAGACTACTCAGAGAAAAGAAATGCTACCAGGAGAACTATTTGTTGACCTTGGAGAACTGGAGAATGTGACTCCACATCAATCCACATGGAAACGACACAGTTCTTCTCAAAATTAGCCAAGTTCTCATCCGAAGTGGGTACAAAGCACTATCAAGGACTCACATTTGCAACAACTCCCAGATACATCATCCGGAGTCAAAACAAGGAGTCAAACAAGAAATGAGATAAACTTACACCCATGAGTTCACTGATGAATAGCTCTGAGCTAGATAATGTTCATGAAGCACTCAGTCAACCTCAGTGGAAGGAAGCCATGGATACAAAATATGAATACTCATAAAAAATCAGACATGGGAACTTGTTGATCTACCTACATAAAAGAAACCCATAGGATACAAATGGGTTTTCAAGAAAAATATTAGGTAGATGGATCCATCAACAAACATAAAGCACAAATTGTAGAAAAAGGATATGCTTAGAAAGAGGGCATCGACTATGAAGAAATATTTACACCCAATGCAAAGATGAAGACCATCAGAGTAGTTTGCACACTTTCTGCATAGAAAGGATGGAGACTTCAACAAATGGACGTCAAGAGTGCTTTCCTAAATGGTGATTTCAAAGAAGAAGTATACATGACCCAACCTGAAGGATTTGTTGATGAAGAGCATCCTAAGAAGGTATGTCATCTCATCAAATCAATTTACAGGACTAAAACAAGCTCCCAGGGCATGGTATATCAAGATCAACAATCACCTTTTGTAGCATGGGTTCACTCGTAGCCCCTCATATTTGAATTTGTATATAAAGAAGGTAGGAAAAGAAATTGTCATTCTTGTTGTATATGTAGATGATCTTGTGATCATTGGCAGTTCATAAGATCAGGTTGATATTGTAAAGAATGATCTCAAAAGAACCTTCGACATGACAAATTTGGGGCTACTACATTACTATCTTGGCTTGGAGATATGGCAAAAGGAGCATCACATTTTTGTCTCCCAAACAAAGTACACCAAGACACTCTTGGAAAAGTATCGAATGTCTGACTGTAAACCTATATCCACTCCCATGGAAAAAGGCTTACAACTTTCAAGATTCCAGGACTCACCTCAAGTAGATGCTACTCTCTATAGGCAATTTGTTGGAGGGCTCATCTATTTGACATATACCAGACCAAATCTCTACTATGCTATCTTGTCAACTATCTTTCTAGGTTCATGCAGGAGCCAAGAAATGTCACTAGAATGTAGCAAAGCATGTTTTGAGATATGTCCAAGGAACAACTGATTATGGTCTGGAATATAAGAAGAATGATCAATTCTTCTTATAGGGATACGTTGACTCGGACCACACTGGATCTGTTGATGATAGGAAGTCAACTACATGATACATATTTCATCTCGGATCTGGACCTATCTCATGGATAAGAAAGAAGTAGAATTTTTTTCTATCTCATCCACAGATTTAGAATATCACACCGCATGAGGAGCTGTGTGAAGTGATATGGATACGTCATATTTTGGATGACTTGGGAATTCTGAAAAATAGTCACCTATTCTCTATTGTGACAATTAGAGTGTGTTGAAGCTCATGCAAAATCCAGTCTTTCATGAACAAACAAAGCATATTGAAATTGACTTCCATTTCATTCAAGAGCATGTCTTGAACCATTAAATTCAGCTCAAGTATTGTCCTACTAAAGCACAAGTTGCTGACATTCTCACTAAATCTCTTGGAAAAGTGAAATTTGAACTTTTCAGGGGTCACATTTGCAAGAATAATGTAATAAGGGGGGAATGTTAGCATACGTTGCATAGTTCATATTTTAGGAGTGTTTGTTTTGTTTTTATCCCTTTATTTTCTCTTCCTTGGTGTATTCCATTATTCTCTCTCCTTCATCCAAATCTTCCTCCTTCAATTTAGGGGAATGTAGTTGATTATTTCTCCTATATAATGTACGTACTTCTTCATAATAAAATAAGTGTGTGTAGAGTACTTCACTCCACATTCTTCTCTCTATCTTCCTCCTACATATCTCCCTTTTTAGTCTTGTAAGGTGTTTCTCACGTATATGATACGTTTACCAAAAGGACCAAATTTCCTAAAACATAGAAAATGAGTGAGGTTTTAGATAGAAATGACCATGTGATCATGTTCACATGTTTATTTATGGATATAACAACTTGGTGAATAATTTGGTTACCATTTCAATTCTTGTCAAGTAGTTTTGAGGAAGTTTTAAATGGCGGTGGTTTTTAATAAGGCTTATCATCCGGTCTAATTGATTTCTTCAATTCTCTCAACATACCCTATATATCATGTCAATAATAAATTCCCTTTGATTCTTGTGATATTTTATATTATGATTTAAACCGTTATTTTTATTATGTTCTAGCATTTCAATAAATTTAATTATTTAAAGCATATTTTATATTTTAAAGCTTATATTGAAATATAAATCCATATACCCAAACAAACCTTGCTTATTATTTGAATTGGGTTATGCATTACTTAAAATCATGGACATTGTTTTCTACACCACCTAATTTGTAAGATTCACTATATCTCACAAATGGAGGAGAAATTTTCGATAAGCGTTTATTATTTAAATTATAAAAATAAGTCATCTATGGTTATCTCAAATTATAAATATTGTTTGATTTATTTTTCACATGTTATATCTAATTTAGGGTTTTTCATAAATTCACTCAATAGGGTAATTTTATTTTTAAAATCTAAGTTTCATATATATTCAAAAGGATTGGAAAACATAGTTAGTGTATGTTCCTCGAGTGTTCTCTATTCATTTTTGAAAACCATATACCTACCCTAAGAATTTAATTCCAAAAAAGCCAAAATTCCATAAATACAAATAATTTGTGAATCCTCAAACCTAAGTTATCATCAATAGAATCATAAATCCTCACATCATAAATTCACACAATTTGAATGTGACCTATACAATATCCAATCAATGGTAATAAAAATGATGATCTTAATGTAAGATTTAAAATAGTGGAAACAAAACTCATGACATCCCATTCAGGTCTTCAACCATAGTCCAAAACTCCCAACTAGGTCAATAAGGTCGTAAAATTAATAATAACTCTAATTAGCATAACCATATCACTTATTCACTTATAATGTGGGGATTAAAAAGTGATACAAAAGTAGAGATAAAAATTTGATGGTACATATCTAGTAACTTGGATCAATGAAATAGATATTAATTTGATGTGCATCTTATTCAAACCCCAGATAGAAGGTGGTATTGACATCCTTATATCTTGAACTAAAATTGTTAATTTTTAGATTTAGAGGTGTGATAAAAAAGAAAATGAAGGGTCTCCCCTGTTACCTTTTCAATATTCATAGATGATCTCTAGATACATTATAGTAATAGTGTTACAGATGGTTATTCAACTAGATGGCAAAGATTCAACAAACAAGGATAATCAAATATTATATGTAGTAGTTATTAAATATTTCTATATGTGTGGATCAAACTTCATGTTCACCTCCTTAATCAATGTTAGGTAAACAAATCCATGATAGTTGATCATTAGGTGGAGGAAACAAATCTTGTAGAATGGAGGGGTATCATTACTCACAAGGAGTGTATAATTCCATCACACTAATTTCCCAGAGCTACCCAATTGGCTTATCAAAAATTGAAGATAAGAGAGAAAAATGTTTATGTTTTAGTTGTGATGGTAAATGTAACAAGTGACATGTATATGATGAGAATAAATTATTCTACAATGAACTGCCTAATGATGAAGAAGATTATGATGAAGTAACTTTTGTGAATAGGTAGAGGTGCCAAAGATCAAAGATGAAGTATCTCAGCTAACTAGATATTATCATGTAAATTAAGGAATCAACATGCCACAGACCCTCAACATTATTGGTTTTGTTAACAATGGTTGATATTATTAACTAACTCTACGTGTAATCAAAAATTCATCAATCATTATTTTTCAATGTTCTTAAATTACTTTGTTTATCTAGCAAAAAAATTAAAGTAATGGTGGAAGGTGGTGGTAGAGCTAACTATTCAAGAAAGTTTCATAACATTAGACTATCCATCATTCGAGATGACTTACTAAATAACCCCATTTATGTCTTTTCAATGGGAGGTGTTGATATTTTAGTAGGGGTCTAATGAATCAATACCTTAGGAATTATTAAGGTGGAATTCAAGGAATTTTTCATGTGGTTCCATTAAGAAGGGATGAATTTTGAGTTGTGAGGGTGGAAGGAAAAAGATCCACAGTTGTTGAGTTCTCATCAAATTATGTATATGCTTAAGAAGGGTGTAGATGGGTTTTTGGCATAACTAATTTCACTAGAAAATCAACCACCAAAAGGTCCCATATTATTTGATCTATAAGACATTATTAATTAGAACTTAATTACTTTTGGGGATATGCCAAAAGGGTTTCCTCCTAAAAGAGATCATGTTCATACAATTTAGCTAGTATTAGGAAGACAACGACCTAATATTCAACCTTATTGGTACCATTATCTATAGAAGAGTGAGATTGAAACTGATGTTATGAGATATGTACTATTAAAAATAGTTAGAGTTATTACTTTTATCCAATGGTGATGGAAAAGATAAGGATGAATTTATCGAAAATTGTTCATTGATGTCGAGGTAGTGTTTTACATGACTAGTGTCTTAGAGAGCTTATTGGTAAGTTGTGGTCAATGATGTCAAATTGGATATTGTGCCTTGCTGATGCTAGAAAGTGATGTGGAGAATTTTTGGTGAGTTTTCTTTCATGTCAAATGATGTAAAATGATGCCTAATTATGCTTTCAAGGTATTCATGATGGATGCTAATTGTTTGTCATGTCATTTAGAGTGTAGAGAGATAATTTGAAGGACAAGTGAAGAAATCATGTCTTAGTGAGGTGTGTGTATTAGTTTATAAGGTAATTATGATCATGTGAGTATTTAACATGTGTAAAAAAATTCATAGGAATTTTCAGAATTTTTGAGGTTAGGTATTAAAAGAGAGAAAATAAAAGTGATTTTGTGGAATGAACCTAGTTTAGACACAAATATTGCACATTAGATAATATTTATCCCAATCTTATACTACTATTTAGAAGGTTCTCAAATGTATAAAGTACTAATTAATCCCACCTTTTGGCAACCTTTTTTTGATCTTTTGTTTCATTTTTCCCACATATTTCCTAATACATTTCATCCCATTTCATTACCGTTCTAACATTTTCTCCTAAAATCAAGGTGCCCCAGGCTTGTATTGGGGTGCTTCGAGGTGCCTTGGTCCCATTCTCGGTGTGCGGTGTATGCACAACCTCTTATGCTTAATTTTGGGTAACGTTTAGCTGTTGGTAATCCTTATCTTCTTCTCAATCAGCCTTTTCGGTATTAATTATGAAATTAAGCTTGAGAGCCCTCTAAATATAAAGTTATAAGACCATAATGAGGGTCCTAGGTCATTGCATCTTATCACTACTATCAATCCATCTAGGACTACACCCATTACATCACTTGCATCTAGATAGTGTCATGCATTCAAGTTAGGAGATCTACTCGACATACACTTCATAGGGGAGGGATTCCATTCTATTCCATGCACACATGTTAATTACATTTCTATAGCTACTATTGCTCACTACTTCACAAAGTGCGAGTGACATGATAAAGCAACTAGGGCACAACATGCACACACACACCAAACTACATTCGGGACCAAATATAGTGTAACTCTCGGTGATAAGACCACAAGTTTGGTGGTTGAGGTCATTCTGACCTCACTAACCTTTTGTTTTGCAGGTTGTTATTCACCTCATCCGACAAATCCAACATGAAAAACAGACAAGGTTTGAACAAGTTGTGACACTGCTGAACTTAGGTTTTGAGCATCTACAGCTTTTAGAGCATCCATATTATAGACTAGGGAACCTCGGGGTGCCCCATTACCATTCCAGTCTTTGAAGACTTCTTAGAATACTCAAATCTACCCTTTTAAGGGCCCTTAAGTATCTGTCTCCACTTCCATATTCTGCTTTTCATACTGCGATAGTCTCTCCAAACCAACTAAGACATTTCTCTCCCTCTTATTGCACATTTAGGGTTTTATTTCACTTAGAATAAATCATTTTCATTTCTTTCATAATTTTCTAGTATTTTATTACATTATTTTAGTCCTAGCTAGATTAAATTTAATACCTAGATATCCCCTTACGCCATCTAGGTAAAATCCTTATTTTTGTTAATAATTTTGGTGAACCCAATGTCTTTCATGCTTAGGATCCTTTTTTTCTTCTATCATGGGTCACATTTATTTATCTGATTTACTTAAGAGACATCCCACTTATCAGGTTGTTTTTAAAAAATCTCTAGACACCACATATTTTGATGATAATACACCACCACATGAATTAAGTTCTGTACTTCATAGTTTCTTTGTCGATCCTAGTCTTGATGAGCCCATATCTAACCAACCACTATTAGACTCGATTCAATCCTTACATACATCATTTCAAGATAAGTTTCAAGTCTTGCATACATTATTTCAAGATAAATCCGCAGCCTCTAAATCCACCATTACATCCCTTAGATTTGAAATTCAACACTTAAAGATGCTTCTCAATCACAAACATCCTCTCTTCAATCTATGGAATCCACCATCACATCCCTTAGATCTGAAATCCAACAACTTAAGGATGCTTCACAATCACATGTTTGTTCTCCTTCACAATCTCCTATTCAATCTATGTCCACTACGTGTTATTTAGTTAAACCTCATGCCGTCCCATTCCCCAAACCTCTCATATTTGAGCATAGTACTTGTTGAGTATGGAGCTTAATTGCTTAAAGAAATATTTCTTTTACAAGTTGGTAGTTTTGATAGTGACCGAAGATGGTCAAGAAGTGATCGCGATGGTTACGTAGTGATCGCGATGGCCGATCATCAACCAACCTAGGTTAGGAAATAACCTAGGTGACAATTATTAGGAAGTGATCGGTGATGGTCAGCTAGTATTGATGTGACGGTTAGAAAGTGACCAACGACGGTTACACTGTAAACAACACTTTTTTTATGAGAATTAGAATAAATAATTTTCTTTAAATATGATTTCTTGATTGTAAAAGCATAGTTAGTTTCCCAGAATAGATAGATATGTATGTATGCATTGTATGAGGGTATGAGAGAAGAAAATAGCAATTGTTTGCATGTTAGTTTTCTTGGTGAGAAAGAAAGAGTAGCTGAGTGATGGAAAAGAATTGAACATCCTAGAGGTGTTGAAAGACAACCAATATTCATTATATTTCCTCTATAAATCAACTTTGAATAATATTATTGGTCATTTCTTGGTAGATGTAGCCCATCTTGGGTGAACCACATTAAATCTGGTATTATCTTTCTCTTGTTTATTTTATCTTCTAGCTTATTTTTGCATTCATTGTTTATATGCTTTATCTGATATTAGATCTATGCAACACTGTTATATGGTTTAACCCCTAAATTACTAAGAAACATGACATTTTTATAGAGCTTGTTCATCATCAATTGATCACTCTACCACATACTCATTTCAATTCACCTTATCAATCAAAAATATCCAGATCGTCCATATTCTAATTATCATCGAATCAATGGACATAATGCAAATTATTATGACACTTTTCCTTGCCTAATCCAAATTCTTACATGTGAAGGTCTTATTTCATTTAGTGCACAACATCCCCTTTTAATAGTCACACCCACATGGAATCCTAAGTCTATTTCTCCTTTGATTAATCCAAATCCATCAAACAAGCTCCCCATATTACAAGTGACCTTCCTCCTGACCTTTCTAAGGAAGATCTCGATTCTATTATTTGTTACATAAGTGATATTGATAACACCTCCCATGTGCATAGTGATACTTCTCCTAGTTCAACAATTTCTTCTCCTATTTATGATAGTGTTTCTCCTCCACTTACTATTCATCACAATACCACTTCTCATAAACCTTATTTGGTTATTCAAGTTCCACCTAAGCCATCACCCCTAATTTCCCCAAGTCAAAAATCTCCACCACCTATCAAAATTATTTCATAAACCCCTCCTGCTAGGTCATCTACTACATTATCAAACAAACCTAAGAAATCTCCCTTGAGACTTAGTACAACATGGCCTCTTCCCAAATCTACAATCTAACCCATCAATTTTTTCAAAGCCACTAATCCTCCTCATGGTGTTCCCGATACACTTTCACTTTCACTTCCACCACCCAATTCTACTACAAAATTTGTCCAACAAGGTCACACCATGTGTAAACTTGGCCTTTGGTAGATGAATCTTGTTACTCTACCCTCCTGATGACACACTCATATTCTTGGGGTTCCTATATGATTTTTGAGGGGTATTTTACCATGAAGAACCTCGTTTCATCATAAAATTCTCCATTACATCACGACCTCCACATACACACATCTATAATAATTTAACACTTCTTACACATTATCAATTAAACAAAATCCATCATGTTTCATCACCTTATACATTATTTATGACATAGTACACATAATATCATACACTTATGGGGCATATAAATTATGCACCCATCCTATTTTACCCTAGTTACATAGTATTACATCACACATTCCATATCATCACATCTTTATGTGTTATTTTCTGTTTATATACATCACATCTCATATCACCCTCGCTTCCCGATGACACACCATAGTGCGTCAATTCACACTAGACTATTAAGGGATTACCATTACACTGAACCCCACACACTACACTACAGGACCTATATATTTACATTCCATAATCCTACATTATATCTCCATAGCATCCACTACACTAGTCATCATCATATACGAGCCTAGTTTTGTATTACATCCTCTCATTCTAAATTTATGCTAGGTCATGTTGTATATGAGTCTAGCTTTATCTTTTATCATCACATATTATACCTACACCTATCATCATATCTTCCACACTACATAAACATCCTACACACCCACGCGACATTCATACATCTTACCTATTATACATGCTACACTAGATTTCCTTCTACTTCGGTGTAGTTTTATCTATCATCATTACACATTCTCCTTTTACCTACACATTTATTACATTACATTACATACCCATTATGCACTCTAATATTACATAGCCTACACTACACATTCACATACCTTGGTTTTTTATACCACATCATTTTCTACATGCTACGGTCACCACCCTATAACACACTTTAGTTCCTCACCCATACTTCAAGTATCGAGGGTTTACAAATCAAATGGACCTTACCTACATGTGACATGTCATAATACCACATTCATAGACTAGTGACGTACACTCTAGGCTATATTGTCACCTACACTTTTCATCACACCATGTAGTGGTCTACACCTTAGGTCACCACTCTTTTCATCAATTTCTCATTATCCTATTACATCTTATCATCACACATTCTATTTATCCTATCCTAAGTCATTCTACTACATCATCATTTATCCCACTCATGACTTAGTGGTATACTCTTTAGGATAAATCACCATTTTATTCTTATTCATCACATTGTGGTCCATGCTTAGTGCTAAACCACCACATTCTATTATCCACCACCTGCTCATATATTCTTCATATGAACTCATCACCCATCTCGTCTTCGACATAATGTATAGGCTACGTTATCACCTTATTCTTCCATCATGTAGTGATATACACTTAGGGCTAAATCATCACTCACACATCCCACACGTCGTGGTATACACTTATCTTTATAGGTCTGGATGCACACATTTCTATAGGATGCATTCCCGTCCATTAATATTATAGTGATATATTCTTAGGGATAAATTATCACTCATACATTCAATAAGTCATGGTATACGCTTAGGCTACATGGTCCACAAACATCTTTCCCTATATCTCATTTCCATACACTCCTTTTATAGTGATATACGCTTAGGTATAAATAATCATTACTCGATCAACAATGTTATGATATATGCTTTGGCTATAGGGTTCATGCACATCTTCTCCCCATGTCACATTTCATCACCATCCCATACATGTCCTCATTACAATGCATTAGATCAAACAAACGCTACTCAATCGTTTCCCGATGATGCTCTCTCGTTTGTAGTTCATTCTTGATTACTAAGGGGTAAACAAAATTAACCTCACTACATACACATTCCATCCACTTAGGGGGCATGTTTCTCCTATAATTCCATATTGCATTCCATTCCATCCATCCACAACATACTGCATTGTCTTGCTAGAATTTACTCTTGATTACTACTATTTTGCATGTTCATTCTACTACACATGTTAGATTGATTTCTTATATATCAATATCATACAAACATGAACATTCATGCCTTTGTCTATTATGATCACAGATACATGAATCTACACGTGGTATGGATGCTCACTTTCTACCCTTCCTATACCGGTCACTGGGAGCATCCACATTCATCCTATCCAGTGTTATTGTTTCATTTTATATTTAGCATATTATACAACTTGTTTATACACTTTTGACATATTGGTTATCACTCTAACATGCTAACGGGTGTTCCATGTGCAACACTTGCTTTACATAATTACATGTTTCCATTACCACCTCTTTATATCTACTTGTACATGTTGTTTGCCATTATTTGGAGGATGTTCCCTTTGCTTGTGTGCACACTTGACTATTGTTTACGTCCATGATGGCCTTATATGTATTGCAACATCATGAGTGATGTCCCATGTTTGAAACCCGCTTTGTGTGGTCTACTTGGTTTCTTATGTGTTTCACTACATTACTTGGTAGTTGTACATTTTCTACGTATTTTACAATTTTCATATTTTACATGCATGTGTTCGTACTAACACTTGTATTGACTAGCCATCCCCTTTTATGTGCACCTTGGTATCTACCAAAGGTTTCCCTCTCCCCTTACAGGGACGAGTTCTATAGGTTAGAGTGTGGTTGGTCCTCTTTTGGGGCCGCATTATCCTTCCAGGGTCATCACATGCACCCCCAAAGAGGGGGAGAATAATTGAGGGTTTTCTACTAACACAATGTATCTACACTGGTTCACACAAAACGAGTGAGTTCAGAACAGTCTTATGAACTCCATACACAAGGCCTTAACTGGACATGGTGTCCTTCAAAAATTATATGGAGCGGTTATAGGCTCAGTGGTTTTAGTAGGTATGCCTCTCTACACTTTTTCAGGGGTTAAAGGATTAGGGGTTACAGTGGATTCAAATCACCAAAAAAACTAGGAAAGAACAAATATATCTTCCAACATTTTAGTATAAGTGGTTAAAGGTTGGAGGATACAACATGGTTCCTCCCTATACTTCTTTAGCTAGGGTGGCATGAGATCACCCAAAAACTCATGACACTACAAGATATCCTTATACACCCTTTTTATCGACATGGATAAGGTGCACATGTTCCATTTTTCTATTTACACTTTCTATTATAGAAAATTTTACATTTGCATATTTTTACACAACATTTTTACGTACATAAATATTTGACTACTTGATCATTTTCTCCTTGCTAATCCATCGTATGAGGAACACGTGGTCAAAATGGGGAAAAAACATCAAAGAAAATGACAACACACCATAGTGGTACTTGTCATACTAACCATGTAGGTACACTACACACAACAAAAACTACACATGAGTTCTACCCTAGGTTTACTTTCATCACTTTTAAACAAATTTTTCATCTTTAGAATCCATGCTCCTCCACATTTTTCTATTTTTCATTCCACACTTGAGTCTAGTCCATCAAAACATTTTCTTATACACTCTACATGGTTATCAGGTATGCATCTCTATCTACTTTGTGTTACCGATATTTCTTCTTACCAACATAAAGTGGGAGAAAATGTAGACAGAAATATTACACATTAGACAATATTTATCCTAGTCTTATACTACTATTTAGAAGGTTCTCAAGTGTACAAAGTACTAATTAATCCCACCTTTTGGCCACCTTTTTATTATCTTTTGTTTCATCTTTCCCGTGTATTTCCCAATACCTATCTTCCCATTTCATTACTATTATGATAATTTCACCTCAAATCAAGGTGCTCTAGCTTTGTCTTGAGGCACCCCAAGGCATCCTTCTCCCATTCCAGTGCCTTGATCTATGCGATAACCTCTTACGCTTATTTTTGGTCACTTCTAATTTTTGGTTATCCTTATCTTCTTCTTAGTCAGCCTTGTCGGGATTAATTATGAACTAAAGATTGAGAACCCAATAAATATAAAGTTATAAGACCATAATGAGGATCCTAGGTCATTGCATCAATCACTACTATCACTCCATCTAGGTTTGCATCCATTGCATCACTTGTAACCCAGTAGAGTGTCATGCATTCAAGATAGGAGATTTGCATCACACACACTTCATAGGGGGATGGATTACATTATATGTCATGCACACATACTACTTAAATTTCTATTGCTACTATTACTAGGTACTTCAAAAGTGTGGTGGAACAAGATCACCGAGGGCACAACATGCATACACACACCGAACTACATCTAGATCTGAAATGTAGTGTAGTGCTCAGTGATAAGACCACAATTTTAGTAGTTGAGGTCATTCTAACCTCACCAACCTTTTGTTTTGTAGGTCATTATTCACCTCATCTAGAAGATCCAACATGAAAAATATACAGGGTTTTAGACCAAGTTGTGACACTACCAAACTTAGGTTTTGAGCATTTACAGTGTTCAAATCACCCAGATTGTAGACTAGGGCACCGCGGGGCACCCCAGTACCATTCCAGGCTCCAATGACTACTCAAAATACCTAGATATTCCCTTTACAGGCCCAAGTATCTATCTCCACTTTTAGATTTTGTGTTTAGAAGCTCGTGACAACTGCGGCAGTCTTTGCGAACCACCTACGCCATTTCTCTCCCTACTCTTGCACATTTAGTCTTTTATTTAACTTAGAATAATTTATTTGCATTTATTTCATATTTTTCTAGTATTTTATTAAAACATTTTAATCCTCCTAGCTAGATTAACATTAATACCCTAAATATCCCCTTAGGCCACCTAGGTAAAATCCTTATTTTTGTTAATCACCTAGAGGATTGTTTAATAATTTCCTATCCTAATGAGGAATCTTGATATTTTTAGATACCATTATGCAAATAATAGTATGGGAAGATATTTTCAATGTTGATACATTTATGTGGACAAACTTTAAGTCATGGTTTAGAGTATTTTGCAAGATATGTCATATTTGGTAAAAACTATTTTATTTTGGAAATGGTGTTTCTCTCTTGTAAGTCAACTTTATGATGATTGTTGGTATGTTAATATTTTGCATGGGAACCTAAGATCTTCGGAAAAGTTTTTATTTGTCTGATATAATATTTTGTGGCATTGTTTTAGGGTTAAAGGTCCATATATTTATGAACAATCTAAATACCAAAATCTGGTCATAAACCATTTTAAACCCCTATCTTGAAGTTGATTGGAGAGATGTTTCTTAAAATGACCCAAAATTATTTGGTTTATATATTTTGATGATTTGATCATGTATATACATCTCATAGATATCTCTAGGTGGTTTTTAGTGATCAGATGAGTTAGTGGGCCCCATAGAAAAAGGATTATTTATGAATATTTTTGTTGTATTATTGAATTTTTCATTGAACTTATTTTAAAAATTGATGGTTTAGGATTATATGGACCTTTATATCATCTATATGATCATTTATATACATTTTTCAGTCATTTGGTGGCCTAATCAAGTCAATTTCTCATGACTAGTTTTTGGTGTTGAGGACAATTAAGAAGTTGATTAATGACAATTAATTAATATGTAGAGTAATAGTAGTTAATATAATCTAGAAGCATATGTAAATATAGTAAATAAATCTAGTAAATCACTATGGAAAATGACCCAAACAAATAATATAATGAAATAAGAAACCCTAATATGCAAGAGAAGTATGAAAGTGACTTAGGTGATTTGTAGAGATCACTGGACTATGTTGAAGTAAAAAAACATCTAGAAGTAGGAACGACTATGTAGAGGCCCTGAAAACGATGGATTTGAGCTATCTATCTTGACTAGAGTTCCTAGAGAGGGATTGTGGTGTCTGTGCGGGCACTCTGGTCTAAACAATGGGTGCCCTTGTATGCATGCAAGAGGTTTGAAACTAAGTTTTACAAGTTTGGAAGGTGGTTTGAAACCATCGCTATGTGTCGCATCAATTTTGATTCATTTTTCCGTGTTGCTGATAATCCAAGATAATAGATAGACCTATAAGAAAGCACAACAAGTATCAAAACCATAAAAAAAGAAGAATTCAAATGAATGGGTTACACTGACCTCAACTGCAACAATAGTGGGCTTATTAACTGAGTGTTGCACTACATTTCAGACCCAAGTGTAGTTATGGTGTGTGTGCGCATCATGTTCCCTAGGTTCTCTTGTATTAGTCGTACTTTTGTGAAGTAACAAGCAATAACTAGATGCAAAAATGTAGTAGAATGGTGGATTGAATAGAATAAAATCCTCGATGCTTGTGTGATGCAGATGAACAAACCTTGTCCTTTGTGATGGATCTAAGTGATTGTAAATGATTTCTAAATGGTTTAGATGAGTTGAACCCTAGGTGGATGATAGTAGTGACTAGTGCTCGGTCCCTCATTATGGTCTCATAACTTAATATTTATAAGGTCCTCTCAATCTAACTTCATAATTAACCTCGAAATGGCTAACCACCAAAAAATAAGAAGCTAAAATGGGTAGAAAGTTCCCAAAAATTGGTGGGAAGTTTAAAAGGATTTGGGCACCCCTGGTGGGACCAGAGTGCCCATGGGTGCCCCAAGATATTAGCTTAGCACCCAGTCAAATTATAAATAACATTAAATCACAAAATATAACTGGACATATGGGTACAAGAGGTCAGGAATGATGAAAGAAAATAAAGTAAGATGGCAAAAAGATGGGGGTTAATTCGTACTTTCTTCACTGAAAAACCTTATAAATAGTAGTATGAGATCATGACAAAATAATTTCTAAAGTACATGATTTAATATCTACAAAAGTCTTGGAGAAGTGAATTTTTGAGAACTTATGATTTTATTTGTGGATTATAATGCACTCAATGATGATTTTGAGGTGTTTTAGTATCCATTCATGTGTTTCAATTGGCATTTTTGAGTGTTTTAAGGTTATACAAGCTTCATCTTTGAAGGCATATTTTCTAGGTATACAATCCTAATTGGGACAGTCTTGGATTTTGAGTAATTTCACGATATGAATGGATGTTGGAGAGATTTCCAAGAATGGTGGATATATGAGGATGTCATGTAAATTTTTCTTGAATATTTTCAAGCCTTGATGAATTTCTTATTTGGTAAAGAAATGTCAAGTTGTAAAGCTATGTTTGTAAACCTAATTTAAGTAAGATTCTTGAGTCCAACAATGATGTAAAAATCTTATTTGATTCATGTAAGTCCTAAATAAGGTTATAATGTAATCTTTATATGTTTTCCTAATGCTTCTAGGTCTTTTCATGACCGACCTAAATGATGTAAGACCCACTCTACACGGTTATGTAATTGAGTCATATATATAGGTTTATATATGCGGTTTTAGGACTTATGTAATTTGAATGATATGTATCATATATATAGGTTTATATATGCATTTTTTCAGGACTTAAGTATTAAGAAGAAGAGTGAAAAGTGTGGCCGAAGAGGGATTGAATGATATGTATGAGGTGTGTTAAAGACCGTAGATAATGTGTCTATAATGAATACATGAATTTTTATATCTCAAAGAAACATTATCCCATAATGTTGAGAAGCTTTGGGTACATTTCTAGGTGGATGATGTCATATCTTCCCATGTTGCATCTTTATTGTAAAACCATTTGGTGCCTCCTTTCAATTCTTCCACTAAAGTTAGATCTTGAGAAATTAAGGGTACTCAATAAGAACCCTTGTCCTCAATCTTTTAAATTAGGAGTGCATGTTCCTGATGGAGTTATGCATTCAGTATCCAATGATGAACCTCCCATCCTCATCGATCTCATTACTTGTATAATAACATTGTTTTGGTGATACTTCTCTAAAGATCTCAATTCATTAATTATTTTCACCACTTCGAGGGAAAACCTCCAAACCATACAATAAGAAACATGAATGAAATACTACCTGGATGTATTCATATGTTATGGCCATCACCAAGGCTCGACCGATTGTGGAAGTATAAATGATAGAATAATTTTATGCTACAAGTGTACCAATCTTCTAAGACAATAGGTTAATAGGTGCCATTCCCCTTCAATATTTCCCCAATGTTGAAAATTTTTTTATCCTTTTGTTTTTTCCCATTCAAAGATCATTTTGTTCTTATATGGTTATAATAACCCTTGTCCAATCACCGACTTCAAAATTCCTTTCCATGCATCCTCATGTTGAACATTGTTTTGCTTCATGTGGTTTTTCTTCGTGCCATGACCAAGTTCTCCTTGAGACAATTTTTAGAGGACCTCTACTGATAGGTGCCATAATATTTCAGAAACTGTTTTTGTTCTTTACTTATATGGTTATAACTACACAAAAATCCAACACCGACTTCAAAATTCCTTTCCTGCTGTTGATCGCCTGTTTCTTCAATGATTCTCCTTGATGTCTTGATCTTGAATGTGTTCTTCTACTGCTCTAACCCACGGTTTTCCTCTCAATGATGATGTGATGGATGGTGGATGGTACCCATAGAGTGCCAAAAAAGGAGACATTTTAGATGAAGTATGGAAGGAAGTGTTATACCACCATTCTACAAGTGGCAACCATTGGACCCATCTTGCTTGTTTATCTGACATAAAGCAATGGATATATCCCTCCAAACACTTATTTACAACTTCTATTTGCCCATTAGAATGGGGATGATAAGAAGAGGTATGAGCTAACTGAGTACCCAAACATGAGAATAAATTAGTCTAACAATTACTAGTAAATATAGGGTCTCGATCACTTACTATAATCTTCGGTGTCCCATGAAGCTTCTGAAATGTGTCCATGAAGGTTGTTGCTACCGTGCTTGTAGAAAATGGGTGTGCCAAGGCACAAAAATGAGCATATTTGGTGAGTCTATCCACCACAACCATGATGACATTTTTTCCATCAGATTTAGGAAATCCTATGATAAATTCCATGGAAACCTCTTCCCATCGCTGGCTAGGAATAGATAGAGGTTGTAGAAGACCTAGGGATCGAACTGTTTCACCCTTATTTTGCTGAAAAACCATGCATTCTGCCACAAATTTTGGGACATCCCCTTTGAGCCCTTCCCAGAAGAAATCTTTTTGACTTGATGATAAGTCTTCAAGAATCCAGAGTGCCCCCCTACTAGAGAAGAGTGAAGCTCAGATAGAATCCTATTTTTAAGAGTGGAGTTCTTACATAGGTATAATCTATATTTATACCATAAAACATCCCTTTTCAATACAAATTTTTCAGACATGCTTGGATCATTTTGGAGATGATGAATGAAGTTTTGTGTGGCTAGGTCATTTCTCCATTCGAGACTTTGCCTCATCTATCCAATATTCTTGTAATATGGATATGGCACATAACAAGGTTGTAGTTGAGTCATCTTTCCATGATAGTGCATCCAAAACTAAATTCTCCTTCTCTTTTTATAGATAATCTCAAAATCATATCCCAACATCTTGGAGACCCATTTTTATTGTTCTTCGATGATAAACATTACTCCAAGAAGTATTTTAGACTATCATGACCTGTCTTCACTTTAAAGTGTCTTCGTATGAGATATGGTCTCCATTGCTTTACTACATGAAGTATGGATAGCATTTCCTTCTCAAAAGTCGGCTTGAAATATTCTTACCTTTGAATTGACAGCTCAAAAAGGCAATAGGATGGCCTTCTTGCATGAGAATTTCCCCATACCCACCCGATGAATCACATTCAACAATGAATGTTTTGGAAAAATTGGAGTAGCCAAGACTGGAGTGGTGCACATGGCATCCTTTAGTTGCTCAAATGCTTTGGTTGCATCCTCACTCCAATGGAAGGATTCCTTCCTTAATAAAGCTGTGAGAGGCGCAACTATGCTTCCATATTACCTTACGAATATTTGGTAATAACCTGTAAGCCTTAAAAATCCTCATAGATTCTTTAGGGTTTTTGGAACCTTCCACTCCATCATGGGTTTGATCTTATTAGGATCCACTTTAACCCCTTCATGAGAGACAATGTGACCCAAATATTCAACCTCCTTGAGTCCAAAAGAACACTTGGAGGACTTTTCATAAATTTGATGTTGCTCAAGGGTTTCTAAAACCTTATTTACATGATGTAAATGTTCCTCCCATGTTTTGCCATAAATTAATATATAATCAAAAACACTAAGAAAAACTTCCACGAATTACTTAAAAATAGAATTCATCAAACTTTGAAATGTAGAAGGTGCATTTGTGAGTCCAAAAAGGCATTACCAGGAATTCATAATGGCCTTCATGTGTTTGAAAGGCAGTTTTATGAACATCCTCATCCTTGATTCTGATTTGGTGGCATCCTCGAACGAAGATCAAGCTTTGTAAAATACATAGCACCATGCAACTCATTAAGCAAATCATCAATAACAAGAATAGGAAACTTATATTTGATTATGTACTTATTAAGTTCCCTATAATCAAGAAACATGTGCCACATGTCATCTTTCTTCCATACCATCACTACTTTGGAGAATAATAAGCACTCGACTATTGCGGATGTTTCCTACTTCTAACATCATTGTTGTACAATCTTCTTGATTTCACTCTTTTGCACATATGGGTACCTATAAGGTATGATGTTAGGTGGTTGACTTCTTGGTAATAACTGAATAGCATGATCATAATCTCTCTTTGGAGGTAATCCCTTTGGTATATTTTCAAATACAACAGAGTGTGCATCCAACACTGCTTTCATATATGATGGTATAATGTCCTTAGAATGATGAGCCTCCAATGAAAAGAGTTATGCCACAAATCCCTTTGCACCCTTTTTTAGCATTTTGTGCATCTGATGAGAACTTACTATTTGTGGAGACTTTGCTCTTAAGCCTCTTAGCTCAAAAGTCCTTCCTTCAGAGTGAAATTGCATGAACAAGTCTTGGAAGTTCATCTCAATGGTTCCCAAAGTGGTAAGCCATTGAACCCCTAACACAATGTCTGCTCCTCCCATAGAAATGGCATACATGGGACTATTTAGTATGTAATCTCCCATGGAAAGCTTAATGCTATGGCATTTTCCAAAACAAGTAACAATACCTCCATCAATAATCATTACTTGACATTCAGGAGCTGGATAAATGAAACAGTTTAGGTGCACTACTAACTTATGATTGATAAAGTTGTGAGTACTTCTTGAATCAATCAACACTGTGACCCTCTATTTTTTAGGAATCCAACCACCTTTAGGGTTTGGGGTGCTAATACCTAAAATTACATGGCATGAGATCGTTGGCTGAGGATCTCCTAACTCCTCCTTTGGCTCAACCAAGACCTCTGACTCTGCATCTTCATTATTCTCTTCATCTTCACTAGGCCCATCAATGTAGAACAAATTCTTTTTAGCACATTTATGTCCGGGTCCAAATTTACTGTCATAATTAAAACATAACCCTTTTTCTCTTTTTTCTTCAATTTTTTGAGGTCTCAATCTAATCAGGGCCGAGGAGTGTTGGGGCCAAGGTGTTGCGATCTCTGGTATAAGTGAAATGTTGTCTCCTACTTGAAACAATTTTCTCCTCTTCCCTTCTTGCCATAATCATCGAATCAGAAACCTTATGAGGATTAAACATACGCACCTCATGCTCAATGTGATCCTTAAGACCCCCAAGAAATAGGTCATTCAGATTCTCTTCAGTAATATTTTCCACCCGCAGAGAAAGGTTTTGGAAGTGATGAATGTAATCCTTAATAGATCCTGTCTGCCTCAACTTTGCTAATTGGCTGAAGTAATTATCTAACACACTAGAACTGTAGTGTAATTACAACTCTTCAGTGAAGACTATCCATGTAACATTAAGACCACTCTTCTTCCTTTGAGCACATAACCATCGATACCAGATGAATTGGTCAGTTCAAGATACAAAGCTGCCATGGTCACCTTTTGTCCTGATGGAATCTAATGTAGTTCAAAGAAATTCTCCACTTGGTTGATCCAATTGAGTGGATCATTTCCATCAAACTTGTGCATATCCACTTTTGGAAACATAGTACGACTGTAGAGTGCTTGTATTTGGATTGTGCATACTCGAAGAAGCACTCGCTCATGTGTCTATTATGTTGACTGAGGATCTAGCTTGATTGACATAAGTATGATTACCCATCATATGTGTACAATTTTTTTGCATGAAATCCTCCATTCTTTGTCCAATCCTATCCACATCTTCTTTCTTTGGCCACCCAAGATTTGAGGTCTCTCGGGTTAAACTCAAGTTGGCTTACTTTATGGTCCTGCAGTCAAGTAAACCCTAACCCTGAGGAATTTGTAGTTATATCTTCCGTCTCTAACTCCTCAACTACTATCTCATCCTCTTCTAATTTTTTACCTGGTGATGGGATTCTTTTTTCCTCTTATGGAAGGCCCCGCCATGATGCCCCAAAATAGTAGGATGTAGGGATCATGGTCAAATTTTAGGGTTTCATATTTCGATAAGAATTCAACCAAATATAAAATAAAATTGAAGAAAAAACCCCAAATAAATTTTTTTTCTTTCTAAAAATGTAAGGAATTTGAAAAATTCCACAATTTTCACCCTAGGGAGTGATTTTTAAAAACACTAAATTCTTAATAACTTTTGCAAAATAAATCAAAAAAGTCTAAAATTTGTAGGGAGCCTTACTTGAAATGTTTCTAAACTCTAGTAAAAATATATTCTACACAATTCACTTTTTCGTAATATATGGCAGAAACAAAAAAATAGGGTTTTTGCCCTAAATTTGGCCCAGATCGTACCTCTGATACCACTTGTAATGAAATTACTTGTATAATTCAGATCATGAGCAGAAATATAACACCAAATAACACAATATTCCATAATAAAGATCTCAATATGCAAATATAATAGCTTCGCCACTTGAAGGGGCAACATCCAAACCCCACAATAATACTCAAATACTTCAATGATGATGAAATACTACCTACAATCCCCTATATATATTATACATATGTTATGGTCATCACTAAGGCTTACCTACTAAGCATGAGAAAGTATAAATGATATAATAAAATGATATGGTAAGCCAAAAGTCAGCTACTCATATCCTAATACAAGCAATAGGTTAAGGGCGTAGCATTCTCTCTTATTTCTTTCTCATGTAGATGGATGATATGTTCTTTAGATGGTTTACTATGGTAATTGACGTTACTCATATAATGGTTAATGATTTGATGGTTCATTCAAGTAAAGGAAATTGATGTAAATTGTTTTAAGAAATGATTCACCCCTCCTCTCAGTGGTTTTGTTTCCAAGATAATTTTGGTGTATGTTTATAAAGTACATGGACCTAAACATATATATGGTAAAATATAATTTCCCATTCGTGTCATTAAGGATTTCCTACAAAAATTACATGGTGTTTTTTATTTTACAAAATTAGATATTAAAAAAATATCATCAAATAATAATTCCTAATGAAGATATTCATAAAAAACATCATCACACATGAGGACCACTATGAATTTTGAGTAATTCCTTTTGACATTACAAATTCATCTTCTACATTCCAAAGATTGAAGAATTTAATATTTTGGCCATTTTGATGAATGTTTCTCATGTTATTATTTGATGATATCTTAATCTATAACAAGACATTGGATGAACACTTATATCATGTCAATAGGTTTTTATACACTCTTGAGAAACAACACCCTTATGCCAAGCCCTCTAAGTGTACACCTAGAGTCAAGGATGTAGAATAAATGGGTCATATTGTTTATTACGAAGGAAGAAAATTGGATGGTCACAAGATACAAATAAAAATGCATTAGAAGATACCTAAAACCATCAAAAACCTCAGGGACTTCTTAGATTTTAATAGGTAATATCACAAATTCATGAATAATTATGTTAGAATTGCAACACCACTCATATCCTTATTCAAGAAATATTCCTTTTATTGGAATGAGGAATCAACCTAGAAATTTGAGTCACTAAAGAATGTAATGTGTATAAATTTGGTTTTGGCTACCCTAAATTGCTCCAAAATTTCAATAATGAATATGATTCTTCCAAGTGTGGCATATGTATAGTAAACATGGAAGATGAATTCCCCATTTAATGTGAGATTCATCATATCAAAGGTAAAAACTATAAAAAAATTATGGAAATGATCACTTTTATTCATGTGGTCAAATAATGGAGACTATATCTCATCGGTCGTCACTTAAAGGTGAAGGTAGATCACGATAGTTTGAAATATTTCTTAGAGTAAGAATTAACATTTTAAGAAATAAATGTGCCATAAATATGTTTTTATGACTTTGATATCATCTATAAGAAAAGACAGGAAAATATTGTAGTTGATGCCCTCTCTAGAAGAGATGAGTCCATAAAATAATTTTTATCTACCATATTCTATGATTATAAGAAGATTGGATCGAACAGAAATATTGGAATGGAAGAATAACACAAAGACCCATACTCTCATTCAAAATGTCCTAAATGATATAATATTTCAGAAACTCTTGCATGGAAGCGAGATGAATTATCATATAATTATTGATTGTACTTATGTAAGAGTTCCACCTGTAAAATTTAGGATGTCTTAGTGCTCCACACTTCTCCAATGGATGGCCATTCTACATTCCTAAAAACTTATCACATAATTAATAAGGATTTATTTTGGGAATATTGAAAGGGAATGTATAGAAATTTAGGCTATAAATTTTTTCGTGTTAGTGTAACAAGGATGAAACTATTAAAATGCCAAGTATAGTATAAGCTCTATCTATTCCTAGTGAGTGGTGATAGAGGTTTAGATTGATTTCATCACTAGTTTCCCACAATCTAAAGAAACAATTTAAATTATGGTGGTTATGGATAAAATCATGAAATATGCTAATTTTAGTCCTTGTAACATACCTTAATAATGATTAAATTTTCCATATCATTTATTGATACAATTCAAAAGCTACATAGTACACCCAAGATTATGGTTATTGATTATGAACCTATATTTACTAGTAATTTTCAAAATGATTTATTGTTATGTTTGTGTACTCAATTGAATCATAGCTCATCATATCATCGCCATTATGATGGATAATATGAGGTAGTGAATAAAGTTTTGGAAGGATATCTTGATTACTATACTTCAGATAAGTATGAGAGATGTGTTCAATGGCTACCACTTGAAAAATGGTGATATAATAATTCCTTTCATACTTAATCCAAAATGTCTTTATTTTTGGCATTGTATGGTTACCATCCACCATCTCTCACCTCAAACTTGAGGTGCAACCTAAAGTGAAAGTATTTAATGAGAACATTATGCACCAAGAGGTGGTATTCTCTATCATTAAAGAGAACTTAGAAATGACACGGAACTGTATGAACCAAAACATTAATTAGCATTTTAATGAGCAAATATTTGAAGTTTGAGACTTTTTTGTGTGATTGTAGCCTTATAATAAACTTTATGTGAAACAACGTAAGGAGGATAATAACATATCACCTAAATACTATGAAATTTATCAAGTATTGCATAAAATTGGTAGTGTGGTATATAAACTAGAGTTTCCTCATTCAACTAAAATACATCTATTTTTCAGTGTTTCTTTCCTAAAGAAGGTCACTAGAAAAAGAGTCTCAACCTAGTCATTGTTACCTACTTTTTATGGGGAGAGACACATCATTTTAGAGAATAAATTCAATTTGTAGATGCACAATAAGATGTTGATCAAAAGGGTCATTATTAAGTTTTTGATCAAGTCCAATAGCTCATTGAATATGCAACATAGGAAGATGAAGTATTCATGCAAAAACATATGAAGATTACCAACATTGGGGGCAATGTTGCTTTGAATGGGAGGGGTATGCTATGCCTTGCACCCTAGGTCATATATTGGGATATGTATGGCCAATTTTGGATAACATAATCTCTTGTCATGTCATGTCACATTCATTTATAATTTCATATACTTAATAGGTTGGAATTAGTTCATTTCTTATAATAGTAGAGTATATATAGGAGTTAACATCTAGTAGATAGGCATCATTGAGCATTTTATTCTTATTCTATGGATTGTAGATTTCCCCCTCAAATTTGTTGAGATTTTATACTTGCACCTTATGATAAGTTCTCTATAATTTAGTGTTTCTTTGTGTTCTATTGTTGTTGATATTTAGATATATCTAATTAATTTCATTAAAATAATGGAAGCAAACCTCTTACTAACATATTGGATGATTGGTTAAAGGATGAGTATGTTATCTTTCTCAACATTCCCTCTTCTTTTTATAGCTTTGTACTATGAAAAAGTCTTGAGATAATCACTAGATAAATACCTTAGATGCTAATTTATTCCATTTTTTACTAAAAATACCTTATGATGATATGAACTTGGATAGATATGGGTGATGTTGTAGTGGGTAAATTAATGCATCTTGAAGAAAATAAGGTACACCACAACATAATCTATTAGGAAGATTATTACAAGCTTTATTTGATATTAAGGCACCACCTACTGGAAAAGAAAATTGTTTTAGAGTCCCTAAAGGTGTAAGTGTTTCACCACAATGTCATGTATAAAATAGATAAGGTAAGGTGAGGAGTAATACTTATGAATTTGAAGAAGGTTTCATGCATTGTAGAATACCAGGCTGATCATGAAGAGCTCCTTTTTCCTAGGAAGGACTACCTGTAATACAAAACAATACTACTAAATAGAGTCAATAATATAGGTTAGTGGATTGCCTAGCGCAAGCTAGATCTGGGAAGATGAGTGCTTCCTCAAAAGGCTGTCAATCCACTTTCAATATACAATTTAATGCAAATAAATAACAAGAAGTGAAAGGTCTTATTGTAGTAACATGATTTAGGTATCTCATATACTAATAACAAACTATATTTAAGATAAATATTGAATATTTATTTAAATATAGAAAGAGGACAAGGGTGTTCAAGGAAGAGGCATGTTAAGGAGGAAAGGGTGATATTTGGTAAGGTTTGGGGTGATTTTGAGTGACTTATGGGTTTGTTGATCTGGGAAAATTACTAGACATAGTGACCGATATCGGTAGGCTAACTGACAATCTTGGTACATGGTAATATCGATGTCGGTTGGGTGGTGACTCCACTATGGGAAATTAGATGAAAAGGTTAAAATGGGCTGGTTGGGAGCTCTTTGTGATTACACAAAGAGTTGGGAAGGCTTAGGCTAGGTGCTAGGATTTATGTGAAGACTCAGAGATGGTAAAATTGGTGGTTAGGAGGATAGAGAGGTTAAAATGGGAAGGTTGTTGAGTAGGTGGGTGTAGGAGATATCCGAGAGGAAGTAATCTAGAAAATAAATTATTTAATACTAGAAGCTAACAAAACTTAACCACCGGATTAAAGTAGTTACTTAGAGATTGGAGGTTGATAGACGATGGTTATTGGTAGGTTCTTAGAGAATAAATAGGTCCAGATCCACTGTAATAGCAATGAAGGCTCATGCATCCTCAGTGTGAATGATTTTAAGCTCTAGAGAAATAGGTTAATTTTTGATGAAGAATGTGGGTGCTCAGGTATAGTGTTGGTCATCAAAATCCTATTTTGAACACCTGGATGAAAGAGCTAAGAATGTAAGAACTTAAAAATCCAAGATGGAGGAACCTAGGTAAATGGTTGGAATTCCCTATTTAAGGAAACTGACGATGGTTAGGTTACTGGTGCTTTTGACCAAGGGATAACGATAATGGTTAGGGAGAAAAGGACCTATTTTTCCAAAAATAACATTTTATTTCCATTTTTGGCATTGGTCAAGGTTTTTTATGGACTATGAATCTAGGATGGCACTAAATGAAGCGATATATTGGTAAGAGGCATAATAGGTAATGAATGTTAGGGTTAAAATGATTCTTAGTTAGTTAAGGGGAAGGGTGACTTATTCTAGGTTAATAAATAGGCTGGAATGGGTCACCGGTGAGGTGGAGAGATGAGGTGGAGAGGTGAGGGAATTATTAACTTAATATGGATAGTTAAACTAATAATAATGTGTGGAGGAGTCATGGTAAACTATATGTGCTAACCGAATTTTGATGTCTACATTTTCCCCTTCTTGTCACGTAGCTTGTATTAATAAGCGATGATGACAAAAATAGGAGGTTGTTGCCCCATGTATGGGTGAGGGTTACGTTACCCCAGGTATGGGTGAGGGTTAGGTTACCCTAGGTATGGGTGGAGGTTAGGTTACCCAGTGCACGCATGGAGGTGATGTTGCCCTGGTATGGGTGGAGGTGGTCCCCTCAAACCAAGAATTGATGAAGGAGAAGGTAAAATTGGTGATGGGTTTGATAAAGTGGTAGGTGATGAAAAATGAGGTAAAGTGAGAGTATAGGCCATGGTGATATTGGTGTGGGTAATAGGTTGGGGCATTCAAATTCATGCACATGTCTAGAATGCAATAAGGCACTATCTTTGAAGAGATCAAAAATATACAATGTCAAAGGTCGATAATTTGTCCAAACAAGGTTGATATGCTCCAGGTATCCAAGGTATAAGAAGTGATCCTGGAAACATAACAAGGCTAGGTGCAGGAATGGGCATAGGTGTTTTCTGAAGCACCAAATGGTTTGGTATGGTTGAGATAAACATCATGGCATAAGGAAAGGCAAGGTCGGTAGGTGAAACAACACAAGTTTCTTCACCACAAGGTACAACGAGTAAGTGAATTCAAGTGTGAAATGGGAAAGGTCGGTGTGGGTGTATAGGTAAGGTCATGGGTAAATCGAGATGTAGGAAAAATTGTTCCCAGAAGTATAATTAGGGATATGACGAGGTTGATAGGGATATTACTTAGGTTTGTAGGTATCCAAGTTATTGATACTATGGAAACTAGATGATAGGCATGGTATTGTGTTATTGTTTGGTTTGGTTTAATTTCCAAGTTATTGATATTATGGAAACTAGATGTATATGCATGGTTATGATGTATGGTTTGTTTGGTTTAATTTCCATGTTATTGATATTATGGAAATGTGAGAAAGATTAGGTAGTAGGGACAAATAGTGGAAAAACGGTGAAAGATGGTAGAAAATGGTGGCGAGCTAACCTCTAAAGACCCCATGTCTTCAAAGTGCTACCTATATAGCCCTTGCAAAAGTGACCTCGGAGTCGATGTAGTTATCCCTAAAACCGAGGAAGAATGAGATTGGGTTAGGTAAGTTACGTAGGTAGGTTGTATAGAAAAGTTGGTTGGGTAGGTAATTTGGTTGTGTAATACATGTTTTAAAATATGCAAAGATAAATGTTGATTAGGTAATTGGCAAGGTCAATTAGGTGTAGGAAAAGATGAATGTGTTATGGTTTATTCAATTTCAATGGTCTAGTCCTAATGAAAAATCAATAAGTAAACAAATAAGAAATAACTAGGAGCGGCATGCCCATATTTGGAAAGGACCATAATTTTCATACCCCTAGACTTATTGAATGTAAGTAACTAGATACACTACATGAGAGATGGATATAGAGTTGAAAGAAGTTGCATGATCACAATGTGTAGAATGCATACCATATCCCTTGAGTAGATAGGAGTAAATAAATGAAGGTAGGGTGGAGTGGTTTGTTAAGCGTAACCTTATTGTGGGAAAACATGCCCCTTCTGAAAGATACCCAAAACTAGAATAGAAACATCCATGACCAAAAGTTTGTATTTTTCTTGATTTTTTTGTTTTCACTTTTTGCATGTATAAATTGATCTATTGCATGAAGTCCGTATCGGGATAGATATGTTCTCCTTGAGGTCTTCAAGAAGTTGATCAATGCGGAAAGTTGCATAATTATTTTATTTGAGAGATAAAGATTAGTCTATTTTTGGGGATAGCCTAAGTGCAATAAATGGCTAACGTTTTATAGTTGTCCTTCAAGGGAGATGTCTACTTATAGTAACAAGAGAGAGACATATATTCCTTTTGGGGGAATCATCTCTTTGCAAGAAGTTTGACTCAAGTATTGAATTTTTGGGTTATCCCATATATATTTGTCTTATTTTGGACTTGTATTCTTGGATAAGACTATAAAGGAGTGTAAGCCTCTTTTATGAAGGAAAAACCATAACACAAAAGGTTAGCTATGAAATAGGGGTTTTAAGTGACGAATGACCATGGGATTCCATCCTAAAAAGGATGAAAATTATCCATGAGAATCATGCCATGAGTAGAGCTGTAGTACTCATATTGAAGACAAGGCAGAATGGTGATGGATAATCACATAATTCTAATGTAGTCATTGGTCCCTAAAAGAGGTAGGTGGAAGGAAATTCTTGCTTAAGGGATGAGCATACAAGTGGCATAAAGTGATGTAGTATGTTATTTAACAACATAATTTTTGAAGATGTAAGGCATTAAGGGGCTCAGTTTTGGGTTTACCCCAAGAGAACATAAATGATAAGTTCTTGATCCATAGGTATGGGTGATAATATAGGGTCCAAGCTAATTAGGAGAAAACTTTCCTCATTTACTTTTCTCTGCTTTGGTTACATGTTGGTTTTCCTTTAGGACAAGGTCATCGATATTGAAGGTTCATTCTTGAACATGTTTATTGTAGGCGTGCTTGTTGCATTTTTGGTAGATTTGGGGATTGTCTAGAGAATTTAGATGATGCTCATCTAATATCTCAAGTTATGCCAAAATTTATTTATGAAAATCATCATCGAAAGCATATCTTTGAGTGATATATGAAGAGATGGAATTTGTACTTCGAGAGGAAGGACAACCTCAATACTGTAAACCAAATAGGAATGTTTATCATTGGTAGAGATGTAAATATTGGTACAATAAGACCACAAGGCAAAAGGAATGTGCATGTGTCAATCCTTACCAATAAGATCGTCGATGAGTTTCATAAGAATTTTGTTGAAATTCTTATTAGAAGATTCGGCTTGACCATTTTCCTATGGGTAATAGGGTGAAGTGAAACTGAGTTGAATAAAATAGTTGTCACACATTTTTTTAGGGTTTAATTTCTTAATTGTTTTCCATTATCAGCTACAAGGAACACCGAAGTAAGTGACAAATGATATGGTGGTTGATGAATTCAACTATATTCTCGATTTATAAGAAATGAGAGGGATGGATTACATCCATTTAGTTACTATTTGGTTGTTGTGATGATCTGGCTATGATGTTGAGAAGAATGAGGGTTAATCTCTTCAATGAGATCCAAACCCCATTGAGAGAAATGTCAACATTCTCTAGCAAATTGTAAGGCATGACTATGGTTATGATGAAGGTTAACATGTTGTTGACACTTCACACAACATTTAATGAAGTCACAACATTCTTGGTTAAGGATTAGTCAGTAATAGTCGAGGTGAAGGATATGTTTTGTGATAGCGAGGCCACTAAAATTTCACCCAAAAATACCATCATGAATTTCTTTGATAGTGTATGGAATTTCAAAACTAGTGAGGCATGTGAGAAAGATACCATCAAAACCACATTTATATAGAACACCCCCATGATGATATAATGAGAGACACTTTTAGGAAAGCTCGTTGTCCATTGCAGAGTGATATCGGGAGGTAGAATTAAAAGGAGAGGAAATCAACGAATGCTTATACGAAATGTCAGTGGGTAGGTTTTGATTCTTCCCAACAAATTCATGCCATAGATAATATTAGAGGGTGACTACAACCGTTGTACTGTGAAAAATATTTTGGAGTCCAAAGGTGAGGTGGTTATTTGAGAGGAAGGGCAAGCCATGGTATCCAAAAATTTGTTAGTAGATCGTGGAGTGGTTTAAATGAGGAAGTGGTAAAACATGGTCAAAAGTATGTTGATATGATGTTTATAATTTTGAAGCACCTTGTTATGACACTGGTACAAACCATTGACTTGGTTCACAACTAGTTGAGATTCACCAAAGATATTAATGGATTTAACATCTAGGGCTATGTTATTTTGAAGACCTACGACAAGTACTTGATACTCGAAATGTTGTTGGTGCAAATTTCAAAGTCTAGTTTGAAAGATAGTGTCAAAGGCCCACCATCAAGAGGAATGAGGATGAACCCCACACCTCCCCCATGTTGACATTTGGATCCTTCTAAGAATAGCATCATAGTATAAAATATCAGCAAGGGAGAGGGTAGATATAGATTCGTTAGGAAAATCAAAGTTATAAGATTGATTTCCAAGAAGAGGAGTGTCTTCAAGCTGATCTGTAATGGTTTGTCCCTTAATAGACTTTTGATGAATGAATCCTAGGTCTAGGTTTGTAAGGAGCATGATCCAACACGTGGTGTGTTAGTGTTGATAAGGATTAGCGTACATGTAATTAAAAGGATTAGTGTTGGTGATGAAAAAGGTTTTGTGATTAAGTAGGTAGTGGCAAAGTTTGATGGCCACAAAGACTAAGGCTAGGTAGAGCTTTTCAACATGAGTATACCTAGTCTCATAGTCTAAAAGAGTACGACTTATGTAATAAACCTCTTTCTCCCTGTGTTTCTCATCACGATGAGTGAGCATGACACCCAAGGAATGGTTAGTGGCATAAATATAGAGGTAAAATGATTTATCATTTTTAGGTGGGATATGCACATGTGGATGAAGAAGGTATTTCTTCAACACTTCAAAGGATTTATGGCACTCATCATTCTAATTGAAGGAGACATCCTTTATAAGGAGATGATGAAAATGGTGACAGCGGTTAGAAAGTTGGGAAATAAAGTGTCGAATGGATTACAATTTTCCTTGAAAACTACAAATTTTTTGAAGGTTAGTAGGTGGAGGCATCACAACAATAGATTTGATTTTGGCGAGGATCAACTTCAATGCCCCAAAAAGAGACAATGAAACCAAGGATTTTTCCATAAATAATGGAAAAGACACACTTCTTTAGTTGAAGGCAAACACAATAATGGATGAGATGATCAAATATGACTTTAAGAACTACAAGGTGTTCCACACGACTTTTAGACTTACCGAGAATATCATCGACATAAACTTCCAATATGTCATACATGATATCATGGAATATATATGTCATAAGCGCAATGATAGGTGGCACTAGCATTTTTCAAGCCAAAGGGAATGGCATGATAACATAAAGTCCCCAAGGGTGATGAAGGAAGTTTTGTGTTGATTTTCTGGAGCGAGTAATATTTGATTATAACCTGAGAATCTGTCCATATGAAATAGCATCTCATGGCCAGATATAAGATAAACGAGTTAGTCGATGCTAGGTAGAGAAAAGTCATCCTTAGGGTACAAATGGTTTAGGTCATAGAAGTCCATGTAGATTTAGAGTCCCCTTGTCACTTTGGTGATAGGAATACTATTAGAAATCCATTGTGGATAGTCAATGGGTAGAATGAAGGAAACAGAAAGAAGGCGCTGGAATTCTTCTTTCACAAGAAGGAAATGCATGGATGCATTTTTAGGAGCTTTTTTTTTTACATGTTTAGCATTAGGTATAGTCATGATATTGTGGACCATGATACAAGGGTCAATACTGGCATATCAAGCATCAAAACAATAACAAGTGTTCTTTATGATATCAAAGGAAAGAGGTGAAAGCTTCCTAGTTGCCATAATCTAAAGATTGACCTATCTTTAGAATTCAAGGGTTTTCTTGGGTGTGAATGTTGATCTCTATATTTGATTCATTCAACATCATTTGTTCTCAAAATTTAATGACCGATGACTATAAGTACTCAAGGCTTGTCTGAGTGTGAATGTTGATCTCTATGTTTGATTCATTCAACATCGTTTGTGTCTCGAAGTTAATGACCGGTGATTGTAAGAATAATTTACACCTAATTAGGTGAGAATAGAATTATAATCCTTACATTGAGAAACATTGATAGAAGGTGTGTCATCATCCAACATGTTAGGATAAAGAAGACGAAGGGAAGAGGTGTCTCACTATTATAATGATAGGTTAGAGGTCCCAAAAATGGTGTTCACGAAAAAAAAGTTAAGAGAGATGGATTCTAGATCCATGGACTCCGTGGGTGAAGGTGGTGTGGTTGGTGAGTTAGGTGGGGAAGGATTATCTTCCTCAACAAGGGTGATGCAATCCTTCTTAGGAGGAGCCTATAAATAAAATCCAAGACCACAATGATCTTTGTGATTTTGGGAGGTGCAAGGTATGAGTGTGTGATGACCTTTCTCATAAATAAAAAAGTCAAATCCATTCTAGGCACATCAATGAAGAAAAGTGTGGGTGAAGAGGAAGTTGGTGAGGTATTTTAAGTCAGATGAGAAAGTTCGGTTTGGGTAGGTGGTTCGGAAAATAAGAAGTATCGAGTCCCCCATATGTCAAGTTAGTTTCGAAGGTGGGGAGGACCGTATGAAAAATATTCTCCTACACGATGGTCATAACATGGGTGTTGGTGAAGGCTTTCATACTCTTGAGGAGTAAGGAAAGTGTCTATGTTGTATAAGTAGTACCCCTAGGGAAATTTGTGTCACCTAGGTCGGTGAGGTACTTGGTTAGTGGGGATGGATGAGCTACTCGAAGCCTGAGAAGGTGGGGCATCAATTACAGGTGAAATAGGTGGATTGGTAGATGGGACAGTTGTGGAAGATGCGATAATAGAGGGGATAGGTGGGATAGCTATGGAAGCTATGGTAGCGAGAGGGAATAAATGTGCTCACTAAGGAAGGTGTAGAGGTAGAAGTGGTAGATGAGGCAGCGGAAGAAGATGAAGCGAGGGGATGGCGAGATACCTTGACTGGAACAAGGACATCATTTGGTTAGTATAGCATGCTTCAGGTTTTAAAAGGTGAAGGATCCACCCAAATGGTGTAGTGGTGCCCTTTATATTCAAATTTCATACAACGGTGAAAGTATACACCCCATGGCACAAATCTAAGGTTAGCCAAGCAGCAAGTTATATTGAAATTCCCCCTCAAGAACATAGAATAGTTTGGGATTGGTGTGGGGACCCACACAGATGTGGAGGATGATGGTGCCAAGGGTAGAAGTCATGGAATCATTGAAATAATGTAGCATAACAAGGCTATTATACATGCGGTTGCGATTATGTGCAATTTTTGTATACATGAGAATAAATGATATTAATACTAGCACCTCCATCAATCATAACACGTTGAACATGAGTATCATTGATGTAGCGGTGATGAAGAGGGCAGGATAAAAATCCTCTAATTTTAGAGGGGAAATATCTGAATAAATGATACAAAACATGAAAACCTAAGGAGAGGTAATGGGGGAAGAATTTTGAGGTGAATTGGTGAGGCTGGCCACATGATGAGGGGTAAAGATGGCAACCACAGTGTAGGATCATTTGGTGGAACCTTGATAGATTACAAGACCTCAATGAGGGCCTGACAATGAGACTTAAAGGTTTGAATTAGGTTGTATAAAGACATATTCATAGGAGATTGATGAAGATGTTTAATCATAGAGTGATGTGTAACTCCATCAGAAAAGCTAGTAAAAACCGGCCTATAGATGACTACCTTGGGGGCAAGTGCATGTGGAATTGTGGGTGAGGGTGCATTGGATGGGCTACCCATTTTCTCTTTTCCTTTATATTTTTGCGATTGAGTGGCTACTTAGACCATATTTATTTTAAAGATCGGAGGAGGAAAAGAGGGTTGTGGAGATGAAGGTAAAGACCGTTGACTAGATATATGGGTAAATTTTATTACAACAAATGAAGGGGAATGGGATTATCCTCCAATAGGTCATCTTCATCGAAGAGACCATCTAAAGTACAAAGTTAAAGGAGAATTTTTTTGAGGGCCTTACAACCTTTGACATCATGCCCTAGTGAGTGATGATATGCATAAATTTTAGTGTCATCAAACCCTACTGGTTTGGGTTTGAGCAGGTCATAAGGCTTAATAGGAGGAAATGAGATAACGAAGGTTTATGACAACCTAGCAAGGATGTTAGAATAGGATCTTTCTAATGGATCACCATGAGAAGTCAGATTTGGCTCGAGATGAGGGTGTAGTTTTTTTCATGGAAGAGGTGTTACTGGAGGTGATGTAGGTGTGACTACCTTTAGTAAGTATTGAAGGTTTTGGTTTTGGCTTAAGTTAAAAATTCTTGGGTAAAGGTGTAGGAGAGGTACGTGTAGTGAAAGGAGATGTAGAAGGTGAGGTTACCCTATAAATTCAAGGTGAGAGTGATGGTGTTGTAAATATTGTGGTTGTAGGTAATGGAGAAGATGTAGGTAGAAGAGGTGATGAGGGTGAAGATGTGGGAAAAAGATAAGGTACATGTGCGGGTGTTGGTTGTCACGCCTTGGATTTTCCTTGGTGAAGAGGTAACTTAACCAAGGTGGAAGGGTGTTGGCCTAAAATGTAGGGTAGAGGAAAAGGTTAAAGAGAAGGCGTGAGAGAGACCAGGGTGTGATGCCTAGGAGGTTGGGTCTTCCTCTTACGTGTGGGAATCGATTTTGTGATGGGTGGTGGTTAAGTAGATAAGTCTAGTTTCATTATGGGATGTAGTAGGATAGGTGTTGGTAGGACCCCTAAGGAAGTGGTAGGTTTAGGTGTAGATAGGGGTTTGGGTGAAGGCAAGGCTGAAGAAGAAGGGGCTGATATGATCAACTTAGGTGTCATGGTTTTAGTTTCCTTGAATACCTTAGGATAGATAATTGAGGTATCCAGGGACAACATTTGCATTTGGGTGGATAATGGGAGTAAAAAGGACCCCTAAAGTGTGGAGTAATAACCATACTCTATTAGTGCACAAAACGTGAGAATGGTGTTGGTTTAGAAGACAAAGAACTAGTTATAAGACCCATCTAGAAATCCAAATTGTGTAATACGGTGAAGGCTTTCACCTCGATTCGATGAGTCGGGAGTGATGTAAGAAGGTTGAAAATATCTTGGAAAACCTTAGGAGAAACATCGCTTACAGGAAGAGGAAATAAGAGTGGCTCCTCTATGGGTCAAGGAGAAGGAAAAACAAGTGATGTGGACTCCTCTTTAGGTAGACAGGTAGATAGGGTTAGCTCCTTATTGGGTAGAGCAACAGGGTGATATAGATTCCTCCTTGGGTAGGCGAACATGTAAGATAGGCTCTACGGTAGGTAAGGAAATAGGTGAGGTAGGATCCTCCATGGGAAGAGGATTAGGTGTGATAGGGTCCTCTTTGTATAGAGAAGTAGGTGTGATAGGTTCCTCTATTGGTAGAGGATTTCGTGCAATAATTTCTTCAATAGACACTATGGGAGGAAACTAGCTCGATGGAATAGTCTTGTGTCAAAATTACATGAACCTCATGCACATTGGTGTCATTAGTAGAGGTCTCTGAAGCCTAGTTTGATGAAGGGGTGTGATTTGGAAAAGGTATTTTAAACACACCCATATTGGCATTGTAAGGTGTGTTATGGTTTTTAGGGACGAGATCACCATTGTCTAGCATTCCTTGGACACTATTCTTGAAGGTTTTGCAGTTTTCGTCACTATGTCCCCTAACTCGGTGATAGTTGCGAAGTCATTTTCTTTGTACCATGACGGTGTCAATGAGAAGTATAAAAAATATGTTTGGTTTGATAGCTAGAAAGGTGATGGCTCTAACTTTTTGAAGCTTTTCCAACATAGAAGAATATTGTTCTTTGATACGAGTGTAAGCCCTCTCATCATAATTGTATTGGAATTTTTGAACAGGAGAGAGGTTAGCAGGTGGTTTTGGTTGATTAGATAGATGAGAGGGATCAAATTTTAGAATTACCACATTGGCAGATCCTTTGTCCTTGGAATGGTTATTAGAATGGTTTTTTGGTGGTTTATAAGAAGATTCATTCGATTTGAAGTTAGCGTTCTTATTACACAACTTAAGATTTTACTCTTTAAGGGAACATGTCTCTAGTTTCCAGTTCATAGTGAAGGCTTCATCAAACATTTGAAACATTTAAACCTGGAGAGTTAGGGAAATATGTCTAGCACATGTCCTTGTGAACAAATTTATGAGATTTTCTTGTGGTAGATGGAAGTTGAGTTAATTGATGAGCACCCACCAACATTTGATGAAATCTATGATAGATTCATCCTCTTATTAGTGAATAGAGTAAAGATTTGTCATAGGGACCTTCTTAGAGATATTGATTAAAAATTCATCAAGGAAGGTCTTGGCCAATTGTTGAAGAGGAAGACCGAGTGCCTAGGAAAAGCACTATACCAATCTATGGAGGGTCCCAAAAGCAACATGGGGAACATTGAATAAGTAGAGCATCGCCATGGCCTATCAAATAGAAAGTGTGTTTGAATGATCGTAAATGTTGTTGAGGGTCTTCTTTGATATTGAAACAATTGAACTCGAGTAAATCCCATTGTGTTGAGTAAGGATGGATAGGTATGGATGGGTGTATGGGATCATTATATATTTCATCATAAGTGATGACATTACAATATCTAGAGATGGAGGCCTTTAGTGTTTGCATCTTAGCGCTCATCAACTTGATAAGATCCCATAGGATTAGATTGAGAGAGCCACCTGCGGTATAAGGGGTGGATGAGATGAATAGGTCATAGAAAACATACTAGTGTGTTGTGGTTACGAATATGTAAAATGAGAAGCGGGTATGTAGGAAGGAATAGATGATGAGGGCATGTACCCTGAATATGAGGTGGATGCTATAGGTTGTGATTGAGGCAGGGTGTAGGCAAGAGGAGCTTGTGTAAAGACCCTCGTAGCAATTGGGGGAAGATTTTTGGGTATAGAAAGGACTGAATTTTGATAAGGCATATAGGATGTCGACTTTGAACTAGTGGTTAGGAATTAATAGGTGCGATGATGTGGAGATCCCTATACTAGGAACCGTGGATGAAGATATTGTAGATATCGAGGCGCCAGAGGTTGGGGGAGTGAAAGATGTCAAAGGTGTGATAAATGTCAAGGGTGCACTAGGTGGCATTGACACAGGAGTAGGTGATGCTACAGTAGCATTCACAGATATGGCAGAGGCATACCAAATAGTGGCTGGCCCGATGAGTCATGGGTAAAAGAGTGGGCGAGGTAATGTTGTAAGGATATGATATTATGATCAAGGAATTTAGTGATTTCCTTGTCACCTGTAGGTATAGTTACAAGAACATTGGGGTCCATCGGTGAAGAATTAGATGGTGGTGAAGGTAGAGCAGGTAACGATATGCAATTACTTTAGAAGGAAAGTGTTCACGCTTTTTGGTAAGTCCAAACCATAAGAAAGCTGGAAGATAGGTATTCTAGGCTCTACATAATTAACGAGCACGCAACTTTGAAAAAATGTTTGGTGAAGTCTAGAGAATAGAATTAGGTTATTGTAATTGTTATAAATAAAAACACGGTGGCCGATAACGGTCGTGAAAATGGGTGGTGCTTAGTAAGATAGAAAGAATTATTTCGATCACAAGACCAATGTGGGTCACTAGACCGATGTTAGTGACTGATAAAACTAGGGAAGTGAAGAAATTAATATTTTTGGGTAAGAAAAGTGTAAAATGGGTATTTTGGGCTCTGTTAAGGGTGATAGAGACTTAGAAAGCGGTTAGCTAAAAGAATCAAGTTGTGTGAAAGAATTTGGTTGATGTTTTTAATAGAAGAATAAAAAATAGAGAAACTAATACCATTCAATTAACTAATGTAAGTATGATTAAAGAACCAATGCCAATGGCTAGACCGATGCGAATTGATGAAAACTTGGAAGTGAAGAAATTAATATTGTTTTAGTTAAATTTGATGAAAAGAAACCCCGAAAGAGGATGTGTATGACAAAGATGATTTAACACACTTAGGAAAAACTAGAATTAACCAGTTGTGATTGTTGAGTGCGAAAAAGAAAGAAAAAGTGATGAATACGTCCTCACAACTCAAACTACAAAAGACAAGAAAGAAAGCGACAATCCACAAGCAAAAAACTAACACGTTATCCTAGGAAAGATTTTAGTGTTGTTTGGCTTATGCCTTAGAACTGACTATGAATGAAATAGAATTTTGGATAATGAAGGTACCTAGAAAGCAATCTATGGATGGTTTCGGTTTTTTTGGTGAAGGAGTTCTCAATATTCCTTGTGGTATGTGAGGTCCAAGCTCTACTATGATAAACAAGATAGAACACTAGGTGGGGCCCACCATCAATGGGTTATCAATCCTTGACGAATTCTTCTTGGAAGGGAATGTTTAAGAAGTTTGTAAATTGTGTTAAGTGATTTGGGATAAGGAATGTGTGCACAAATGTGAACTGTGATTTATTAAGCAATCACAAAATGGTCATGATCTTCATCGTATGATTGTTACTTAACTATGTGAGAATAATATGTAGACATACATGGATGAAATGAAAGTTTTTAAGCCCAAATAGAAAGATGATATTCAATGTAAAAAAAAGTGAATAGGAAGAAGGATGAATTTCACTAATTCAAGGACAAAAGAAAAAAATGATTCTTTTTAAATGCACCAAAATAAGTGTTTACTTTAGAGTAATTAGCAAGAAGAAGAGCAGATTACCAGAGAAGAAAATTTAGTGAATAATGATTTAAAAAGGAAACACACAAGATGCAACCTATATGAATAGAAAGGAACCCACAAATGAGGGTCCCACCAGGTGTGCCAAAATGTTTCACCACAATGTTGCGTATAAAACAAATAAGGTAAGGTGAGGAGGAATACCTGAAGTAAAAGAAGTTTGCAAATATTGTAGAAGACTAGGCTGATTGTGAAGAGATCATTTTGGTTACAAAAGAGTAGCTACAATACAAAACAATACCACCAAATAGAGTCAATAATATAGGTTAGTGGACTTCCTAATGCAAACTAGATCCTGTGGAATCGGTTTCTTCCTCGAAAGGTTGTCAATCCACTTTCAATATATAATTTAATGCAAAGAAATAGCAAGAAGTGAAAGGTCCTCTTGTAGTAACATGGTTTAGGTATATCATTTACTAACAAAAAAGTTAGATTTAAGCTAAATATTGAATAATTATTTAAATCTAGAAAAAGGCCGGGGTGGTCAAGGTAGAGGGGTGTGGAAAAGGATGTTAAGAAGGTCTAGGTGAGATTTGGTAAGTTTTGGGGTGATTTCAAGTGAGTTATAGGCTTGCTGATATGGGAGAAATTACCGGACACGGTGGCCGATATTGGTAGGGTAACCAATCTGCGGTACACAGTAATAGCCGATGTCGGTAGGGGTAATTAGATAAAAGGGTTAAAATAGGCTGGTTATGAGTTCTCTGTGATTGCATGGAGAGTTAGGAAGTCTTAGGATATGTGTTAGGATTTATGCAAAGACTCAGAGATGGTAAAATATGTCACTAGGAGGACAGAGAGGTTCAAACAGGTAGGTTATTAGGTAGGTGGGTGTAAGAGGTATCCAGAAGGGAAGTAATCTAGAAAAAAAATGATTTAATGCCATAAGATAATGAAACTTAACCATCGGATTAAATTACTTACTTGGAGATTGGAGGTTGATAGACGATGGTTGTTAGTAGGTGCTTGGAGAAGAAACGGGTCCAAATCCACTATAGCAGCAATGAATGGTCGGTGCCACCTTGTGTGAATGATCTGAATCTATAGAGAAACAGGATGATTTTTTATGAAGAATGTGGGTACTTAGGTATAGTGTTGGTCATCTGAATCCTATTTTGAACTCTTGGATGCAAGAGCTAAGAATTCCATAATTCAAAAATCCAAGATGGAGGAACCTTGGTAAATGGTTGAAATTCCCTATTTAAGGAAACCATCAGTGGTTAGGTGGTTGGCTCGGTCTAGGGATAACTTGCATCTGTTAGGGAGAAAAGGTCCTATTTTACAAAAATATCCTTTTCTCTCCATTTTTGACGTTGGTCAAGGTTTTTTGAGGACTAGGAGTCTGGGTTGGCACTAAATGAAATGGGAAATTAGTAAGAGAAATAATAGGTAATGAATGTTAGAGTTAGAATGAGTCTTAGTTAGTTAAGGGGAAGGGTGGCTTAGTCTAGGTTAATAAATATGCTTGAATGGGCCCATGGTGAGTGGAGGGATGAGGTGGAGGGGTGAGGGAATTATTAACTTAATATGGGTAGTTGAATTAATAATAATGTGTGGAGTGATCATGGTAAATGATATTTTAGTTGAAGGGGGTTAGAGGGTGGCAACCAATTTTGGTGTCTACAAGTAAGAGGCTAAGTTATCAATGTGAAATACATAGAGGAAGACTATAATTTTGATGATATTGTGGAAAATTTCCAAGAACATGTTTTATTTATTATAAACAGACATGTTACTACCCCATTCATTGAGATATTAATTAATTTTTTTCTTATTAATACATTTCTTACCCTCTTTTGAAAAACTCATTAAATTACATTTGAATACACGCCTTATCCTCTTGTTCTATATAGATGTATAATACAAAAATAATAATCCCATTCAATTACATCTATATAATTTTAAGGTTAGAAATATCAGAGCAAATCGAATAGACTAATTATTTATTCATATCCACATAAAGAACAAACATTAGATGGTTAAAATTCAAACACATTATTCGAAAAATGAAACATCGCGGTACTTGAATAAATTTAGATTCCAATATTTTGTTTATGGAAAAAACTAAGATTAAATATTAGGCAAGCATAGAATATTTTCCAATAACATGGTTTATTTAAGACATTTATGATGTCCTTGCAATAACCTCTTCAAAAATGTCTTAATGTTCTTTTTGAAGATGCATTTCTCATAATCTTACGCTTAGCTAATGTCTTCCATTGTAAAACATTATTCCTTAGTTTGATCCCCACTTCACTTTTCATAAACTCCTTGATCGATTTTTCCACTTCATCCCTCCTAGCCAGTCCATCCTCTCTCCTCTTGATATTATCCCTATCTTGAACTCATCTTCTATGTATTTTTAAATTTGTTGTTTGATCACTATAATTAGCAACTTCCAACGAGAGGGACACTTGAGTGAGGATTTCAAGGGTATAATTCCATCTGAATTGTGTCATTAACATACCCACTAAAGGATAAGAAATAATTTCTATCTATGGAAACCATGGCACTACCAATCCTCTCTTTGTAGTTTCCTAAAAAAAACCTATAGTAAATCGTGTGGAGCATTATTTTCTTCTTTACTAAAACCAGAATGGATTACCCATAAGAAGGTATGTCCAAAGAATATTTCATGGATCTTTTCTTTGTAAGGGACAATGTGGCTTCCAATAGAAATGTATACAACATTTAAAATACCCTTTGTGTTGAGCTAGTCCATGCACTTGATGGTTTTTCACATATGTGCATCTACATATATGTCTTGTAGACTATTTTATGATTGTTTTCCACATATGTGCACCCATATATGTGTCTTGTGGACCGTTTTCCACATATTTTCCTCGAATATGATATTATAATTTATATGGTTTGATGGAGATGCCAACTTATGACACACACCCCCTTAGTTAGTTATATGTTTATAATATATGGGGTAACACAAGAATATATTATATTGGGTAATGAGTCACCCTACATTGGGATTATGTGTTAACTATCCATTAAGAGTAGTTTATGTCTATATAAATGATTTGAGTATCATTATGAGTTATGACAACAATGTATGAGTAGAGTCTTCTACTTCTTAGAGGTATATTGGAGGCGTCCCCCTCGAAGTGGATTCCCATCTTGGGAGATTGTGGAGTTATTCCTTCCTTAAGGACCATTATATAGTGTTTCCCTACATTAATGGTATTATAATTCATATTAAATATTTGGGAATCTTCGCCCACTATCATATTTTGTGTTGTGTTATCTTATGTATATTAGTCATTTATTATATGCGAAGATCTTATCAAGTGGTATCGAGCATAGATCTAGGTAATTTAAGGGATGAAACCCTAGTTTAAGTGATTCCCCTATATTTTGAGATCAGATTTGATTTTTTAGATATTTTTTGTGAAGTGGATACATCATTCAAGTTATATTCCTCCAAATTTCAGAGTTATGGGGGCTATTTTGTGAAAGATATGTCATTTTTTTGGTTGGAACCCTAATTTTCATTCTTCATCTATATATTACAATTTTTTTGAATTATTTATTAAAAAAATTTAGGTTGAGGTGAGTACATTTCAAGTGATACCCAAAAACCCAAAAATTTCAAAAAAATTAGATCTATTTTGAGTGAGTTATTTTAGTTTTATGGTTTTTCATAAATTAGCTCCATAGGCTGAAATATTAGGAATTTTTTTCAGAATTTATTACATTTTTGGAAATCTCAACAAAATATAATTTGGTTTTTTGTTTTGTATTTTATGTTTTTATTTCCGAGCTATAGAAAAATGGTAGAGAAATTTTTTTATGATAAGGGTCTATTCTTAAAATGTAGTTTTGTAGATCATGGATGTGAATATTTTCTATGGGGATGGTGAGATTGATGCTAGAAAATGGTGGATTTAGTTTAAGGAACATCATTTTTCATACTTAATACCATGTATTGTCTTTCAAAATCATCATGGTCATTTATCGCTAACTTGGTGGTATCAAGTGCAACAAGAGCACCTTAATTAGTCTAAAGAGGGAATGTAACGAGTTTTCTTAGATTGATTGGCTAGAGAAGATAAAAAAGAAGAGGATGTTACTAATGAGGGTGTTATAGATAAGGATGATAAAGAAAAAGAAAAATAAAAAGACTTCAAATATTAAGAATATGATAATACAATGTTGATGATGAGGAGGATACACATGATTCATTAGGAGAGATAAAAAAATCAAGATATGAGTTCAAACAATGTATATCCAAGGAATGAAGCTTAAATATTTTAGTTTGAAGGAAAAATTCAAATGAAAAAGGTAATTGTTTCCATAAACCCTAGCATAAAATATAACTTTATAAATATGGATGTAGCTCAACATCTACATGTTTAAGAAAAGCATATCGAGGAAGCTCAAGTGGATGGTATGCATATTTAGTTTTTGAACATTTAAATATCTATATGGATAAATATCTTGTACATTCATATTTTTATGATTTACATATGGATGGTATGTATTTTTTTATTAGATATCCTTTGTTAGATACCTCATGAACAATTAATATTAATGTGTAAAATTAATTCATGAAATTAAGGTACAAGAGAAAGAAAATTACATTCCAAGATATCACACTTACAAGGAAATAAGTAATGTAAAGAGGAGCATGAAGATGAATATGAATATAGTGAAGAGTGGAACAAGAACTATTTAAAAGGATAAGATGAAGAACCTGATGAAAAATAATAAAGTAATTCATCTACTCAAGAGAAAAAAAGAAACACCAAACAAGGTAGAAGAGGAAAATAATGTTTAGGAAAAGTTTGATAAGGTTGAGGATACTAATGTTGCACCATATAGACATAAACACCATCATGAGAGGAAAACATCATGGAGACATGTTATCACACATGAGGGAAAAATCTATACGGATATATAAGTAATTGGAGGATAAATCATTATGGCTATACATGGAATACATGGAGCAACAATTATATGACATAGAATCATAGGAATAATTATTATGGATATTCATGGATGTCGGGGAAGAACACATATGGACATAGATGGAATAAGAGGAGCATAATGGAATATGGATTCATGTTTGAAGAATCATCACCCACTAAGATATCATAGGGGTGGTTGGATGATCGAACATAGCGACAAGTGTGTAATGATTTAAAGCACAATAAATATATGGATTCTTCTTATGTTTCATGGAGAAAACATGTCAAGGAGTGAGGGAACACAATGTAACTTAGGATATGTTATTATAATGTATATGGGTTGATAGATATGCCAACATGTGGCACACATCCCAGTGGTTAGTTTTATGTCTATAATAAATTGGGTCACATAGGAATTAGTTATATTGTGATCTGAAAATATAGGTCAAATTTTTAATGACCTTCGGACCCTTATAGGATTTTTAATATTGGAAATAAAATTTCACTTTTTATAAACTAATTCAACTCAAAATAATGCAAAATTTGAAACATACTACAAACAGGTTGACTACGGAGTTCGAAATAGCCTATGTCTTAAGGTTCATTTCGAACTGTTCCACTAGTCAAAACTTGTAAGTATAGTAATTTATTACAATAAAACCTACTTGAACTTAACTAGCCAAATAGATACTCTAGTCCATGAAGAACACCGATGACTAGTCAAAAACATCCTCCACCTTCTGACATACCTACAAGATCTGTGGTGCTATGGGCCAATTGAGTATATTCCCAATTTTACAATTTACCTATTAAAAATAGGACTTAGCCCCCACAAAATTTTCCTATATAAATAAATAGGACTTACACAAAAATGCCTTCCAAATATAAGGCTTTACAATTTTTCACTATGCCTTTAAAAATGAGATTGATAGCTCTCAAATCATTCCTTGGGCTCCTTTGAAATTGGCTTAGAAGCTTCTTTTCATTGTTTTGAATGAGTGGGTGAAGGCCTTTATAAAGGCCTTGGGAGGATCGTATATGGTGGATTTTATCCACATCTCGCCACTCCTATCCCAACAAACTCACTGGCTAAGTTGGTTGGGCCACTCTAACTTCCCCGTTGAAGTTGTGGGTTTGAAACTCCCACTTATGTTTTTGGTCGGGCCACTTTGCTTAGTCATGGGGATGAAATCCCACATCCGTATGGAGAAGTATTCGATGGGAGGTTTAAAAATAAGCGGGTTTTTCTATATTCACGTGGCTTGTGCCACATTTTAGCTTTGTTTTGTTCGCCACCCAAACATGGGTTATGGATAGCCCCCAAGTTTTCGTATGGACTCACCATCTCATGCAAATGTTGAACTTCCCAATTTAGGGTCGAGATGTGTTTCATCGACACAGCGGTTTGACTATGGATTTGATTCACCGAGCTATACTAGCTTTGTTCATTGTGCCAATGTTTAGGTTACGAGTTATGTTAAAGTGTTGTGGCATGTGCCATGTATCCCCGCGCTAGTAGATTTAAACAAACCAATGTGTGTGTGTGTGTGTGTGCCTGTGATATGTGGATTTTTTTACATTGAGTTGATACACCCAATTGTATAATCATCCTGACTGAGTTGGAAATAAAACCAATCCCGAGCTATATGGAAATGATTTTGAATAATGTGGACATGTGGCTCGAACATAATGTAAGAAATGTGATCAACTCGGTGGGGATTTGATCACCCCACTCGAACTAATAAAATAGCTCGTTGAGCTCAAATTAATCCTCTATGGGATTATTGGGTGAATTCAAATTTTGGTGGCAAGCCACATGGTGGCTTGAGGACCCACCATGTCGGAGACAATAAAATAGTCCTCACCGTGGTTGGGTCCCCTTTCGATATAAAATTAGATCCCACTGCTCACGGTCTTCATAGCCAACCTTTTACAATGACCATCGAGGATTGGAGGATCTAAACCCCAAATCATAGCACACAATCTTCTATTTTGCCACTTGGTCGTAACATTGTGTGTTGACCCAGTCCTACCTAGGTTTGATTTTAACTTTGACAAGACACCATTTACACATATGGACTCCATTTTTGACGTTCAAATAGTCAGAAAGGTCTCGAGAGTCAAAATTTTCACTTTTATGATCTGGGAGATTTAAGGATCTTATGTACTCCATACTATCCTTTGGATCATACCTCTCCAATAGGAAATGATTTTGTTCCACCAAAATCTCATTAAATTTTTTGATCACCCTATCCTGAATCTGAATACTCTGTTACCACATCATAAGTACTATAGTTGATTCTCTAGTCCTTTCTCGCTATATTGTTCTCACTTCGACAAATTGGTCTTTATCTTTTTCCTATGGGTTATGTTCCCACCATGCTTCTTCCTTTATCTTGATTGCCACATATTCCCTCTGGGGGTCTTACACTTCGAAAATGCCTGACACGTGTCTTGCGCACATTTACTGTTAAGGTCTTACTCTTGAAACACAAAAGGAATATAATACTACATCTTCCCTCTAGGGGTCTTACACTTCAGCAACATATAATTTACATGGAAGTAGATATTTCCACATCTTCCCTCTAGGGGTCTTACACTTCGACAACACCCAGAAATATGTACTGCTACATCTACCTTTTGGAGGTCTTACACTTCAACAATACTGAAACATCACCACATCTACCCTCTAGGGGTCTTACACTTTGGAAGATGTCACGTCCATGATGATCAACTACCATTTCGCTACACGATCATAATGCCTCTACACAGAATGACGATCCGAGATGATTTCTCATGAGCTCAATAATGGCGACTTCAACCCCATTACATGGCTACTGCCTCTACATGGTACAAAGCCTCCTATTTATGAATACTATCAAGTACCAATCTGTTGCATGACCATAATGGGCCTCTTCACAAAATGAAGATCTGACCTAGATATTAGATGCCAATGGTGGTCAACTACCATTTTGTTGGATGGTCATAATGCCTCTACATAGAATGAAGATCCGAGATGACACCAGTGATCTCAAATGTCTAAAAAATGTTTGACAAATCTCTAAGCTTATAAATATGAGTTAAATCATTTATCCAAGTTGTAATAGGAACTCAAATGTTGATTAGGAGATATGATTGGAGTATGAGTCAAGTTTTCCAAGTAAGAAAATCCACCGAGTATCAAAATTTCTCACAAAATATGAACTCCAAACAAATATTGTAGTCATCAATCTAAGTTATGGAATATATAATTAAATTTTTTGACCTACCCATTTTAAAGGACTTTCACTTTTATGTATTACACGATCCTGGTTGAAATGTTAACTAGTGGTGGATTAGGAACTGATTTTATGTTAGCGGTGAGGTCTCCATTCTATCTTTGGTTTTCCATCACTCTGATGGTGAGATGGATGAAGTTTCAAGCAATTTTCCACCCGGTGCCCATTCCTTTGGAAATGAACACAAAATTTCCTCTTAATATCCTCCTTCTAGGATGAGGAACTCTTTCGCCATTTCTTGAATCTACATGATGAGATTGGTCTTTCCGATTTTCGTGTTCTTAACGAACAACATCAACTTATTCATCATGTCATCCTCTACCAAAGCATCTAGCCACAAAATGATTATGCAATCCAAAAAGTACATGGAAAGGCATTCCACATATTCTGAAAATGCCAACCATACTTTTCGGATGAAAAAATTGATCGAAGGTTTACTTATGCATATGATTATGGTAAGAAACTAGACATATAATTTCATTACCTCTTCACCGATTTTCTTACCACATCCTTCTGTGATGACAAAGCAAAATTGTCCTCCTCGAACATTCTTGCAGGACGAGTGGAGTATTCTCTTTGCTTTTGGAAGCTTATCTCCCATCAATGTTCTTAGAGAAATCTCCAATATCCATTCTCGTACAAAAATACCAAAACCTACAAAATGAGGACAATCCTCAACTTGTATTGGGTTAGCAATGCCCTAGACATTTTTACCAAGGCCTCTTCCATCAAATCCCATTTTAACTAACAAGTTTGATCCAACTCCTCTAGTATGATTTTCAAATGAACCAAAGACATCAATACCTGAATCCAAAACTGAATGGGAGGAAGAAGAAGATTCCTGTGGTGAACAACTCACGATCCATTCTTCTATCACAGGTCTCTACATATAAATTCGAAGGCATTTCCTTATTCTAATTACTTGCACTATATAATATTTCCAAGAGTTCATCCTTGGTTTGCAATTCTGATTTCAAGAAAGCATTCTCCTCTTCTAAGGAGTAATACACGATCACAAGATAGATTTATCTTCTGGATAAGGTGATTGCAAGCTTAAATTTCATCAAGATTCACTTGTTTAGACATCTTGCCCATGGTTCACCTGTACCTATTCAATCACACTAAACTACTACACAAATTGAAGCAATCGATGGTCAAATTAAGCGACTCGATACCAAATTTTCTTGGAGATTAACAAGTTTGAAACTGCAATCACCTTCTTTGATACCAAATTGATCCAAAAATTTAGGTTAAATTACTTACGACCTTCGGACCCCTATAGGATTTTTAATATTTCCGATAAAATTTCACCCCATATAAACTAAATCAACTCAAAATAATGCAAAATTTGAAACACACTACAAACGGGTTGATTACGGAGTTCGGAAATAGCCTACATCTCCGGGTTCTTATCGAACCATTCCACTAGTCAAAACTTGTAAGTACAATAATTTCTTACAATAAAACCTACTGGAACTTAACTTGCCAAATAGATACTCCATTCCTTTGAAGAACACCAATGACTAGTTGGAAAATGTCCTCCACCTTCCTGGTGTACTTGCAATCTTTGTGGCCTTATGGGCCAATTGGTTATTTTCCCAATTTTACAATTTTCCTATATAAATAAATATGAATTACTCACATAAAAATGCCTTCTAAATATAAGGCTCTAAAAATTTTTACTATGCCTTTAAAAAATAACCTTGATAGCTCTCTAGTCATTCATTAGGCTCCTTTGAAATTTTCTCAAAAGCTTCTTATCTTTTTGAATGAGTGTGTGGGAAGGCCTTTATATAGGCCTTGGGAAGCATGTATATGGTGGATTTTATCCACATCCGCCAACTCCTATCCCAACCAAATAATTGGTTGATTTGATTGAGCCGCTCTAACTTCCCCACTGAGGTCATGGGTTCAAAACTCCCACTTTGTTTTTTGGTCAGGCCACTTTACTTAGTAATGGGTATGAAATACCACATCCGTAGGGAGAGGTATTTGATGAGAGGTTTTAAAATAGGAATGTTTTCCTATGTTCACGTGGCTTGTGCCAAATTTTGGATTTGTTTTATTCACCACCCAAACATGGGCTATGGATAGCCCCCGAGTCATCCTATGGACTTGCCACCTATGCAAATGTTGAAGCCGACAAATATAAGGCCGAGTCGTGTTTGATCAACCTAAACAATTCGATTGTGGATTTGATTCTCATAGATATACCGTCTTGTTCGTTGCAAAAATGATTATGTTTGGAGTTATGTTGAAGTGTTTTGGCATGTACCACATATTCGTGTGTTGGTAGCTTTGAACAAACCAACCAAATGGTTAGGGCATATATATTTATGTGTCGGTGATATGTGGAAGTTTGATGACAAGTTGATACTCCTAGTTATATAATCATCCCGATTGAGTTAGAAATAAAATTGATCCAGAGATTTATGGAAACACTACCAAATAATGTGGACACATGACTCAAACATAGTGTAAGCAATGTGATCAACTTGGTGGGGAGATGATTACCCAACCAAGCTAATAAAATAGCTCATCGAGATCAAATCACTCCTCGATGGGCATATCGGGTGAATTCAAATTTTGGTTGCAAGCCATGTGGTGGCTTGAGGACCCACCACATTGGTGATGATAAAATAGTCCTCATGGTAGTAGGGTCCCTTCCGATATAAAATTAGATCCCACTTTGGCTTTGGTCTCCATAGCTAAAATTTTACAATGAACGTCAAAGATCGGAGGATCTAAACCCCAACTCATAGCACACGATCTTCTATTTTGTCTCTTAGTCGTAGCATTTCCCATTGACCTATTCCTACCTAGGTTTGACTTTAACTTTGACCAGTCACCATTTACATGCACAAACTCTATTTTCTACGTTAAAATAGTCAACGACAAGGTCTCGTAGTCAAATTTTGCGCTCTTAATCCTTGGAGATTTAGGGAACATATGTTCTCCATACTATCCTCCAAATCACACCTCCCCAATGGGAAAGGATTTTGTTCCACCAAAATCTCATTAGAAATTTTTCACCCTTTCCTAAATCTAGATACTCTCTTTCCACATCAAAAGTATTGTAGTGGATTCTTTGTTCTTCTCTTGTATTCTTGTTACTTGACTACTTGGTCTCAATCTTGGCCACATGTGGGTTATGGTCCTAACATGCTTCTTCCTTTGTCTTGGTTTCCACATCTTCCCTCTAAGGTTCTACACTTCAAAAATCCCTAACGCTTGTCTTGCCCTCTACGGGTCTTGGGATATTGTGGAGTTAGTCCTTCCTTAAGAAGAATTATATGGTGTTACTATAACTTAAGGGTATTACTATGCATATATTAGATATTTGGGAGTATTGGCCCACAAATATATTTTTGTTGTGTTATGTTCTATGGATTACTCATTTATTATATGTAAATATTGTATCACACATATAGTCTAGACCAAACCTATTCAACTTATTTACCAACCCATAAACAACCTATATCTTTATATATAAACTAAGTCACTCTTATATCCCTATTGAACACACTTTAATTTTACGTGATAAATCATGTTAATTATTATTATATATTTTTGATCTCATTCCTCTCTAAAATATTTAATTTCTATTAAATCATGAAGCACCCCATGAAATAAGAAAACTTCTTATCAAAATAATTTAGGAACTTTGTTATATTCTCCTTTTAATGTAAGACAAAATAAAGGACTTCTATCGATAAATTAGCTAGTTTGATACCTTCTAAAACCCCATGGACCACACCTGCATAGACATATTTAGGTTGATTTTTTTCAATAAGGACACACAATAGAAAAAAGAATAAGTGTCACCATACTCTTTTCCACACAATTGATTAAAAATTGAATAGAAACTATAATTCACTAAAATGTATATGAAGAAATGAGACTCATGCCCTCAAAATTCCTATGATTGTAACTAAAAATAAGTGTCATGGTGAAGAAGGAATGAATTAATTTTATTCCCCTATAATGGATCTAGACCGAGTGATGTAAATCTACAATTATGTCAAAACTTTGTGCCTATAGGTGAAAATATGAAAGTAAAGAATTTTTATGTAACATCCACTAGGAAAAAGCGAGTGAAAGGATGAGAATCATTCATATGCTCGACCAAATTGTACACTTCTAAAATTATGCATATTTGTATGGATTTGTGTACTTGATCTTGTTTTTGAGTACCTATACCCTTTATATACACATATATTACACCAAAATTCCTTGTGTGTCTTTTATTTATTAAAATACACCTAGATGAATACCCCACTTTTGAGACGTATGTGAAAACCTAATTCGAGAACATTTCTTGAAATCATATATGTGTTCTCGTGCACTAGATGTCTACGAAGATATATAAGAGTCTCGGATGTAGAATATGTGATCACCTTCAAGAATTTGTAGCTATAAAATGGAGGTTTTATGTATTATGGAAACTATGGTGTAGAGCAAGAGAAACAAAAGAACTAAATAAAAAATAGTATACATAACATAAACAATAGTAATAAGGCATCTATAATAAAATAAGTGCAAAAATAAGTCAAATTAAACATTATGCAAACAATGTCACATAAAATGTGTAGAGTCATAAGCATGGGACACCCACGATGGCACAAGAAAATCAAGTCCCATAATATAGAAAAAAATAATGCACAAGATATGTTTAGATCCTAAACATGGGAAACTCATGGTTTCATGATATAATGAATGTACACATGAGATAATAATTGAATCAATAAAGTAATAATACACACAACAAAATATTATGCATGAAAAATAAGAGTTCTAGAATATGATGAAATGATACTTGACAATTGATATAGAATGAGATGTGAAACAAGAGGTTTCAACATTCTACATGACACATGTGTTATTCTTATTAGATTGAAAGATAACATGTACAAAATATATGTAATCAAACATAGTGACAAAGTAGAAAGTAACTATAATTGAACATAAAACCCATATGTAGTGTATGATATATGCCCCATTAGAATAGGAATTTTGGTAAAGGGTCATCCGTTACTTATCAAAATGTAATGTTATTTGTGCTTCCTACATTAATATCAATATACCATGTAAATTCATGTGTTTAAAGATTAAAGATATATTCTATTTATCAAATGCATAGTTAAAAGTAACACGTATAATGTGAAGTGTAAAGAACTCAAGCTAAGTTTATGGGTCATGATTTTTATTTTTACAAATACATGAATGTTATTGTGTTTTGAGACTATATTAATGTATTTTTAATGTTATCTATGTACAAGGATAGAGGTATCCTTGGCCTACATAATGAGAACCTACGTAAGAGGAGGATAAACTATCTATCAAGAGGGATACTCACGTATCAATTTTTACAAAGATTGTGACTCACATGCAAGTGGTAAAATAGTAGTGATGTTTTTCACAAAATTCCAGGGATAAACATTAAATGAAGTAGATTTATAAGGAGGGCATGAAGTATAAGATCATCATGGAGGACTATAAGAGTGAGTACACCTACACATATAATGGTTAATAAAATACTTGCAAGAAACTAAAGTGAGAACGGGTGCACTAGATGATTTATGTGGATATTATAATAGTGAGTGTCATGAGAAAACATATGTGAAATTGAGGACTATCCGAGAGAACTAAGAGAGCTAAAGATGTGAGAGGTAGTGTGTACAACCAAAGGCCTATCAAAATAGTTGTGAGAGATAGATTTATGAGATATAGTATGTAGAGGGTAGGTCCTATGAAATAACATATAAGTGTTAGGGATTCTATGTACATTATATGAGACTAAATAGTTATTCGTACATATAGTAGGGGTATAAATAAACACTATACATGAATGAATGGGAAAACTAGGAGAAGGGGCCCCAAAGGGAACACATATAATTGTGACAACATTTTGATTATGAATAAATTTGACACTTTGGTGAATGAGTGATGGAATAGGCCTATGAAAATATATCCAAGGGATACCTAAGCCTAATGCACGAGAATTGATATTTGATATTTTGTCAAACCAAAATATGAGGTTCAACCACGGTACATGGGATTGAATCCCTCCTCAAAGGCAGTGAAATTTTTGTTTTATTGCTAATCTAAAACACGATAAATAATATATACAATATTCACACTAATCTAACCATTGGGGGTTGGGATGAAATCCCGAAATCCACATTCACACGATTCAGGATATTGCTTTCGTCGTGAAATAGGTTAGAAACTATTACATGAAAGAAGCACGGTAGAAAAGAAATGGGAGAAACGTATTTTCTTTCGAGTAAACACGAGCACGAAATAATCATACGAGTTTTAGATCACAAATATAATGTCAAGATAATTAGAAACAACTTTGAGATTTTATGCGAAAGAATAGCTCTAAGATCATGAACATAAGAACAATATCTTAAATAAGATATATTTCACAACACAAAGTCTGTGAAAACAATATCAACTTCTATTCTTCAAAATGATTGAAAGAAAACACAAAGTTTTCTCCTTTCGATAGCCTCTTAATGCTCCAAAAATTCTCGACCCTTTAGAATGCACAAGCATCCCTTTTTTATAACAAAAGAAGCTAGAGTTTAAACAGAACAGATCCTGAAAAGTAGCATGCTAACTAGAGTTTCATCTTTGCATGATTCTCACGCAGGAGATCAAGTCAAAGTTTGAATTAAAAATAATGACAAAATGGAAATAAAAGATATGACATTCTAAAAATAGAAATGTCATAGGACGTTGGAGCTCAATCCGAGTCATCATCTTTTGATTCTTCTCCTTTCTCTTCCTCCAGCTGAGACTGTTTGTTCCGGAACTCCTGGAACTTCCGAATAATGCCTTGCATTTCGTTTTCCTCAGGTGCAGTGGAAAGATCATTCCACATTTCGCAGGTCTCATGGATATCAGCGCTTTGCCCAGAAGCTTTTTCAACCTCTTCTTGAGCTTTCTTAAGGCCTCCAACGTATGCTCAATCCTCACAAAAGTGACCCGATGACTTCAGTCGAATCCATCTACGAGTTCATCTTTGAATAATCTCTTGAACTTGTTTGAAGAGATCATCTGCTGATAGGGCACTTGATTTCCCAACCGACATCTTTGGACAAATCTTTAGCAATTCTTCCTCCGATCACTTTTCCCATCGATCAATTTATCCCTTGATTCTCTCAACTTGCTGCGAGGCTTCGTTGAGAATCTTTACTCTGAACTTGATGCCCTTGATCAGGTGAAAGTGTTTATACGTATGTGGAAGAATTGCTTCTTCTACCAAGAGATGTGCTTTGGTATTTGCTTGACACTTGGAGAGCCTCACAAGTCAAATCAAGTTTGTCCAGTTCTTGATGAATTCCTCATCCATCTTCTCTCCTTCCTTACGAATTTACGCCAGGGTGATGAACTTTCACCACGTCTTGAATTACTTCCTTCCCTTGTTGGAGCAACTTTTGGATCCATTCATTAACCACTCTTCCTTTTCTGGTAATCTTCTCAATCGTAGGCACCGATGAGAAATCGAATCCGGCAGAAGCAGGAGCAGATGGTATGGATTCCAGGGGTGTTGAGAGTTTAATCAAAACCTCTGTCAACTGCTCCACTTTTTTCTTAAACTCATCTCTGCTGATCTTTGTTTCTTTCAACTTTTGGCACAGCACGTCTATGGAAGCCCGTGCATCTTGTTGCGCTCCTTCTGTTGTTACTTTCCCTAGAGCCACCTTGGTGATCTGATAATCAGCGGTATTACATCATCCCTAGTTTTGTCGGTGAGGAGTGGCGATCTCTGCGAACTTATCTCTGAAGCATCTGCCAAAACTCTTGAAAGCTGTTTTGGGTTTCTTGGCTGATCTTGCGGTAGAAACCTTGAGTGAGCTGAAATCAAAGGTGGTAGAGTGCAATCACTTTCCTCTTCCTCGGAGTTTGTTCGAGTAGCCATGGTGGTGTATCGGAGAAGCTGCCAATGTTGTAGTAGGCATTTGGTATTCTACTCTCGAGGGAGCGAGATTCTACTATTGGAGGAACAACGGTCAACGTGGTAGTAGGTGCAATGAATAAAGGCACAGGTTGTGGGGGAGTGTTGGTGATCACTTGGGTTCCAGTAGAAAGGGGTGAGAGCCCAGCGAAAATATTGGCCATGCTTGAAGAAGTGGATGGGGAATGAGGAGGCTGAAGTGGTTGTTGAGGGAGAGGCACGATTCGGTCTCAAAGCCTTGGCTTGCCCGAGAGATAAGGTCTCTTCAGTTGAGCAATCAGCAAATGGTGAAGTCAAGGGCTGACTTCCTCCTTCTTCCAAATTAATTTCTCCTATTTCTGGTGGTGTTGGTGATTCTGGCACATCCACCGTTTGAGTTGGAGAGACAATTGAAGAGATTTGTCTTTCTTTCCTCTTCTTGGGAATCTTGATTTTTATAGACCCCCCAGGTAGATTCCTTGTCCTTCTTCTTTTTGGAGGGCCCCGCCTCGGGAGCAGCCAATTTTGGAAACTTGTCATCTTTAAAATTCATGCCCCGAAGAGAGCCATTTCTTTATGCGAGCGAGAATTAGGGCTGACCTATCGGTGATAGAGGATTTTTATTGCCGACCAATCAATAGGCGGAAAAACGTATCGATCTTCATTAAGCCCATCATAGGACATATCTAACACACTTTCATTGTCCCTTATACCATCTGGCAAATCAGAAATCTCTAGCGTCTGAATCTCATCAATAGTTAATCTGCTATGATCTTTTACTGCGAACCGCATGACTCCGTTCTGAGATCCACCCAATATCCTCAATGTCGGGCTGTGCGGATGTAGGGCTCCATAAGTTCTTAGTACTCCTCGGATGTCAAAACCATCCCGAGACTTCATATGCTTCTTTAACTTCTCACTGGAGTTCACATTCGACATTTTTAGCTTTTGCCATTTGTTGAGCAAGTATATCTCCCAATAGAAATTGGGAAGGATACACATTGCCTTATGCTTGCTTTCTGTTGGAACTTGTGGAAATCCAATAAGCTGTCGACCAATTCTATTAGTATCAATCTATCGCCCAGGGATAACGAGGCGGACGAAAAGGTTCTCCGGAATACATGACCGTTCGAAGGTAGGTAAACTTCTTGAAGCTGTGAAGATACATCCCCACTTAGATACTTGACCCATGCCTCGTCAGACCCTTGTCTTTCTCGGCCACTGGATTGGTGGCGAGATGTTTTCATAGAAAAAGGCGTCATTTACCCTCCTAAAGTGATCCTTGGACCCCTTCTTCGTTATTTGAGGATAATACTTATAGGCTGGTTTGTGGTTCTACTTCCTTTAGTCTCGACCACTGGATAACTCCTCATCCCAGTGCTGCATAGGCCACATGTGAGAACATATAAAACTTTCCGGTTGTGGGACCGTCGTCATCGGGAATCAATTTCATCAGCGATCGGGGTTCCCGAGTCGATCCCTTGCTTGTTCTTCCTAATGGTGACCATAAATTGGTACATCCATCCATGAAATAAATGTGATTACGGCAAGCCAAACACCCGGCTCGATGGGGTGATAATATCGTTGATTTCTTGGATGAAATCCGATCTAGGGATAGTTCTTGGAAATCTAGATATTCTTGGTTTTGCCTTAACCAAGAACTTCTTATTAACATCCTTAATGCGATTCTCACAGTTCTTGTCCCGGGGGCCTTGAGCCAATTTCATATTTAGGGCTCCATACTCTTGAAAATTTGGTAGTTTCGAGATCATCCAAATAAGCCCCATCTAGTTTGATAACTACTTCACCGGCTGATTCCTTACGGACCGAGAAGCCGAGTCGTAGCTGGATGCACACGCCAAAACAAACTCGGACACCTTTGGGCGGACATAGGGAAGCTTCTTTGCGAGGGCAAGCCAACATGTCGGCTATAGCTTTCATCCATGGGGTTTGAGAAGAACTCTTCACCTTTGTTCCAAAAGTCGTCCATATCTATGTTGCCCATTTCGGTATCACGATATCATAATTACGATCGACATATGGCGGGGGGATTACGGTTTCTTAAACTTGTATTTCATCTTGCTAGATTTTCCGGCCTTCTCTGTGATGAACCGGGATCCGACATGAAGAATATTGGAAAGAGAAAAGCTCGGAACTCGGGAGATCTTTGTGCATGCTGCTGAAAAACCTGATTGACGGAAGGCGTCGGAAGAAGCGAAGAACCCGACACGCAGAAGAAGATATCGGAAAACTTTGAAAACCCGACACGTCTGATATGTCGGAGTCTTGGCGAAACCCGACACTTGCTTTCAATGGCGGAAACAGGGGAAAACCCGGCACTTGCTGTTTAATGACGGAACCTGCCGAAAACCCGGCGTCTACTGTGATGGCGGAACTTAGGAGATGCCCGGCACCCACTGTTGAGGTCGGAATGTTGAAAGACCCCGTCACTGCGAGCTTCCTTTGATATTTCGGACTTTTGAATCTGCAATACAAACTTCAAAATCCAAGAAACCAAAAACAGAGCCTTTCCTTTGAATTTCTACATAGACATCTTCCTTTCTTTTTTGTTATTCATATTCCAAACATTATGAAAGTAATTGGAATTTGGAAGGAACAGCACGATTGATAATCTCAAAAGAAAATAAACCTAAAAACCCAAAACCCCTTTCCAAAACAATACGAGCGAAGAAGGAAGAAAAACCCTCAACAGTGGCAAGAAATTGGAAAGAAAATATATACGATCGATCCAGAGAAATTAAGAATAAAGAAGGAGCGAAGAATACCTTCGATTCGAGACAAGTAAAATCGAAAGCGATCGATCCGATCAGTAGCGGGAGTTTGCGGGTTTTGGGAGAGGAAGAGCATGCGAAAAATCCACGAATTAAAAATATGAGCGGTAAAAATAGCGTGGATTTTGGCGTATTTATAAGAAAATCGATAATAAATACACTTCAGCTCGGCACGTGCCAGCTCACCAACCATTCGGCATGGATGCCACGTCAGCGTGTTGGAGGAGTCCAAAAACCCGACACGAGGAGATTTAGTGTATTTCGGGTTTCGGGCTTCGGAAAACATGGAGCACAAAACATGTTTTGGTACATGAATGTTCGATGCATTGAACTTCAAAACCCGATTACTAAGGATTGTCTTAACAATAGGCGGGTTTCGGGTTTGGAAGTCACGCGACACAAAGCATGTCTTAACACAAGTATGTTCGATCGTTGAATTCCCGAAAACCCGATTTGAAAGGATTTTCAATACAAGGCGGGTTTCGGGTTTGGAGGTCATAAGACATAAAGCATGTTAAAACTTATGTCAAGTGTTAGTAACACCCGAAAACCCGATTTGCTCTAAAAGAGATCATAATGCAAAATCACTTCAAAAATTTTGTAGGGGTTATCCGATCGTTTAAATCGTGAACTCAAAGCAGGGGATAACAGTGGCTCGAGTTGGGGACTTTCTTTGCAATACCAAAGGAAGAGAACTCGAGAATCTCGGTCTCGAGGACCGGGGCCTTATCGATGGGCTCGGAGTCGAGAGAAAACCAAAACAAAACAAAACGAAGAAAGACGAGAAAACCAAAAGCAAACACACAACAAAAGCAAAATATGTACAATGCGAGAGAGCATCTTGCATTAATGGTGGAACGACTTTAGATGTTGCCCAGCGAAAACAACGAAGTAATCCTCCATCCGAGATATGATAGTAGGAAACTATTTTCACCATTCAACTCGTGGATCTTGAAAGGTCCTTTCCATAAAGAATCAAATTTTCCATGCATTCCTTTTTGTTCTCTTCTTTTATCCCAAAGCAACACGGTCTCGATTTGGAAGTCACGTTGCTTGGATTTTTATCAAAAATCTTCTTTACCTGCTCGATGATTACTGCTATCGATCAATCACCTTGATTCGCTCTTCTTCTAGCTTGGTTAGGTACATAACCCTCTTTTGATTGAATTACGAAAAGCTACGTCTTGACCACTTTCGCTAATTGCAAGGCGGCAATTCTCTTGAGATAGGGATTTCAGCATCGATCCCGTATAGCAATTGAAAAGGGGACATCCCTATGGCTCGCTTTGGAGTGATCCGGTCAGCCCACATGCATCATCTGATGCTTTGTGCCATTCCTCTGATTTTCGTCCACTAGTTTCCTGATTATAGTAACCAGATTCTTGTTGCTGGATTCAGCTTGCCCATTTCCCTGGGGATAATAGTCAGACGAATGAGCCAAAGTAATGCCGAATCCATAGCAAAACTCAGTTAGCTCGTGTGATGAGAAATTGGAAGCATTATCCGCTACGATCTTATGAGGTACACCAAATCTGACAATTATGTTTTCCTTAAGGAATTTGCAAACAGCTTCAGAAGTTGCTTGCTTGATTGGCGCGGCCTCTACCCACTTGGTAAAATAATCTGTAGCAGTTAGCACATAGTTGTGTCCAGCAAGCTTTGGAGCGAGGATTCAATGTTCGATAAAATCAATCCCCATTGGCGAAAAGGTTCTTGATCACCACGGGCTTGAGAGGAAGAGCTGCTAACTTGGGACGACCAACAAAATCTTTGACAAGCTTCACATTTAGACACCCATTCTGCTGAGTCCCGGAAAAGGGTAGGCCAATAATACCTAGCAGTAAGATCTTATACGCTGTTTCTGAAGGCGAAAAGTGTCCTCCGCATGCTAGGCTATGAAAGGATTCTAATAACTTTTCTGTTGCGATTTATCAACACAACGCAGAAGAAGACCATCGATACCTTTCTTGTATATTGCATTATTCCACAAAAGGTATCTAGCGAGATCTCGGCTTGCGGTCCTCTTCTCCTTTTGATTTAAATGCGGAGGGCATTCACCATAAGTTAGGAAGAAAGCAATGTCCGTGTACCATTCATCGGTCGTGCTTACAAAAAGCACCATAGGCGGCTACGAAGAAGTGTCTTGAATCTCTTCATACTCCTTGACATGATTCTCTGCAATCAATTGACACAGGCCTCTTCCTCGTACCCGACTTGGTAGGTTTAATGTCCAAGTCATACTCCTGAACCTTAGCGATCCAAGTACCTCTTTGGCTTCCCGCTCTTGTTGAGTTAGAATGGATTTAACGATATCGGGAGCGAGAACACGAGTATGAGAATTGATACATAGTACACGAAGTGTTTTCTTTGCTCTTACCAACTTTGCGTAAGCATGTTTTTCAATCTGCGACATCTTGATTCATGCTCTTTCAACGGGCAGCTCATGAATGCGATAGGAGCTTCAATGCCTTCTCCATTTTCTGCATCGGGATCGCCCGACCTTGTGTGGTGAAGCATAGCTATACATGATGAAATCTTTCTTAAAATCTGGACATACTAGGGTTGGAGCGCAAACTGCTGCCTTTTGATTTCTTGAATGAAAGTTTCCCTTCGCACTCCATCTGAATGGGACTTTGCCTTTCATCATTCCAAGAATATCCTTGGTTTTGTCGTGAAGTCAGTGCGAATCTTCTCAAAAATTAACTTTTCGAAGAAAGAATGAACTCCGGTTTTACTTGTTGGTAAAGTAAGACTCTGAATGGCCTTTACCCTTTACGGGTCAATTTTAGTTCCTTCCCCAGGTCACAATATGACCCGGCGACTTTCCTTACTGTAACCCGACATAGACTTCTTAGGATTCAACGAAATTCCATGGCGCTTTGCATCTCGAAGTACATTCTAAATGATCATAATGATCACTTCGTTTTTAGAAAAGGCAGTCAAGTCATCCAAATACCACGACTATGACCTTACCCATCGGATCTCGAATGCTAGGTCCATAGCTCTCGAAAAGTAGCTCTGCGTTGATCGAAGCCGAATGGCATCCTTCATATAAGCAAAGGTACCCCATGGGGTCGTGAAAGGCTGTCTTGTGTTGATCTTACGTGTGTTACTTGACTTGATTATATCCGAAAACCCGTCGAGCATGGATAACATTTCTGATCCATGTGATTTGCGATACTTGGTCCATGATCGGCAAGGGATAATTATCCTTCGGCGAGGGGTGATTCAAGTTCGAAAGTCAACGCAAATCCGGATCTCGCCATTCTTCTTTACGGCGAGAGCGATGTTTGCAATCAAGTGGAGTGATGGATTGGGAAAATAGTTACGGCATCTAGCATCTTGAATTTCTGCGAGAATTGTTCACGAAATCTTCGGATTGTAATGCCTTTGCTTTTGTGCATGCGGCTTCACATCGGGTTTGAAGGAATCTTCTTTGAACATCCTTGGGCTTGAAAGATTTCAAATCTGCATAGGACCAAGCCATGACATCGATGTATTTCTTCAAAAGCAAAGTAAATCTTACCTTCTCTTCAGGAGAACAACATTTACCGATATTCACCATCCGAGGTTGATCAGATGAACCTAGATTGATTTGATCTACTTCAGAGGAAGAAGCACCTTCGACCTGCCTTTTGTTTTGGATAAAACGATCATGTTTATCAAACAAGCCCTCCAAAGAAACCAAACCTTTGGGTATCTTATTGCCTTTCAACTGAATATATTCACCATCAACTTCACGATATGGATCTGAAATAGTTTCACGAAAGGCTGATTACGAACCTTCAAAATACAATTCTTTGAAATTGTCGGCCTTTTCTAGAAAAGCCAACACTGTCGATCATCATTGAATACACTGCCGGTGAGTTGCGTTATACGGGATACTAGGACGATATCAATCTCAATAGAGTATGTGTCTTGCTTGAATTGAGGATGAGGAAGAAGAAGAGATGCGAGATACGGCCAAAGAATCAGCCTTGTCATTGTAATCTCTTAAAAGCGCCTAATAGAAAATGCATCAAAGCATTCTATACTATCCCACACTTTATTTCGGTAATGTCTCAACCGATCATTTTCACACGATATATACCCACGACACGATTAACAATCAGCTCCGCATCTCCTTGAACCTTGAGATTTGATTCCCTTTAAATGCGGCCAATTCTAATCCTAATAACAGGGCTTCGTATTCGGCCGTGTTGTTAGTATTATCAAATTGCAACTTATAAGCTGATGGGAAAATCTCGGAGCTAGGAGATATGAGAACAACACCAGCGCCTGATCCAGAAGTTGAGCAGCTACCATCAAATTCAAGTGTCCAAATTGCATTAGGATCGTCCTCTTTCACATCTACAATAGGCATCTCTGAAGCCATGAAATAATTCCCAAAGCTAGCATCTTCGAAAAGAATCTGAGCCTTAGGATCATCTGATTTGGTCACCAAATACTTGGCCTGCGGTTCAGGATGAAGAACCTGTTGAACCCCTTTGACTGGTATCTTGGCTTTGGTCCAATCCATACTAATCTCTCCTCCGACATCTTTACAAAATCCTCTACCCAAGAGAATACCATAAGCTGCAGGAATGTCTGCAACCAGAATAGTCATTTTCACTCTCTTCTCAGGAAAAGCAACAAATGCAAACTGTGCGTCCTTAATTTGACCAACCAGAGGGACTTGTTTAGTTTCCATGGAATAACACCGTCCATATGATTTAGTCAAAGTAAGCCCAAGGGCATGAGCCACTTTTGCGGGCATAACATTATCGAGAGGCCCCAGTCATGATACTGATTCTTGAGTTTAAACCCATTTATAAGTAGAGACAAATAAAATGGTTCAATCTTTCCCAGGAAGAAAGCAGTCGATTATTACGAGGTGTAAGTTGAACAGATTTGGAAGGAGACCTTTTGGCGATGATGGAGCGGCGCTTTACTTGATAAACTTGGCGGCTTTTCAAATTGTTCGGGATTATTGAAGGTATTACGCTTCCGACATTTGAATTTTGTTCTCTTCGCATGATCAATAATGTCAAAGCGAGTGTAAGAAGGAATGATAGTAGGCTCGAGTTCTAATTACATGAGCTTGTGGTGGGAGTCTTGGCCTTAGGAGAAGGAGAATAAGGAGCAGTTTGTCTTTTTAGTAACCTCTCTTTCGGTTTGCGCGAAATAGGGGTACCCCTTTTGACTATGGATACGGGAGGTTCCTTATTCTTCTCCTTAGTATTTTCGGAGGCTTTACGGGAACTGAGATTGGGACCGAGTGAAAACAGCAAATGATTGACCATCGGCTCACATTCATCTTCATCATATTCCAAATAACCAATCTTTGAGTCGCGGTGACTCATCATAAGACTCATCGGCATATCCTGAAGCTTGAAATCCTCGGGGAATCTTGTTCTTACGGTTCATCATCTTCTTGATTATTTCCCTTTGCTTTGCATTAACGGGGCGGAGCTTGATTGCTAATCTCGGTTGAGCGGGAGCTAACCGCGGCCTATCTCTGCGGTACACCATTGTTATTAAAATTCCGCCTAGGATATCCCGATGCGGAACATTGCTCACTGTTTGAGACACTTGCTTCTTTAAAGCAATTAAATCATTAGCCATTTTTTTGAAACATAGGGTTCGAGTATTACCTTGAGAAGAACCTTGATTTTGAGTTTGGGTATATCTTTCTTGATCCTTCCGGCTAAGATGAGATCATCCTCTATTTCAATAGCCGTTGGTGAGCGTGCTTGCAGATCAGGGATAACCGACCTTCGTAATAAAAGCTTATATCGGGAGGTTGAGCATTGATGAAAAAGCACTTTTGATTTTCTAGAGTTGAATACAGTTTATATGCTGGAATTTTCGGATCAGCTTATTGAACTTAGCCACGAATTCCCGCATAGGTTCATGCGATTCCTTCTTCATATCGTAAGTGAGCTAACAATGCATGAGAATCTTGGCTGGTTTGAAACGTGCCTCAAACTTGGTCCGCATGGTAGCCCAATCTGGAATGCATGCATTCGGGAGGTGATAAAACCATTCAATTGCTTTACTCCTGCAATGTTTCATGAAGAGTCGAAACAGAGACATCTTCGTGGGCTACTCGAGGACACCGCATGCAACAAAGAAAGATGCAATATGCTCATCGGGATCTTTGCTTCCCATCCCCATTGAACTTGGGAATATTCTTACGTGATCCACGTGGTAACTCATGCGATGGAGGAGTCAAAGTAAGAGGACCAATGATTTGCACCCCAAGGCACGCAGGTTGAACCGCCATCCTTACGAAAAGAGTGCGTACGAGGATCCGGGTATCGAGACAAGAGTAGTGCCACGACAAGTTGCGAGATGTTTCCCGTTCTTGAGGGATCCGATTTCTCGAGCAATGAAGAACTTAAGCTCGGTTAGAGACAATGCATTTGTTGGGAGAAAGGCTGAAATTGTCTTTGTTGCGGCACTCAAAAAGTGGATCAATTTCACCTTGAGCTCGGCGAGACCGAGTGAAGATCCTCTGGCCAGCTTGAGGCGAAAGGAGATCTTATTAAAAATAAGGCAAATATGGAGTCGCGGACACCGAGAGGATAAGCTTTGTCTATTGATTTGTATATCCCAGTAGTCGCCAAAAGCTGTTGGTTGGATATTTTGTCAAACCAAAATATGAGGTTGAACCACGGTACATGGGATTGAATCCCTCCTCAAAGACAGGTGAAATGCTGTTTTATTGCTAATCTAAAACACGATAAATAATATATACAATATTCACACTAATCTAACCATTGGGGTTGGGATGAAATCCCGAAATCCACATTCACACGATTGAGGATATTGCTTTCGTGCGTGAAATAGGTTAGAAACTATTACGATGAAAGAAGCACGGTAGAAAAGAAATGGGAGAAACGTATTTTCTTTCGAGTAAACACGAGCACGAAATAATCATACGAGTTTTAGATCACGAGATATAATGTCAGAGATAATTAGAAACACTTTGAGATTCTTATGCGAAGAATAGCTCTAAGATCATGAACATAAGAACAATATCTTAAATAAGATATATTTCACAACACAAAGTCTGTAAAAACAATATCAACTTCTATTCTTCAAAATGATTGAAAGAAAACACAAAGTTTTCTCCTTTCGATAGCCTCTTAATGCTCCAAAAATTCTCGACCCTTTAGAATGCACAAGCATCCCTTTTTATAACAAAAGAAGCTAGAGTTTAAGCAGACGGATCTGAAAAGTAGCATGCTAACTAGAGTTTCATCTTTGCATGATTCTCACGCGGAGATCAAGTAAAGTCTGAATTAAAAATAATGACAAAATGGAAATAAAAGATATGACATTCTAAAAATAGAAATGTCATGGGGCGTTGGAGCTCAATCCGAGTCATCATCTTTTGATTCTTCTCCTTTCTCTTCCTCTAGGTTGAGGCTGTTTGTTCGGAACTCCTGGAACTTCCGAATAATGCCTTGCATTTCGTTTTCCTCGGTGCGGTGGAAAGATCATTCCACATTTCGCAGTCTCATGGATATCACTTTAGCACTTTGCTTGAAGCTTTTTCACCTCTTGCTTGAGCTTTCTTAAGGCCTCCAACGTATGCTCAATCCTCACAAAGCCCGACCAATGACTTCAGGTCGAATCCATCTACGAGTTCATCTTGAATAATCTCTTGAACTTGTTTGAAGAGATCATCTGCTGATAGGGCACTTGATTTCCCAACCGACATCTTTGGACAAATCTTTAGCAATTCTTCCTCCAGATCACTTTTCCCATCGATCAATTTATCCCTTGATTCTCTCGACTTGCTTTGCGGGCTTCGTTGAGAATCTTTACTCGAACTTGATGCCCTTGATCAGGTGAAAGTGTTTATCGTATGTGGAAGAATTGCTTCTTCTACCAAGAGATGTCTTGGTATTTGCTTGACACTTGGAGAGCCTCACAAGTCAAATCAAGTTGTCCAAGTTCTTGATGAATTCCTCATCCATCTTCTCTCCTTCCTTGAATTTACGCGAGGGTGATGAACTTTCACCACGTCTTGAATTACTTCCTTCCCTCGTTGGAGCAACTTTTGGATCCACTCATCAACCACCCTTCCTTTTCTGGTAATCTTCTCAATCGTAGGCACCGATGAGAAATCGAATCCGGCAAGAAGCGAAGCAGATGGTATGGATTCCAGGGGTGTTGAGAGTTTAATCAAAACCTCATCAAGCTGCTCCACTTTTTCTTAAACTCATCTCTCTGCTGATCTTTGTTTCTTTCAACTTTTGGCACAGCACGTCTATGGAAGCCCGTGCATCTTGTTGCGCTCCTTCTGTTGTTACTTTCCCTAGAGCCACCTTGGTGATCTGATAATCAGCAGCTGTTACATCATCCCTAGTTTTGTCAGCTGAGGGAGTGGCAATCTCTGCGAACTTATCTCCTGAAGCATCTACCAAAACTCTTGAAACTGTTTTGGGTTTCTTGGCTGATCTTGCAGTAGAAACCTTGAGTGAGCTGAAATCAAAGGCTGGTAGGGGTACAATCACTTTCCTCTTCCTCGGAGTTTGTTCGAGTAGCCATGGTGGTGTATCGGAGAAGCGCAATGTTGTAGTAATGGTATTCTACTCTCGGGGAGCGAGATTCTACTATTGGAGGGGAAGCAGCGATCAACGTGGTAGTAGGTGCAATGAATAAAGGCACAGGTTGTGGGGAAGTGTTGGTGATCACTTGGGTTCCAGTAGAAAGGGGTGAGAGCCCAGCGAAAATATTGGCCATGCTTGAAGAAGTGGATGGGGAATGAGGAGGCTGAAGTGGTTGTTGAGGGGAGGCACGAGTTCGATCTCCAAAGCCTTGATTGCCGCCGAGAGATAAGGTCTCTTCAGTTGAGCAATCAGCAAATGGTGAAGTCAAGGGCTGACTTCCTCCTTCTTCCAAATTAATTTCTCCTATTTCTGGTGGTGTTGGTGATTCTGGCACATCCACCGTTTGAGTTGGAGAGACAATTGAAGAGATTTGTCTTTCTTTCCTCTTCTTGGGAATCTTGATTTTTATAGACCCCAGGTAGATTCCTTGTCCTTCTTCTTTTTGGAGGGCCCCGCCTCGGGAGCAGCCAATTTTGGAAACTTGTCATCTTTAAAATTCATGCCCCAAGAAGAGAGCCATTTCTTTATGCGAGCGAGAATTAGGGCTGACCTATCGGTGATAGAGGATTTTTATTGGCCGACCAATCATATAGGCGGAAAAACGTATCGATCTTCATTAAGCCCATCATAGGACATATCTAACACACTTTCATTGTCCCTTATACCATCGGCAAATCAGAAATCTCTAGCGTCGAATCTCATCAATAGTTAATCTGCTATGATCTTTTACTGCGAACATGACTTCCGTTCTGCAGATCCACCCAAATATCCTCAATGTCGGGCTGTGCGGATGTAGGGCTCCATAAGTTCTTAGTACTCCTCGGATGTCAAAACCATCCCGAGACTTCATATGCTTCTTTAACTTCTCTGGAGTTCACATTCGACATTTTTAGCTTTTTCATTTGTTGAGCAAGTATATCTCCCAATAGAAATTGGGAAGGATACAGCTGCACTTATGCTTGCTCTGTTGGAACTTGTGGAAATCCAATAAGCTGTCGACCAATTCTATTAGTATCAATCTATCACCGGGATAACGAGGCGGGACGAAAAGGTTCTCGGAATACATGACCGTTCGAAGGTAGGTAAACTTCTTGAAGCTGTAAGAAGATACATCCCCACTTAGATACTTCAGCCCATGCCTCGTCAGAGACCCTTGTCTTTCTCATTACCACAGGATTGAGTGGCGAGATGTTTTCATAGAAAAAGGTGTCATTTACCCTCTAAAGTGATCCTTGGACCCCTTCTTCGTTATTTGAGGATAATACTTATAGACTGGATTTGTGGTTCTACTTCCTTTAGTCTCCAGCCCTGGATAACTCCTCATCCCAGCTGCTGCATAGGCCACATATGAGAACATATAAAACTTTCCGGTTGACAGGACCGTCATCATCTGGGAATCAATTTCATCACTGATCAGGGTTCCCCAGTCAATCCCTTGCTTGTTCTTCCTAATGGTGACCATAAATTGGTACATCCATCCATGAAATAAATGTGATTAAGCGAAGCCAAACACCCGGCTCGGTAGGGTGATAATATCGTTGATTTCTTGGATGAAATCCGATCTAGGGATAGTTCTTGGAAATCTAGATATTCTTGGTTTTGCCTTAATCAAGAACTTCTTATTAACATCCTTAATGCAATTCTCACAGTTCTTGTCCCGGGCCTTCGAGCCAATTTCATATTTAGGGCTCCATACTCTTCAAAATTTGGTAGTTTCAGGAGATCATCCAAATAAGCCCCATCTAGTTTGATAACTACTTCACGGCTGATTCCTTACGGACCGAGAAGCCGAGTCGTAGGCTGGATGCACACGCACGCAAAACAAACTCGGGACATTTGGCGGACATAGGGAAGCTTCTTTGCGAAATGAAGCCACATCGTATATAGCTTTCATCCATGGGGTTTTGAGAAGAACTCTTCACTTTGTTCAAAAGTCGTCCATATCTATGTTGCCCATTTCGGTATCCCGATATCATAATTACTGATCGACATATGGCGGGGATTACGGTTTCTTAAACTTGTATTTCATCTTGCTAGATTTTCCGGCCTTCTCTGTGATGAACCGAGGATCCGACATGAAGAATATTGGAAAGAGAAAAGCTCGGAACTCCGGAGATCTTGCACACCTTTGAAAAACTGATTGACGGAAGGCGTCGGAAGAAGCGAAGAACCCGACACGCGAAGAAGATATCGAAAACTTTGAAAACCCGACACGTCGATATGTCGAGTCTTGGCGAAACCCGACACTTGCTTTCAATAGGCGGAAACAGAGGAAAACCCGGCACTTGGCAACATTTTAATGACGGAACTGCCGAAAACCAGGCGTCTCTTGTGATGGCGGAACTTAGGAGATGCCGGCACCCACTTGTTGAGGTCGGAATGTTGAAAGACCCCGTCAACTTTGCGAGCTTCTTTTATATTTCGGACTTTTGAATCTGCATACAAACTTCAAAATCCAAGAAACCAAAAAACAGAGCCTTTCCTTTGAATTTCTACATAGACATCTTCCTTTCTTTTTGTTATTCATATTCCAAACATTATGAAAGTAATTGGAATTTGGAAGGAACAACACCAATTGATAATCTCAAAAGAAAATAAACCTAAAAACCCAAAACCCCTTTCCAAAACAATACGAGCGAAGAAGGAAGAAAAACCCTCAACAACCGGCAAGAAATTGGAAAGAAAATATATGCGGTCGATCCAGAGAAATTAAGAATAAAGAAGGAGCGAAGAATACCTTCGATTCGAGACAAGTAAAATCGAAAATGATCGATCCCGATCAGTAGCAGGGTTTGCGGGTTTTGGGAGAGGAAGAGCATGCGAAAAATCCACGAATTAAAAATATGAGCGGTAAAAATGACGTGGATTTTGGCGTATTTATAAGAAAATCGTAATAAATACACTTCACTCGGCACGTGCCGGCTCACCAACCATTCGGCATGGATGCCACGTCGGCGTGTTGGAGGAGTCCAAAACCCGACACGAGGAGATTTAGTGCATTTCGGGTTTCGGGCTTCGGAAAACATGGAGCACAAAACATGTTTTGGTACATGAATGTTCCGATGCATTGAACTTCCAAAACCCGATTACTAAGGATTGTCTTAACAATAGGCGGGTTTCGGGTTTGGAAGTCACGCGACACAAAGCATGTCTTAACACAAGTATGTTCGATCGTTGAATTCCCGAAAACCGATTTGAAAGGATTTTTCAATACTGAGGCGGGTTTCGGGTTTGAGAGGTCATAAGACATAAAGCATGTTAAAACTTATGTCAAGTTATTAGTAAGACACCCGAAAACCCGATTTGCTCTAAAAGAGATCATAATGCAAAATCACTTCAAAAATTTTGTAGGGGTTATCCGATCGTTTAAGTCGTGAACTCAAAACGGGGATAACAAAGATTAAGTGGGCTCATCCCACTCAATGAAATTGTATTCAATAATATTTTTAATGATTTGAAGAATCTTGATAAAACTCTCAGTAAAGTGACCAACATATTTGAGAATAATAACAATAAGCATTTACATCAAAACTCTTACATTGAGGCTTGCTAGCATCAACCTCAAAAGGATGAGGGAGAGACAAGAGATTACAGTTAATAATTTATGTCAATAAAATGTGTGGAGCATAAGGTAAGTGATTTAAATTTCATCAAGTGTTTTGGAGTTATAGCTTAGTTTGTTGAGAAATATCATTGGAAATGTCATTAGAAGCATCTTTAGTATCATTAGTTATTCCTTTGAATGTGAATTTACTTGAAAATTTGGCATTATATGTAGTAGGAGTGCTAAGATTGTACAATTTTGTTCATATAAAACAACATAGCTTTAAACTATTTGAATTGTGTGACATAAATGGTCAAAAAATCAAAACTTTTCAAATATGATTGATTATTGCAAAGAAGAAAGAAATCTATTAGTAAATAGATCTTGTAAGTCACTATTAGCTAAGATATTTCTTATCTTAGTAAGCATAATATTATATTGTGAGACATAACTATTAATAGGTCCATTATATGCTTTTTGAATTTAATATAGTTGTGCACAATAAACTTTGTCCCAATGTTGATAGAGATTTATGCTAAAAATTAATTTTCAAAGCAATAAAAGACAATAATGATCATGTGGGGAGATCATAGTATGACTATAGTAAAATGCCTTAAATACTTATAAGGAATATATTAGTGAGTAATATTTCCTAAGAGGCATAATCAAAGGAAGTCGGGTGAAATTATTGAAGATGTTCGAGAGGGTCCCATTTTTCATCATAGATAAGTAATTTAGGAACAATAAAAACCATAGGAAATGGTAATAAAATACTTCGGGTGTAAGTGGGAATAATCCATACCATGAGAGGAAGAAGATGCACCTTATTTTAATTATAATATTTTATATTGAAATATATGAATAAGGGCTCTAAGAGATTTTGTGTTAGAAAAAAGTGTGTGAACCATTCTTATTGGACATAAAATGTGTATTAACAATAGTTTTTGTGTGAAGAGGCATAGATATGTTAGGAATTAAATTATTAGGTGACCTAAGGATGGAGGCATTGTCATCACCAATCCGGCACTATGATAATTCTTCACCAGGAACTCCTCGTGCTATGATTATTTACTAATGCACAGCCTTTAGTTTGGTGGATGTAATCTAGAAACACAACAACAAACATAACACAAGAATACCATAGACTATGATAAGAAGGAATGATGATAAATCTGAAATATCAGAGTAAATTATAATATTAACATGAAATTGTTACAATCTCACCCATGAGGTACTTCAAGTGTTATTGACTTCACTTGCCTTTCACCAAGACTATGGGAGAAACTTTACAATTACACCTCTTAATGGCTTCTTCAACACACCTTTAAACTGATGGCTTCCTTTGCACACTTCCTACAATATTTCTCACTACTTCCTTCTATGCTAAATGAGGGGTGGCCTCTCTATTTATAGAAATTCCAGGCTTATCCATCTTATCTCTAAGATAGGATAAGAAATCCACTCTGACGAATCATATTCCATACCTTAACTCTTATCTGTACATGTAAGCTTATCTTTTAAGATAAGATAAACCTTATCATTTTACATGGGTTCCACATTTTTAGACTTTTTACAAATAAAATACACAAAATATTTATGACCTCACTCCTTGTCCTTATTACCAATATAATATTTCTAATTCCTAATCATGTAGACCCTACTTCTCTAATTACCCAAACTTTGACATTTTAACATTACGGACCACTTACGACAAATATTTACTTTTTACCACAACATTCCTATTGTACTTTTGACTATTACCGTACTATACATTATTGGTGGCGTCGTACTGGCAGTGCCGTTATCTTCTATCGGACGCTACTACTAATTATACTTAACAACATCCTATTCCTAATACATACATTAATGAAATAGAAATTACGGAGGAAAATTTTAGTGTCACATCTTCCCCCTTCCTAGCTTCTACTCCATCCTCGGAGTAGACTATTCTGGTGCTTGGAAAATCTTCAACTTGTCGTGGTTGACCCATTTCATAATGGGAGTGCCATCCAATTCCTCCAGTCAGTACGTACCATTTTCATGCACAACTGCTATTTTGTAGGGCCCCATCCATTTTGGAAGAAATTTTCTCTGTCTTCTTTTTTGTATCTGGAATCATATACTAGAACCAAGTCATTCACATGAAATGGAGACCACTAGATCTTTTGATCAAAGTATTCCTTCTACTTCATTTTCTTCTTATAGCTTGTATCCTTAGCTATTTCCCTCATTTCCTCTAGCAAATGAAGATGTACCAACCTTTCTTTTACTGAATCACTTTCATCCATTCTTTCATTTTTCATTACTCTGACCGTGGGAATATCAAACTCAATAGGAAGAATCTGGATCAATGCCATAACCCAACTTAAATGGGGAGTATCTTTGCTGACTTTGATGTTGCCCTATATGCCCACAATGCTGCATGAATCCTTTTATCCCATTTATGTACCTGCAAGGCTGCATCTTTTGCTAGAATTTGACACAACACAAAATTTGTTCGTTCCACCTGTCCATTTGTGCTTGGCTTGTATGTTGTTGCCTTCCTTCTGTGCTTAATAGAAAACTTATTGACTAGGGCTTCTACCACCTCATTAATGAAGTGGCTTCCTTGATCTTACAATTTCTAATGGACAACCAAATATGGTGACAATGCATTCATATATGAACCTTGCCACTTCATCCATGGAAGTTGTTTTTCAATGGCCTAGCTTGACCCACTTGGTTAAATAATCTATGGCAACTACAATATACTTATTTTGGCGTGAGGTAGTTGGAAGTGGACCTACAATGTCTATTCCCCACTTTTCAAAGGGACCAAGTGGAAGAATAGGACATAATGGAGCTGATGAAGTCTTACGGTTACCATGTGTTTGACAAATATCACATGTCTTACAATAATTATAAAAATCTTTAAAAAGAGTGGGTCAGTGATAACCTGCATCCAAGATCCTTCTTGTTGTAAGTTGTCCAGAGAAGTTCCCTCCACATGTACCATTGTGGAATTCTTCTAGTAGTTCCTTCCCTTGATCACGTCCAACTACCCTCTTATACTGTCCATCAGGTCCTATTCGAAATAATACTCCATGCAGAATAGAATATGGATGACTGGCTTGAGTAATCTTTCTCTTAGTCTTTGCATTGTCACCATCAGGAAACTTGAATTCATTCGAGATAATTCCAAATATCTATGTATTCACTAGGGATCGTGTCGAGGATAACAATGTTGCATCGGGGAAATCATCATCATCACAAGATGATCCTAAACCATCATAGGCTCGAGAGAGTGCATCTGCATTGACATGCTTCTTTCCTGGCCTATCTATAATATCAAATTCAAATTCTTGTAGCAAAATTATCCATCTTGCTATCCTCCACGATGGGTTAGGCTTATTTACAATATATTTTAGAGCTTGATGATCTATTCAACTAGAAATTTTTGCCTAGCAAGTAATTCCAAAACTTCTTTACACAAAAAAATGATAGCTAGAGCCTCTTTTTGATTCTGATATAATTTACCTCAACACTTTGCTCATTTATCTGCTCCCAAAGTAAATTAGATGTTCATTCTCATTTTCATCCTTTTGGCTCAAATTACTTCCTAATGTTGCATCTAAGGCATCGGTGTACACAATGAATGGCTTGCTCCAATCTGGATTCTTTAAAACAGTGTGAGACACCGGGCTTCCTTGATTGTCCAAAAGCTTCATGTGCCTTATTTCTAGTTCATAAGTAACATCCTTGTTCAAGAACTAGGTTAGTGGTGTGTGCAATCTTTGAGAAATTCTTGATGAACCTTCTATAGTAACCCACATGGCCTAAAAATGATCTCAACTTACTTCTATTCATAGGAAATGGTAAATCTTTGATTTTGAAACTTTATCGGGATCGATACCAATACCATCTCTGGATACAACATGCCCTAAAATAACACCTTTAGAACATCCAAAGACACACTTTGTAGGGTTTAGTGAGGCTTGTGCTTCATCTAACCTTTTAAATGTTGTCCCCATCTAGTGCAAGTCGTCCACTTACTCCCATAGATGTAAAAATCATCTAGAAATACTCTGATGAAGGTCCCAATGTAGGGTTCGAACACCCTATTCATCAAACGTTGGAATGTTGCTTTGGAGCATTACACAACCCAAAAGGCATAACTCTATAAGCAAACATTCCCCAAGGAGTGGTGAACGTGGTCTTCAGCTGATCTTTCTCCGCTATACAAACTTGGTTGTATCCACTATATCCATCAGCAAAACTATAACACTCCTGGCCAACTACTTCGTCCAAGATCTGATCTAAGAATGGAAGAGGGTAATGATCCTTATTTCTTTCCTTATTGAGATTCCCGTAATCAACACAAATGTGTAGATTCCCATTGTTTTTATTGAGATCACAATGGGAAAAACCCATTCGAATTCTCCACAAGAAATATGAATCCTGCATCAAGCAACTTATCTATTTCTTCTTTTACAGTCTTGGAAAAATTAGGATTCATTCTATATGGCATTTGCTTTATGGGCTTAGCACCATCTACCAGCTCAATAGAATGTTCTACCCAACTTACTTGACAGAGTTCCTTGTAATCAAAAGTGAATATGTGTATGTACCTTCGAAAGAGCTAGAGGTAGGATTCCTTCTCACTCTCCATCACAACATCACCAATCTTTATTTTTGGAGACGATCATCAACTTCTTCTTGAGATAATTTTATGGGGTCATGAGTTGGTGTGGTGGAAGGATATCCATGACTGAAACATCAACCTCACTTTCTTCATCTTCGATGTCCACTTCACTGGTACTGCTTTGAGTAATCGAGAGGATGTCCAATCATCGGTTTCATCACTTGAATCCACGAGGTTACGCCTTATGATGTCGAGGATCACGTTTATCTTCACCCTCTCTCTACCATGTCCAAGTGTCATGAAACCTTCATTCCAGTAGTTTCTTGCATGAACTCTCCTTAGCCATGGTCTTCCCAGCTGACATTGGGTACATGCAAAATTACCATTTTCATCACTGAAAGTCTACCACACATACTGACACCCATAACAAATATTGCCACATTTGAAACTACACCTTCGGTTTAGTTTTCCCTTATTTAATGACCTTAACATAAGTGTTGAAGGGCGATCAATTTTAAACCCAACATATTCCTTACAGAGTCGGTCATTACATTAACTGCAACACCTCCATCAACTAAGACATCATGAATTGAAATACCATTACATAATACCTCATCTTGTGGAGCATAGGGATCCGCCTCTTCCTCCAAAACAGGGACCTCAACCTCCTTCCTTCGTCGAGCATTGAGTCCACTTCACAGCTCCCGCCTCTTCTCAGAAGACATAGCCAGAGTTGACCATATGTAATATTTGCAGGCCTTTTGGATAGATCTTCTAAGATGGAGTATGGTCCTTGCCCTGTGAAATCAGAAAATCCTGCACACCCAACTTTCTTCTCCTATGTTTCTTACTAGTTTCTCCTTTCATCTTCTTAGGATCATTTCCATCTTGATTATCTTTTTCTTTTTTCTTTTTGTTACAAACACATCTACTTCATTATTTTTTCTCTTATCTACTACATCAAAATAATTCACGGTGCTTTTCCTTTATCATTATCTCCTTTACCGATGTAGAAGCTCTATCTATAAAATTATACTTATAATGACCCTTTTATAACAACCATAACATACAACTTCAGAAATATTTCTTTTTGGACCTCTATCTCCTCCACGAGAACTAAATTCTTTTCCTTGAAGAAGATTAATAGTTAAGCTGACCCATATTTTTGAGCGAGATCTTCATACTCGGTAGATGTACTAGGAGAAATATTTGTGCTCATCGGGAGTGATTGTGGATTACGGACCAAAGGTCTTGGTGTAGGCTCTACTTTAGCAACAATTTCTTTGGGCTCCTCTTCCATGCTTTCTTCTTGCCTTCTTGCAATCTCCTTTACTTGTTCAATGGTAGGCCGGGCGGTCATACTTCACTCATTTTCTGATCTCTGGCTTCATCCCAAGAATGAAGTGCTTATATAAGAGATTATCCACGCCATTCATCAACCCATCCGCTAATCCTTCCTTCCGGATCTGGGCATCGAGCTTCATCCTTAGCTCTAGAACACGAGCATGATAATCCCTTATCTTCTCCTTCTCTCCTTGGGATAGCTTTGTGATCTCGATCATGAAATCTGCATATTTTTGTTGTTCACCAAATTCTTCAAGAAAACTTTCAGTTAATAAATCCCATGAATTTTTCACATTTTCACCTAGTGTTTCAAACCACCTAAGTGCTGAACCATCCAAAAAGGTAGGAAAAAATTCAGTCCATTGTTCCCTTCTTATAAGGCCATTACAAATACAAGATCGTTTAAACTCTTGAATGAAAGAGGAAGCATCTTCATTAGATTGGGCTGAAAAAACAGGAATCTTCCCCATTTTCAAAAGTAACCACAGTGAAATACCAACCCAAAAGTACAATCAACAAGACTTATGTGCACCAATAATTAAAATCACTATAATAGAAAATAGAAATGACCATGGTAAACTATGGTAAAACTTGACTTACTGCGGTAAAAACTGACTTTACTGTGGTAAACACTATTCACAGTAAAAAGTGAAGTTACTGTGGTAAATACTATTCACGGTAAAAAGTGACTTTACTGTGGTAAATACTATTCACAGCAAAAATGACTTTACCATGGTAACTACTATTCACGGCAAAAATGACTTTACCATGGTAACTACTATGCACAGTAAAAACAAGGTTACCCTCCAATTGATTTTTGACTAAGTGGGAATATCTCTCCAGAAAATCCACCAACGAGGAATGGTCCCGGCAACGGAACCAAAATGTCATCACCAATCCGGCACTATGATAATTCTTCACGGGAACTCCTCGTGCTATGATTATTTACTAATGCACAGCCTTTAGTTTGGTGGATGTAATCTAGAAACACAACAACAAACATAACACAAGAATACCATAGACTATGATAAGAAGGAATGATGATAAATCTGAAATATCAGAGTAAATTATAATATTAACATGAAATTGTTACAATCTCACCCATGAGGTACTTCAAGTGTTATTGACTTCACTTGCCTTTCACCAAGACTATGGGAGAAACTTTACAATTACACCTCTTAATGGCTTCTTGAAAGACACCTTTAAATTGATGGCTTCTTTTGCACACTTCCTACAATATTTCTCACTACTTCCTTCTATGCTAAATGAGGGTGGTTGCCTCTCTATTTATAGAACTTCCAGGATTATCCATCTTATCTCTAAGATAGGATAAGAAATCCACTCGACTAATCATATTCCATACCTTAACTCTTATCATGTACATGTAAGCTTATCTTTTAAGATAAGATAAACCTTATCATTTTACATGGGTTCCACATTTTTAGACTTTTTACAAATAAAATACACAAAATATTTATGACCTCAATCCTTGTCCTTATTACCAATATAATATTCTAATTCCTAATCATGTAGACCCTACTTCTCTAATTACCCAAACTTTGACATTTTAACATTCTTTGGACCACTTACGACAAATATTTACTTTTTACCACAACATTCATATTGTACTTTTGACTATTACCGTACTATACATTATTGGTGGCATCGTACTGGCAGCTCCGTTATCTTCTATCAGACGCTACTACTAATTATACTTAACAACATCCTATTCCTAATACATACATTAATGAAATAGAAATTACGGAGGAAAATTTTAGTGTCGACAGACCATATATATAGGAATAATAGAGGTCTCTATATGATATTTTTGATTAATTTTATCTCTAGCCATATATAGATGAAGGTAAATGTTTGTGGGATTCTGATGTAAAACATGTGTAAAATGTTGTTCGTCATCTTCAGGAAGGTCATGATATTGAGTTTCACTGTTTTAATTTTAGCCTTCTCCTTTGATAGGATCAACAATAATAGTGAAGCTAATGTTTGCATAGATATCGTAGTAGAATAAGGCCAAAGACTAGAAACCTCATTGGTATGATCAAAAGAAGGATATATAAAGGGGTTACCCTTATGATCTCAAGTAAGATCATGTGGGCCTATGGTCTTGATTAAAATATCATAAAACATTTGAAATAATGACATGATGAAGTAGAGTATAAATATAGATATAATATTACAACACCAATAGTTAATAAGAAAAGCATAGAAAATACCTATGGATGATGTAAATATCCATTCAAAAGTTAAGTTCACAAAATTTCACACCCTTATTATATTTATATGAAATATATATTAGTAAATTCATTACACTAAAGGATGTAAGGGTATGTACATGAGATTATTTTGAGTAATTAACTACCAACACTAGTTATCTAATATAAAACACTAATACTTGTAACTAAGGCAAAGAAAAATGAACTTCAAAACACATTAGGATGGGTACACTTAGTTATTTACATATGGATATGGGAAGTTATTTGTGTGTAGACATAAGAACATGTAAATCTAAACCCGATGATGCTTTTTTTTCGAAACTATGACTAGAAACTAATTTGTTATAAGACCATACAACTCTAACATGACCATTAATATTTTCTTAACCCTACTATATTATCCTTGACCTACATGGATTATGTATGTACAATTATATGAGAGTTTCTCCTACCTATAAATGTTTATTGCTATCAAACTGAGAGTTTTGGTCATGCTACAAATCCCTCAAAACAGTATGAACAAGATATAAAATCCTAACCATATATGGGAAATCATATAAATAAATTATTTAGGTTGTGGGAACCATCATGCACCTTTGAAATTGACATAATTTTCAAGATTTCCCTTAAAATATAAATAATTCTCCAATAATCATGTGATATCTCAATGAATGCAACCTAATTTGAATTTTTTTTTGACAATTATTGAGTTGAGTTTGGTTGTTTCTACAATAATTGGAGAAGGGATGCATCGGTACTTGTAGATGATTGGTTAAATCCTTGACTTGGATAATAATATTTCAACCTCTAGTGATTTCTTCCTTAATGATTGTACATGAGATTTTGTGAGATTTAAGGAGCCTTAGGTTCCTTTTTCAAGAGTAGTAAGTTAGTGTATCAATGTAGTGGAATAGGATTTGTAGGTTAGTATATGAGGTAGTGTTAACATGATTATATAGGGTTGAAAGGTGAACCATCTAAGAAAATCCTACCCGGATGGAGTAAATGACCCATCAAATAACGTGTAATTGAAATTAAAGATCAAGGATATTTTTTTGTAAAACCACTCAAATAAAAAATGAAAGGATATAAATTCCTAACTAAACTGTATAGATTTGACGAGGGATGAAAAACATGATAAATGAGGTTTGTATCCTATTAATTTGAATTAGTGTATGGATTTTATGCATTTAAATCTTAGAATTTGTTCACGTATCAATGTATAATGATAACCAAACTAGAATAGAGACATTTGGGTATACTAAGAGAGAATATAAATGGTCTGTTTATCTTAGAAATAGTGCATTGTCAAAAATAACAATGTACAAGAGTAATTGTTTCTAATTTGAATGTCTACGATATCAAAAATTGATATGGAAGAAATAATAGAGGAAGAACCATAAGATTACATGGGTCCCTCATTATTTCCAAAATTATGACATGTGAGGGCAAGGAATCCAATTTTTAGTTGTATCAAAGACCCATACCAAAGTGGATCAATGTAACTCGATAATCCATGTCAAGCTAGAGGAAGGTGAAAGAATATATGGTAGACATAGTGCACAAGGACATAAGTGTGATGGATACATGTTGTCATCCTCAAAATTCCCCTCTTTTGAAGTCAAGTTTCAAAAATTTTGAGTCAGTACCATGGAGTATTGGATTGCGTCGAGCCTGGTATTGTTTGTCATTTTCTATTCCATGGAGAACAATTAGAAATTCAAGTGTACATGTGGAGTTTTTCCTCTTCTGTTTATTTCTTCCCGCAGTCGGGAATGACGGGCGTATCTTCCCGTTAATTTTTTCCCCAGCATCCATGGGTAGTATGTGGATATCTATGATTGGATGCGGCATGGCCATGTTTCAAGTGACAATGGAAGCTTCCACGTGTCCGAACCACACAACTCCAAGGGTAGGGCCCAAGGGACATTCCTCAAATAAGTGTAGGCTTTCCATGTGTCCTAGGTCCAAAATGGAGACAAAACAAGCCAAAATCAGCTAAGTATGGAAGGTTTAGTGGACAGCTCCATGTGCCTCATCAACAAAATTTCAAGAGTAGTAAGCTAGGGCGCTTCTCAAACTTGTGCCATTCCTCCATGTTTCCCGTGTCCAAAAAAGGGACAAAGGCGATATTTTAAATTGAATAAGTATGAGCGGGTCAAGAGCCTCCACGTGCCTCAATGACGTAATTTGAAGTGAAATCAAAGGGCCGATTTCCAAATGAGCGCTAGCTCGCCACGTGTTTAGAGTCAATGGAGAAAAATAATTGGTTGTTGAAAATTTCGGGATTGATGGAAGGAGCCACGTGTCAACTCGGTGCAATTTCAGGAGGCGTATCCAAATCAGAAACTCAAATGAGTGTCTGCTCTCCACATGTCTATAGGTCAACATAAGTCAAGTGGAAAGTAGGCCCGAATTGGCTAAGTATAAAAGAACCAAAAGAGCTCTCCACATGTCATCCTGACACAACTTCAAAGGTAAAATCCAAAGGCAGGTTCCAAATGAGCACCATCTCTCCATGTGTCCAGGGTCAGATATACGGCCCTGCCAAACAAAAGGGAGAAAGTCAAATATTAAGCCCGAATAGAAAGTCAAGGCAGGGAAGCGAGCCATCGGGGTGATTTGAGAATTTGAGCCTTGTTTTCATTAAAGGAGCTTAAAGTTAAAAAGTGACCCATAACCCCACCCACGCCAAGGAAAAATTCAAATATTAAGCCCGCATCGAAGGTCAAAGTAGAGTTAGGTCGGCGGAGAAATTTATGTTTTTGAGCCGGATTTAAAAAAAAGGTAAAATTATAAAAGTGACCCACAACTTTGTCTCCACTCAAGTAAGGCCACATGTCAGACCATATCAAAAGTAGGTGAGCGGGCCAAAATGTTCCAAAATGCCATTTCTCCAAAAGGCACAAAATGCAAAAGGCATCTGCAGGCCCACTTCAGTTTAAATCTCTCCCACGTGGATGGTTCGAATTTAAAGTTTGCAAAGGTAGGGTGGATGGCATGATTGAATGTGTTTGGTTTCTTTTGCAGAGACATGGAAATGGCCGAGGCATTAGAGAGACTCAGATATCGGTTTCTTAAATCAGTTTTCATCATTTTTGTAACCAAATGTAACTGTTCTTGGAAACTATTTAATGGCTTCTCCATGTTGTTTTTGGGTTGATCTTGGTACTCTGTAAAGTAATAGATTCAAAGTAATCAATACAAAAAATTTCCCCTTTCTTCCTTTGCTTTTCTTCTTTCCATGTCTAAAACTTGGGAATCATCAATCTTTTATGATAAGAAACTTTGTGTTCTTGTTTATATGATTTCTGGAACTTTGTGTCTTTGGAATTATACTGGTTATGAAAGCGAATGATTCTATTTTGCATCTCCCTAGTTCAATACATATAAGGTGATACTCTTCCATCTATATCTCCTAAAGGTATTGTTATGTTCTTCCTTCCTCATCTCCTTAATTCTTCCATCCTTTTGTATTGATGATCTTTGGGCATAAAACATTTCAAAGTATCAGGACTCCACACTTTGAAAGTTGTACATTTGTATATAAGTTTGTTGCTTGCTTTCAATAAGGGAACCTCTCCCATTAAAGAGGAGGGACTTGTTATCCCCTAACTATGGTTTGTTAAAATGGATCATTTTAAAAACCCAACAATTTTGGTGACTCTACTAGGGATTTCATTTTAATGGATCCCTTTCTAAAAGAACAACTTCAAGATCATTTTTGGTCTAGTGACTCTATGGTATACACGTGGGAGGAAAGCTCTCGGGGTTGAGGATTCCCATTTTTAACTTTTGGAGCAACAAAACTTCTCTCTTCCAGCAAGAAGGAACAAAGGGGATCATTCTACGAGCACCTCCTTCTAAAGACAAACTCTAAAGATATAGATCCTCAGGGAACATCTCAGTCTAATCTCCATGCTTTGATTATCACTTTGGAGTTTCAGTTCCCCTTCAGTCATTTTTTCCAAAATGGTCATTCATGTGCATTAGGGATAACAGTTGGGCCTCTTTCTCTTCCTCAACCATTACATGAGTTACCTAGGGGTAACAAGAAATTTTTTTCCAAGTTCTAGGGTGATGGGAAGGTTCATCCAAATGAACACATTGCAGCCTTCATTGTTGCATGTGGGATTCTTGGAGTTGAACATGAGGATGTCTCGAGTTAGGATTTTTGTGAAGACATTACAAGACAATGTTACTGATTGGTTCTACCATCTTCCTGTTGGGTCTATCACTAATTGGAATACCATGACAACTTAGTTTGAGTAGCATTTCAAACCTACTAAAGATGTGCATGCTCTGTTAGCAAAAATTTATCATATCAAGAAGGAACCATTTAATCCCATGAGGGATTTTGTGGCTAAGTTCAACAAACTAATTAATAAAATTCCATAGAACACTCGTCCAGTGGATCAAATCCAAAAGTGCTTCTTCCTCAATGCCCAATTTCTGAAGTGAGTTATGCACTAAGGAGAGCTAATATTGCAACTTTGGATGTTGATCAATGTTTAGCTATCAGTGTTGAGGATGATTTGATCATGTTTGGTAAACTAAAAAGAGAATCCTCAAAATCTAAAGCTTCTTCCTCTTCCTCTTCCCCTAGAGCTAGTTCTGATTAGTTAGTACAAAAGCTTGCAAATGATCTCATTTCTCTCAAGAAACAATTGGCGCAACATACCCCTTACTAGGATGTTCCAAGAAATAATTTTCAGCCCAAGAACCACCATCCTTCCTCCCAGACTAGATTGGCTATTGAAGGCCCACCCATCAAGGTTCTGGTCAATGCAACTTTTGAATTTTAAGAACCTGATGATGAGGAGTGTAATTAATTGTATGGAGAATCAAAAGAATAAGTTAAAAAACTAGAGGAGCTTGGCGGGTCTCGAGTTCATTTCCTCACCACTAAAGGTATGGATGATGAGGATGAATATGATGAGAGAGTGGCTGATATTAATAGTGATTCATATTTAGTCATGACTTGGGAGCAAACAAACGAGAAGAGAAAGTGGTGTAGCTTGCCAAGAAGTCCAAGGAGCTTCCTACAACTATTCCGATGATTGTAAGAAGAGAAGCTCCTATTCCCACTAACTCGCATAAAAGTGACTAATTCCAATCCTTTTTCTACTTCTATTTCCAAAAATCCTTCTCCTTTAGATCCTAAAACTAATAGATCAAGAGTCTCTCAAGTTCCTAGTAATGATGCCCCATCCACCTATGGATATTTTGATATTATTGATCACCTAAAAAGACTAAAATCCAAAATTTAGAGGTAGAGTTTTACAAAACTCATCTTAAAGCTTTTGCTAAAATGGTAAGCTTTGTAAATTACAGATCCAAAGTCTCATTCATTACTTCTAAAGGCCTTTTTCCCACCCCATCTTCCTCACCTCAATTGAGTCTTGTGGCTGTATTGACTTCCCCCGATGAGAAAATTGAACCATTTTATGTGACTCTTCTCATTTTTGGTCATAAACTCAGTAATTTTGTTATAGATTTAGGGGCATCAAATAATGTAATGCCTACAAAGGTAGCCCATGCTTTGGGTCTGACCCTAACACATGCCTTTGGTTCCTATTATTCCATGGAAAGTAGGAAGGTGCCTCTGGTTGGAAGAATTAAAGATGCACAAGTAGATTTTGCTGCTTTTCCAAAGAAAAGGGTCTTAGCCACCATTTTGGTAGCTGATATTCCTCCCTCATATGGAATGTTGCTGAGTAGAAATTTTTGTAAGTAGGTAGGAGGTGAGATTCAAATGGACTGGTTGCATGCTTTGATCCCGGTTAATGGAAAAATGAAGAAGTTGCTTCCTGAGAAACAAACTGAGTACATTGTGTAAAAGGCTAATGACCCAAAATCATAGATAATCTATGAGGATGTAGGGCACAAGAACTACATGATTATTTCACGAGATGAGGAAAGTCTTCCGAAGGGATTTATTCATGAACCCAATCACATTTGGACTCTGGAGTTTGATGGAAGCTGCTCTTTAGTTGGTTTTGGGGCTGGTGTGGTGTTGACATCTCCAGAAGGGAGCATTCATCCTTTCTCTTTCAAGCTTTGTTTTGAAAATACGAACAATACAACTGAATATGAGGCACTCATACTAGGATTGAGCATGACAAAAGAAATGGGAGTGAAGAATATTTGTGCTCGTGGTGATGTAGAGATTATTTTGAAACAGGTTAGAGATATTTTCCAAGTCAAGAATAGGAGGTTGAAGCATTATAGGAATCTTGTATGGGATTCCATTGAGTTTCTTGACACTTTCTCCATTGAATTTGTGCCCAGAGAAAGGAATACTAGAGCTGATTCTCTAGCTATCTCCGAATCTTTGCTGATTCCTCATCCAGATTTCTCTTAGGAGAAGTTTACCATTGAAATGATTCATAGGCACAACGTACCAGATAATGCAAATAACTAGCGAGGGGTTTCAATGATGATAATCATTTTCTCTCTTTCTTGGAGCTTAGGGATAATTTTTACCAGATGTATTTTGAAGGAAGTGAGACCTTGCCTTGAGAGTGTGTATCTTCTAATGAAAGGGATATCAATGAAGTGACAGATCAAGATGAATACATAAAATTGAAAGGTAACAATATCCCTAAAGTGTTGGTGAGTTTGGAATACCTGTTTGATAAGCATGACATGTACATTAATTCTAAAACTACCCAAGGAGCTCTTCAGTCTGTTGAGTGTGAAAAAGTGAATATTGGGAGTCTTGATGAACCTAAGATGGTGAACATTGGGAAATTCTACACTCAAGAGGAGAAGAAGAAGGCAATAAATCTACTTAAAAGTTATGTTGATGTCCTTTCCTATTTGTATGAGGATATCAAGGCTTTTCATCCAAAGGAGTTGCAACATTTTATCCCTCTAAAACTTGGGATCAAACCATTCAAGAAGAAACAAATGCAATATAATCCCAAGGTTCTTTGGCACTATTTTTCAGAGAGATTCGAAGTTGTTAAAGGAAAAGATCAACTTTCCTATACACCATTCAACATGGATTGCCAACATTGTGCCTATTAGGAAGAAGAATGGTGAGATTCACATTTGTGTGGATTTTAGGAATTTGAATCGGGCCTCTCAAGGACAACTACCCTCTTCCCATGATGGATCAAGTATTTTGTGTTATTACGGTCTACGAGATGTTATGTATATTGGATGGATTCTCTCAATACAATCAAGTGGAGGTCATTACCCAAGATCAACAAAAACTACTTTCACTACTCCTTGGGAACCTTTTCTTATAAGATGATTCCTTTCGGTCTTATCAATGTTGGTGACACCTTTCGAGAGGAAATGGACTTGGATTTTTGTAGTTTGAAGGGAAAGTGTGTGATTTTGTACCTTGATGATTTGATTGTTTTGTCTAAAACAAGGGAAGACCACTTTCAACATCTTGAAGCAATCCTCTAGAAGTGCGAGAGAGCATGGAGTCTCTCTTAATCCAAATAATTGTCTTTTGTGTCACTAAGGGCAAGTTGTTATGGTTCATTTTCTCCAAAGAGGGAATCAAGATAGATCCGAGAAGAGTTCAAGCAATCTAGTAGATTTATCTTCCCACAAGTAAAAAGTGTGTTCACTCTTTCTTTGGTAAGATTAATTTCCTAAGGAGATTCATTTCTAATTTTCTAGAGTTGACTATTAAGCAAGCCATTGCTAAGACCCCCATCTTGGCATGTCCTTATTTCAACAAGAACTTTATCATTTATTGTTATGCTACGAGTTTACCCTGGTTGTTGTCTTTGACTTAGAGGAATTCGAGGATCATGATCTTCCTATTACCTTCATGAGCTATGTTCTGAAAGATCATGATTTGAATTATACTATGATGGAGAAAAATGCTTTTGCACGGCCAAAGCTATCAAGCGATTTCATTTTTATATTCTTAACTCTCACTATGTTGTGCTTGTCCCGATATAACCATTAAATACGAGTCTTACACAGTAGGAGCTTGGAACTAAGAGAGGTAATTGCGTAGCAATGGTCCAGGAATATAACCTAGATATCAAGCCAACTAAGCTAGTATGAGGTAAAGGCTTGTGTGAGCTTATTGCTGAAGGAGTTGATGTAACATTGTCCAAAGAAGCAATTGATGTTCTTGTTGTCCTCTTCCTCAGTTCAACAGATGAATGGTATGCAGATATTGCACATTTTCTTACCTATGGAGAGTGTCCATATCACTTGAGTGCCAAGGAGAAGAGGGCTATAAAGCTAAGGTCTGCACAGTATGTACTATGGGAGAATTCCTTGTTCGAGTGAGGCACATGGATGGAACATTCTTGAAGTGTGTAGAAAAGGAACAACAAAAGAAGTTGTTCTTAGATTTTCATGATTAGGCTTGTGGAGGCCACTTCTCTTCTACTGTCACTACTCACAAAATCCTTCGTGCTAGGTACTATTGGCCTACACTATTCAGATATGCATCCAAATGGGTAGGCAAGTGCAAATCTTGCTAGACTTTGTTACGAGACCTAAGTTGGCTGCTTTGCCACTAAAGCCAGTAGTGATTGATGAGCCCTTTCAACAGTGGGGATTGGATTTCATTGGAACTCTCAACCCATCCTCTAGTGTTGGGCATACTCACGTGCTAACTGCTATAGACTACTTCACAAAGTGGGTAGAGGCCATTCCAGTCAAAATCACTACTTCTGAGGTAGTGTGTAATTTCATTAAGGAGAACATATTGATAAGGTTTGGGGTACCAAACAAAATTGTGACTGATAATGCCTCAAATTTTTCTTCTTCTGAGATGATGGATTTCTGCTACGGCTATGGAATTTCCCTTTCTCACTCTTTAGACTACTACCCCCAAGGAATAAACAAGAAGATTCAACAAACAAGAATCTAGTAACCATCATTCGGAATCTTATCAATGACTCTCGAGAGGAATTGGCATAAAAGCTCTATGATGCTCTTTGGGAAAATAGAATTACACCCAAAAGAGCAATTGGGATGTTTCCTTTCCAAGTGGTGTATGGTGTTGAATCTCAATTACCTATGATGAGTGGAATTACCAACCTTACATGTAATGAAGGATATTGAAGATTCAAGTTTCACTAGTTCCTTGGAAAAGAGGATCATGTATCTCTAGAAGCTAGATGAGGGCAGGTTGTAGGTTTTTGATAGGATATCAGCTCATCATCTGAAGGTGAAATCCCTATTTAACAAGAAATCCAAACCCAAATATTTTCAAGTAGGAGACATTGTTCTATTGTGGGACAAAAGGCATGAACCTCGAGGAAGCCATGGTAAGTTTGATTCCCTTTGGCTTGGTCCTTTTAAAATCAAGCATTTTTCTAGAGAAAATTCATTCTATTTGGATTATCTGGATGGTTCTCCTCTCCCACTTCCTTATAGTGGGAAATATCTGAAGTTGTTCAAGTCCTAGGTGACTAGGTGGTCCTTCTGTATATTCTGTATAGTGTTTTGGTTTTTGGTCGTTCCTTTGTGTTTTGTTTCTATCTTTCCTTGTTTTGGTTTGTTTCCCTTTCGTGTGTTTTTATTATGTGTTAGTTTTCCTTTGAATCTATTTGCCCAATGGATAAGGCCTTTCGGTTTTCTTTCCTGATTTTTCTATGGTTCTTGATCTTTCCCGTTCCTTTGTCAAAGTCATCCCCTAAAAGAGCCAGTTTGTTGTCGTCCTCAAAATTCCCCTCTTTTGAATTCAATTTTTAAAAATTTGAGTCAATACCATGGAGTATTGGATCGCATTGAGTCTGGTATTGTTTGTTTAATTCTATTCTATGGATAACAATTAGAAATGTGAGTTTACATGTGGATTTTTCCTCTTGTTTATTTCTTCCCGCAATCGGGAATGATGGGCATATCTTCCCCGTTAATTTTTTCCCCAGCATCCATAGGTAATACGTGGATATCTCCAATTGGATGTGGTATGGACATGTTTCAAGCCACAACGGAAGCTTCCACATGTCCAAATGGTGTAACTCCAAGGGCAGGGCCCAAGGGACGATCATCAAATAAGCGCGAGGCTTTTTCGTGTCCCTAGTCCAAAATGGAGACAAAATAAGCCTAAATCAGCCAAGTATGGAAGGTTCAGTAGACGACACCACATGCCTCATCGACACAATTTCAAGAGTCAAACCTAGGGGTAGTTCTCAAACTTGCGTCATTCGTCCACATGTCCCATGTCTAAAAAAGGGACAGATCGATTGATTAAATTACCTAAGTATGAGTGGGTCGACGGAAGCCTCCACATGCCTCAACTGTGTAATTTCGAAGTGAAATGAAATGCCTAGTTTCCAAATGAGTGCTAGCTCCCAACATGGTCAAAGTTAATGAAGAAACAAAGTTGGTCATTAAAAATTTTAGGACCGAAGAAGGAGACACACATCAGCTCGACGCAATTTCAGGAGGCATATCCAAAGAGGAAACGCAAATGAGCACCCAGTCTCCATGTGTCTAGAGGTCAACATAAGTTAAGTGGAAAGTAGGCCCGAATCGGCTAAGTATAAAAGAATCGGTAGAGCTCTCCATGTGTCAGCCTAGTATAATTTCAAAGGCAAAATCCAAAGGTAGGTTCCAAATGAGTGCTAGCTCTCCATGTGTCTAGGGTCAGATATATGGCCCCGCCAAAAAAAGGGAGAAAGTAAATTATTAATCCCGAATAGAAATTCAAGGCATGGAAGTGGGCCATCGGGGAGATTTGAGGATTTAAGCCTTGGTTTCATTAAAGGAGCTTAAATTTAAAAAGTGACTTGTAGCCTCGGCCATGCCAAGGGAAAAATTCAAATATTAAGTCTGCATCGAAGGTCAAAGTAGAGAGGCGAGGTTGGTGGAGCAATTTGTGTTTTTAAGCTGCATTAAAAAAAGGTAAAATTATAAAAGTGGCTGCGACTCTATCTCCACTCAAGTAACGCCATGTGTCTAGACCATATCAAAAGTAGGTGAGTAGGCCAAAATGTTCCAAAACGCCATTTCAACAAAAGGCACAAAATTCAAAAGGCATCCGCAGGAACATTTTAGTGTAAATCTCTCCCACATGGACGGTTTGGATTTAATGTTTGTAAAGGTAAGGTGGACGGCTATGATTTAATGCATTTGGTTTTGCTGCCAGACATGGAAACTTCCAAGGCATTGGAGAGACTTAGATATCGGTTTCTCGAATTAGTTTTCATCATTTTTTGTAATCGAATGTAACCATTCTTGAAAACTATTTAATGGATTCTCCATGCTATTGTTCAGGCTGGATCCTGGTACTCATAAAGTAATAGATTCAAGTAATCAATACATAATTTTTCCCCTTTCTTCCTTTACTTTTCTTCTTTCCATGTCTGAAACTTGGGAATCATCAATCTTTTATGATAAGAAACTTTGTGTTCTTGTTTATATGATTTCTGGAACTTTGTGTCTTTGGAATTATATTGGTTATGAAATCGAATGATTCTATTCTGCATCTCCCTGGTTCAATACATATAAGGTGATACTCTACCATCTATATCTCCTAAAGGTATTGTTATGTTCTTCCTTTCTCATCTCCTTGATTATTCCATCCTTTCATATTGATTATCTTTGGGCATAAAACATTTCAAAGCATCAGGATTCCACACTTTGAAAGATGTACATTTGTATATAAGTTTGTTGCTTTCTTTCAATAAGGGAACCTCTCCCATTAAAGAGGAGGGACTGTCCCCTAACTATGGTTTGTTAAAAGGGATCATTTTAAAAACCCAACAATACATACATATGAAAGTTTCCCTATTTATGTGAGTAGTGATGGAACATACTTCACTACATCCACCTTGTGCCTCTCTTATGGTTTCCCCAACTATTAAAGAAAATCCTACCCAGATGGAGAAAATGCCCCATCAAATAATGTGTAATTGAAATTAAAGATCAAGGATATTTTGGTGTAAAACCATTCAAATAGAAAATGAAAGGATATAAATTCCTAACTAAAATGTATAGATTTGAAAAGGGATGAAAAAATGATAAATGAGGTTTGTATTCTATTACTTTGACTTAGCGTCTAGATTTTATGCATTGAAATCTTAGAATATGTTCACATATCGTGTTTAACAATAACCAAGATGGAAAAGAGACATTTTGGTGTAGTAATATAGAATATAAATGTTGTGTTTATCTTAGCAATAGTGCATTGTCAAAACCAACAATGTCAAAGAGTAATTGTTTCTAATTTGAATGTCTACAATATCAAAAATTGATATGGAAGAAATAATGAGAGGAAGAACCATAAGAGTGTGTGGGTCCCTCATTATTTACAAAATCATGACATGTTATGGAAAGGAATCCAATTTGTATTTGTGTCAAAGACCCATATCAAAGTGGATCAATGTAATTGATAACAAATCAAGCCAAAAGAAGATGAGAGAAGATATGACATACATAGTGGAAAAGGACATAAGTGTGATGAGTTCATACATATGAAATTTTCCCTAGATATGTTAGTTTTTATGGAAGATAATTCAATACAGCCACCTTTTTCCCCTCCTATGGTTTCCCACTACTCCACCCATGACACATACTTGAGCACTTGAAGAATAATTAGCAGTATCCTCTTTTTTAGCTATGTTTCTTCTTCCTTTTCTTTGTTTTTATTTCATGGGTATTGGTCACTTTATATGGGATGTATAATAAATTATTCAATTTTGTTCCTCATATATCTAGGACCCCCTACATAATTTTAACAATACTTGTTAATTTTTCTCAAAGGGTGTAGATAATTTATGAATTAGGGAAACTGAAATGAGTGTTTACCCATTAAAGATGGTTTATCATCCTTTCCCTCATAAGGCTCTTTACCTCTCCATTGTTTTCATTTACATGGAACAATGGTTGTATCATTCCACTAGTTCTCCATTTTGAACTTCTTGTGGATCTATCTCAAGGAAGTAATTTTCTAGTTTATGTCCTAAAAATACATTGAGTTGAAAATAGATTTTTGTTTCAATTTTTCAAATTTTAAATGGAACCCAAAAAATTCCCCATTATCTTTTAGTGTATTATTATAGCTACATTTTTGTCCTTGTGAGCTTAGGAGACTCTTAATTGTGGATTTGTGAGATAAAATTTGTATTTTAAGTTGCTATAATAATGTATTTATGGCTATAATTTTTTTTTTTTTAAAGAGTTGAAATCCCCTAAATCTAAGGCTCATTGATTGTCTTATGAGGTGGAATCTCCAATTCACAAGACAACCTTTATTTTTTTAAGTGTACATATGTCTAGATAACATGATAACTATTTTTATATATTCACATGTTAATGTATTCTCTTGAGGATTTTTATTTTTAAAAAATTAACATTAAATAAAATAATAATGTAAAAATTTATTCTAAATCCTCTAGTTATTATGTCTTTTATGTGTTTACATTCACCGATTAAAATATTGTCCACAAGAAAGATGCATTTTTTTTTGAGTCATTATTCGATAGAAATTTAATCGAGATGAAAACGATCAAATATTTGATCATTAATGTTTTCCACCATTCAACGACATATACATTTATTAGTTATCTCTTATTTCATTGATGGATTCAAAGAAGTTATTACAAGTCGATAATAGAATTGAGAATCTTTTGTGTTCCTCTTATTAAATAGAATAATAACATAACTATTTCATCTAAAACCTATTATTCTTATATCTCTGACAAAGGATTAATTTCATAGATAAACGTATCATTTAGGAGCAAGGTTAACAAATGAGTGAGTTTGACCAGAGGAATGAGAGAAAAATAAGAGCGATGGAAGGTCATGTGTTTAAAAATGTATTTTTGTAAATTTTGAAATAAATTAGGTTAAATAAAATTAAAATTATTTTTCTTACACAATTTTAAAATTTAATATTAATATTTAAGTGTGAATATATATATACATCCTCACAATTCCCATTTATATACTCAAATGTAAATATAGTCTCTTAAGGATTATGTGGTTACTTGTTCTTTGGGTGATGATGGATTCTTTTTAGGTTATTTGGGATTTAAATTGGGATGACCATCTCCCATGGCTCTACACATTAGATCCATTATGAATCATATCACATTGTTCAAATGGACATAAGGAAACTACAACTACAAGTCCTTTGTCACATGTTGTGTTCTCATCACCAAAGAAACTAACAAAACAATATTGTCATCTAAATTCTAAGTAGACAAATTAGTTAAAAGAACATATTGTGCATTTTAACACCCCCATTGAAATGATAACTCCATAAAATATTAAGTCTTTTACTAAATTCAACTCCTTTATATTTCAGAACCATATCTCGAATGAAAATTTGTTTCATGAATAGCCATAGTAATAATTACTACAAATTTTTAATTTCTTATTAGAGGGAATAATGATGGTGTATAGGATATGAACCATTGATATCAAATGAAGTAATGTTTTCCATGTGTACTTCACTATAGATGCAATTTACTCCATTTTCCACTTTTGCATGCAAGTAATAGCTTTTATGGTCATGCCACGAAAAGTAGAAATAAAAACATCATTAAATTGAAGAATAGTTTAAATGTTTCTTCAAAATATTCCTATTCTTCGGTATTTCGATGGTGTTTTAAGTTCATATAAAAAAATCCCAACCAAGATGAAGGTGAAAACATAAGCTTCTTTGATTGAGTAACAAAAAAGGAGTGAAGGTAAGTTGTGTCATAGAAAACAATTATATTGTTTTTATTGATTTTGAAATTTTTTCCATTAAATAAAATAAAAATGATTTCACGTGTGGACTTTTAAATATTGTTTTTATTGTTAATCGTAAATATATATGTGCATACTCCCAACTACTTCCCATATGTTTGCATGAAATTTTCTTATATTGATTTTTATGTGTTTCAATGGTATGGATTCATATTTCAAATCCAATATAAATACACAATAATTTTTAGATGGATGAATTGGATCTCTTTTTCATCTTCCTCTCCGGATAAAAGTCATTTTTGCCTAAGCTACAACTCAATTTTGATATTGTTCTTCAATAGTTTTCCAAGAGAAAATCCCATCTTTGAAATTGATCATTCAAGGAATACTTAGAATACATTATTTGTATCTCATTGTTCTATCATAGCTTCACTTACTTATATTCCAAGTGAAAATAAATCACTTTTATCTTTTTAGTGCTAAACCATGTTGCATTCTTCAACATTTGTGAACCCACCATATATTCATGTCCTTGAAATCCAATCAATTCCAAATGTAAGTGGTTAAAGGCTAGTCATTGGAAACCTTTTGGGATTATATCAAACATGTGTTACATCTTCTCATTGATGGTTTGAGATATAATGAACCATTTTTTCCTTTTAGTCTCTACCTACAAGATGTTTTCCTATTATAAACCAACCAAATTTTATAATAGGTTAACCATTGTCAATTTGACTAGGTCATGTTTCTTATTATCAAGCATATATTGTGTCAACATTGGATATTAAGTCCCCTCAACACGTCCCTATCTCTAAAGTATCGTAAGTCATGTGCAATTGAATTAACCCTAACTTTTCGGTTCTCTACCTATCCGCAAAACACAAGGGCTAACATTGCGAAAAACTATTGACTTATGAGTATTGATCAATAGTAGTTTTCTTTTTGAAATATTTCAAAATACATTGCCTCAATTTTCAATGCACCATACCCAATCTATCCTTAAAATGATTGATAAAAATAGCACATGGTTCTTATATGTTTTGTCACAAGAAATAATAGTTTTGCATATATGTTTCCCCAAAAGTTATCCTTAACCACTAGAATTCTCCCCCTCAATCCTCTTCTTCATCACCCCACTTCCACCTATAAGTTTATAGTATTCAATACATCCATTTGTTAGCAATATTTTAATATTGTGAACATTATTATTATTGTGCAAATAATGAGTTGGTGACAACTCGTAGAGATCTCTTAGAGAGATTCTAGGTTTGTTGAGTGATTAGTGGATCACGAGATATTCTAGGGAGTAGTTTGAGATTGAAGTTGACTCCTTAAATTAAGGAGATCAATCTTCTATATATTGTAATCTCCCTTGTCTAATAATATATCCCGGATGTTTGTAATTCAATTATATTATCATTCTATTCGGTGTTTTTTCAATCTGCAAAGCTCTACCAAAATTAATATCTGGTATCAGAGCAGGTCAACCATTAGCCATGTGAGTCGTGTGCTAGTTCTTCAATGGTGACAATGGATTGGATTATTCCTGCGTGAGTATATTCATTGCGACTGAGATAGGATTTTATTTGTTATTACAAATTTATGGTTTGATTCTTTGTGTATCAGAGGATGTCAATATTACTGCGCATTATCATTGACTTCAACGGATCCATTTCTTACATATGCTTGCGTCCAAGTCTGTAGATGTAAAGTCATTCGCCTTATATCATTCTTGGATCTGCTGTGCTCACGTCAGATCTATAATATACGTCTATTCTGCGTGCTTTCAAATTTCAGGAATAGTGATCTCCAATCACCATCACCGTGATTCACGAATTTTACAGCAGAAGAGTTCTGTGAGTCCAACTCGTTATTCCACGTCCATCCATACGCATATGCCACGATGGAGATATTTTTGTAGCTCGACCAAAGAAGATTATCATTCTAAGTTTCTGCATCTAGATTGAAGAATTGGTTCGGTTTGATTTTGGATGATTGGACATGATTTCGTAGTGATTCACATCTCTGAAACGTCTGCAGATTTCGTAGTGATTCACATATTGTTTTGTTACGAATACGGCTCTCCATATACAATCGGCGCTGCATTATCTCTTCGAATGAGGTCATTTTAGTTTCCAACTGTGATTTGCAAGCATTATTTCTTCGTTACCAAAATAATTTCAAAGATTGAGGAACAGACTCTGATTTCCAAAGGCTCGGTGCATGCAAAGCCGTATCATACCCACATCAAATAGATCTCGAAGTTTGATGCGTCCCAGGTGGAACAGTTGCGGAGAATCGAATTTGAGTTTCCTATACTTTCGTGGGCGATAGACTTGGATCTCATATCTGACAAGTATAAGGTTGGGATTTGCATGTTTATTTGACCGGTCCTTTTAATTTCCTTTATTCTTTGTTATCCACATGGTAGCAAATTGTTTAAATATAGTCCATGTGAGTGATAGTTCATCATAAATTATTAGTGGTCATGTTTGTGATCTTACGTTAATATAGTATCTTGGGTGTATGTCATCGGTCAGTCTCATCATTTATGTTGAAGGAATTATGTCACTATGAAACTAGGATTATATGTTACTTTATATGACAAAAGAAGAATTGTTCTGAGTTGTACAATACATTGTTATTATCAAATTGCATTGCATCTAGTGTAAAAAGTGTCGTTATATTTGTAAGTGTTAAAAAGTCCGAAAAAATTGAGTCTATAGTCTTTATAAGGTCGATGCGAGTTTAGTCGATATACAATAGGTTTGATATTTTTGAAGTCTTGAGTTATTTTTAGTGTCTTTGAGAGTCATTAAAAATGTCAAAATAGGTGATTTTAGGGTATATGTTTGTTGTCATTCTATTGTCATCAAAATTGAGTCGAAAAGTTGTTAAAAAAAAAAAAAAAAAAAAAAAAAAATGAGTGCATTTTCGGTGTAATCCGACACTCATTTTTAAGGAAAAATGCAAATGAAAACCGTTCTTGGCTTCGGGGGCTCCGCCCCTCGACCCCGCCCTGTATCGCGACAGGGAACGCGTATCGTCCTCGACTATACTTTCTGCTGAGTTAGCAGGGACATTCAGATGGAGGCCGGAGGCAACGGAGGAAGGAGGTTGATCAGCGACCTCTCGTCAGGCACCATCGACGAGGCCGCGGTATTGATTTGGTGGCCAAGTATTTCAGTTGTGTGTTTGATTCCATTATTGTGTGTTTTATAATAAGAACAGATGTCACATTCCTGTTCAGAATTGTATTTCCTTTTATAACCTCCTGATGTAAATATGTGATAGTAGAAAGATAAAAGCACAAGAAAAAGCAGCATCATGTTTTTCTTGAAGAGGATGAACAGAGGTTCATGAGCAGGGGCTCGTACCTAGGACAGAGGTCCGTTATTGTCGAACAGGGGTTCGTATTTGCTGAACAGAGGTTCAGTGTACCAAGATCATGAGCATGCAGAGGCAGGCAAGCTGTAGAAGACGTGTGAATGTTTTTCTCTACATTGTTCACATTAGGGGAGTGTATGTGTGGAAATAATAATGTTAACAATAGGGGAGTGAATGTTAGCAATATTTTAATATTGTGAACATTATTATTATTGTGCAAATAATGAGTTGGTGACAACTCGTAGAGATCTCTTAGAGAGATTCTAGGTTTGTTGAGTGATTAGTGGATCACGAGATATTCTAGGGAGTAGTTTGAGATTGAAGTTGACTCCTTAAATTAAGGAGATCAATCTTCTATATATTGTAATCTCCCTTGTCTAATAAAATATCCCGGATGTTTGTAATTCAATTATATTATCATTCTATTCGGTGTTTTTTCAATCAGTAAAGCTCTACCAAAATTAATACCATTTTGGTGTCTATATTACACTTGTCATGTGAAAATATCATATGATTTTGGTTCTCACATACAACTAAAAATCCATTCAATTTCAAGTCCTTAAGTGAAAACAACTCCATAGAATTTTAGGCTCGTATATATAAATGAAAATTGGTACCACGAATAAAAACATTAACAATGAGTACAAATTTGTCATTTATTTTTATAATTAAGAATGACCATGTATAGGATATGGACCATTGATATCAAGGGATTCAATCAATTCCACATGGACTTCGCTATAAATGTAGCCTACAAATTTTCCATTAAACATTTTTTCATGCAAGTAATCCCTCATTGTGATTTATCTTTTAAACTAGCGTACTTAAAATTTTTCAAATAAAAATAATATATAAATATTAAGAAACCGCTAGATCCTCTTACTCTTCGTACTCTCTATGGTGGTTTAGGTTCTTATAGATTAAAAAAATCTTCTAGGATGAATGTGAAAATGCACGAGTTTAATCGAGGAATGAGAAAATTATAGGAGTGATGGTAGGTCACAAGTTCAAACAAATTTATATTTTTTCACAAAGTTTGAAATAATTTACATTGATTTTATTATCTTTAATATAATGTTTTTGCATTGTTTGGCTTCTCTTGTTAGATCCCCTTTAAATCTACTTGCATTTTTAGATGAACAAATGGAAACTTTGATTCATTTTCCTCTCTATATACAAGTTCTTTATAAACTAAGTAACAACTCACTTTGAATAGTTTTCTTCAACCCTTCATATGCTAGGAATAGCTACTGCATTTGAAAATGATCATTTGAAGAATTCTTAGACTAATAAATTATTATCCTATCATTCTTGCAAAGGATAAATGACTTCTACTCCAAGTACAAATAATTCCCCTTAACTTCTCCAATGCATCTCATTCAATGTTTCCATTGCATTGTTCGCATGTGATTGCTAGTTCAATTAAAAGATAAGAAAAAATTCCTAACAATATCTAAGTAAAACACCTTTTCAAATAAGTTTATTGGTTTCATTGGATGTTAAAAAAGTTACTCAATCTATTGTGTTAGTGGTAATAGATGGAATAAAGAACACATGATTACATCTAGAAAATGCGTAAAAAGTACCAAGCTTGGTTACAATGTGAGGAACCCATTAAGTGTTGAGTTTCTATATAAGACTTTCAAATGTTAGAACTTAGGTCCTCTATATGTGTTGTTAAATATTACCAAATCATATAGCCAATGGCCCCTACTTGTTTTGACTACATTATCCCCAATAACCTCCCATTGCCCATTAAGCGTGGTTTATTTCAAACTATTGTACATCATCAACCACCCAAATTTTTTTTGTCATTTCTTCCTTCTATACACATTTTTTTTAGTAGATAAAACACACACATGACTTATCTAGCATGTAAAAAGTGTTGCGTGGGAAAAATGGACAAACATTTTTGGGAAGTGGATGGCGTCACAATAATTTAAAATAAACCATAGTTAATAGGAAGTAAAAAATATTGGCTTGTGATTATGAGTTGTAATTTATTCAAAAGGAATAAAAATTATAAAACATGAGCTAGTGGGATATTCAAATGAGGCTCACAAGGTAGGACATGAAAAAGGCTTGAGAACACCTCATTAAGCATCGACTTCTTAAGCAACTAGTGCGTGGTACATGAAAGGTGATGATGTGAGAGAATACCAAGATGATTTTATACATATTATAGCATGTATATGATGTGTAAACAAGGTCAAAAGGATCAATATAGGGTTACATGGTGGAATCAATCAAACTAGCTCAGTTTAGTAGGCCTAATCCCTAGGCCTAGGCATCAAAGTGAACTGGAAAGGTGGAGTGAAGGAGTGAGGCAGATGGAAAAGAATGGTTAAGTTATGAAACACATAATAGTAAATTTTTGAGGTGCTAAATTGTTAAGAACGAGATATACTTGATGAGATATGGTGCAAACTATCTCATTTGGGTCTAGTTCAAGGACCTAGAATGGGTGTTTGAAGAAAATCAAGACATATCAATAAAATGTATGCATGGGAAGTGTGTAGGGACATTTACAATATTACTCATATCAATCTAAATCTCATAAATAAAAACTTAGAGGCATATTTAGGGTCATTTGTATGACTTCCTTTAGATCAAACATGTTTATAATGCCCAAATGAGATGGGGTTGGAGGTTATAGGGTGAAGGAAGAAAAATTGGAAATTTTAGATCATAGAGAAGGTAGTTATGAAGTTTTTGACCAAATTTTAGGACCAGAGGATGAGTTTTGTGTAAGAAATTGTAATTTTGTCAAAACCGGGCTAAGTAAGGTATGCTAAAATAGTGCCCTGACTTCTTAGCATTCAATCTAAATTGACAAGCATTATTCAAATAAATCATAAGAGAATTTTTTTAATATCATAGAGAGGAATATATATTGAAAAAATTAAGTCAAAAGGATGAAGGATAAGAAAGTTCTATCCATTTTTCTAGCACTATCTAAAACCCTCCTAAACCCTAGTTGAAAGCGATATGGAGAAAATTGTTTGGTTATGCCTCCAAATGAAAATATTTTCTCTATAAAATTATTTTAGTGTGTAGAGTAATCATAAAAGTTCATGTTCATGGTAGTTTGAGCTTATTCCTCATGGTGGACCCCATAAGAAAACAACTATTTTGTGAATAATTCAGTGTACAAACAAAAATCACAAAAAAATCAATGCTCAATTTTTTGGTGCAAAAGATGTTGGGGATGTGATATTGATGTTCATGAACCTATCTAGGTTAGTATTTTGGAGAAATTTTATGATACAAGTGAATTTTAAGTCCTATCGCTTGAGAATGCTAAACAAGGCAAAAATTAGTCTTTGTGTTTGAAAAGTAAATGTGATTTTCTCCATATAATCCTTGCAAGTGATGGTTTTAAAGTGAATTATAGGTCCTTTGATAATTTTTTCATGCATTGGTTGAGCATGAAAGTGCAATTGAAGTGTTTAAATCCATACAAATCAAGACTAGTCTTTGGGTGTTTTGAACCAATTTTATATGTCACTAAAATGCAAGGTTACTTGGCCTATATATCTTGAGATGAAGTTTTCTGTTAGCACTTTTAGTTAGTTAAGGATGAATACCTTCAATAAAAGTGTTTTAGAAGCCATGATTAGGTGAAGTGAAGAGAAAAAAAACTCACCATGTAAAGGTAAAATTTCTGAGTTTGAAGGTTTGTGAGTTATATGTTCAAATCAACATGTTCTTGCTTGAATAAGAGTGAATAAGGTTATCTTTTAATATAAATGTTGTATAAACATCATTGTATATCATAGCCATGATTTATATTGGTTTTAAATTACATGCATCATTGATTAGAAGAGGATGTCTCATGATCTGTAATTTTCATTCCTCCATGGCTGAGTATGAGAGCTCCAATGAAGTCCTAACAATGAAATGGTGAGTTGTGTTTTATATAAAGTAATTAAAGAGATAAATATATGTGTAAGTAACATTTCTACATGCATAACACATTTTGGACATTATTCCTTTTGATACAAAATCATGTTCATAAGTTGTAAGAATAAGACAAAGGTCTAACTGAATTTTACAAATTCATTCTTGTCAATTACAAAAAGAGATGCAGAGGTCTGGAAGGAATATTAGAAGATGGATGGATAATTTCAGGAGTCTATAAACCTTATTTGGTCATAATTTACATCAAATAATATTGAAAAGTCCTGAAAATGCATACTAGGTCATTTATCTTATGATATAGGCAATAAATGGAAAAGACATTTTGATGTGAATTCATCGTTTCCTCCATGTAAAATTTATAAGGGAAGTCAAGTGAAGATTCATTTGAAGATGAATATTAAATCTCATTTTTGAGAGTCTTCCTTGAAGAAATAAAGATTAGCCTTGTGCTTGAAAATTGGTGTTGAAGAATTAGAGAGCCGATAGTTGATGAAGATAGAGCTCATGATGGTTTGTGAATGCTAAGTGAGTGAAGAGGAACAAAGTATGAGAATGAAGAATTGATGACTATGTTTTGAAGGAGCTTAATGACCTGAAAAAGAGGTTGACCAAGGAGAGAAAGAAATGTCTTTGTGACTACAAATTTTGTAGTAGTTTGAACAAATGAGAAAGTGAGTTCTTGAAGGGATAATTCAAGGAGAGGAGATTGACAAGAATGAGTGTGTAAAGATGACTTGCATGTTAGATTTTTTGCATTAGATACAAAATATGAGAAGAGAGATAAACCAGGGAGAAAAAAGGAGAGAGATGAGCTAAAGAAGTGATCATAATTTGTTGTGAGAGACAATAGAAGGAAAGTTATCAAAACATAGTGAAGAGTCCTAAGTGGATTATTAGCACATATGGATTTGATTCTTCCTTATAAGTGGTAGCTTATAGAAGATTGATTGAAGAGTTAGGAGTTGGATCTTCCATGCAAGTAAAATATTTCTAAAGGTCAAGTGGCATCTTCATTGAAGTATTTGAGTTAGTTCTTCAATTTTAATGAATTCTCAATAGTTGAAATCATTGTAACATTTATAGGACAATTTTGTCCAAGCTAGTTCATTAGTTTCATTGGGTTTTTCTCCCTTGAAGGGTTTCCCACATTAAATCATAGTCTCTGTATGTGTTATCTTGTTTATTTTTTTTAAATGATTTTTTGGCTTCATCATAATAAAGTTAAGTAAATTATATTGTTTGTCAAATTTTGAATAAGGATTGATTTAACTCCCTTATTAGTCCCTATAATTTCCAACAATTGGTATCAAATCTTGTTCCTCTGTTAACAAGTCTAATAACTTGGAGGAGATCGTTGAAGGATAAGCATGGGTAATCCTAGATGACTAAGTTCTAAAAGGAAGTATGAGATTGCTCAATGCTTGATTGATGGATTAAATAAGGAAATCAAGATTATGGAAGATGATCATGGCCAAGCCCTCAAAGAGATGGAATATATAGTTGAAATTGTGTAAAGAAACATGTAGGATAAATAATATGCTTTCCTCATACTTGAAGAACAATTGATAACCCTAAAGTATTGGTTAGAGGATGCAAAAAATAGACAAATATGTATGGAAAGATTGAAAAGAGCTATGAGGTTCTAGATTGAATATTTTATATTCAAATAGAAGAATGAGAAACGAAATAACTAGGATTCAAAGAATATCCTATGAATAAGTGTTAAAATAATAAGGATGGTCTTAGAAGATAAGAAACCAAATTTAGTCGGATAAACAAATGCATCAAGGTATGAGAGAAATTTTAATGGCTATTGTTTTTCTTGTCATAATTTTGGACATAGAGCTAAGGAATGTAGGAATCATGTCATAAATGATCATCCATGGAGAGATAGTAGAGATGAGAGATCCTAAACATATTTTGCATCAACTACCAAGAGAATGGTCATACTTGCTAAGTATTGTCTCGTATGAATCATATGGTCAAAATTGGAAAATGAATATCCTAGAGGCAAGAATTATGTTATGTGTTTCAACTGTTATGGACAAGTAAAATTTTAAAAACATTGTTATTAACCTCCTAGATATAGCAGCAGGATTCATGCAATCAAGAATAAAGTTAAAAAGGTGTACACAAAGAAGGCACATTCGAAAAGTGAGTCCAAAATAACAAGGTTTGAGATAGTCAAAGGAAAGAATATGGTTGAGCACAAATACGAATCAAGGAAACTAACTCTAGACCTAAAGATACAAATAATGCTAAGAAAATAGTATGAGTAGATGATGAAGAGATAAGGCAATTAGTGATAGTCATAGGAGATGCATACTCAAGCAAGGTAACAAAAGATGATGATCAAGCCTAGAAGAAAGTAGACAAGCCTTATTTAATGAAATAAATCCTACCCCTAGTTATGGTATATCAAATATATGAGATGCATCATATATGTTTATCAAACATATAAGCAAAGAAGAAATCAAGAGATATAAGATAATAACATCCACACCTAGAAAGTGCATCTATAAATATTAAGAAGGTTTCAAGAGGAAAAAGTTAAAATAATGACTCATTAAATTCCTTTGATGACTTTTTACTATTCTAAGGAGATCTAACAATAAATAGGTGTCTTATCTATTTTCTAAAAGGAAATTACCATTTTGAAAGAATTTGTGTAGTGTTTTCTTGAGGGTACAATGTCATCATAGGTTTCGATCAAAGCTTTCAAGTGTTGCATGTATGAAAATAGTCAAGAGGTATTTTGTTAAGCTCATGTTCATAAAGTTATTATGCATGATTTGTGTGTATAAGATGCTTGAAGATCCTATTTTTACCATCCAAGTAGATGAATGAGTGTTCATCAAGTTCAAAGGTCTAGGTTTCCATATCTAGTGTGTGTTTCCAAAGAGTCATCTTGTATAGATTTCGCATATAGTTTGTGAAAAGTCTTCAAGAGATGAAAAAGCTCTGAAAATCATCCTAAGATCCTGTCTTTGAGTTATTTTTTGTCTTTTCTCAATGGGTACCAATCAATTTTGATTCAATATTCTAAGATATCTGTTAATTCATCAAGAAAAACTCATGATGGAAATATAAGTGTTTCAAAGTTTTCAATTTCCCATGGTCTTATTGGATATACAAGAAAATTGTGTCAAGTTAAATACCCATCATATATGTGTGATAATAAGGGTCAGATATTCCAAACTTCTCAAATTATCCACAAAAGGTTGAAGGCACATTCCATCAAGAAAGATAATTTTCATGCAATATATAATACTCTCGAAACATGAACAAGGATTGAATCCACTTAAAATAAGGTATCGTTGATGCTACATTCATGATATTTTAAAGTCATAATGCTTCACTAATCTATTGAAGTCTTGGTTTATCATTGAACCTAAAATGGTCTATGTTGCAGAGGCTTGAGATAAAGGATATCAAAGGTATTAAGTGTTTCTTGATTCATAAGTTGAAATTTTCTTCAAATAATAGAGAAAGTCTCACCAACATATAATATTGGTTGCAAGAACATATACAGGAACAATAGACTTGTGAAAAATTCTTTTATCAAGTATGGGTATTAAATAAGGTGTGTATAGGAGAAAGGAGATATGGATGTCTTAATCCATTAATCTAAGAATCTATCTTTTAACAAATGGTCTAGACGACCCAATCAGGTGTTCTCTGGGTTTGAGTGTGAAGAAAATATGATGTCACCTCTGTTAGGTGAATTCAAGTCAATAAATGTTGTCAAGGAATGTCTAGTTGTGTAAGTGCTAGAAGGTTATGGGTATATCTTGAGAGTTACTCATCAAGTTGATGTTGAATGTCAAACTCTAAGACACATCTAGGTCTAAAAGTGTGAAATAGAACTTCAAAATGAGTAACAATATTGTGTAAAGTGAAGTCATGAGATCATTTTTGAGATAAATTTTTGGTTGATTTCTTGAGAATTGATTATGGTACTTTTGCTATCCAATCATGAAGCACTATCCTTTTAAAGGGATGCTGCAAAGGAGTTGCTTCAAGGAAATGAACATTGTGGTGTCATGTACAACTTTCTATATCGCATCGAAAGAAATTTGTGTTGTATTCAAAATTTATATGAAGGAGAAGATGAAAATTAAATCATTAAGTATATAAACCTTATAAAATTTCATCCACATAAATCTTAAGAAATAAGTGAGGGAAAAAAATGTTTGTTTGAAATTACTTGGAGAGATCAATACCTTATTTTAGTGGAAAGAGAAAGCAAGGATTTATCCATATTCATACATTGAATGCCATATGTGACCTACTATTAAGTTATCAAACTCTAAAATGAGTGTACAAAACAAACAATGGTGATTAGAAGCATTGATGCCAACTTTAAAGAAAATGGCAAGAAGATTTTCATTCCCGAGCACTTTGTGAAACCCTCCTATGGTTTATAGAGAGAATTTAGATTTAAGGTCTTACATGCTGCTGCATAGTCTAAATTTTTTTATGAATCATCCCCATAATGTTCATTAACATATTCAAAAGGAAATAAGACCTCATGAACCAGAAGTACATGACAAAGTTGTCACAGACTTGTAGGAGGACATGGGAGACCTAATTGGAGACTAGAAGAGTGAAAATTTTATCTTTGTTGTAAACTAAACCTATCCTGAAATTTTGCACATTAGATAAATGCATAAATGGTTCGTGAAAAATCATCCAAAATAATTTTCAAATATCTAGAGTAAAAATTGTGTATGAAAAGGTGACTTGTGTAGGGCTAGTAGAAGGATAAGGCTAACAAGAAATTAGAGGTGAAGGTCTATATTCAATATTGAGATATTAAACTTAACCTACACCTTATAGAGAGAAAATGGTGATTGAAAATGTATTCACCAGGTTATGGGAATACACAAATTACTCCCATCATGACATTACCAAGAGATAGCTTTTGAGAAGTCTAAAATGACAAGCCTGAGAAAAATTCAAGTGAAACATGTAAAATTTGGAAAGTTTGAGCTTTATTTTGCACTGAAAACAATGTTAAAAAGTTACATTTTTGACGTAATATGTGTAATGGTAGTTGAGTGTATTGTAAAATGATCAACCTAGAATAGAGGGAGACCACTCAGGCCTAATAATGAAAATGGAACCTAATGAACGTCTACAAAATCATGAAAATAAATCATTCTCATAGGTATGCTTCCTTAGTTTATTCTCAAAGGTATGGATGTTCACTTACAACAGACAAGAAGATTTATGATGATGATGATGATGACCATGATATGAGGGAATATTTTGAATGGGAGAACAATATTCTCAATGGAGATAATAGACAAATATCAATACTTGAATGACTACTAAAATGGAATTTTGGAAGATCACTAAAGTTGATGAAACACTAAAGTTGCATGGTACAAGTCTAAAACATGAACCTACATGTCGAGAAAAACCAACTCAAGGCAAGGGAATTGTGTATAATATTCAATATGGTGTTATTTATGTTGAAAAATATAGATTTAAACATGATGAAACATGTGAAATAAATAATCTTGAAAATTACCTTAATAGCGGATAAACGTCCATGATCAAGCAAGTATAGCACACCAGAAGACCCTAAACACTAAAAATACAATTAAGGGTATCTAGGTAAAATTGTTGATCCAAATATAAGACATGAGATAAAGGTGTGTCAATTAGCTTGTGTATTATGAGTTAGATATAGATGGTATCACGTTAGGGGAGGTAGAAAGGATAATTTCATGAGACAAATGAGCTTCTAAAGTAGGTTAAAGATTGCTAAAAATGCTCTAAAAGTTCACTTTAGGGACCAAAATCCAAAATCTTTTCTACAAGGAGTATATAAAATAATTAATCCTATAATTGAGTATTATGATCTGATATAGACATATGTATGTGTTATAAGGATTTTTTTATTTAAGTATCAAGTTTTTGGCATGTGTATGTGCCATGAATGAATCTTCTCTAGGGGTGAACAATGAATTCTAATCTAGCATAAAGAAAACAACAGAGTCAAAGCAAGGGGATACAAAAGAGATATCTTAAATGATGAGGTTGGTTGATAATTCCAACCAAAATAGAGGTAATAAAAGATGATGCAGGAGGAGAACATGAACTAAAACATGCACTTTGTCATTAATGCAAAAAAGGGAGAAGAATCAAGAGGTTTTCCATCAATGACAAAGGGGAGTTTATTGGCATGTGATTTTGAGTTTTCATTGATGAAAAAGACACATTAATGAAAAATTAGGAGCTATAGGGATCTTGGAATAAGGATGACAAGGAAGGATGGGACAAAGGCTTAAGAGCACCTAATTAAGCGTTGACTTATTGAGTAGTTAGTGACTAGTACATGAAATGTGATGATGTGAGAGCATAAAAATATTATGTCACACATATTGTAACATGTATATGATGTGGAAACAAGGTTATAAGGATGAATGCAAAGTGGAACATGAGTAGAGTTGATCAAACTAGCTCAATTTAGTAGGCCTAATCCCTAGGATTAGGTAGCAAAGTGACTTGGAAAGTTGGAGTGAAGTCGTGATGCAGATGGAAAATCATGGTAAAGGTATGAAACACATTATAGGATATTTTTAAGGGGATACATAGTGAATAAAATGACATAATTGATAAGTTATGGTGCAAACTAGCTCATTTAGGCCTATTTCAAGGACCTATAATGGGTGTATGAATCAAATCAGGACATATCAAATACATTCAGGCATGGGAAGTTGTAGGTGAATTTATAAGAGTCCTCATATGAATATATAGGTCATAAATCAACACTTAAAGGCATATTTAGGGTCATTTGTATGATCACCCTTTTGAATAAACAGCTTAGCATTCCCAAATGAGATGGGGTTGGAATTTCCATGGTGAACAAGGAAAAAGTTTCCATTTGAGATCATGGAGATGGTATTTGTGAAGGTGTGGAAATTTTTTGAGGACCAGATGATGCGTTTTGTGCAAGAAATTCCAGTTTTGTTAAAACCGGGTTAAGTAAGGTATGCTAAAAGAGTGCCCTAACTTCTAAAAATTAAATCAAAATTGATAAGAATTCTGTAGACAAATCATAAGATGCATTTTTTGATAGCATAAATAGTAATATATTTTGTTAAAATTATGAATTCAAAAGGATGAAGGACATGAAAGTTCTATCCTTTTTTTCTTATACCTGTCTAAAACCTTCCTAAACCCTAGTTGAAAGTAGTATGGAGAAAAGTGCTTGGTTATTCCTCCAAATGGAATTTTTTTCCTAAAAAATATTTGAGTGTGTAGAGAACTCATCAAAGGTCATGTTCATGGTAGTTTGAGCTTATGAATCATGGTGGACCCCACAAGAAAATAACTATTTTGTGAAGAATTTAGTGTACAGACAAAATTTACAAAGGAACCCATGCTCAAACATTTGGTGAAATATTTTGGGATGTACTCTTTATTTTCATGAATTAATCTAGGTTGGTATTTTGTAGAAATGTGATGATACATGTGTATTTTCAGTCCTACCACTTGAGAATGCTAAAGAAGGAAAAAACCAGTCTTTGTGTTTGAAAGGTAAATGTGTTTTTCTCCATATAATCCTTCAAAGTGAAGGTTTGAAAGTGAATTACATGTCATTTGATAATTTTTTCATGCATTAGTTGAGCATGAAAGTTAAATTTAATTTTTGAAGCCATACAAATCAAGACTAGTCTTTGGGTGTTTTGAAACTAGTTTTATATGTCTTTAAAATGTAAGGTTACTTGGCCTATATAGCTTGAGATGAAGCTTTATGTTAGTATGTTGAGTTGGATAAGGATGAATACCTTCAATAAAATTTGTTTATAATCCATGATTAGGTGAAGTGAAGAGAGAACAAGCTCACCATGTAAAGGTAAAATTTCTGAGTTTGAAGGTTTGTGAGTTGCATGTTCACATTATCATGTTCTTTCTTGAATGAGAGTGATGAAGCTTATTTTTGCATATAAACATTATCTACAAAATAGAGGTTTGAAACATCATGAATCATTTTTTATAAGAGGATTTCCTTGACACTAATTTTCGGTACTCCATGGATGAGTATGAGACTCAAATGAAGTCCTAACAATGAAATGGTGAGTTGTGTTGTATAAAAAGTAATTAAAGAGCTAAATGGAGGTGTAATTAATGTTACCACATGCATAGAACACTTGGCACATTATTCCTTTTGATACAAAATAACATTCATACATTGTAAAAACAAGACAAAGGTCTGACTAACTATTACAAAATCAGTCTTGTCGATTACAAAATAGAGATGCAGATGTCTGAAAGGAATATTAGAAGATAGAGGATAATGTCAAGGAGATTAGAAACATTCTTTAGTAATAATTTTCATCACATAATCAAGATGACAATTCCTTAAAATGTATACTAGGTAACCAATCCTATGACAGTGGACATTATTACAAAAAGATAGTTCGATGTGAAATCATCATTTCCTCCTTATACGAGTTGTAAGGGAAGTCAAGTTAAGAGTCATTTGAAGATGAAGCGTAAAAGTCATATTTTGAGAGTCTTCCTTGAAGAATTTTTTTAGCCTTGTTGAAGAAAAATGTTGTTGAAGAATCATAGACTTGATGGCTGATGAAGATAGAGCTTATGATGGTTTTTGAATCATAAGTGAGTGAATATGAACAAAGTATGAGAATGAAGAATTGATGAATATGTTTTGAAGAAGTTCAAGGACCTAAAAATTAGGAAGACCAAGGAGACCAAAAATTCCTTTGTGACTGCAAAATTTTTAGTATTTTTAACACATGAGAAAGTGAGTGATTGAAGGAATAATTCAAGGAGAGGAGCATGAAAAGAATGAGTGTGTAAATATGCCTTACATGATAGATTTTTTATAGCAGATGAAGAGGATGAGAAGAGAGATGAACTAGGGAGAAAAGAGGAGAGAGATGAGATGAAGCAAGATCATAAATTATTGTGATAGATAACACAATAAAATTTATCAAAAAATTGTGAAGAAGCCTAAGTGGATGCTTAGCACACAGAGAGTTGATACTTCCTTGTAAGTGGAAGCTTATAGGAGATCAAGTAGAATATTTATTGAAGATTTGGGACCTAAACCTTCCTTGTAAATAGAATATTGTTTTAGGTCCACCGGAAGCTTCACCGAATTATTAGATTTGATGCTTCAAGTTGAGTGGATGCTTAACAATTGAAATCATTTTAACACTTTTAGGACAATTTTGTCCAAACTTGTTCATTTGTTTCAGTGGATTTTTCTCCCTTAAAGGGTTTCCCACATTAAATCTCGTTTCTTTGTGTATGTTATCTTGTTGAGTTCTTGTGAATGATTTTGTGGTTTCATCATAAAAAAATTAATTAAATTGTATTGTTTGTCAAATTTTGAATAAGTACAGATTCACCTCCCTCTTAGCACCTAAAATTTTCGTCATAAAAAAACATGGGCCAGTGGATATATGATTTGGTACAATTGAAGTAAGAGTTTCTCTAAGTTTTGAATTGCTTATAGATAAACTCAACACTAAATACCAAAGAGTGTCTTTTTTTTTTTTTGAATTGTTGCATGAATGGGTTCCTCATATTGCAACCATGTTCTCGTACTTTTTGTGCATTTTTCTAGATGTAATCGTATGTTGTTTACTTCATCTATTACAACTATCACAAGGGACTAGGTAAGTTTTGTAGCATTCAATGCAACCAATATATCTATTTACAAATATTTTTATTTGGATATTATTTGACTCTTATATATATATATATATATATATATATATATATATATATATATATATATATTAAAATATCATTTACATGCAAGAGATGTAATGGAAACATTAAAGGAGATGTATTAAAGAGAAGTTAGTGAGTTGTATAATCTATAAGGAAGAAGGATGGCGAAGAAAGGGATTGAAGGAGGAAAAGTGTAGCAGTGGAAAAAATGATGGAGTAACATATGTATAATTGTGTTGTGGGATAATGTAGAAATAGGGAGATGCTTGAGGGGAATCAACATCCCACACCGTTAGTGTTTTTTGTTAGCTAGAGTGAAGAGGATTTATTTGCACATGGAGGAGAAGTAATTAATCCTTTCAATAGAATGATGAGTCAAGAATTCTCTTCTCTAAGAGTTCCTTAAATGTTCAATGTAAAAGGTGTGAGTTGTTCCTAACATATTAAATGTCGAAGAAAATTATTCAAAGTGAGTTATAACGTAGGTGATAAAGGAATTTTAGTTGGAGACAAAAATGAATAATATTTTTCATTCATTCACCTAAACAATGCAAGCGATTCATTGATTGGGTCCAAAAAGAGAAACCATACAATGTAAACACATTATTCTCAAGTTATAACATTTAGGGTAAATTATTTCAAACTTTACAAAAAAATAGATATTTGTTTATATGTGCGACCTACCATTACTCTTATAATTTTATCCTTCCTCGATCAAACTCATGCATTTTTAAATTCATCCATGGGGGTTCACTTAGTAAAAGTATGGTATAGAACATTCGTTTGAAGGGTTTTAAAGAATACCCTTAATGTTATTTTTACCTATAATTATTCTATTGATAATACCCCCTCCCATTATTTATTATATTGAAAAGACCCCTATTTTTTCCATGTACCTTACTTGCCCATTTTTCCATTACAATTTTATTTATTGCTTTTTATGTATACCGTAATATATTAAACAAAAAATATATCATATTTCCTACTTAAATATTATTTTATTAATATGTATTTTCTCTAGATAAATATTTTGAAGTCAGGTTAGCATATTCCAAATAGAGATGACAAGTTAATATACATGTATTTGAGAAATTAACCAATATAAGCATTATCCAAATATAATTTGAGTAACCTTAGATCACTAATATCCACCACACTAAATAAAAACCAATTGGTGAGGGTAAAGGCAAGAAGTCAAATTGCGAGCCTCGTATACCTTCTTACCAAAGGGCAAGGTGACAACAAGAGATACCACAAAGTCACTATAATTTAATTCGAGTGAATTATTATAATATTATCTTATGTTTTTAAACATGAATCTATCACCAAATTGATTTCTAAGTAAAGGAGTGAGAACTGGAGGGGCACTACAACAAGCATGGTATAACCATCTTTCCTAAAATTTGAAGGGTTTTTATGCAAAGAATCTCTACAAAAATAATACTTTTGCCAAGATATCGTAAGATAACACTAGATGTGATTATAGTTATATTAAATTACACAAGAAAACCCATTTCCAACCTATTGGAAGAATGAAATTATGGCCTCAAAATATTTACACATGTTATTAGCAATGAAAAATCCATTAGTATCGATGGAGACAAAGTCTACCTATGATAAATCAATATTGATGTTCTTCTATATAGTCTTGTAATAATGAAATATTTCAAAAACTAATGAAGAGGAAATATTTTTCAACCCTCAAAACTATCTATATTTAAATAGCTATTTTTTTTATATACTACTAGTTAATAACTTTTTTTCTAATGTATTTATGTATATTGATTATTGTTTGAAGTTAGATTCTTGTTGTTGTAGTTTGTTTTTTCATTCAAGTGTTGAAGTTATATTTAGATTGTATTTATTACAACCTTTGACCTTATTTATCTCCATAATATTCAATTCAGCCCTTTTTCCCTTTGTTTCTCTATTGATCTCTCTTCCGGTATTCTCTCTCCTCCATATTTTTATCATGGTCTCAAGTGGTGTCCAATGCCTTATGGTACAAGAGTATTCATATCATTTTTTTAATTCCTTGGGGTTGTGTCTTTTCTTATCATATTTAATTTCTTTTTTGTTCCATCATGCCACCAATATGTGTTAGGATAAAATATTATTATCCTATTTAATCATGCATTCCATAATTAATAATTTTATTAATGATTGTTTTATGGTTATATTTAATTATAACCATCCATTTGTTTGTATTTGATTATTTCAGTTTGTTATATTGTTTTGAACAATATATTTGTTTTTATTTAATTGTTGCTTCCTGGATGTTATTGGAAGCTTGTGTATTTTGGAATTTGGTTGCACTTGTGCAACTTAATCTTCTGTTTGTATTTGGCTGTGTAATATCTATAAATATTGCAGCCCATTCTCTGTAAGTTTGGTTGATCAAGATTAATAAAATTTAATCAGGATTCCTCCCCATTGTTGAATCAACATTTGGCACTAGAGTGAATTTAAGCTCTTAAAGAAGGTCGAGAAGGTTACATAAGAAAGAAGAATTCATGGAGAAGAAATCTGCATCATCGAAGAGCTAGTGTTGCCTCCTGACTTCCCAGACCTCCCTACAATCTCACAACCCCCTGTGCATTCTCCAGGTAAACAGAAATCAATTTTTTTTTGCCTTGGTGCTATCTGCACCAGAAAATTTGTTTCTGGAGCTTATACATATACAAATTGTTTAAAAAAATCATCATCAATCTCCAGTATTAGCTTCAGCCAATACTACTAGGTTATTATAATTGGAGGATTCTTTGCTATATTTGGAGGAATTTGCATTTGTGCATCTAGACCGGGCTCTCCACAAGAGCTCTGCATCAGCGTTGAGTGGTCAAACTTTGTTTGGAGGCTGTGTTCGCTTGCTCCCAATGTACCTGCCCAACATTCAACGGTTTCTGGCAAAGTGTGGATCCACATACCAAGTATAGCCCTGCACTCAGCCGTATTAATTTGGAGAAGGTGGAAAATCTGTTCTGAGAAATCAATCCAACCGAGGAAAACAAATACACGATGTCCAATCATTGGTAAAGTTTTGGATTCAAACCGGGTGGAGACTCAAACCTCCTCTCCGCTAAGCCTCGTAACAAAAAAAAAAAAAAGGCGTGAATAAATTTAAAAAAAAACAACAAAGGCATGGAGAAGCCTGCACCTTTGCATCAGTGTATCCTGTGACCTACACACAAACAACAACAGTAAACACATTAAAAAGTGGCCAAAGCAAAATAAAAACAATGACCAAGTGACCAAACAAAGACCAAAGCAAAAAAAATGACAGCCATAGGAGAATACAAAGGCATGGAGATTAAAAAACATCTTAGATCCATTTTTCTTGCACGAAAAGAACCCTAAAACTGCCTCATATCAGCTGTAAACACATGGACCTCATGTCAGGTCACATTTTCAAAAGGTTAGTCGATTTTACCTTTGATTAAATATAAGTTTTCTCATTTCCATAACAAGCGCCCTTAGGTGGCCAAGTTGGATAGAGGGAAAGTCTTAGAAGTGGGAGGTGCATGGTTCAAATCCCACCCCAACTTCTTTTTTTGGATTTGGCATATTTTTTGGTGGAAACAGCCAAATTTAGCGAAATTTTGAATTTAGTTATAACTAACTAAATTTAGTGGAGAAATCCCTAATTTAGGGTAAAAATAATTTTCTCCAGTTCGGCCTGATTCTTCATTTCAGACTTTTTTTACAAAAGGAGACCCATCTAAAAATTGCATTTTCAGCTTTTTTTTGCAATTTTTTGCATTTTGGGTCATTTTGGGCTCCAGAGGCCACCAGGCCCACAAAACAAAAAAAAATCCTACCATTCAAATTTTCCAATTTTTTGAATGTAATTTGTATACTGCTTTATATTGTACTAATTTATAGGTTTCCATAGTCAACTGTAAACTTTGTAACTGCTAAGAAATTGGTATAATTTTAATAAAAACAATAAAAAAAATTGGTTCTCAGAACACTCACAATATCTTAGATCTCATTCACAACATTCAGTATATACAGTGCCTCTAGGAAGCACTTACGGTAAATCCATCGTGACTACTACTACACTTAACACCTAATATAGTTGCAACAACGTCAATCTGGGCATCGTCCCTATAAATCGATGGGGAGTAATAAGGTCATAAAGTGCACACACACCCTACGAAAACTACGAACCATCCATCCCGTCTCAGTGAACGATTGCATGACATAAATCTAGACTGAGAAATTATCCAAGTATATAGTGAAGTTACACATGCGTATGAGGATATTTCTTTGAGCTGGTGTCAATAATCACACAAACCCCATTAGTACTTGTCTTGGTACCATGTATTGAATTCTTTCATGTACGTTAATGCCTCTTTCATGTATCATCAGGTATATAGAAAGGGCAAGCTTCTTCCATGTACAGATGGGTATATTGGAAGGGCACGTATATAGAGAGGTTCGGTATATCAGACTGACGGTATATAGATTGGGAGACCTAATACCTGGAGTGATAAGAGCCAAACCTTGTCAATGATCTCTATAAAATGGGCACCAATGCCCCCAAATTTTTTCTTCCAAATTCACAATTTCTTAGAGGAAGCAATTATGCTGCATAGAAGATAAAAATAAAGACACAAATTGAGTTTGAAGAGATTTGGTCTATTATGAATGGTACTCGACTAGATCAGCCACCGATATAACACAATAACAACAGCTTTGATAAAGAAAATCGAAGGCCAAACTAATCATCTTGTTTGGAGTGTCCGATGATGATCAACCCCACATTCGAGATGCCAAAACAAAAAAAATATGTGTGGGATAAATTGAGTACAATAGATGAGGCCAAGAACAATAATGTCATACTAAATTTGTAGAGTCAGTTACACACACTGAAATTCAAGCAGAATGAGAAAATTGAAGCTTTCTTAAGAAGAGTTACAGAATTAAGGGCTTCACTTCTAGCCCTGGGAGAACCAATCATAGATGATGCTCTTATTCCCATTGTTCTGAGAGCACTCCCCTCTTCTTACCACATTTTTGTCACAACACTAAACGTGACAGATACGACAGTTGGTTTTGACAAACTGGTAAACCTACTACAACAAGAGGAAGCAATGCACAATAAGGATGATGAAGAGGAGTAGGCACTGTCTTCACATCAAAAATGGAAAGGAAAAGGTAAAGGAAAACCTAATTCCTATCAGAAGTCCCAACATCAAAATCAGTATCATGGGGACAATCAATAGAAGAAGCAATGTCCAATTTGCAAAAGAGGACATGACTTAAAATATTGTTGGTATAACACTTATAAGAAAGGTTCATCAAGCAAATCTGACCACAACAACAACAATCTTACAAGGGACATTCTAACAACTATCACGGGTAGAAAAAGGGGAACTGAAAAGAAGACCCCACCAGCAAGGTAATATTGCTGAGCAACAAGAACAATCAGACAATGAAGACTTCTTGTTCACTACTCGATCAAGTGAACCATCCATGTCATCTAGTGATGTTTGGTATGTTGATTCAGAGCCACTCGACACATGACTAGCCACAGAGACTAGTTTATTTCAATGAGGGACATGCCATCGAAAAATCATGTTTTGTTGGGAGATGATTCTTCATATACAGTTTAGGGGATTGGGAACATTTCTCTACCCCTTGGTTCACGCAAATGTAGACTATCAGATGTCCTATATGTCCCTGGGTTGACAAAGAATCTTCTTTCAGTTAGTCAACTCCTAGATCACAACCTAAAAATTGACTTTGATAGTCAATCTAGCAAGAAAACATGTTTGATTCGAGATAAATCAAGAGGCTCGAAAATAATTGCAAAAGCCTCCAATGTGGGACGCATGTTCCAACTTGATTTTGTTCATAGAGATGATCAAGCACTTGTGGCTAAAAATTCCACCTCAGCGTAGTTGTGGCATCAGAGATTTGGTCATGTTAGTTTCAAATATCTCAAAACACTTTGCTGTGTAATATGGTACATGGGCTACCTTCTCTTCAAAAGGATACAGACAAGTGTCCTCACCGCTGTGAGAAAACAACATAGATATTCATTCCGAAGAGTACATTTTGAGCTCATGGTAAACTTGACTTGGTTCATACCGATCTTTGTGGTCCGATATAGCCAAGTCATTCTGGGTTCAAGTACTTCATGCTTTGTGTTGACGACTATTCGAGGAAAATGTGGATTTTCTATCTTCACAATAAAAGTGAAGCATTTGAAACCTTCAAAAGTTTCAAAGTTACAGCTTGAGGAAGAAACTGGTCATCACATCGTAACTCTCTCGCTCGATCGAGGGGGAAGTTCACCAAAGATGAGTTTAAAGACTACCTACAAACTCACAAGATTCGTCGACAAATGCCTCCTCCACACACACCACAACAAAATAGTGTTGTTGAGAGAAGAAATCATACTATCATGGAAATGGTGCGATGCATGATCGATGATTCCAGACTTGCAAAAATTTATGGGTAGAAAGCAACAAAAACAACAGTGTATTTGTTGAACAGAGTGCCCACAACTACTCTTGATGGAATAACACAACAAGAAGCATGGTCAAAAAGGAAACCATCCATTGCACACCTCAGAGTATTTGGGTGCAAAGCAAGCATGCACATACACAAAAAAAATAGAAAGAAATTGGACATGAAGTCACAAAAACTCCTGTTCATTGGGTACAGTGAAGAGACTCTTGGGTATAGATTGATGGATCCTAAAACCAGAAAAGTCTACACCAGCAGAGATGTTGAGTTTTTCGAGAAGAAGGAAGAAGAGACTCCTCCTCTGACTCACAAGATGTAGATTTTTCACCTGTTGTAAAAATTGAAGCTAATGTTCCCTCAGAAGATGAAAGTGATGATGGGGATGATGGTGTTGATCAAATAGAGCCACAACCCATGGAAACAGTTCAGCGTATACCTAAATGGTGTACAAGTACATTACGAGATGCAAGATTGGATGCTCCACTAGATACATCCACCCCTAGACCATAGACTCATAGTAAAGCAAGAGAAGAATTTAAATTTGCTTTGATGAGTAGAGTTATTGAATCAGATGAGTCCTCTACTGTCCAGGAAGCCCTATAGTCAAAATCTTGGAAAGATGCCATAGATTTTGAATATCAATCAGTGATGAAGAATAACACTTGGCAACTTGTCAATCTTCCACTAGGGAAGAAACCAATTGGATGTAGATGGATATTCAAAACTAAGTACAAAGCAGATGGGACAGTGGACAAGTACAAAGCAAGACTTGTAGCAAAGGGGTACGCACAAAAAGAAGGCATTGACTATGAGGAGACATTTGTTCCCACAGCTAAGATCAAAATGATCAGGATGATCTTTTCTCTAGCTGCTCAGTTTGGATGGAAAGTTCACCAAATGGACGTAAAAAGTGCCTTCCTAAACAGAGATTTACAAGAAGAAGTCTACATGACTCAACCTGAGGGATATGTTGTACCTAGTCAAGAAGCAAAGGTATGTAGACTCAGGAAATCTCTGTATGGGCTCAAACAGAACCTTAGGCATGGTACATCAAGATTGATGAGCATCTCGTACAACATGGATTTATTAGAAATCCATACGATCCCAATCTATACCTCAAAAAGCAAGGGGCGAGATGGTTATTGTTTTTGTCTATGTCGACGATCTATTCATCACTAGTAGTTCAGTGAGGATGATCGATGCAATGAAGAAAGATCTTAATCGATCATTCGACATGACCAATCTCGGGATGATGCACTATTGTCTTATATTGGAAGTGTGGTAGAAAGAGAATCATATTTTTATTTCTCAGATGAAATATACAAAGAATACATTTGATAAGTTTAGGATGATGGATTATATACCAATTACTACACCCATGGAGAATAGATTGCAGTTATCTCGTTCAGATCCATCTCCTGAGGTAAGTGCCACTCTCTATCGGCAATTGATCGGGAGTCTCATTTACCTGACCTACACTAGACCAGATATCAACTTTGTGGTGAGCTATCTATCCAGGTTCATGCAGGAACCCAAAGTTTGTCATTGGAAAGTAGTAAAGCACATTTTGAGATATCTCAAAGGATCAGTGGATCTTGGTCTAGAATACAAGAAGAACAAAAACTTCTTCTTGACTAGATATTCGGATTCAGATCATGTAGGTAACATTGATGATAGAAAATCCACTTCTGGATTTGTATTCTTTATGAGATCTGGACCAATATCATGGGGATGTAAGAAAAACACTTTTTTCTCACTCTTCCATGTAAGAGTGAGTATCGTTCTATAGAGAAGCTATCTGTGAAGTGATTTGGCTACGTCGCATACTAGAAGGACTTGGAATACCACAGACAAACCGACCACCATGTATGTTGACAATGAAGGTGTTCTCAAACTTGTTTGCAATCCAGTGTTTCATGAGAGAATAAAGCACATTGAGGTTCAGGTTCATTTCATACACGAACATGTGTTGAAGCACAACATCCAGCTTCAATTTTGTCCAACTACTAAACAATGAGTAGATATTTTCACAAATTCACTTGCACGTGACAAGTTTGAGTTGTTCAGAGAGTTCCTCTCCTCATCTCTTCAAACAATGCACAATTAAAGGGGGAATGTTAGGATAAAATATTATTATCCTATTTAATTATGCATTCCATAATTAATAATTTTATTAATTATTATTTTATGGTTATATTTAATTATAACCATCCTTTTGTTTGTATTTGATTATTTCGGGAGCTGTTATATTGTTTTGAACAATATATTTGTTTTTATTTAATTGTTGCTTCCTGGATGTTATTGGAAGCTTGTGTATTTTGGAATTTGGTTGCACCTATGCAACTTAATCTTTTGTTTGTATTTGGCTATGCAATATCTATAAATATTGCAGCCCATTCTCTATAATTTTGGTTGATCAAGATTAATAAAATTTAATCAGAGCTTAGCCCTTTGTTGTTGAATTGACAATATGGTCATAAGTTCAATTCATTAATCATTAACTTGAACAATACATCAGTTCGATAGTGCACTTAAGGGTCAACTGTAGTCTAAATTTATAAATACAAATTCATGTGCAAATATATTTGCATCCTATATAAAAGGAGTTTTATAATTTCATACAACACGTTTGAGAAACCGATAACATTGGGGAAACTTATAGAGTATAATGGTCTAAGTCTTCTAAGTTTGTAAGCACTTTGTCTTAAGGGTAAAATATAAGTATTAGATTTTGTGAACCTTCTTAAGTCTTGGTTTAAGTATATAATATGTTAAGTTTATATGATTTTATTTTTCTATTTGAATTACGTCTGTTTGTGTGGTTTCAAGTCTCGATATGTGGTATCGAGCATGTCTCTGATACATCCAAGGTTGTAAAAATGTCTTTGGCTAGAAATAATATTGATCATTTATTTCTTCAAATTTGTTTAATAATACTCGTGAACTCTTCAACATGCTTTGTACTATTTTTTATCAATTTTTTCATTATCTTTACTAGTTATTTGTTATCATGCAAAAAGGTGATATTTTTTTAAGTCGTAGTGTATGCACAATTTTTTTGATTAATACTTTTGTAAGATGTGAAATCAAAGTGAGATTGAGATAATGGAGAAACTTCGAGAGACATTTTCCAAGAGAAAATGAAGAAGAAGAAGACCATGTGAGTCTTGATGATCTATTAAAAATCAATTTAGCTACAAAATTTTTAGAAGAAACAAATCCCCTACTAGAATGTAATCTTCCCAAGATCTCTATGACCAAGTCTATGATAAATTATCTCCTTTAAATTTAGTTGTTTCTTTTGGTTTTTCTCGTTAAGACTAGAGAATGTATTATACAAGTTTCTCATAATGATAACCATCAATATGATATCCCTTTAATAGATCCTAAGGATATCAAGTTTTTGAAGAATCCAAAGTTTTATAAAAAAATTCATATTGGTTGTATTAAAATAGGCATGCACCTCTTTTCATAAGAGGGTTGAATGCATCTATTCTTTGTTGTATTCTTGACTGACATCACAATATTTTTAAAGATTCCGTTCTTACTACCAGTACAATTTTTTTACATAATGATTATCTATTGTTTGAATTCTTTCCAAACTACCTTGTAGGTATCCACCAAGGTAAGATTTTAAAGAAAGTCCTACGTATCCATATCACGGCACAACTATAATAAGCATGAATCTTGTAGCATGTCCACTTGTAATTCACTATAAGATTATCTATCATCTTGTAAATACCCTCCATCCTGCTGTGAAAAATGGTCTCACCAAGGGCAACAACGTGGTGATTCATGTTAATATAGAGTCAAATAAAATATAACCTAAACTGATTTCATGGTCAGATATCAAGGTTCCAAAAGAGTGGACTTTATCCAAGAAAACCTTAGAAGGTGGTCAACCATATAAGGCTACTAATGTTTCGAGACTTCTAAAAGTTGTATCTCTGTCTTTTAAATAAAATAACTACAATTCATAAAATCTTTTGCTAGATCTACTTCCTCATAATTTTCTACTAAGTCCACAAAAGAGCCAAAAATAAATATAAAGAAAACGTTTTCATTTGTAACCATGATCCAAATTCTGAGTATTTATGGTGCCAATTTTTTGAGTAGATGATCGAAAAAATATATTCCATGTAATGGCCCAATAATTAACATGACAAATGATCTTATGAAATAAATTGCATATACACATCATTATGGATCACAGTTGATTCAAAATATTGTTATTCATTGACATCGATGTGAATCTACGCAGAAATTCATGGGAAATCCTAAGGATTTTTATCATCTCGAGATATATATTGATATGCCTATTGGAAAGAGTAAAGAAATATTATATCTATCAAATTCATAAGTAACAAGTAACAAATATAATTTAAAGTGAAACTAACTCAAGCTAAGTGTATGGGTCCTAATTTTGTATTTTTAAAAACATATGAATGTTGTTTATTTTGAAACCATGTTAATGTATTTATGTTTTTTATTATTATCTATGTACAAGGAGAGGGTTGTCATTGGTCTACCTAATGACCAAATTATTAAGAGGTCTATAAACTATCAATTAAGAAGGATATTCTAGTATAAATTTTTCCAAAGAGTGTAACTCACATTCAAGTGGTACAATAGTAGTGATGTTTTCCATAGAAGGCTAGGGAGATAAAGTAATGAAGTAGATGTATAAAGAGTCCATGAAGTAAAAGATCAACACAAAGGTTTATAAGATTGAGTACACCTATACATACCATGGATACTAGAAGACTTGAGATAAACTTAAGTGATAACATGTGCACCTATATGATTGATGTGGGATAATATAAGAGTGAGAACCATGAGAAAAAAATTGTGAAATCGAAGGAAGATCATGAGACCTAAGAGAGATAGAGGTATGAGAGTAAGTGTGTGTAACTAAAGTCCTATCAAAATACCTACAAGATTTATATCTCAGAGATGTAATATGTAGAAGATATGGCATATGAAAAAACTTAACAGCTTATGGGGATTCTAAGGAAATTGTGTGAAACTAAATACCTATCTCGTAGATACACTAGGAATAGGAATAGAAACGAGGAAGAATGAATTGGAAAAATAAGAGAAAGGACCTCAAAAGGAAAATATCTAATTATTACAACCTACGAGTTATGAATAAATTTGACACGTGTGAATGAATGATGGAATGGGCCTTAAAGAGCATATCCAAGGGAAAAGTGGGTGTAATGCACTAGACATAAATTTTTATTTAATAAAGAATGGAATTGGTGTAGTGAAAGAGCCAATAATGACAGGGAAACTAATGTTTTGGTATCAAGGATTACTATCAGTGTGAGATTCTTTTCAAAAATTCCAAGAGATTAAAGTAGATCGTAAGAGAGAAGACATTATCCTTGTGATGTGGATCAACCGAACACTTCGTATATGTATTTTATTAATATCTTGATGGGAATGGATGTGATTTCAAATACAATAATTTAATCTATATCGATACATCAAAAGTTAAAACTAGTATAGAAGATGATGTGTGAGTGAAAGTTCCAATTGTTAAATCTAAAGGGTGATCATAGAGGTCATTCATGGCACCACATAAAAGTGTTGTGCACTTCTGAAGTATATTTCTTATTTGTTATTTGCACCACATTAAAGGTTTATGGCACCTCAGATGCTTTTTAAGAGTGGGTTCATACATGTTAAGTGTTCATAACTTATTAAACCTTTTGAGATAAAATTTTTGTTCCCTGTTTCAACTTACATTATTTCCTTAAAGTGTCCTTTATGCTACATATCCAATTATGTGGAAAATGTAGGGGTGTAGAAGAAAAATCATGCACTTTAGACATTATTTAGTCTCAGTCTTATACTACTATTCATATGGTTTGTGAATGAAGAAAGTACTGATTAACCCCCATCTCTTGGTCATTTTTAATTACTTTCTGTCATATATTCCCGCCTTCACCGCACATATGCATAGTTTTTTTTTACACTTTCTATCATTTTAGCCTTGATTAGGGCACCCGTGCTAATCTTGGGTGCTCTCATCGCCGCCTAGTCCCATTTGGGGTGCCATGATCCTTTTGACACTTTTCCGCCACTTTTTGGGCACTTTCTAGCTGTTTGAGCTTCTTATTTTTTGGTGGTGGGCCTTTTCGGGTTAATTATGAAATTAGAAAAAGAGAACCATATAATTATAAATTTATGAGACCATAGTGAGGAATGATGCAACAATCACTACTATCATTAACCTAGGTTTGCATCCATCTAGCTCCATCACAAGGCACAAGGTGGTTCATTTGCATCAAGCAAGCATAGGGGGAAGTTTATTATATTCCATCCACCATTCTACTACATTTTTTACGCATAGTTATTACTCGCTACTTTCACAAAGTGCAACTGGCATAAGATATCCTAGGGCGTGATTACACAAACTTGCACATACAACTACATCAGGTCTACGATGTAGTGCATTGTTCACGTAGTAAGTCCACTATTGTGGTGACCGAGGATAGTCGACCCCTTCATATGTATCTTTCTTTTTGAGGAGCTTGATGCTTTTCTTGGGGTTTTTATGTCCATCTTTTAGCACCGACCACTTTGGTGAAATCTGCACAGAGTAGATAATTACATGTCATTGAAAGCGGTGGTTTTGTATCATCATTCAATAATGTAAAACCATTTTCTCGTACCTTCGCACGCAGACCGGGAACCTAGAAATTAGACTAGTGCACCCACAAGTTCCTTGATCCTCTCCCGAGGCACCCCATTCTAATGAAAATATCATATATGTTTCTTTTGGAGCTCTTGTGTGGCTTCATCTGAATTATTTTTTTCCGTATCACCTTACAACACATTATCGACCAACATACGAATCAGTTATGCTCATTCTAACTCTTATTTGGATATTAGGGATTTTATTTTCATTAGCCTAGTTTCTTGGGTCACTTTTTATATCTATTTATTGCTTTTATTCATTGTTATTTAGTGTTGTTACTAATTTAGATTAACTTAATAAAATCCAAATTTTAGTTAATCATTTTGGTGAACCTGATATTTGAATCCATCTTCATTTTAAGGATTTTCTCATATTTTAGAGACACTCTTCAAAAACCCTAGAAACTATGTATCTTCATATCAACATGTTGCCATCTCAAGTCAATGTTATTTTCGGTTGTCTTTCTAATCTCTTGATTCCAAATCTAATTAATCTATTGCATTCAAGATTTACATTATTTATTTCAAGACAAATTTAAGGCTATGAAATCCATGATTACATCTCTCAAATTGGTAATCCAACATCTAAAGGATGGTTCTCATGATCATGTTTGTTCTCCTTCTACATATCATCTTCATTTTATGTCTTCTACATGTGCTCATATTAGTGAACCTCAAACCTTTTCTCTCCCCACACCTCTCAAGTTTGCAATCAATGTTAAGCAATAAGACATTCTTCCAAACTCATAACTCATCAATTAATCAACTTGCCATCTACTCATTGTTATCCTCCTTATCAACTTGTAAAATATCAAGGTATCCCATATTGTAATTATCATCAAATAAATGGACATAAGTAAAAGTATTGCTATGATTTATAAAAAAGAATCAAGAATCTTCAGTTTCAAGGTTTCATCTCATTCACTACACATTGTTTAGTTACATGGTCCTCTCCACTTGTTACATCTCAATGGGTTTTTAAATCTGATTTGTCTAATGAGCATCATGTCATCATTTCTAAGGAAAGTCAAGAGATGCATAAACAACCACCCTCAAAATCAATATAACACCTCTTCTCGAGTCATCTACGACATCACCAAGTCAACATAAACAACCTCCTTCAAAAATCAATGCAACACTTCTTCATCTAGAGTCATCCACAACATTACCAATTCTAATTGTGCAACCATCTCTCAAAATAATTCCACCTTATTCTTCTATCAAGTCTTATAAAGTGTCATCAATCCCACATAAGCTCAAACCAATCACTTTTTTCAAAGTTATTACTCCTACTTATGATGTCTAGGAAAAATTCAAACTTTTCCACCATCGTATGATCCTCTTGTTGCTTCTACTTACTACCATTGTGCTGGCCCTCACTCTTATCATGACACAAAAAATGCTCTCCCATAATGACATGGTACATCTCATGTCATTGCATAGATCTCCATCATTAACACACTTGTGAGGCGAACATTCACACATCCTCACCATCACATTAGCATTAGCACATTTATCATATTTTCATTATCATACATCACTCTTATAGCATAGGAACATTCATCTACACACTTTTCGACATTACCCAATGACGCACTCCTCATTATTTGGTTTACACTTGACTATTGAGGGTTTACTAAACATGAACCCCATAGACAGCACCATAGGTACTACACATCATGAATCTTCACATATCTCACATTATACATCTTACATCATACATTTAGTATATAATATTTCAACACTTGGCCATCTTACATCACACATTCTATACCTAGTTTTACATCATTGTGACATTTACTTATCTACACGTCATACATCATACTAGTTTGCATCTTACATGTGTCACATTTTCATCTAACATTTCACACTACTCATCATGCAAACTACTTTTGTTACGTCATGTACATTACATGTTATAAATCGTACATTGCATACATTACATCTTATACATCATACATTACACATTCTATTCATCACATGGTCATCTATTATCATCACGCATATTGAATTGTATTCTACACATTGCACTCACTACCCTATGACACACTTTATTTTCTCGATCCATACTCGACTATTGAGGGTTTACAAATCAAATGGACCTTATCATACTCAAACACTCATTACTTAAACTTACATCTTGCGACATTACTACGTTAGTGACATACACTTTAGGATAAATGGTAACCTATCCTCTCATCTTGTATTGTTACACAATTTAGTCTACATCACCACTCCCTACTATTCATCTTGTATTGATATACGTGTATTAGGCTAAATCATCACTCCTTTATTTATCTTGTCATCATTTACACTTTTCCTATAGGGTTGATGCCACATCATTTCTAAGTTACATTTCATCACCACATACATACACATTCATCATAAAGCATTAGATACAACACACTATTTGACCATTTCCCAATGACACACTCTTGTTTACAGTTCATTCTTGAATGCGAAGGGGGAAAACCAAACGGACCTCACCGCATAAATTTCCATTCACTTGGGGTCACGCAGATCCTATCATTCCATCTCGTATTCCATTCCATCCATCCAAAACATATCACATATCATGGTTACTTTTACTCTTACTTACATTTTCTTGTTCATGGTTTCTTTACCACACATGCTAGATAGATCTGTTATATGTAATTTATCTATACCATACACACATGTGCATTCACGGTTTTTTTTAGTTATGATCGTAGACACGGGTATTTTGCACGCAATATGGATAATCTACTTCTACCCTTCCTACACTTTGTCATTTGGGAATCCACATAAGTATCTCACAGTGTTATTGTTTTATTTTGTACTTAGCACTTTACATTACTTGGTTATACATGCTTGTTACATACTAATTATCTTTCTAACATGATAATGGGTGCTTCATATGCAACATTTGTTATGCAGGGATATTTTCTTCCATACTTGTTTGTTACATTGTATTTTATTACTTTTTTATGCGGTAATTTCCCTATGCTAGTGTGCACACTTATTTGTTCTATGCGTCCATTATGGCCTTGCATGTCTTGCGACATCATGAGTGGTGTCCCATGTTTGTAACCCACTTTGGCGGTCTAATTTTTCTTCTTTCATGTTTACATTACTATATTTCTTGATAGCTTACACATTTCTTTCTACATGAATGTTTTTTCGTACTAACAATTGTCTTTGGCTAGCCTTCTTGTTTGTGTGTGCATTGGTTTCTACCAAGTGCATTCCCTTCACTCTATAGGGAACATTTTCGTAGTACACGCGGTTGGTCCTCTTTTAGGGATGCATTCTCCTATCACTAATGTCGCATTCACCCCCAAAGAGGGGGAACCATTTTAGGTTTTTACATTCTACACAATGCTTCTACACCAGTTTAGTTCAGTGAACTTTCCACACTTGGCATTGTGGGTTATATACAAAGGGGTTCGACTAGTCTATAAATACTTATAAAAAGGATTTTATAGGACATGGTTTTCCTTAGAATTATGGGAGCAACTACAAGTTAGAGGATATAGTGGGATTCCTTTCTACACTACTTCGTACATGGGATCGAGATCACTCAAAAAATAAGGAAGTACAGAGATATCTTCACACACATTCGGGAAGCATTTATAGGTGGAGGATATAGTTGAATTCCTCCCTACACTTCTTTGGCTTATGGCATTAGATCACCCATAAAACCGAGGACAAGATATCCTCTTTGCACACTCTTTTCTCTCGACATGGATCAGGTGCACATGTTCCATTTTTCATTTATGAACTTTACATTTACAAGCATTAGCATACATATACATTTGTCTTTTACATGTTATTTTACATATACATGCATATTTAACTAGTTAATCATTTTATCCTTACAATTTATCTCGTATGAGAAACAAACAATCAACAACAAAAATAACTACAACAAATGGGGGCAACAACAACAACATCATCTTGTAATAAAGACACACCATACTAACCATGCAGGTACATTACACACATCAGTAATTACATAAGTCTTTCCACCCTAGATTCACTCTCATCACTTATTTGCACTTTTGCATATTTACTTTCCATCCTCCATAATTTTTTTATCATTCCACACTTTGTCTAGTTCTTGAAGTGCATTTCTACATCACTCTACATGGATTATCAGGGACACATATCTATCTAATTTATGTTACTATGTTTCTTTTCACCAACATAAAGTGGTGGCAAATGTAGACACAAAATCATACACTTTATCTATTATTTAGTGTCAGTCTTATACTACTATTCATATGGTTCTTGAGTGAAGAAAGAATCAATTAACCCTCATCTCTTTGTCATTTTTATTTACTTCCTGTCGTAATTCTGATGTTCGCTACACATATACCTAGTATTCTTTTGATAGTTTATGTCATTTTATCCTTGACTAAGGCACTGGCTACTACTCGGGGTACCCATCGCTTTCTTGGTCCTAGTTGGGGCGTCTTGATCCTTTTACACTTCCCCGATTTTGGGAACTTTCTAATCATTTTTGCTTCTTATCATTTTTTTGGTCAGCCTTTTCGGGTTAATTATGAAATTAGAACAAGATAACCATATAGATATAAAGTTATGATACCCTAGTGAGGGACCAAGCACTAGTCACTACTATCATCCACCTAGAGTTGCATCCATCTAAGGCATCTAGAGATCACTTACATCCATCTAGCTCCATCACAAGGCAGAAGGCTTGTTCATCTACATCACACAAGCATATGAGGGAATTTTATTCTACTTCATCCACCTTTCTATTAAATTTATTACAAATAGTTATTGCTCTCTACTTTCACAAAGTGTGACTCGAATAAGAGAAACTAGGGCATTATTACACACACTTCCACATAGAACTATGTAGGTTACGAGATTTATTGCAACATTCGGTTAGTAAGTCCACCATTGCAACACTTGAGGAAAGTCGACCCCTTCATATGTATCTTTCTTTTTTTTAGGGGTTTGATGTTTGTCTTGGGGTTTTACTGGGTTTATCTTTCATCGGTGACCACCGGCGACATCTAGTATAGAGCAAAGAATTACATGCAATAGAAAGCGAGGGTTTCACATCATCATTTGGCCTTGTAAATATAGTTTCTTGATCTTCTACACACGGACCAGGGCTCTTAGAACTTAGACTAGGGCACCCACATGCACACCGATCCTATCCCACATTCCCAAAGATTACCTTTGAAACAACTAATATATGTGTCTTCCAGTAGTTCTTGTGTGGTTGAATATGTATTCTATTTATCCATTTCACCTTGTAACATAGTCCCGAACAACCTATGAATTAGCTAAGCTCCTTCTAATTGTTCTTTTCATATTAGGGTTTTTATTTTAATTAGCCTAGTTGCTTGGGTCAATTTAAATATCTATTTACTACTTTTATTCAATGTTATTTACTTATATTCCTAATTTATATCAACTTAATAAACCCACATTTTTGTTAATCAAGGGGTTTTAGATGATAACGTTAATCAACTTCTTTGAACTTACAATTTTCTTTATCAAATTTTCTCGTTATACACCTTAATCATGAACAAGTTTGATCTGGGGGACATGTCTTTCATGACAAAAACAACATGGTATGGTGTGAGACCCTTACGAGGTCATATCCCTAGCTCTTCTACTGACTTCCAAGAGGAATTATAATTTTAGGGAGGGGGATGTAGTGCCCCTCTAGTTCTCGCTCCTTTACTTAGTAATCGATTTAGTGATAGATTCATGTTTGAGAAACGTAAGATAATATTATCATGACTCATTCAAATTAAATTACAGTGAATTTTTGTATCACTTATTATCACATTTCCCTTGGTAAGAAGGTATACGAGGCTCACAAAGCTGACTTACCACCCTTACCCTCACCATTTGGTTTTGATTTGGTGTGGTGGATACATTAGACACCTAAATTATGCTTACACTAAGCATTTCATCCAATCCACTCAATTAACAACACTTCGTTAATTCCCCATACTTCGCTCCATTCTCGGATGCCCATTCACGACATCTTCTCGGTCATATTCCTCCTATAATCAACTTATTTTGCTAATATCTCTCTTATTAGCTAAACATTCCTCCTTTCAACCATTCAGAACCTCCTTAGTTCTCTCTATACCACTTTTATTGGCGTTGTAGGCTAACTATCAGTCACAATTAGTTATTCAGACCCATCCCAACGCTCAATGAGTCTCTAATCACTTGTTAATCAATTTTAACTAGCCTAAAACCTAGTCAAGTTGCCTAAACATAGCTTAACTAAGCCTAAACCATGTTTATCCTAATCTAATCTAAAGTAGTTTTAGTCCCACATGCACCCAAATTCCAAACTCTCCTAAGTGAAAAACTATAAATAGAAGGGTCACCCTCCCTCTCAATCTTATAAATTCACTCACAAGTCCTTCTCTCTCACATTTGGAGATATTGGCATTAGACCTCATTTGCATTAGCCAAGCTAATAAGCATTTGATCTTGCTATCATCCATTATTGAATCTCCTCCATCTTGCATCCATAACTTCATAGTAGGTTAGTAGGAGGGTATCTAACTTGGCCTTGTAGCCATTTTAGAGAGACCTCTTCACCTCCATTGAAGCAAAAAACAAATCTAATTTGATTGCTCATAGGTTTAACTAGGTTCAATTTATGTTTTAAGTAATCATAGAGTAGTTAGAGATAAAATGATAGTGTTTTAGTTTAATTCATTATTGTAGAAGTTATCTTGTTTAGCACTCATCTTGATGTTTATGATAGGTTTAGTTAGATCATGGAACTACTTAGCTAGTTTCTTGTTTATTAACATAACTAATCTTCTCATGCATACATTTGGCATGCCTAGTGGGACACTTATGTCCATCCTCCATTAATGGAGGTCTTTTGAGTTCTTCAAAGTTCATTTTCAAGTTTTTTTATCAAATCACTTTTTATTTCCTTAATTTTGTTTCTAATACTAGATAAATGACCTTTATTTGCATGTATTTTGTGGGTTTGATATAGAAATAGGACACTTTGACTAATAACTAACATGTTTGCTCTTGAAAATTTGAAAATCTGTGGGTTTTACAGGTTTTTCACAGGACATGCATAGGAGTTGTAAAGGGCACATCCATGTCAAAACTCCAACATCCCCATCAGAACAAGCGCACCTTTCTGGTTGTCCTTATCATTAGTAAGTTTTCTCTCTGACAGGATGTGCACGCATCTCTGTCGGTGGGTCAGCGTCTCCATCTCTCTGGATGCGTTTGTGTAAATCACCTCACTGTGTAAAAATTTGAAAATTTATGTTTTATGCTTGGATGTGTCTCCATTGAAACCTAAGCATCCACGTCGAGTTGCAAGTGTCTTTGTCTTTCTAGACGCATCTATGTTTTTTGGTATACTGTGGATTTTACTAATTTTATTTTACGGGTATCCATTGAGTTAGGCTCATCCGCGTCGGAACCCTAGCGTACTGTCAAAAAATCCCACGTAGGTGTTATCCCACTTTCCATTTTTACCTTGCACATGTCTATGTTGGTTAGGGGCACGTCTCCTTGGTTGGGGTGTGCAGGGTGTCATTCTAGATGCGCAGGTGTCTCTGTGTAGTCCGGATTCATTCATTTTATTTTTAGTGCTCCTTGTTTTGATCATATCTTTTGACTCGTTAACCCGTTTTCAGAGTTTGAATAGGCGTTGGAAAGATAATGAAGCATACTTTGCAAGGGAACTTACAAAAGTAAGATACCTTTGGTATACTTACTTCTATCACAAAACTCCCAAAATGCTCAAGACCTCCAAAATTCAAAATACTAAAACTATTAAAAAATGCTAAAAATAGATTTCTAGAATTTTATGATTTTCTTGGTTTTGCAAGGTTCTAATAGTGGTTTACAAGTTTCCTCTTCATTAAGTTATTTTATAATAACTTGTTTAAAAATGTTTGCATCTTCATTTGTGAAATTTTGAAATGCATATGCTCTTCTCTCACGCCTTTCTAGGTGATCTTGGGAATCAGAAATGTTTCACCACTTTCTTCATACTTGCAAAATGGTTTATTTAGCTTTCAAAGTTAGTTAAAAGGAACTCATTTTCACATTGTACTTAGGAATTTTCCATTTATTGAAAATTTGAGTGAGATACCTTATTGCGTATGCTCTTTCCTTGCGTCTTAGGATGATCTGGGAAATCAAAAACAACATCTTATCTCCTTTGTATGACATTTTGGAAAATTACTAATCTTGGTATGTAGGACCAAAATCGCATGTCAAAGAAGGGTGTCAAAACAAAAATACAAACCTTCTAATACACGTGTTTACATGCAGGTTGCCAAATGGTGTGCTACTTAAAACCATATTAAGTTAAGCAAGATAAAAAACACACCACTTCCATCACATTGTATTGTAGGTTTCAGAAAAGGGTACGTCCCTCTCTGCTTAACTGGAACATAACCCCTTTGGCATAATGCCTTAAGCTATAACAATGGGGGTGGTACCAGAACCCTAAAGTAGTCCACCATTGTGTAACCTCATGGATGAAATAGGAAGTGCCTCGCTTACCCACTTGACTAGTTTTCCTTGTGAGTTAGCATTACAAAGTTGTCTCAGATTGCGACCCTAGCAAGAGTACATGATGGATGCAATTAGTGCCCACTGTACTTGAAGGGGGAAAAGCCGAGATACTCCCAAATTAGTCAGTGTGACTTTTTGGGTAAATCATGCCCACTCTTAGACGGCTTTGTAACACCTAGTTGAGAGATCTTATTAAGGAGGCCATTTTTTCTTGAGGCCCACTTTACTAGTCCTTTGTCGTGTCTTGGCCATCATGAAGTGATAACTTGTTTGGATTCAGAACCTTGTTTTGACCAAGGCAAAAAATCCACTTAAGTTAGATGTAACTTCTTTTCATCATGGAAATTAGATAATGTTTCACATAGCTTAGCTTCTTTCTCGCATTCGGATAGGGAAAATCTCTACCCAAGTGGCGCTTAGTTTATTTTTCACCTTTTTATCTATACCTTTGCATTCTTGTTGCCCTTTGGGGCAAAAGAAGGCATCTTTTGGGAGTGTTTTCATAGATAGTGTTCACCCTGTTTTTGTCCGTTTACGCTCATCCATGTTTGTGGCTAAGTTTTTAAACGTCTAAAGTACATGGATGCGTCCTCATATCTTTGATGGACACTTGATCTTGATTTCAAGATCATCATCATAGTTAGGATTGATTCATCATTTGATCTCCCTTTGATGTGTTACCTTGTTTATATTGTCTCGACACAATTAAGATACTTATGTCACGTTTCTCGTAAATGTGATCTAAGTATCCACATTATGGCATTACTCTGCTGCACATTTTAACACATCCTCAATATACCTTGACTTGGTTTTACTTCAAACATTTTCCAAAATCTTGAAGAGTGTCGCTTACTTTTTTTGTCATTTTGATACCACTTTGGCACTAATATCTCACTTCTTCGTGAAGCTTGATTAACGTGTCCAATTGGTGTGGTTACGTGGCTTACATTTGTAATCCTTTCCCTTTAACATTTTGGCCTTGTTGGTTGTTGAACATGTCATGGTATCCTTTTATTGGGAGTCACATCTACCCTTTGTTAAAATTTACACCTTGTTCATTTTGAGCTTGACGTAAATGTTGACATTGTGTTGATCATCTCTGCATCGAACTCACTTTGCACACACATTTGCATATGGTGTATTTCCTTTTTGATTGGATTTATGTTTCACACTTGTATGATTGTTCCTTGTGATCATTCATCTGAAAACTTATTGTTCTAGGAAAATCCTTTTTGATCTCATCGAGATTGTGTCATCACAATGTCTATTTTCCTTAGACCTTTAAAAAATTATGCACGCATCTCCATACTTACAAAATTTCTAGTTGGATGTCATTATGCTTCCCTAAATCAACATGTCACTTCCTTCCCTTTGAAGGAGTTCCATCACACTATATAAGTATAGGAATTCACACCTAAACAACACCAACAATGAATGACTATCGTGGTTTCTCACATTTACAACAATACGAAACCTAGGTTTATGTATTCACATCAAAATATTCCCATTACAACTAAACCTTGTTTGGTTCTTCATGCTAAAGGGCCCACTCGGTACTGCTTTCCCCACCTTCACTCGTAGTCGGTGGTATGGTTTGGATGCTTTTGATCCAAATTATTATTCAGGTTCCCCCAAATCCTTTTCTTTTGATTCAGATCCAAACTACCATTCGAATCCAAATCTTCTCCTGAAGACTCGGATCCCAACTATTGTTTGGATATCCCTAGATCAAATCTTGAATAACAGTCCTCCATTCCTTCACAGGACCTTTATTCCAAATCACCTCAACAATGTCTTCCCCCTTTGAAGACTCGTGTGACTCCAATTTCCATCGATCGAACATCTAATTCGGGTCTTGAGTCATGGTCCTCCCTTTCTTCGCAAGACCTCCTTTATCAGTTGTCTCAATGACCTCTTCCTCTATCAAAGAGTTCCACGACTCGGATTCCATCTAGTCAATCATCTAATTTGACTCCTACGTCACAACTTAATGGATGCCTATGTGATCCTACTTTCCAACTTACATTACATTATCTTCTTGAAAAATGACATAGGTCCAAATCTAAATCATCCATTCATGAGATGTTTTCCTCTAATCCTACTTCCTCTCTTGAGTCATCTTCTTCTGTCAATCAATATTCCCCGCTCATTGGACCTATTTCTTCTATTCAACCTTCTATGGCCAAAGAAACACAACCTCTACTGATTGATTTCTCTCAGAATGAGGGAACAATTAGACTACATGATGATATCCCTTTAGAGGATTGCAAACAAGGATTCTTTCTAGAACTTGATATGCTCACGTATTGGGGAAAATAAATTGATCCTTTTTAATAGAACATAGAGGAAAATCCTAAAGTCATGGAACTTGATTCTTCTTCATTATTCCATCTTCACCTTCCTCTGAGCATGATGAGATGTCGGGGTCTAGCATTGAGCCATGGCCTATCTTCTTGTTACCAAATCATTCATTATCTATCACCATTCCTCAATCAAAATATCTCCTTGGGTCACCATTGGGTAGCCCATCATCTTCTTCTATCCTGGGGCCACATCCTAGTAGCCCTCCATTTTCTACTTGTGGGTCACCTCTTGGTAGCCCATTCCCTTCTATTCTTGGGCCACATCCTAGTAGCCCTTCATCCTCTTCTATCTATGGGATACCTCCGAGTAGTCCCTCCTCATCTATCCTGGGGCCACATCCTAGTATCCCTCCATCTTCTAGCCATGGCTCACCTCCGAGTAGCCTAATTTCTTCCATCTTAGGGCCATATTCTAGCAGCCCTTTGTCATCTTCTATTAGTGGCTCACCTCCTCGTAGCCCATCCTCTTCAATTCTTGGACCGTATCCTTTTCATCCATCACATATTTCTTCTATCAATGGTTGTGGAAAGCCCACAGTCATTTCTCACATCAGTTCTAAACATTAACATTATCCTTCTCGGGGTCATAAAAATCACTCGTCGACTTATAAGAAACCAAAACAGTCCATTATCAAGCTCAGTTCAATACTTCCAAGAGCTTCAAAGCTCCTAAACTCACATGATCTCAAAATTATAAATCAAGTGTGATTCAAGAACACACATCAAAATAACCATCAAGTTTGGTGTAAAGTGCAAAAACTATGGATAGGGAACTTAAGACACCACATACAAAATCCATGTTTCAAGATAAATTCTAGTCATTTGTTGAGTATGAGCTCACCTCGATCATTGATATCAGAGATAATATAACTCTTGATAAACAAACGCGCCTAGTCTCCCTTATCAAGGAAGTCACAGACATCATTTTTGGATCTTACCACACAAACTGACTTTGTTGGTCCCAACTTTCCAAATACCATCAAAAATATAAAAATAAAAATAAATGCAAAAATACAAAAAAATGAGAAAACACAAGGAAAATCAAAGGTACAAATATCAAACATTGCAATTAGGTATCACGTACACATGGATGTTTCTTTCTTCCCTACCTTGTTATTCTCGCAAGTCTTCCCGCCATTTTCATCCCTTTAATGATACTTTGGTTAGCCTATTTGTACGCATTTTATGACATTTATCTCTATGGTATTTGTTTGACCTTGGTCTTTCATCACCTTGGTAAATTAAAGAACAACTGACCTCTTAGAGATCCTATCACATTCAACATCTAATAAACTTATTGCGAAGAACTTTTGGACATATTTGTTGACACTAGCCAATGTCGTCATCATAATCACTTCGACCTCCTTCCATCAAGCCATCTGTGGTTCTTAACCCCTTGTCAAACAAGAGAGCTGAAATAAGTTTTCAAAAAGAAAAAGAATCAAAATCAATCAAAAATCAAAAGCTAAAAGCTAAAAGCAAAAGCAAGTTGATAAATAACTCTCCCTTGGGGTATTTTGAATAATCTCTATCAGTGGCTATGAACATCCAACTAAGCGGTACCACAATGTTATGATTAGAAAAAATACATCTCCATCGGGCTATGGACACTGGCTAACAACAAAGCAATGTATGGCCATCCTTTCACCATCCAAATCACCTATCACTTGTCAAAATCAATCATTCCTACACATTTCCTAGGGTGTCTTCACTTGTTGTCTATTAAATATTCCCTTCAAGAGGTAATAAATTCCATGTGCACACATTGGATCTCTATGAGTAGGTAGGATTAGTATGTTACCAAGTGTCTTTTTGGACCTTGTTTAGACTCTTACTTTAGTCCTTATCTCGTCTCATGATTTGTGCCTTTGGCTAATCACTTCTTCATTGTGAGGCTTCTAAGCTACATTCATATCATTCACATTGTTCTTCTACTTCATTCAGAACATCCATGTGTATAAGATTACCTTTTTTTCCATGTTTTCGGACACCTTTGTCCCCTTTCACAAAAATAATCTTCTCCTTCCTTTCTATCATGTGCTTTTAGGCCAACTTACACTAGGGGCATCCTTGCTTCTTCTCAAGCACTTCTTTGGTTTACGTTCATCATCATGTTGAACCTATCCATAATGGCCTTGGGTCTCACTTCTACCTATGAAGAGTTTTCCTTTGAATACTCCCACCTAATCGCTGGGGAATTTTTGTATCTTCACCTTTCTCATACGCACGTGGCCTTATGCCCTTGTACATCCCATCTATTGCTAGGGGAATCCATGCTTCCTCATCTTCTTGTACATAGTTTCAGAAAACTTTCAAAATCAAAAAACATTCAAATATGTTAGGAAAATTAAAAACATTCAAATATGTTTTAGAAAACTTCTAAAAATTGAAAATCATCCTATAGAACATCACTCTTTGGTTCTCGATTATTCATGTGCGCGACTCACGGATCATTTCGATATACCTCCATCAACCAAGCTAGGCTACTTACTTCATCTATACTCTGGGAAAAATGAGTTTCCTGGTACTATTTTGTAGTGCACATTACTTTTTCATAGGACTGAAGTGTCCTCCATTATTCTCCTCGCATGTATCCTCACTTGGGGCACCATTATAACCCTTGTCGTTAATTCACACAGTCGAACTGAAGCTCGATAACAAAAACATTGTACTTGTTTCTCTGTTAGGTTGGCTTGTTTACTTTCTCATATTGCATTGCATTATGTATGTTGCATGGAGTTAGGCATCTTTTACTTTCTCGTATTGCATTGCATTTTGTATGTTGCATGGAGTTAGGCATATTTCTTGTCGTGTATTGCATTACATTTTGTATGTTACATGGAGTTGGTGTTTTTAGCAATGGACATTTGTTCGTATATGGATTTTCATGTCATACTACACTTTTGTTCATTCTTTTTAATAAGGACCGATGATGAAGATCATTAGCAATATGATGAAAAATAAAGTTGTTTAAAAGGCATTGGATGGATGTTAGCTCATTCCCTCTTCCTCATACTCATTTTTCTTCTATATCCCCTTTCTTTTCTTCTTCTTCACACTTTTCTTTCTTCTATTCTCTTTCTGTCATCTTTTCGATCATCAATCAAGTTCTTCTATCACCCCATAGACAATCGAGGGGGCATCCTTCATTCTACTCATTTTTCTTCTATCCCTTCAAAATTTTCTACTTGTTTATGCTTGTCTACTTTCTTTGAAGTGACGTTGCTTACGCCACCCCAAAGAGGGGAAAATGTAGACACCTAAAGTATGCTTACACTTAGCATTTCATCCAATCTATTCAATTAATGACACTTTGTTAATTCCTCATACTTTAATACATTCTTGGATGCCCATTCACGACACCTTCTCGGTCGTATTCCTCCTATAATCAGCATATTTGGCTAATATCTCTCTTATTATATAAACATTCCTCCTTTCAACCATTTGAAACCTCCCTAGTTATCTCTAGACCACTTTTATTAGCTTCGTAGGCTATCTATCAGTCATAATTGGTTATCCAGACCCCTCCCAACTCTCAATGAGTCTCTAATCACTTGCAAATCAAGTTTAACTAGCCTAAACCCTAGGTAACTAGCCTAAACCTAGCTTAACTATGCCTAAAGAATGTTTATCCTAATCTAATCTAAAATAGCTTTAGTCCCACATGCACCCAAATTCCAAACTCTCCCAAGTGAAAAACTATAAATAGAAGGGTCACCCCTCCCTCTCAATCTTACAACTTCACTCACAAGTCCTTCTCTCTCACATTTGGAGATATTGGCATTAGACCTCATTTGCATTAGCCAAGCTAATAGGCATTTGATCTTGGCTATCCTTCATTGTTGAAGCTCCTCCATCTTGCATCCATAACTTCATAGTAGGTTAGTTGGAGAGTATCTAACTTAGCCTTGTATCCATTTTAGAGAGACGTATTCACTTCCATTGAAGCAAACAACAAATCTAATTTGATTGCTCATAGGTTTAACTAGGTTTAATTTGTAGCCATTTTAGAGAGACCTCTTCACTTCCATTGAGGCACACATTTCCAATATTGTTTCCATTAATTCTTATTCATTGGTGTTGTGATGAATGTTATTGAGATGCTGATATTATGATGTTGTAGATTAATGGATCATGTTTCTATATGATATTCACTGATGATCATGATTTTGAGTTACATATTATTGAGATTTGGATCATACTTCTATATATCTTTGGTAGAATAGATGTGGTGAAATTTTATCTAGTTGATACGGTATAGTCATATTTTCATTATGATTTATATGGATATTTTATCAATTCAAGAGGATTTGAGTTTTTCCTTGGTTGTGTAGGGATTTCACTTAACACCACATGATGAATGTCGACTTAGTGGTAGCGCTATAAAGGATGTCTAATCTATCATACCAAACCTTTTATCCCCCGACTCATTTTGGTCATTGTTTGCAATTGGAAGATCTAGTTGAATCTTGCATGTGATTTGAATTATTTATTTTGTTATATTTCCTAACTTAAGCACCATGGTAAAACTTAATTTACTTCATTGCTCACCTAATTTGGTTTTCCTTGTGCTAATATGGTATTTTTGGATGATTTGTGTTATGGGGTGTTTTAGTGTCTTAAACTTGTTTTGGGGGTGTGTTGGGAGTTGTTAAGCAAGTTGGTGGGGACCACTCCTCACCTTGATTCTCTCATTCAAACCCAAATCCCGAATTTAACCTTTAAGGGAATTTGAAGGCTTGTTTTAAAAGGTAAGGGTCTTCTTTACCTCAAATTTGGTCCATGGGACCTAACCTATGGGTGGGGGAAGATTTTTGTGAACCCAAAATCCTCTTCCCCACTCCACCCTCTCTTAAGTCACTATCTAAATCTTTTCAGTTGTCTCACATGTGTAGCTTTGAGATTTTGTGTGGGCTTTGGGGGCTAAGTGGGATTTTGTCCCTCTTGCATTTATTGTTTTGGGAGTCATGGAAAGTGACTTGGATGACATGGAGGATTTTCTTAGTTGGAAGGGGTAACACATGTCACCCTCCCATGGGTTTGTGGTTTTAGTAGAGAAATTTGATGGGGAGCTTTGGAAACTTGACGAGTCAAAGAGCTAAGAGCTTATGGGCTTGAGCTTGGAGTATGAGGTAGGTTTCACACCTCATTTTATTTTGGTTTAGAAAAATTTATTTTATGTGTGTGGATGTTATTGTTGGTAATGGTTTTAAATTGTGGATCTGTTTTCAAATTCTTGTTGTTTTTTAGTTTTTCCTTTTTGTTGAAAATTTCATCTTGGATTCCTTTTCTCCTCCCCTACATTTGGGATGTAGATTTGGAGTGGGATTTTGGAATGGGAGGGGACCCTCATCTTCATGGCTTCTTGGGGAAGCCATGAATGTTTTTTTATCATAGGAAGATATAATGGAGGTATTTAGTTTGGTAGTTGTGAAGACTCTTGGAGATACTACTTGGTGGATATTTTGGCACTCTTGGTATTATATATTTTGGTATTATGTGATCCTCCTCCCCTCCCCTTTCCCCATTTTTTCTTGGTGGTTTTTGTGAAATATATTTTTTGGTTAATTTGCCTTTGGTTTTGTCTTGGCTATCCTTGTTTTAGTGCTTGAAAACCTTGTTTTTCACTAGACATCTTTGCATCATGCTACTCCTCTTTCCCATGGGCTTAGGGAGGCTACAATGCTCTTCATTTTTGAAGAAGGCATGTGATGATTCCTTTTGGTTGGGAGGCATATCATTCCTTCATTTGGTGGTGTTTACATCATCATGAATGAGAATATTTGAGCTACTTGTGGATTGGTTTGGAAGGTTATCTAGTTGGAAAATTACCCATAATTTTAGGCATGTGGGTGGCTTGTTATACTTGAATTTTATGTGTTTTTGTTTTATTTATAAGTGGATATTATGGTCATGTAACTCTCTCTCTCTTGAGAGACAGGTTTAAATATTGTCATTTATAGGCTTTGGAGGGGCATCTCTTTGGTATTGTATTGGAGACTTAAGTTGTTTTCTCTTCATTATCTCATTGATTCACTTCTAAATTTTTCTTCCTTTTCATAACCATGAAGAAAATGTAAAATATATGTTCATTCAGAGTGTACTAAAATTATTATGCTTAGTTTATTGAAGTAACATTTTTGTATTCAAAATCCAAGGAAAAAAGCTGCCTTCATGTGCATACAAGCAATGCTCAAATTTTATATCACCATGAATATAATTTCTTAAGGGTGAGAAAATAACCTGCTCTCTCTCTCTCTCTCTCTCTCTCTCTCTCTCTCTCTCACACACACACACACACACACACACACACACACACACACACACACACACACACACACACACACACACACACACACACACACACACACACACACACACACACACACACACAGAGATATATATAAGTGTGAATTTTGTCTAGACTAGAAATTTACACAATAATAAGGATTAATTATCTTAACACTCCCATTTTACCTAGTGTACATACATACATACATACATACATACATACATAATTACATATATATAAATATGTATAGATATGTATTTTTAAAAATATAAGTTTTGTGCTTATATGACATAGATCTACAAATTTTCTTCTGCGTGCTTTGGAGGAACCGTGTGTGTGTGTGTGTGTGTGTGTGTGTGTGTGTATATTTAAAAATATAAAAATTACATATTAAAACGTTGGTATTTATTAATAGTAAAATGAATCATAAATAAATCCATTGTGGGTGGAGGGGCTATGGTCTAGTCACGTAACCCTCCCCCAAACCCTTAATCCAATGTCATGAGTGGTGTAGGGAAAATCCCACACCACCGTGGTTGACCCCTGCTACTTCTCATGGGTGCGACCTCTCCAACCTATTGATGTAAAATCAAAGCACCCCCGAATGTCCTAAGTGTGAAATGGGGCATTCAGTGTGATTGCACAACATTGGACCATCTCTCAAGCTATGGGACTTGCAGACTTGAGATGGACCTCCAAAGATGGCTGGTTCCTACTTCCTAAACTACCTGCCACTAGCTAATCTAGTGCAAGCAAAACCTATCTAACCTAATCTAACCATTCCAAGGAGATGGTGAGAGAGAAATGCGTAAAGAAGAGCCTACAATAAGTGGTGATAGACCAGAAAAGGAAGTGATTGATCAAAAATCCAAACTACCTGAAGTGGAGGGAGGTGAGTAAATGAGAGGGTGGAAAAGATGCACCATAGACCAGAGATGAAATTCACACAGAACACCACTTCAAAACCCATTAAACACAGCTCCCAGAACCTGTAATAAACATCAAAGTATGCACAATATACCCTGCAATGATGAGAGGCAAGAAGAGACAACAAAATAAGCAAGGATGGACAAAAACACATCACGAAACATATTTTATTGCTCCAAAAGTTACATAGTACATCATTAGTGGGAAAGGGGCAAGAAAATTCCATTACAGAGCCATGAGAGGAGGCTTAGACTCTACATTCTACCCTAAGGAAGAAAGAGAGGGGGTAGGAGAGAAACAATGACCAACCTTTTAGAAAATGCCCCTCCTTTACAATATATAGGAGAATAAGAGAGAGAGGAGGAAGGAAGAATTCAAATCCTGCTTCAACCACCCTAAGATATGCATAGAATTTCACCTACTCCAACCACTCCAGAAAGCATTGAAATCCACCTGTAACACTGATGGAATTTCTTTGCAAGATGCATGCCTCTGTCGATGTCCCTTACTAGGAAAGAAAGAGGCCCATTCTTCATCATGGCAGCAGGTGGGAGACTTGACAACCTCAAAATGGCGGGCCAAAAACATTAATGGAGGAAGGTGAGAAGATAACATCGAGAGCTTTCAAAATGTCCTTTCCCGCTCAAAACCGAGCTCCTAATCGAATGATATGGCTGTCTAAAGATTACGATCGTGGGTGCACACTATTTAGAAGAGTCTGTCCATATAGGGTCCATGTGGCAGCCTCACGTGTCGTGAAGATTAAGCCCCTTCCTTTCACTCTTGAAATTGTGTTGGACTAACACATGACGGCTTCCGTGAGCTCCTCGGTTTCCTCTGTATTTTCCTAAGTCCCTCCTGTTGGCGGAGACACTGTGCCCGACCCGAGACACATGGAGGCTTTGTACTCATTTTGAAACTACCCCCAGATTTTGCCTTTGAAGTTACGCAAATGAGACACGTGGAGGTCTCCACAGGCTTTTGGACTTTTCAACAGCCGACTTTACCTCTTCGTACTCGCCACATGGCAGGTTGGCACATGTTTGGGTCCGCCTTTTGAGTCACGCCTTTGAAGTTAAGTCGATGAGACATGTGGCGAGCTGACACATATTTGGGGACTACCTTTGGATTCACCTCTTGAAAGTGCATCAAGAGATGCGTGGCTCCTTCCATTAGCTTTGTCCTATTTTTTTGTGTTTTGGCTAAGTCCCTTTTACTTGGTGGGGCCATATGCTTGACCCTAGACACATGGAGGCTCAAAGTTTTTTGGGACTCTCCCTTTGAATTTTACCTTTTAAGTTGTGTTGAGTCGACATGTAGCACCTTTCACTAATTCTTTTATACTTAGCCAATTCGGGTCCGTTGCCCATTTGACTTCTGTTGGACCCTAGACACATGGAGAGTTAGCACTCATTTTAGTCTCCACTTTGGGATGTGCCTTTGAATTTGCATTGATGAGACACATGGTACCGTCCGTGGCTTGAGAATTTTCAACTTTCGATTCTTCCTCCTTTCCGGACACAGGGACATGTGGAGGCATGTCGCTTGTTTGAGGATCTGCCTTTGGATTTGGTCTTTGAAGTTACACCGAGTTGACACGTGGCACCTTCCTCTCGGCTCGCCCCATTTTGACATTCTAATTATCGACTCTATCCATTTTCGGACACGGGACACGTGGAATCTTGGCACTTGTTTAGGGGCATCCATTTTGGATTCTATCCTTGGAGTTGTGTCGATGAGGCACATGGCACCCTCCGTGGGTTTTCGACTTTTCATGGATCGATGAGACCCCGCGAGTTCGCGGGCTTGCACTTGAAAACTGCGCCATTTTGTGAAAAGTGTAAAAGTTTCAAAATGTCCTATAGACCTGTCGACCCGAATTTACATTTGGGAAAAATTTCTCCCATGGCCCCGCAGACCCGCTAGCCCACATTTTCCACGTTTGGCGAAAAGACATCTCTGGGCCCGTTGACCCATTTTTTCCACTTTTCATAAGAAATCCTTCTGGGATCGTGGGCCCGCAATTATAACTTGTGCCCCTTGCAAAAGTGTAAAAATGAAAAAATGTCTCTCACAACCCCATTGGTCCGCAATTTCCATTGGAAAAAAATCTTCCCTAGGCCCGTCGACCCGCTTTTGGCAAAAAATCCTTCCAAGGCCCACCAACCCGTAACTTGCAAAATATGAGGAGTTAGAAGGACTTATTTATATCTCTAGAAAGGGGAAGAAATTTCCTATCTGATGGAAATGCTTTTAGGGGGCCTTAAGTTCTTAAAATATGTAAAAATTCAGATTGAAGCACAAAAGGGGGAAATGGTGTTAGTTAACCTAAAAATAAGTGTGAGCTTATTCGGTAAACACAACCTTTGCAAATCTATGCCCAAGTTTGGATTTATTTTCTCCCTCTCAGAATAATATATGCAATACAAATAAAATGAAGCACCAATCATGACTTCCACACTATAGGTTGAGGGTTATTACAAAAACAAACAAAATATGCCTCCATTAAACTCTGCTATAAAACAAGAATGTATCTTCTCATTCATGGTAGCTCATATAGGTGATGGATTCTTCCAAAACAAACAAAGATCAACCTCAATTAAGCCATGTTATCTCTCTCCCCATGGAGTTGATCTGGGGAGGAGAAGAAAAGAAATTATCAAAACCAAATGGTAATGAAATGTGACTTAACATGATATTAGGGTTTTCCTAGGGTAACTAAAATCCTAAGGCCCAAATATATCTAATCATAGGGTCACTATTTGTTCCTCATATGTTAGTATCTAGATGGGAAATATTTGAGGTGGTAATAAAATAAATATATTAAAACCTTATGGACTTTATTAAAAAATGTATGGCTATGGTTAAATTTATGGAAACGGAAATGGGTGTGTATGGGATTCATTTGGTTGGGCCAAATGGAATCCCATGACCTTTCTTCACGCTGAAAAATATTTTAAAATAATAATAATTAGATAAAAATATAATAAAATAAGATTTGGTTAATACATTGAATTAAATAAACTATAGTAGATTTAATGATCCTAGCTAGGACACCTTAGCCACCACTTCTTACCGTTGCGATCCCTTAGGTTTACCTTTGCAAAATAGAGAGATAATTTTGGCACTACCGCAAATTTTAATAGAAAAATTTTATGACCCATGTTGTCTTTGTAACTAAATCGTTGACCGTGGTTTTTGGGAGATTTTGACTACATTTAAAATTTTATAGTATCGATAATTTTTTCACCATAAGCGTGCAACAAAAAGAATAAAAATGAATTAGCTATAGTTACAACACACGAGGTTTAAAATCAACAAAAAAAAATCCCACAAAATTAGGACTCTTTTATGTCATTTTTTCTTGGATTTTATTGTTGTAAAATTAGGGCATTACACATGTTATCTCTTCTCCAGATTGGACTCAATTCAACATCTTCCAAAGAAATTATTAGTTGTTATTTTCACATATATCTCTTATACTTTTCTTACATAAGCTTACGCAAGATATTTTGATAATAATGTTTAAACTAAAACTACTTATTGGTAGTGGAATTGTGACATGCCTTTCAATAATTACTCTACTAAGATTTTGTATAAAGTTCTTAGTCCCTTTTCTTTGACTCTTGAAAATTTGAAGAATTGGTGGATATTGAGTTCCTCCCCCAAAATTTGGCTTTCTTGACATAGCAAAAAATTGTAAATGAATCTTGAGCCAAAACTTGTTTATTTTTGTGGTGCTTAGTTTACTAAGAATTCACCCTAGGAGGAAGATTGCACCATGTTGGTATGGCCCAATGAACATTCCCTACTTGTTGTAAGATAAAACCTTCAAACACTTCATATAATATTTCCCTTGGGCCCAATATGCTTGGACCCAATACGCTTGGAAGTGAATATAGTCTTTTTTGGCCTATCAACCTAAATTCGTTCACTTGGATTATTTATTTATGTGGGGATAATGTTATTTGGCTCATTAATATTTCTTTTCTTTTGATATTTTCAAGCCCTATATTCCTATTCAAATTTAGAAATCTATTTTTTCTATATAGTGGCGAGTCTTGAACTCTAATAGTACGGTTATTGTGTTTGCCTCTTCATTCTTTTAGATTTAGGTACATGTTGAGAAGTTGGCAATAGAATTTATGCATTTTTAGTAATCACTAAACTTTGGGGGCACTTAGTGTACTTGTAAGCATAATTCATTCAAATATGTAGTATAAGAAGGCTCTCCTCCAACTATACCAGGGTAGCGCAAAGCCACTCTTGCAATCACTTCTCTATGTTTCATTTGCAAATGAGTATATTGAACTCGCCACCTCATGAAATGCCTATTAATAGGTCTTTTCATAGGAGTTCTTTGTATGTGATGCTCTAACTCTATAGTGTTATTTGTTCCCTCTCCAATAGATATGTGATATATGTTATTTAGAATGGGTGAATAACAACATGTATGCTTTGTAATATCTATTTCAATATGTCTTTGTTCAGTATTAATGAACTTTGATTTTATATCATTTTATTTTGAGCCTCGTATAATATCCACCGTTTTATTGTAAAATATCTTTATACTTAATATAAATAATTATTATTTGAATACTTTCTTAATTATTTTTTTATTGATGGATATGGTATGCCAATAATATCTTAAACATAAATTTAAATTCCATCCACAATAATCTGAATAGACCATGATCCAACATATAATGGATATAAGTGCGTGCGTTCATATGATCATTTCTCATTTTACCTCAAAACAAAAACAATGCGCTCATTTGACTTAATTCTGACTTGCAGTTGTACCATGTTACGTTTTTGGTGTCGCCCTGTCTCGCTCAAATTGATTGCGTGCATAAAATTCTTGAAGAACATGTTATTAATTTATTGGCAGACTCGTGAATCACATGCACAGGCAAAGTGAGAATTTGAAGAAGATGGGTTGCATTAAGCGGCCTCATGTGGTAAAATTGAATACTCTTCTTAATATTTATTGATTGATGGAGTTTGCCAAGAGACTCATTACCACAGAAACAGTTCGAGAAGAGACTCTTGCTCTATATTTACGCACATGGTCGTTCTTTATAGTGAATCCAGTCCAGCTAAATTTATTGCATTCAACGACCAAACGGTCCAATTGCCAGCACATCTCGACCACACACATGTTAAAAAATGAAAACAAGGTGTACTGGGATTTTCTTAAGAATAGACGGATAGTTTTGGTAGCCTACGTTTGGATACAAAGTTTATATATATATATATATATATATATATATATATATATATATATATATATATATATAACTTTGTAGACATGATGGTCTTCGTTTTAATATGCAAAACATAAGAGATGATTATTTCAAATATTCACAAGTATTTTATAATTAAAACTATGAAAAACATCTTTTAAAATGTCAAATTTAAGTTATGTTCGAGGAGTGATTAGAGTTGAAATAACTAGTGGTTATTCAAGTTGACAATGGTTGGGTTGAATTTTTTTGACAGATGTCATTTTTGTTGGATTTTGTCTCTTCACGACATATGATGAACAAGGCCATAAACATGAGAGAACAAACCATAATCATGCTTCCCTATCTACATGCTCACCTATCCACCAATTTTCTTCCTTATCTTTAGCTCACCTCTCCATCTAGGACACAAAGGTTAATGGACTGTTTTTTTCTTTTACGGGTGCCACCACCAATGTCAACATGAGTTCGATTATCTCCGGCTCACATATTTTGACCTTACAACAAAGTGTGAGGTATATGTCATTTGGCACTCACAACATAGTTATATCCCTTCTCGCTACTCCATTATATTTTCAAGTTATCATTTTTTGCATTTCGATCTTCATAGATTTGTTAATATATTTTTTCACTAGATTGAACTATGTCATTGCAAGGAGATTTAGGTAATGTACTTGATCACTATCAAACTTATTGTTGAATTGATCTTCTCGTTCATGTTTCGATTAGTGAAAGGGTAACAAGAGAAAAAGAGACTTCAATATGAGAGGGTTTAAGGTACCTATAGGTGCAAAAGAGAGACCCTCCCCGCAACGAGCTTGATTACATGCACAAAAAAGAGGAATTCGACAAAAAAGGATTAGTAGATAGATGAGTTGGTTTCCTAACAATGCCAATCCGAAGAAGTTAAAACTTATTAGGATGGATGTAAACCTACTTTTGATAAGATAAAGTAATGATAGATTTGATATGATACAAAAATAATTGAGATAAAACAGAAAATTGAAATGCAACAGATAAAGTAACATGCGAGATTTGATCTAAGTAAATGCAAACCATATAAAACTTTGGTGGGTCGATGGTTGATGCAATGAAAATTTGAAAAGCTATGGAAATGAGATTAGAGAACCTCAAAGCTTTAACTAACTCAACTATGCACCATAAGATTAGAGCTAAACAAGAAACTATCTATTTACATGCATATATAAATTTGAAACAAACATTCAAACCCTAGCATATCTAAATATCTCTCTACTCCATGAAATCTTAATGAAAGTGAACCTAGTTAGATTCTAAGCAATCAAATTTGTGTGTTGTTTACTCCCAAACATAGTGAAGAGATCTCTCCAAGTTGGCTACATGGCCAAGCTTTAGATCTTCCCTTACTAACTATATTTGGAGTGGATGGATGCAAGATGGAGGAGCTCTTAACAATGGAGTATGGCCAAGATCCAAATGTTCTATAGCTTAAAGCTATCACAAATGATTTCTAATGCCAAGATCTCCAAATATGAGAGAGGAGGACCATTTGAAAGGAAATCCTTAGGCTTGTATTTATAGTTTTTGGTTTGGAAGAGTTTCTAATTTGGGTGCATGTGGGACTAAAGCTCAAAAAGTAGTTTTAGATTAGATTAGGATAAACATGCTTTAGGCTTAGTTAAGCTTGGTTTAGGCTAGTTAACTAGGGTTTAGGTTAGTTAAAATTGATTAGCAAGTGATTAGAAAATCATTGAGAGTTGGGAGGGGCCGGATAACCATTTGTGATTGATAGATAGCCTGTGAAGCTTGCTGAAGTGGTGCAGAGAGAACTAGGGAGATTCTGAGTGGTCAAAAGGAAGAATTTTTAGCTAATAAGAGAGATATTAGCCCAATTACTTGATTATAGGAGGAATATGACCGAGAAGGTGTCGTGAATGGGCATATGAGAATGGATCGAAGAGTAGCTAATTGAAAAAGTGTCGTCAATTTGTTGAATTGGAGGAAATGCTAAGTGTAAGCATATTTTAGGTGTCTACATTTGCCGCTCTTTAAGGTGACGTAAGTGACGTCACTTCAAAGAAAGTAGACAAGTATAAACAAGTAGAAATTTTTTAAGGCATAGAATAAAAATGAGTAGAATGAACGATGCCCCCTCAATTTTCGATGGGGTGATAGAATAACTCGATCGACGATCGAAAAGATGACAGAAAGAGAACAAAAGAAAGAATAGTGTGAAAAAGAAGAAAAGAAACGAGATATAGAACAAAAGGAGTATGAGGAAGGGGAATGAGCTAACATCCATCCGATGTCTTATAAACAAATGTAGTTTTCATCATATTGCTAATAATCTTCATCATCGGTCCTTATAAAAAAGAATGAACAAAAGTGTAGTATGACATGAAAAGCCATATACGAACAAATGTCCATTGCTAAAAATACACCAACTCCATGCAACATACAAAATGCAATGTAGTACAAGAAAGTAAAAGATGCCCAACTCCATGCAACATACATAATGAAATGCAATATGAGAAATTAAACAAGCCAAACCTAATAAAGAAACAAGTAAAATGTTTTTGTTATTGAGCTTTAGTTCCAACCTATTCGAATTAACAACAAGGGTTAATGACGGTGCCCCAAGAAAGGATACATGTGAGGGGAATAATGGAGGACACTTGGGTTCAATGATAAAGAAATGTGCACTACGAAACAATACCAAGAAACTCCTTGTGCCCTACAAGATACAAACATGGTAAACAACTTAGCTTTTTTATGGAGGTAGATCAAGATGATCCGTGAGTCATTTATGACGAGAACAAGAAAGAACCAAAGAATGACATTTTTAGGATGATTTTAGATTTTCGGGAAGTTTTTTGAAACATGTACAAGAAGACAATGAAAAGTGTATGCCCTCAACAATAGATGGGATGTATAAGGGCGAGAAAACCATGTGCATATGAGATAGGTGAAGATTGGAAAATTTCCCAGCGATTAGGTGGTAGTATTCAAATGAAAATTCTTCACACGTAGAATCGGGACCCAAGGCCATTATGGATAGGTTCAACATGACGATGAACGTAAACCAATGAAGTCTTTGGGAAGAAGCAAGGATGCCCCCTAGTGTAAGTTGGCCTAAAAGCACATGATAGAAAGGAAGGAGAGGATTGTTTTTACGAAAGGGGACAAAGGTGTCCAAAAACATGGCATAAATGAAATTCCATACACATGTTTGTTACGAACGAGTAGAAGAACAATGAATGTTATGAATGTAGCTTTAGAAGCCTCACGATGAAAAGGTGATTAGTGTAAGGCAAAAATCGTGAGATGAGACATGGACTAGAGTAAGAGTCTGACAAGGTCCAAAAAAGACACTTTGTAACATACTAACCATGTTTACTCATAGATATCCGGTGTGTGTACGTGGAATTTATTACCTCTTGAAGGGAAGATTTAATAGAGAAAAGTGAAGACACCCTACCCAATGTGTAGGAATGATTGAATTTGAAAGATGATTTTGTGAATGGATGGTGGAAGGATAGTCGTGCTCTCTCTTGCCAACTAAACAACCATAGATCTGATGGAGATGCATTTGATTCTAGTCGCAACACTACTCTACTACCATTCAAGCATCCATAGCCCCGTAGAGTTTATTGGAAATACCCCAAGAGAGAGTAATATCAATTTTCTTTTTTGCTTTTAGCTTTTGATTTTTGATTGATTTTTTTTTTTCTTTCTCAAAAAATAATATTTCAGCTCTCTAGTTTTACAAGGGTTTAAGAACCACTAATGGCTTAATGAGAGGATGTGGAAGTGATTGTGATGACGACATTGGCTAGTGTCAAAAAATATGTCCAAAAGTTCTTCACAACAAGTTTATTAGATGTTGATTGTGATAGGATCTCTAAGAGGTTAGTCTTTCTTTAATTTACCAAGGTGATAAAATACCAGGCTCAAACGGATACCATAGATATAAATGTCACAAAATGTGTGTGAATAAGCTAACCAAAATAACATCAAAGGGATAAAAATGGTGGATTCCTTGCAGAGGAATGAAAATAAGGGGAAGGAAGAACATCCATGTGTACGCAATACTTGATTGCAATGTGATCTTTATACCTTCAATTTTTCTTATGTTTTCTCAGTTTTTTGTATTTTTGCATTTGATTTTTGATTTTTAGATTTTTGATATTTTTGGAAAGGTGGGAACAATAGAGTCACTCTACGTGGTAAGATCCAACAATAATGTTTGTGACTTCCTTAATAAGGGAGACTAGGTGCATTTTTTTATCAAGAGTCATGTTATCCCCGATCTCAATGATCGAGGTGAGATAATACTCAACAAATGAATGTGATTTTTCCAAAAATAAGTATTTTTAGGTGGGAGCTTGAGTTCCCTATTCATAGGTTTATGCACTTTGCATCATAATTTATGGGTGTGTCGGCGTGCATTCTTGAATCATGGTGGATTTTGAATTGTTGGGTTGTTGGGAGATTCAGAGCTCTTGGAAGTTTTGATCTTATCTTGATAATGAACTTTTTTGGTTTCTTATAAGCTGATGTGTTACCTATTTGATCTTAAGAAGGAGAAGAAAGTGAACGTGGACGTTTAGACTTGATGTGAGAAATAACGGCGGGCTTGCGGAACCATTGATAGAAGAAAGGTGTGATGGATGAAAAGATACGATCCCAATAATTGAATAGGATGGGCTACTAGGAGGTGAGCCACTGATAGAAGATGATGAAGGGATCCTAGAATATGGCCCTAACATGGAAGAATTTGGGATATGAGGACTTAGCCCAATATTAGAAGAAGATGAAGAAGGGATGCTAGGGTGTGGCCCAAGTATAGATGAGGAGGGACCACCGGTAGATATCCTATAGATAGAAGAGGAAGGCCTACTAGGACATGGCCCAAGAATAGAAGGTAATGGGATACCGGGGCCGAACCACATGTAGAAAATGGAGGGCTACCCGGGGTGGATTCGAGGATAGAAGAAGATGATGGGCTACTCAACGGTGACCCAAGGGGGATTTTGATTGAGGCATGATGTTAGATAAGGAATGATTTGGTAACGAGAAGATAGGCCATGGATCAATGCTAGACCCTAACATTTCATCATGCTCAGAATAAGGTGAAGATGGAATTCCAGAAGAAGAGTCAAGTTCCATGACCTTAGGATCCTCATTTATATTATGACAAAAGGGATAAATTTCTTTTCTCCAATACGCTAGCATATCAAGATCTAGAAAGAATCCTAGTTTGTAATTATCTAAAGGGACATCTTCATGTAGTTTAATTGTTCCTTCATTATGAGAGAAATCAATTAGTAGAGGTTTTGTTCTTCGGCCATAGAAGGTTGAATAGAAGAAATAGGTCTGATAAGTGGGGAAGATTGATTTTAAAAAGAAGATGAATCAAGAGAGGAAGTAGGATTCGAGGCAAGCATCTCATGAATGGAGGATTTAGATCTAGTCTTAGATCATTTTTATAAAAGATGACTTAATGTGGAAGAGAAAATAGGATCATATAGCCATTCGTTGAGTTGTGATGTAGGAGTCAAATTAGATGATTAAGTAGATGGAATCTAAGTCATGGAATTCTTCGACGAAGGAAGAGGGTGTTGAAGCAACTAATAAAGGTGGTATTGTGAAGGAAGGGAGGACCATGACTCAAGAACCAAATTATATGTTTGATTGACAGAACTTGGAGCCACACGAGTCTTTAAAGGAGGGAGACATCGTCAAGGTGATTTGGAATAAAGGTCTTATGAAGAAAGGGAGGACTTTGATTCAAGATTTGATCTAGGGGTATCCAAATTATAGTTAGCATCTGAATCTTTAGAAGAAGAGTGGGAGTCCGAACAATAGTTTCGATCTCGAATCAGAAGCAATGTAGGGATAACCCGAATAATAATTTGGATCATAAGTGTCCAAACCATACCACCGATTATGAGATAAATGTGGGGAACAGGGGACCCGAATGGGCCCTCTAGCATGAAGAACCAAATTAGGTTTAGTTGTAATGGGAATATTTTGATTTGAATTCCTAAACCTAGGTTCCATATTTTTGTAAGTGTGAGAAACGTGCGATAGTCAGTCATTGTTGGCATTATTTAGGTACAAATGCCTAGACTTAGCTAGTGTGATCAAATTCCTTCAAAGTGAAGAAAGTTCCATGTTGATTTGGGTAGCATAATGGCAACCAACTAGACATCTCGTAAATATGGAGATGCATGCATGATTTTCTGAAGAAGGTCTAAGGAAAATAGACATCATGATGACGTGATCTCAATGAGATAAAAAGGATTGTCCTAGAAAACAAGATTTTCGGATGAATAATCACAAGGAACAATCATGCAAGTGTGAAACACAAAGCCAATCAATAAGGAAATACTCCCTATGTAAAATGTGTGCAAAATGATAGTTTGATGCAAATATGATCAACACCATGTCAATACTTACGTCAAGCTTGAAATGAACTAGGTGTAAATATTAACAAAGGGTAAATATGATTCCCACTTAAAGGATACTATGACAAATTTAAAGACAAATAAGGCCTAAATTTCAAAGGGAGAGGATTACAATTATAAGTTACGTAACCACGCCAATTGGACACTATCTATCAAGCTTATTGGAGAAGCGAGATATTAGTGTCAAATTGGTATTGAATTGACACAAAATAAAGTAAGTGACACCCATCAAGATTTGGAGCAATGTTCAAATTTAAACCAAGTCAAAGTATACTAAGGATGTGCTAAAATGTGTGTCGCGTAATGCCATAATGCGGATACTTAGATCACATTTATGAAAAACATGACATAAGTATCTTAATTATGTCGAGACAATGCGAACAAGGTAACACGTCAAAGGGAGATCAATTGATGAATCAATCGTAACTATGATGATGTTCTTGAAATCAAGATCAAGTGGCCATCAAATATATAAGGACACATCCATGCACTTTAGACATTTAACAACTCATCCGCAAACATGGATGAGTGTAAATAGAAAAAAAGTGGTGAACACTATCTATGACAACACTCCCAATGGTGTTTTATTTTTTCCTAAATAGGAAATAAGAATGCAAAGGTATAGATCCAAATATGTGAAAATAAACTAAGCGTGTGAGAAAGAAACCAAGATAAGTAACACGTTATAAACTCCATGATGAGAGACACCTAGTTCTAACTTACGTGGGTTCTTTGCCTTGTTCTAGAAATAAGGTTCAAGACTCCAAGTAATTCGTCACTTCATGATGGCTCAACGCGACAATGGACTAGAAAAGTGGGCTCCAAGACAAAATGGTTCCCTAATAAGATCCCTCATCTAGGTGTCATAAGTTGTCTAAGAGTGATCTCAATTTACCAAAAGAGTCACACTACTTAATTTTGGAGTGTCTCGACTTTACTTTACCCCCTTCGATCTGATGAGAAACTAGTGTGTTCGGTTGTACCATCATTGGGGTCGTGATACAAACAACTTTGACTCTACCTTGTAGTGTAAATCTAGTCAAGTGGGTAAGAAGAGTGCTTCATGTTTCATCCACGAGGTTTCTCAACTGTGGATTACTTTAGGGTTCCAAGAACTACCCCCATTGTTATAGCTTAAGGCATTATGCCAAAGGGGTTATGTTCCAGTTGAGTAGATAGGGACGTACCCTTTTTCGAAACCTACAATACAATGTTAAGGGAAATGGTGTGTTTTTATTTTGCTTAATTTAATGTGGTTTTAAAGAGCACACCATTTGGTAACCTGTATGTAAACGCATGTATTAGTAGGTTTTGTTACTGTCTTGACTCATCCTTTCTTTGACAAGCATTTTTGGTCTTATACACCAAGAGTTAGTAGTTTTCCACAAAATATCATGATATCAAAAGAGAGTTTATGTGTTGCTTTTGATTCCTAAGATCACCAAAAGGCACGAAGGAAGAGCATACACAATGCGAAAACTCAACTAAAACAAGTTTATGGAAAATACATTAAGTGTTTTACAAAATTTTGAGTTCATTTTAACCAATTTTGAAAGGTCCATCCATTAGGAAGCATAAAGTAAGTGTTTTTGAAAGCAATAAGAAGGTTTTGGAAGTGTTTTTGGTTCCCAAGATCACCTAGAAGGTGTGAGGGAAGAGCATACGCACTTTGAAAACCTCTATCAACTAAGAAATAAAACACTTAACTAAGTTAGTCAAAAATAAAACCAAAAGAACCCTGCCAACAACTGATTAGTGCCATAAAACCTTTCAAAGTGTTAGAATGGCCAAGAATATTTTTTTCAAATTTTAGGATAGTTAGAAAATGAATAGTTATCTAATAATGTAAACCATAAATTTTCTATAAGTCAAAATCCTAATTTTATGTTTCGATGGCATATTTCACTTCAATACCTTTCCAATGCAACAAAAACATTACCATTTCGAGTTGGGAGAAAATGTTATGGTCTCTGAAAGATTGGTAGTTAACATAGTTTGATGCATGCACAACCCTAATGACAGGTACATGCCTATTTCAACGATACATGCCCGGTTGACGGATACGCGCAAAGTGAAAAAAACAAAGTAACTGATGATGTGAGATACATGCATAGAATGATGGATACACACCCATTTCAATGGATACGTGCCCTATGCAAAAAAACACTAACAATGATGGATACACACCTTTTTCAATAGATAAGTGTGTGTGAAGGTGTTTTTTACACGAAATACATGTACGTCCATGTTTGAAAGATACGTGCATGTTCCAAAACATGTACGCACACCCTTGTAAAACCTACAAAAATCACGAAAATGAATTTTTTGACAAGAAAATAGGTTGATTGCTAGTCAAATAAGCCTATTTCTAGTTCAAACCCACAAAATATATATGAACAAGGATGATTTAGCTCATTTAAAAAATGAAATCAAGTAAATAACAAGCTATTTCTCCTAGAAAGCATGAAAGTGAACTTTGAAAAGCTTAAAATACCTCCATTAATGGAGGATGGACTAAGTGTCCCACCAGGTGTGCCAAATGTATGCAATGAAAAGTTGAAAAGCTATGGAAATGAGATTAGAGAACCTCAAAGCTTTAACTAACTTAACTATGCACCATAAGATTAGAGCTAAACAGAAACTATCTATTTACATGCATATATAAATTTGAAATAAACATTCAAACCCTAGCATATCTAAATATCTCTCTACTCCATGAAATCTTAATGAAAGTGAACCTAGTTAGATTCTAAGAAATCAAATTTGTGTGTTGTTTACTCCCAAACATAGTGAAGAGATCTCTCCAAGTTTGCTTTACTTGGCCAAGCTTTAGATCTTCCCTTATTAACTATATTTGGAGTGGATGGATGCAAGATGGAGGAGATTTTAACAATGGAGTATGGTCGAGATCCAAATGTTCTATAGCTTAAAGCTATCACAAATGATTTCTAATGCCAAGATATCCAAATATGAGAGAGGAGGACCATTTGAAAGGAAAGCCTTAGGATTGTATTTATAGTTTTTGGTTTGGAAGAGTTTAGAATTTGGGTGCATGTGGGAATAAATCTCAAAAAGCACTTTTAGATTAGATTATGATAAACATGCTTTAGGCTGAATTAAGCTTGGTTTAGGCTAGTTAACTAGGGTTTAGGATAGTTCAAATTGATTAGCAAGTTATTAGAGACTCATTGAGAGTTAGGAGGGGTCGGATGACCATTTGTGGTGATAGATAGCCTAGGAAGCTTGCGAAGTGGTTCAAAGAGAACTAGGTAGATTCTAAATGGTCAAGAGGAATAATGTTTTGCTAATAAGAGAGATATTAGCCTAATTAGTTGATTATATGAGGAATACGACCGAGAAGGTGTTGTGAGTGGGCATCGAGAATGGAGTGAGAGTAGCTAATTGAAAAGATGTCTTTAATTAGTTGAATTGGAGAAATGCTAAGTGTAAGCATATTTTAGGTGTCTACAATTGCGACTTGAGACTATAGAGCACAATTGACGGTGGCCGAGACAATGTAGAAAGAAAATGTAGAAAAGTATACCTAAAAGGCTTCGTAAAGCATGATCTGGGACTGATCGAAATAGGGATGATGTTGGGTTTTTCTAAGAAGATTGGATCTGATGAGAATAGAATGGATGCAAAAAATTAAATAAAAATAAGAACTTCTTAATAGGGTTGATGACAACAGTCCCGATCGGCGAAAATTGGATCTTATGAAGTTGGTATTTGTAGCAACTTATGAAGGATGTAAAAGGCTACGAGATCGGGGAGAAGATGACTGGAAGAATGAATGAAAGCAAGCCAAAAAAATTATAATTAGTTTGATGGTGACTGGACAAGATCGACGATGACTAGGGAGTGATCTAGGGTTTGATGGAAATGGATGTATGAAAACAATGATAAACAGAGATGCGAATGAAGATAATAAAATATAGAGAAAGGGCTCTGAGATGATGAGGGAAATGCAAAAATATGATAAGGAAGAGTGATGGCAATGGAGAATCCAAACATGCAAGAGAAAGAGAGGACCCTAAATCTCCAAGGGTGAAGTACAAGATCTCCAAAATAGCTGCAAGATGGTGATAACAACTATAAAGAAAAACAAGAAATGAAGGAAAAATCAGAAGAAAGCTCAAAGTCTCCATAGTTACATCCTAGAAGGAGGAGTATGGGCATATTTATAGGGTCAACGATGACCCGGATGTGTCACCAATGACCGCAACGGACCAATTTGTCTGTTTGGGCGGTGGGATGATGACCAAATTGAGACAAGGAGTCATTATGAAGCATGATTAGGGTTTGGGTGGTATATGTTGGCTAAGGTTTCCTAGGGAGATAAAAGTGTAGAAGATAGGTGGAAAATATTACATAAAGGTAACAGGAAGGTAAAATTATTAAATGAAGGCCTAGGAAAGACAAAAAGAAATTTTTAGGGAGAATAAATGGATTAGATGGGGACTTAGGATTAATTAAGGATGATTAGGGATGATAAATTAAGGACATGATTAGCATGGGATTAAAAGGATGGGAAAAATAATAATTAAAGGGATAAATTTAAATTAGGGGGAAGGGGGATTTTGAATAGGAAGAGAGTTATGTATGTATGAAATGATGATGAGGGGAGTAAATGTGGGATGAGGACAAGGGATACCAAAAATTGTTGTCGACATTTGCCACATTTTTCGAGTGGTTTGTGTTGGGAAATCATGAGACATAAATGAGAAGTGGTAGAAGATGATGTTGATTTAGGTTATCCCCCTCAAACTAGGGATCGATGAAATGAAGAAGAATCGATCATGAGTTTGAAAGAGAAAAGTGAAAAGATAGAAAGGGCAAAAAGGAGAAAAAGAGAGAAGATGAGATAAGATTCCCCAAGTGGAGAAATTTAAACAAAAACAAAATATGGGAGTGATTTTAGAATCAATTTAGTAGGGAAAAATTAGGACCTCAATGGAGACAACGACAACGTCCTACGGATTTGTGACTCGGAAAAATTACTTGCATTATGGATGTGCAAGTGATGGGTCCAAAATGTTGAAAGTAGACATCAAAAGTATGTAAAAACATATCCAAATACGGCACAACAAGGGTTGTGAAAAATGCGAGGAAATGTGGATGCAATATTCTCTACACGAGGAATTAGAAATATGCATTTGGGTAGGACGAAGGAAAATATGGCCATAATGGAGAGCATAGGATAAAAGATGTTTCTCCAAGAGGGACACAAGGATGATCTCAAAGAGAAATTTTTAGACATTATGAAGGATATGTGATTAGATAAATCCCAAGGAGATAAATGAATGTGTGTTATGAGAAACACACAAGGAAAAAGTGGAAGAAAAGGTAATTTGGAAGAGAGATTGTGTGAAAGAGTACAAGGAGAAAACACTTATGGCTGGTTTGAAAATCACTAGAGCCAATCGATCGGTAATCGGGGTTAGAATCCTATATAAGTGATGGAGCTGGTTGATGGAGCTCATTTGCCTTGTGTAACTTAATGATTGAGAGCTTTGAGTGAAATCTATATCTAAGATTTCATGCGAGATGGATGTCGGTGGAGCGGTGAGGATGCGCTAGAGGACTCGAGAGGATGGTAAGTGCATAATCCCTAGCTTATTTTCTAAGTTATTAGTTTTTTTAATATATTTTTACATTTTCCCGAGTTTTGGGATCAGCGTCAAGGGTTGTCGCTGCAACCGGAGTCTTAAAGTGGTGACCTAAGGCTGGACAATGTTGACATAAACTAAGTCAATGGTGATTAGGGTTAGTATGTGAAACATTTGATTTTTGATGATGAAGGATTTGTGCTTAATGATGAGGTTATAATGATTGGTTGTTTGATGTATTTTGTAGGCTAAAGAAATAGTCTATCTCCAAGATAGATTTCCATCCATTTATGATCTAATTAAAGGTGATGTTCTTGAAGCAGAGTGGGATCACTTAGTCATAGTGGGGCTAGATGGTTTTTGACACTACGAGAGGATACCGAGGGATGCATGTTTAATGATCTCACTTATTAACAGATGGGATGTGCGGAATAACACATTTTGGTTTAGGATTGGGGAGATGATGGTCACTCTAGAGGATGTGTACCATATATTGAGGTTGTCGATACTTGGGGATCGATAGATCTAATCACTACTGAGAGGAGATTGGGTGTACTAACATGGCTATTTGGAACCGATGCCCCACATATTACATTCACTTCAAGGGATTTCCACAAAGTGGCTCGGTATGAGCCAAGGAAAATGAGGAACATATTGATATGTTTAGTAATTATGGATATCTCATGTTATGCACTCCCAGATTATGGTGGAGTGAGATTTCATTGGCATTAGGCGGGGGTGTTTGCGTATATCGTAGATCACAACATAGTGTTTTTATTTGAAGAAACATTATTGGCCCAAGTATACCATGAGATTTGGATGTATGTGGAAGAGAGGAGGTTGGGATTAGATTTTGGGTTTCTATTACGGTGATGAGCCTATGAGCATATTGTTGTGATCGGGACACCGGGACTTCCATGGGTTTTAATGGAACACATTGAGTTATCTGTTGGATTTGTGATATGGAGAGATCACGAAGCACATGGAGGTAGAGGAGAGAGGATTGTTACATAGATAGATTGGGTTGAATAGATGTAAAGAAGATTAGATGGAGGTCATACCGAGAATTTCCCGCATGGCTAGGGTTAGACATTGATTATATTAGATGCAATAGACTAGGTGGGTGTGGGGGAAGAGGCGGAGATGGTGGAAGAAGTAAATTTTCCATGAGTGATGAGGTAGTTTGGGGTCATCAAGAAAGTTACAAGAGATCTTATTAGATATAGGTGATATGAGACAAAGAGGGACTTTCCTTGTCCTATGATGGTTGATCCATTAGAGGAGGAAGGAGTGCCTTGGGACAATGATGATTATGTGGGGGTAGGGGCTAAATTTGTAGATTGAGTGATAGAGGATTGACTACCTAGGCAACGAAGTAGAGGGTCAAGATAGGGTTTAATGAGGATGAGGAGGAGGTGTCAGTAGGAGAGGAGGATGGATATGGAGGGTTGGTAGTGAAGATAGGTCGACCAAGGAGAGCGAGATATAAATAATTAGGAGAGTGATGCAATGCACTAGGAGGTGACATGATTACACTAAGAGAGAGACTTGGCCATCTAGCAAAGAGACCAATATAGGTGACATAGGGAGGCTTACAGGGACTAGATTTGAAGATCTTAGTCCCGTAGTCATGACATCATAGGGTGAGGCACTAGTGGCATCACGGGGAGCTGGCTAGATGGCAGCTGTCGAGTACTATGTCATCATACTAGTAGAAGGAATTAGGAGAATAGGCACGTTATTATGAGCCCATAATGATACCAAAGGCATTTAGATGTGCCCGGATATGTAGTGTACCTAGCGGGGGTAGCAACAAGGAGGGAGATCGGCTTGACCAAAGCCATCCAGAGCATAATTAGTGTGGCATAATCTAGGTGAGAACCATTCCTAAATGAAGGATATGATGATTAGAGAGACGTGCGAGGCACCTTCCCGGTGGGGTGATGATCAATATTGAGATTATCCGATGTTCGGTTCAACGATATGGTGGACATTGTATATATAGATTTTGAGATTGAGCACGATATAGGCCTATCACGGATGTATAGACATGTTTTGATGAGGATATATATATATATATATATATATAATATTTTTTCATGATTTTTCATGCTTATATGAGGTGTATGATGGTTTATGGGCTTGATTATTTGATTATAACATTATAAATGTTAGTTTAAAATTGATATATATTTAATGATGTGATGTGCTGATTTGATCTTAGATGTGTGATGTGATGTTTTAATTTCATGATTTGATTATAATGATTGGATGTTGTCATATAATGGATTCACTAGATATGTGATGATTTATTTGAGAACGTAATTATATGATATGATTGATCGATGTGATATATATTAGGTTAGCATTATAGATGTGTTTGAGATGATATGATTTAGACTAACGTAGACATGTTGAGTTGAAATATGATGAGAGGAATGGTTATATATGACTAGATCATGAATTTAGATTTTGTGAATAGAGATATATGTGAGATATATACGAGATGGTATGGACCAACCTTGTAGGGAATAAGATGAGAGCATAATGGATGAGAATGTGACAGTCAATGGGGTGACCAGAATGTGATAAAGTACACTACTTCATAGAGAGGACTACATATGAAAGAGGATTTTGTTGAACAGATTTGAAGGTAAATGTGAAAAGGGAATAATGCAAAACATTGCACTTAAGAGAAATGAAAAATGTTAATACATAGCTAATGATCATTAGTCACACTTAAGATCATGAGGAAAATATGGAATGTGTGCTTATAGTCCTACTGTAGATACGAAAAAGGGTTAAAATGGAGCTTATACAGAGAAAATAGGTTGTCCTTAGATGGAAGGGCTATGTTTATGCCCCAACTCTGGGAAATATGGTGCAAAATGATCAATGTGGGAAGTTTTCCATAGAGAGGAAAGGTGATCAATGCGGGAAGCTTTCGGGGGTGCTTTTCTTTTCAATATTTAAATTTTCTTTTGAGGTTTGGAAGGATGATCAATGTGGGAATACTTTTACTCCCATGATATGAAATGTAGCCATCCTTCGAGGGAATGGTCTACATTAGGACTTGATTTTGATTTTGAATTTTGACTGTTTATATGACAAGATAAGATATGCATGATATTTTTCCTTCATGGGATTAGTCTATACTTGTAACAATTTGACTTTATATGAAAAGTTGTCCTTCGAGGGAACAATTTTTTTTTGGATATTATAGCTTTTTGGTAGGAACATATAGAATTTTTGACTTTAGGATAGAGCTGGGGATAGCCAAGTGAACCAAATTGATTGGGAGGGGATGATAAATGTACAAGAAACACCTATATACCTTTATCTTGGTTCCAGTAGGTATAAAAGAGGGTGATGGATGTAATGATTGTGAGGTTCCCACCTAAAAGGAAGAATTTTTCTATAAGTAAAATGCTATGGGTAGAGCCGTGGTGCCCATATTAAAGGTCATAGATAGGAAAGTGATGGTAGAACACATACCTATAAATCATTACAAAGAGAGATGGAGAGGCTCATGATGGAAGTAATTTTTTAAGAAATTACTAAGACAATGTTAGTAAATGTGTTAATACTAGAACAATCGCAAGTGCAAGGAATTGATAGGTTATGTTTCTTTCTTACCATCAAGAAATACTAAACGATAGGATCCATATCCATATTTATGTGTGATTATGTATGGTCTAATCCAGTTGGGAGTGAAATTTCCATGTTGGCTCCTTTCTAGAGTAGTGAAATTCTGATTTTATTTTAAGACAAGGTCACCAATGTTAAAGTCATATTCCTTGATATGTTTATTATAGGAACGTTTTATACCTTCTTGATAAACATGATGATTTTGAAGAGAAAGAAGGAAAATTTTGAATGTCTAAATTCAAGTTGGGCTAAACATTCTTGGTGATAATCCTCATCACAAAAAAAAGTCACGGAGGGAGACATGTAAATATGGGATTTGGACTTGAAGAGGAAGAATGAATTCAGAGCCATAGACTAGAGAGAAAGTTGTAGCTCCTATAGAGGTGTGGATGTTATTCAGATAATCCCAAAGAGAAAAGGGGATATGAAGGTGCTAATTACAACATGATCTATTAATAGTCTTGCAAGGATATTTTGGAGATTTGATTTAGTGGATTCGGCCTTGTCATTAGTTTATAGATAGTAAGGAGAAGATAAGCTAAGTTTTATATTGAAAGAGTCATAAAGCTTCTTGAGATATTTATTTTTGAAGGATTTTCCATTGTCTATGATGATATTATGGGGAAAAAAGTGAAAAATGATGTGCTAATAGAAAAAAATGACAATTTTGTTAGCTTTAGTGGATGCGAGTGGAATTTCTTCCACCCATTTTGTTAAGTACTCGGTCGCATTGATAATGGAATGATGGCATTGAGAGGAACACAAATTGATTAGGAACATGGATATATGAACTTATTTGTCTACCTCTAAGGTTGAACCTTCCACTTCCTTTTCCACAAATAACTAATGTCTGAGATGAAAATACCAATCTACAAATCCATGTTATCTATTCAACCTATGTTCATGATTTATTAGTGATGCATGTAAATCATAAATTGAAAACTAACTTAGATCCTTAGTTTCTTCAATAGTAACAACTAGAGGATCAAATTTTGTAGGAAAACTTCTAAGCAATTTTTTAATAATCCTTCTGTCTTCAATAGTCTCACCATGGGATTTAATTTGATTGACTAAGCTAACTACATACGTAAAGAATGATTCTACAAAATCTGAATCTTTCATTGACATATTTTCAAAATCTCTACGAATTAATTGTAACTTGGTGGTTTTTACTTTCTTCTTAACTTAATATTTGACTTGGAGAGTATCCCATGTTATTTTTCTTAACTCGATGCTGCCACTCTAGGAAGGATGATTTCATGCATTTCCTGATGAATATAGAAAAGATATTTTTTCATCTTTCTTCCATAATTCTTTCAAAGTATCTTTCTCTGTCTGAGAGAGTGCAATATACATTGTTTCATTTATGGGCTCACCCATTCTCAACTATCTCCCACACACCCTAGGATTTGAATAGTGCCTACGTGGTCAATGACCAATACTCATATTTATTTCCATTAAATTGTAGTGTCTGCATACCAGATGTAGGAGCCATAACTTGCTTCCAATTTAATAACCTGCTAGAAAAAAAGCTCTAATACCATTTTTTAGAAATTATGTAGTGTAGTACAATGAAGAACAAAACAAATAATAAAATAACTCGTAAATAAAAAAAAGAGTAATCTCTAAAATCAAACTATTATGCATAATCAATTTATTTCCTTTTTTTGTCAAAGACTTCGGCTCATTAAATTCAAATCCATGCATGGAACACTCTGTATTCATCTACCTTCATCTTCTTCTATGCATATACAAAAATATAATTGGTTATCTTATATAAAAAGACTATTCCTAAACATAGTTTCATATTACTTTGTTGATCGAGGTTTCTTTGTCCTTGTCTAGACTAGTGAGCTAGATAGCAAAGAAATAAAACAACCTCAAAAATGAAAGGATTTAAGATATCCTGAGAGAAAATGGTGAAAAATGGATGGGCACAAATTGAATGTCCTTGCTACGAGCTAGATAGACATGTGAAATAGAGGAAACTAAGAGAAAAATGGATTAGATGGTATATGCATGGGTTGCAGACAAATTCAGTTCTAAGAAGCACGAGCTTCCTTACACGATGTAAACCCATATTTGATAAGATAAAATGATGTAAATGAAAGATATATGGATAACATGAAAAAACTGATAAATAATGAACCTAAAAATGTCGTTGTATAGAGGATCTATTGATCTGATCCAAGTAAATGTAAAGAAAACAAAACTAAGAGAACCACAAGGGCATGAGGATGGTATTATGGTGATACAAGTGGCATTACAAGGGCACTTTGATTATATTATGATAAGCGAGGGGCTATAATGTCATAGGTTTTCTATCACTCTTGACTTGTTTGAAAGAGGGGGAGGTCTTTATTTATAGCCTAGAGATGGGGTTAATTTAGGGGTTATCAGGTAATCCAAGTTCGAAAAAGTAATCCTAATTAGGTGAGTAGGGGGGACATGATTGGAGTGATTACGTGAAATAATGTATTTGATAAGGATTATTCTGTATTATTTAAATCATGAGTTGGGTTCATGATTTGAATGCTTTTGGAGTAGTTAATTATTAGGTGAGATGATATGAATTAATTTCAAATATTTGGATATTAGCATAGAACGTGATTTGTGGATTTAAAGGGGATCAATTAACCAATTAAGATTGATTAATTGAATATGTAGTTTTGGTGGGAAATGGGATTCAAATGGGTAAGCCTAATGAAGGAGAGAAAATGCGGGGTGAAGGGGAGGAACGATACCAAAAATTGGTGTCTACATTTTCCCTTTTTGATGAGTGGTTTGCGTTGGGAAAGCCGTGGGAGAAAAAAATTAAGTATCAAAAATATGATTGATTAAGTGTTCCCCCTCAAACTTGGGATTGACGACATAAAGGAAGTCAATCATGAGTTTGAAAGAGATAGATGCTAAAGGTCATGTGGGTGATGAAAATATGGGTAAACACATAACCAAGGAAAGATGCCCTAGGAAAAAAGATTGCAATAATAATGAAAAATATGGTGGTGACTCCAATATCACATTAGTAGAGGAAATTGCAGTCTCAATGGAGATGTGTGACAACATTCTATGGACTAGTGAGTGGGTGAAGACCACTACAATATGTATGTAGGTCGGGATGACCAACGGGTCATAGGAAAGCACCAAAGTATGCGCAATGAAATGCAAAAATTATGTTAAATCCTTTGTACACACAAGGAATCGAGTGCAAAATATGCATCTATAAGAAAAGGGATGAAAAAAATATCTCCCAGAAGATAGGACATGAAGAGCAGCCATAAAGGTGAGTTAGAATATAGATGGTGAGGTAGTATGCCCAAGGAGAGGTGGTTAATAGTTTTTAAGAAATATTTCCAAAGGAAGACGTTTTGTTGACAAGAAAATATTAGAGGAAAGTAGAAATAACTTTGATTCATGAAACATGAGTAATGATTGATGATGAGGAGAGAAAGAAAGGTCAAAGGTGAAGGAGATAAGGGTATGGAATAGAGCAGAAAAAGATGGAGGAGGAGTAAAAATGAATGAAATAGGAGAAGAGAATAAGAGAGAGGGATGATAGGGAAGAGCATTTGAAAAGGTGAGTTGGAATACAGATGGTGAGGTAATATTCCCTAGGTGAGGGGTTAATAGTTTTGAAGAGATATTTCCCAAGGAAGATGTTTTGTTGACAAGAAAATATTAAGAAGAGGTCAATGTTATAGAGAGGAGAAAGAGAATTCGGTGTAAGGACATGGATCGATGGTGGTGCACAAATGGAGAAATATTTGAATTGACCATGAATGCTAGGTGTGAGGAGGTGGTGAAGGACGTAATGAGTAATAGTGGAAAAAAAAGGAATGAACATAAGTACCTATGATGATGAGGATATAAAGAAAGTTCAAAGGTGAAGGAGAGAAGGGTATGAAATAGAACGGACGAAGATGGAGGAGGAGAAAAAAGGAATGAAATAGGGAGAAGAGAATAAGAGAGAGGGATAATAGGGAAAGAGAGGCCAAAAGCTGAGTTAGAATACGAGATGGTGAGGTAATATGCCCCAGGCGAGGGGGTTAATAGTTTTGAAGAGAGATTTCCTAAGGAAGATGTTTTGTTGACAAGAAAATATTAGAAGAATAAATTAGAAAAAAACTTTGATTCATGGAAATGGGGGGAAGATTACAATCGATGTTTTCCAAGAAAAAAGTAGAGCGAAACTTGTGAGGGAAAAGGTGATAGTTGATGGTCATTATGGTATCCTCAAAGAAAAAAATACCATGGGAATAAATTCTTAGAAATGTATATGATGATGCCCCCTCGAGAGGGCTGACAAGGATAGAAGAGGCGACAAAGCTCTAAAAAGAGGAGAGGTCAATGCTACAGAGAGGAGGATGAGAATGGGGTGTAATGAAATGGATCAGCGGTGGTGCACAAATGGAGAAATATCGGAATCGACTGTGAATGCTAGGTGTGAGGATGTGTTGAAGGATGTAATGAGTAAGAGTGGAAAAAAAAGGAATGAACAAGAGTAGTGGTTGATTATGAGAAGAGAAAGAAAGGTCAAAGGTGAAGGAGACAAGGGTATGGAATAGAGTGGATAGAGATGGAGGAGGAGAAAAAAGGAATGAAAGAGGGAGAAGAGAATAAGAGAGAGGGATGATAGGGGAAAATTGAAGGAACTTGGAACTCATGAGAAATAACAAGTTAAAGAATATGGAATAGAACACATGGACATACATGTGGAAGGTGAGAAGATAAAAAAGATGGGACACCACTAAAGAGCCAAGTTATCAATGGGGAAGTAAGAAGGAAACGCGAAGTAAAAAGGGGAAGAAGATGATACAAAGGAAGTGAAATAAGATGAGGAGTAGAAAGGAGGGAGGAAACAATAGAAAATGATGTAGAAGGAAGGAAACTAAGAACAAATATATTTGGTGAAGAATGGGAAGCATCAGGAACATAAAGATAAGCTAATGGGGAGGAATGATATGGATTGGAAAAGATGCGGAGATGCATGAGATGAGGATACAAGGATTACGAGACAATAGAAAAAGGATGTATGATGAAGACAATAAAGATATTGAAGAGGGAAAAGGGAAGATGGAGAGGTGGGGAAGAAGTGACAAGAAAGGGTGGGGGTGGAGAAAAGGGATGTGAGGAAAGAGAGAATGGGGGATAGAAGAGGAAATATCAGTGAAGGGAAGTTAGGAGAAGTCCATTGATAACAATCGGTAGGGAAGGATGGGAAGAAAACTAAAATAGGGAAAAAGCAAATGAGGAATGGAAGAGGAAAAAATAATGAAGGGATGTTAGGAGAATTCCACCAATAATGATCGGTGTACATAGGGGAAGGAAGGAATGAAGAGAAAATGGAGGAGGTCAAAAAGAGTGAACAAGGCCATGTAGAATGGGGATGAGTGAATTTTAGGAGAAGTCCACCAATAATTATTAGTGTGGAAACAAAAGATGATGATGAAATAATGTTAGGGGAATACCAACAACAATGGTGGGTAAGCATGGGGGTAGATATGTGGGAGAATTCAAGAAGATGGAATGAAAAGAGTGAAGAAAAGATGAATGATAAGTTATTACAAGGTGAAGGCGAGGAAAGTATGTGGAGGATGAGGATAAATAGGGTGAAGATGAAGAAACAAAACATGAAAAGAATGAATAGAAATAATATGAACGATGGTGGATCAAGAAGGACAAAATGGGGGAAAGGAACATGATTAAAAGAGGAAGATAGTAGATGAACTTTATGATATGATAGGCTGAGAAAGGATAATGGTAGGACAAAAATGTGGTTGGTAAGGAAGACCAAGAGGAAGAAACGATCAACGAGAGGGAATTGATGCAGCCTAGAATTTACTAGATAACACCCTAGTCATACTTTGGAACATCACTCAGCCTAGATTGAGCGCTCACCCGAAGCACACAAAGGTACCAAGTCCCTCTTTAGGGTTGTTGTAATAGGATGTTAACATGATGAAGGAAGTAACATATAGATTCATAACTAATCTGTCATTTCACAATGCATGCTACACTCATATCTATGAAAGAACAGATTAAATAGTAATCATGATTGAGTTAATAATAATCACTACTCAACTATACACAAAATGACACATATATACAGCCAATGTATTCCATATATTAATAAATTTGGAAGCTCCTTACGATATTTTCAATCTATACCAATGTGTGTATGGAACTTATACAGTAGTTCAATCATATGCGTATATTCTCTGTTACACACATACATACATCTCCTTCCATACATCCAACTCTCTCTCTCTCTATAAATCTATCTCCTATGCACCATCATATATATAGGGTGGGGACTTGCCCTTCACCACTTATCAATTCTAGGAATAGGCCAAATGATATTGATAGCCACATGCCATTTACAATCATAGCCACACATGCAAGTGCACTATCTATAGTCCTCTTGCAGTTAACTGAAGTGTCAATTCTATTCTTAACTTGTCTCCATGCATAAATGATTCAAACTTCTTCTCCAAAGATAGACAATGCATGATGCGCTCATCTCTGCATCGTTGATGTGTTCCACACGTCATCTTCTAAAAATAGGTCTTCATGCTAAAAAATTGGCTAAGTCCTAAAATATGAACTTGCCTTCCACGTGTGGGTCCTTCCTATCCTTCCACGCCCTTGGTTCCGGGCCTTCTATCCCGCATACGTTCTCCTTGTGTGATCTTTGACAAGTATTCTTTGATCAACATTACCCCACACTAATCTCATTGTCATCTTGACAATTGGTATGTCCAAAAATTGAAGTAAAGAATAGAAGAATTTAAAGAATAAGAATAAAAGAATGTAGATAAATAAATAATTTCTATGAGGTTATTAGGCAAACTCTTCTATATCACTTTGCAGTATTAACTCTAGATACTCTTCCTTTATTTCAGCCTCTAATATCTACCAGTCAGTGAGTGCTTGCTCTAATTTTTCTAGGATGTCCACAGAATAATGGATTCCAACTCATCCCTCGCAATCTCTCCCTTCTCATTTTGCAGAACCAACACAACACTAGACATTGATGTCATTCTTCCTTCTAAAAGGTCCATCTTCTATGCAATCATCTTTCCAAGCTCTTCCAACCAAGTCTTGTGCAGCTCTTGTGTTACTACCAGGGCCTTGCGCTTCTATTTAACCATTGACAACATTTTTGTGCAGCCCAATGTCTCATCTTTCATCACTTTCTGGACCTCGTTATTCTCTTCAAGGGTCTTGATGTTGATAAGCACCTCTGGACTGTGCATATATTTAAATCCTGGTCTACTTTCTTCAATACTTCCTATAATGCTTGTAATATCCCTTCATAAGATGCAATTTTTCTCATCACAGATGCTTTCTCTCATTTGGCATCTTGTTCAGAGCATTCTAGCGCTTGCATATGCAGAGTTTCATCTTTAAGTACCAAGTCCACCAACTTTCCCACATAATGTCTCGCTGAAGGAAATGTCTGTGGTAGCTTGGCCTCTAAGTGTGGCCTTGATTTGATTACATTATCCCCAATCTCCTCTGTGATGCTTATGAACACTTCATTCTTATTTTGTGTGAAGTACCTCTCTTGTGTTATACATGTTATCTCCATGTTCTTTGTCTTCAACTCCTCGCGTAGTGCTCTGATCATGGCAGCTTTGTCCATGTTTCTTCTAGCCACCTCAGCAGAAAATTTCACCAATGCATTGCTGACTTGCTCATCTGACATGACAATAGGCTTTACTGTCATGTGTCTGGCTTGAGGTGCCTTCTTTAGTCTTCTCAAAATGCATGACTCTTCGCACACATCAAAGTCAGGCTCATCCATGTGGGTGTGCATTGACCATGATAGTTGTTTTGAGTGTGTACCATCACCATATCTTCATCCATTAACTCCCAACTAAATAAATCCTTCTGCACTATCATGCTCTGGAAGTGGGCATAGACAATTTTTTCTACGTCCTTTGCATACCCCATGGCTGGTGGAATGTGCTCTCCACTTGTTCTTGTAGACCTTTTCTGCTTAGGAACTTTAGCCTCTAAATTAGGGACTTGTGTCTCCATGTCCTGAACATCCTCTATAGCTGTCTCCTCTAGTCTTTTCTCATCCTCTTCTTTTTCCTTTGATGCCTCACCCTATTCTTCTATGTCCTCTGGAAGTGTAGGAGAATTAGGCATGCTTTCCTCTTACTCTTCCACCTCCTCATTCAACTTTAGTTTCCTCCTCTGCGTGGTAGCCTCCTTTTGTGGGGAGAGTCTGGGTGATTTATGCATAGTGGTTGGAGTAGCACCTTGGGTCATTGTTCTCATAAATACCCTTTTAAACCTGTGCTCCCCTTTGACTAAAATCACATCTTCATCATCCCTCTCTTGTGGCTGAGGTGGCGTAATGGTGCGATCAGCTTCACCTTTACTTGTAGGATGTCTCCTACCCCTATGCTCTAAACCACCACTATCTTCACGCTCCTTCTCATCCTACACTTCAACCGCTGGTTACGTGATTAAGTGTTGGGATGTTCTCCATTGTATACTTTCCCTTTGGTGGTGCTGGAAGTGCGAACTCACCTTCCACATATTTGTTATTCTCCATTTTTAGCTTGAACTAGAGATACACCAATGATGCCCCCACATTTTCTATAACCAAGATTATTGGTTTGATATTGATATGTCTTAAATGATCCTCTTTGTATAAGCTCTTCTACTAGGATACACATACTTCTTCCTCAGCATATGGTAATCACAGTCTACCTTATCTACATTGAAGACCATTCGGTGCGTGTGTCAGACAAATCTATGAACAAATTCTTGAAAATACCTTGTAGTGAATGCGTAAGAAACTTGCACCAAGGGCTCCAAAATCCATATTTCATTGGGAAGTGTGTGATGCAAAAAAATATTGATATACAACAAACTAAAATTATTTCCCTACCACTCATCTTGTTATATTGATTCAGGTAAAAGTCTCCTTTCTAGGATGTACACTCTTCCCCAAATGCCACACAAGAAATCTTGTCATACCACTTATACTTTGGGACCACCCTTTGCTTTTAGCATCATCTTGTCATGGCCCCAAATGCATATGTAATTGCATTTTATATCTTCTCTTGAATCTTTCAACTGCGTCTGGTGGATTGTTCTCCATGGGGTATTCCCATATGTTCTCCTTTGGTCCATCACCCCGCGCGGTCAAAAGTACGTGAACACTCCCGGACAGTGATCTCCATAAATACTAGTGATAGTAGAATAAATGGCCAAAGGCCCAAAAGCTGATATTCCCTCCTAAACGGCCATAACACTTCTTTGACTATTTGCTCTTTAAGGGTATAGCCCGCAAATGACAGAAAACGCCTGAGCCAAAATGAATGTTTGTAGATTGTCCCTTCGACATCTTATGCTCTACATGCAGCACCACATATTATTTACACGAGACCACCACTCTTGATCATTGAACTTAGTAACAAGGTGGGGTGCAAATGAATTCTAGATTTGATCATTGATTGAGATTTTAAGGAAACGTGGCCGGGTAAATTGGATAATTCTTGAATCCATCTATGCCCATTCCAAGTGAGTACCCATTCAAGTATCCTAACTCCTGTTTGGTCTTTCAATCATGGTTTTATATGTAAAATGATCACATTTTATATCTTCTCTTGAAGCCGTGGTCTTGTAGTGACTCCTTGCATGGTGATCCAGATGAGACAAGTGTAGATGAGATTCTAACTTCCCCTGCGTGTTTCCTTGCATCTTCTGTAAAGTAGAAGAAGTCTTGCATTTTGCGGATTATGGTGAACCTCACATCACCTCTTCTATGTGCACTTTGCCTCTCGTATTTCCACATTGGAGATTACTCTCACATATATCACCGGGCTCATTTTACTTCCCTCTCGGTCCTTGGAATTTTAGGTGAATAAGCTCATAGAGTAGACTAGTGAAACCTCAATTCCCACTTGGAGAAAATATTTTCACCGCATCATCATACATTCCAGGCATGTCCTCATGTCCTCCGTATGCTTGTTCATTCTAGCAGGTGAGCAAGGAATTGAGCTCCTTCTTGTTCTCTGAAGTCTTGTGATTATATTCACTCACTTGTCTCTTTCTGATGAGCGAATCCCATTCTTTCCCGAAGATGAATCCTTCTAGAGATTACATCTCTAAAAAATAGATTTTGGGTACCATTTCTTCCTCCTCAACAACTATCTTCTTCTTTCCTTTTACTATTGCTGCAGATGCCTTCTTTGGTGCCATTTTTACCTTGCAAATGTCTCCTCTTCAACTCTGCAACTTTGCGAATCAAACCCTAGCTTGATTCAATCATGCCCTAGGTGGAAACTTTGTAATCGAACCCATTTTTGTCTCCCTGCTTCACTCAAACCATTCACTACTAGGGATGCAAGCTTGTTGTTGCACATATCTAGTTGTCATGCTTGGTTTCACACCCTTCACACTTGGCTCTTTCTTTAAATACTCTTAGTTGCAATGGTAAAAATGAATCCACATCTCATCCTTATATAATTTTTTCAATTTTTCAAAATTTAATGCATTTATTGCTCCTTCACCTACCAAATATCCCCTCATTTATTGACCAAATCCGTTCGTTCTATGTGGTACATCTTCTTCGTTCCTGGCTATAAAATTCTAGCACACCTTACTACCCTCCGTCACAAAATTCTCTTCATCACGTGCTCCTGCGCCCAAGTACGTCATCACTATACCTTCTCCCGGTAGCTATCCTATCATCCGCCTACCTCACATTATACTATTCTTTCATTCATCTCCATCCTTGGTCACTTTTGAGAAGCAATCCTATTTTGACTTAAAACACACCCGTAGCAGCTTATTCCTTTCACCTTTCAATTCCCATAGTCTTTTTCGTGGATAACAAAAACCACCCCACACTAAAAGTATGTGCAGTCCTATGCACATAAATAGTCTTCATACAATAATTAGCTTCATGCATGCAACCATGCTTATTACACAAGAACAACAAAAAATTGACAAAGCATAACGACAATGAAGGAAATACATTAAGGAAATATAGAATTGAAAACCTAAACTAAATGGAAATACTTCCTTATTACAAACACCAAGAAGACTTATTTATAGTAGGGCTTCATCCTACTCCCGTTAAAGTAACCGGGTAGTTGTGTTCCATCAAGTTCTTCTAACTGGAAAGCACCTGATTCAAGTATAGAAGTGATAACATATGGCCCCAACCAATGTACCTTGAGCTTGCCTGGATGGCAAAAAAACTTTGAGTCATAAAGAAGTACCATTTGTCCAATCTCAAATTTCTTATCCCTTATGCTTCTGTCATGTCGTGCCTTCTACCTAGCCTTTTCCTACTTTTGACTACATCATGTTATGGATCGGTGCTCATCCAATTGAATCATCTTTTTGATACGCTCTTTTGAATCTTGTTAATTAGCTAGACCTCCAAAGGTGTGCAATGTGCAAAGAAGGTAACATAAATTCTTTAGGGAGAACAACTTTTATGCCAAACACCAACTAAAATGGTGTGGATTTGTTCAATCTCTTGTAAGTTGTTCGATATGCTCAAATAATAGCTTATACTTTGTCATCCCAATCATTTCTCCCAACATCAATTTTTTTTTATCAAAGTATGGCTCAAAATCTTGTTGAAGGCCTTAGCAGTTCCATTTGCTTGAGGATGATAAGGTGTAGTTTTATGGTGTGCAACCATAAACTCATCTAATAGGATCTTGATTGTCTCATTCAAAAGTTTGTACCTCAATCACTTTTCAAGCTTAAGGGACATCCATATCTTGTAAGTACATTCTCCCATAGGAACCTAGCTGATGTAGCTACCATAGTCCTTGGTAGGTGCTGCTTCTACCCACCATGTGAGATAATCTATGCAAGTAATAATATAGCACGATCCAGTCCTACGTGTGGTTGGTGAAATAGGTCATACAAAATCAATGGCCCATTTCTCAAATGGTTCAAGAATAATAGCAATTGGTCTCAAAGGAATCTCATCTCTTTACCCTAGTTTTCCTAGGCAATCGACAATGATCACATGCCTTACAATATTATTTACAGTCCTTATACAATGTTTCCCATCATAATCCAACAATTAGGATCTTTCAGAAGTCGTATCACCTGTATAATGGCCTCATGCAATACCACCATAGGCTTCTTCCATAATATCCTTACGCTCATGTTCTAATACACAATGTTGTAATACTTCATCTCTACCTATCTTGTAGAGGTCACCACTGATTAACATAAATGGTGTTGCGCATATAGCAAACTACTTCTTTTCTAATGCTTTCATTCCTTCTGGTGCCATACCTATTTGTAGAAAGATAACAATGTCTTCTAATTCCATGGGTGTGCGTTGTAACCTATATAACTATCCATCCAACATTTTTCTTCAATTTTTGTGCATCCTCTCCCCGAATTGATCCTAGATAAATGATCTCGGCCCCGGAATCACTTTTCATTGGCTTCATCACAACTGTGAAGTCAAATTATTGAAATAGGAGCACCCATATGCATATGTGCCCCTGTAAGACGGGATTATTTACCAAGTACTTCAATTCCATGTGATCTGTATAAAACAAAAATGGTGTTGCTAACAAGTACTGTCAAAACTTGTACAATGTGGAGATCATTGAAAACGCTTTACACTCTATAGCTATATAATTCTGTTATGTAGGAGTCAGCTTCCTACTAGTAAAATAGATTGGATGATCTATAATACCTTCACCAAGTTGAGCTAACACAGTGCCAATGGCCATGCTAGAAGCATCCACATGCACATGAAATGGTTTATCCCATGAGGGAAAGCGCATAATGGGCATGATAGTAAGTTTCTCTTTTAATATCTCAAATGTGCGCTACTACGGTTCTCCCCAATAAAATGTACCTTTCCCCTTTAGTAATTCTTCCAAGGGTGTAGAAATTTTGGCATACCCTTTTATGAATTTTCTATAATACCCTGTATGACCTAAAAATCCATGCACCTCACTTTGACTGGTAGGTGCTTCGTGCCTAAAATGACTGCAACCTTGGCTGGATCAACTAGCAAACCTTCCTTGCAGATTATATGTCCTAATAGTATCCCAAATGGTGTAGAAAATATACACTTCTTGATGTTTAAAGAGATACTCAATTGTCTGCATCATTCAAACATTAAGCATAGATTGTCACAATGATATTTCACAAGCCCATATATTGTCCAATCATCTAGGTATACCTGTAAGAAGTTGTGAATAAAATCCTTAAATGCCTAAACAACTATGCATGAGAATACAATAGGCACATTTTTCAATCCAAAGGGCATCACAGTATAAGAAAAATTACCCCATTCAGTAGTAAATGTTGTCTTTTCTTGATCCTCCTGAGAAATCCTAACCTGATGATACCTAGAAAATCCGTCCATGAAGGAATATATTTCATGCCCTGCAACTCCTTCTAGTATTTCCTCAGTGAATGGTGTAGGTATTGTATCTCGTGACACGTGCGCAACATTCATCTCCCCGTAGTCCACACGTATCCTAATCATGTCCATCCTTCTTGATTATTCTAGATTTCAACATTTTATCAATTTATTCTTTTACCTTTTCACACAAATTAGGATTCATTCTGTAAGGTATCTTTCTAATTGTCCGTGCACTACCCTTAAGTTTGATCTTCATTTCCCCAAGTGATTCATGCACACCTTTAAGTTCATGATATCCTCGAGGGAATAAGTCTTGATAATCCCTAAGTAACTCGATGATCTTTGCTACCTTCGAGTCTGACCAGTAATCTCCAATTATGGCCTCCTTAGGCTCAGCCTCCAAACCTATATTCACCTTCTTTGTCTTCATGGGTTTTGGTAGGCATGCACATCCTTGTCTGTATTGTCCAAGACCTTGTGCACCCTATGTGAATGGTCAATATCCAGGTTATCAACTTCCTCATCATCCATGACGTAAACCATCTTTTTGTTCTCTTTCTCAAGGCAATCATGTTCAAGTAGTATGGAGTCCATTTCTTCTTCCTTTTCAAAACATGCTCAACTCTGTCTCACCAAATAATTCTTGTATATGCTCCTCAAATTTTACACTATCTCCCATAGTTAAGTGCTTGAAAATTTTTAATGCCTCTGCTACATGAGGTATAGTTGATAAGTAGTTGAAATTCTAGATCATTCCTGCAATAAAATCATGTCAGTTCCTAGTTTCTTGATGTAGTCTACATATTCATACCAAGCGCATGTGCATCCTTGTAGCATAGAATACAATCTATGCACCCAAAGTGAAGGTGGTAATGCTTCATGTCCTGTTGTCTAGAGTCTCTCACACTTTGTTGAATGTGATGCTGAACAAGTTGATCACCATGATAAGTGTAGAATGCGTAGGTGCATTGTTCCTTATAAACGTAGTAGACAAAGTGACTCCAATCTCTTCCCAATTTATAATATTATCTCTGTGGACTACCCACCAGTGCGTTGTTGTCCCACGTAGTGTATGTACTAACATATCTCTCCTTTTAACTTAATCTATCCACTATGTTTCCATGGACCTCAGAAAGGTAGCAAGATATTCTATCCTTGTATACCAAGGTACTGTGCTACCTATCCGTTGAATTTAATGAAGTCCATTCTTACTTGTAACTACGCTTTTCACCTCGCGTCCTACTAATTTATATGTACCATGACCTCAATTATCACAAGCAATACTCGTAGTATCACTAATAGAATGAGAATCCTCCCACTATAGGATGCCTTCTTTTGATGGATCACCGACCTCACGGGTCCCGAATAATGCGTACATAAACTCTGTTTAAATCCTCCTCACTTAGAGGTTCAACATATAATGTAGACTTTTCATCTATCAAAGGTATCACAACCCTTTCCTCCTTGTTTTCAAAGCTGATATACCCCTTATTAAATCTCAAGTCACCATTATTCGCATAACACCAAGAGAATCCAAGTAGGGTTGGAAAATTGTTAGCTTCCTGCAAGTGCTAACACCTCAAAATCCCAGTGAACTTGGCCCTTGTATAGTTATAGATGCATCTTTGAAAAATCCTATGGGAGAAGCCTTAGTTCGGTTTTCCATAAACAACACATTAGATGATGGCTATAATGGAGGCCTCCCCATTTGTACCCATGCATCTAATGTAAGAACATTTACCTCCACACATGTATCGATTAATATGTTTCTTAACAACCACCCATCTACAATAGCATTCAGAGTAATTTATTTGTCATAGTCACTGCTATCAGAGGGAATATTTGCATGTAGAATCTATCATCTGGTCTCAAGACTTGCACACAGAGTGTTTCCTTTTAACTAACTTCCTAATAGTGGAATAATGTTCTCCTGGCGTAACATCTTACACACCTCCCACAGATCATCAATATCAGTTTGGATTGTCTTTGATGATTTCTTTTTCTCCTTTAGGTACTATATCTCACCCTAAAGATTCCTTAGCACTTCCATGGTATCCTGGTAAACTTCCTTTTGATGAGCAAGATCTGGGTACCTTGTATGCAAAACCTCCTCCTTGGTGATCATAGGCTTCTAGTGCAATGCCTCTCTCACACGTGCTGCTTCAACACATGTAGTAATCTTCACTATCAATGCCTCAGGTCCTTCATTATCTTGGGCATCCACTGATCCTCTACCACACGTTGGATTCTAACCATCCCGGTTTGTTTTCTTTCTTATGCTACTTACTCAGATGCTCATATAAGTCCAAGAACTCTTCATAGTTATGGTTCTTTCCACAAAAAGAACATGCAATATTCTAAGGACATTCATTCCTATAGTGGTCGGTAGATCCAAATGTAGAACATGTTCCATGAGGGAACTCACCTCTTCCTCCACCCAAACATCATCCTCCATATCCACCATGATATCCACATCCCCTTCCATGACTTCCTTCAAAGCACCCCTCATTCTTGTCATAGAACATTTGATTATGATCCCGATCCTAGTGCTCATTCTTACCCTTAGAACTATCTCATTATAGTTATCTGTCATACCCCAAGGTCTATAACATCATGTATCGACCAATCAGCAAAATCCTTAGTATCGTGGGTCGTGGACCTACAAATTTTATAAAAGCAAGATACATTCTTCCTTATTATGCGTTATAACAAAGGATAGTGACTAGCACCATGATTCAAATAAAAATTTCACGGTCCAATAGTAATGAGTGTACAGATTGGTAAGGGAAACTATCCTTGTGTGACAAAGTGCCATGAAATATGTGGATCGAGTGTATGTTTTATGTGACGGTGCCCTTCTAAAAGGTGTAATCAATCCTCCAACGAACCACTTGTGCATGCTATGCTAGCTAGCATGAATATCATAAGAAAACTTAGATAAAAGTGTCTTACAATGAGCATCATACTCATGTACACTCTCAGTTGTGCCTTTCTTGATATCCTTAAGTGCACTTATACTCTTCTTCTCAAACTCAGGTATATGGAACTCTTTCAAGAAAGCATCCCTCAATGTTGCATAATCCACACAAGTTTGATTAGGGTCAAATTTCCTATACCAACTATGTGCACACCCTTGTAATGTAGTGGTGAATTGACTTGACTTTCACTCAGCAGCCATGATCCCTTTAGCATGCCACAAGATTTCACACATATGCACATGTTTAGAAGTATCCTCTATACCTCTATACTCCGGGAGATGAAGAGACATCTCCATATATATATTTTGTGGTGGTTGCGGGCCTTGAGCACATAATCCAAAACTTCCCGTGTTCCTCTGCCTCTAGAACCACTAGATCCACTAGAACTAGAACCACCTATATCTCCTGATCCACCATATATAGTTAGAATAGGTCCCGTAGATGTCCTTCCCCTGTGCTCCTGACAAAGTAGTATTATACTATACCCTTACAGTCTATGAGGTAGTTCCACTTCCAGAGGTGAAACCAACATTCTACACGCTCATTTTTGTGCTAGATGATGTGCCTAAGAATGCTCCTCCAAATGATATTGAAGTCATCTATCCTACCATTGATGTACTTGATCCTTGACTTACTCGCTCTCCTACTTCCCAAGTTAGTTTGTTGGTTACTTTTCATACTAGATACTAAAAAACCAAGCGCAAGGGCTAGGTCACTAGGTGGATTAAGATGCACTCCGAGGTCCGAGGTAGTCTCTGGCACACACTTATGTGTGAGGCTGAGGGGGGATCTCTATTATGCTTTCCAAGATGGGGGTGTTCCTGATGCTCTAGCTCAGTGTCTTCTTCGTGATCTGTAAATCCTTCATGAGCCATCTCTCTCCTCCATGCCATACTCTTTGTAATGGAATGCTACTTCTCTATCTCCCTCTCATGTGCCTCATTATACTTAAACCACCTTTCCTCTCTCTGCTTCTTTTCGCTAGGTCTACCATCTTAAACCAAACTTGTTCCTACCCCCGTGCATGGTGAAGTTTAGTTAGCCATCAATTTACTCTCTAGGTTTAAAGTTACCATTAAGATCTTGATCTCTAGTGGAATACCTTGCAAATATTTTCCTCTTAGATACTGGAAAAATTAGAACTCAACTACCTTTGGGAAAGGGTATGTCAAAATTGAATATTCTAGAATATAATTATTTAAAACACCACAAAACCATGTATCCATCAAGTGAGTTTTGATTAGATCAACATCATAGAGGGGCTGAAATTCTTCCCCGTGTCCGGACAAGTGTGTGATACCTCTAATTCCATTGAGATGCATAAGCAGAAGCCAATCGTATAGTTCTACTAGAAAGATAGCGAAAAAATATCACATAAGTTGTCATACAGTTCTATTCTACCCAAGTACGTGCGTTAAACTTAGATCCAATGCTAAACCACCACGCATATTCTTCCTCTAGATCGTGTATCCATTCCTCAATACTTTCTCGAGTTAACGGTACATCTTCATCATGAACCATTCTCAAAACAATTGAAAAAAGGTCCCAGCAATGGTACCAGGTCCCTCTTTAGGGTTTATGTAGCAGGATATTAACATGATGAAGGAAGTAACATATAGATTCATAACTAATCCATCATTCCACAATGCATGCTACACTCAGATCTATGAAAGAACAAGATTAAACAATAATCATGATTGAATTAATAATATGCACTACTCAACTATACATAGAATGACACTTAGATTCAGCCAATGTCTTCAATCTATTAATAAATACAGAATCTCCTTACAGTATTGTCAATCTATACCAATGCACGTATAAAACTAATACATTAGTTCAATCATATGTGTATATTCTCTGATTACACACATACATACATCTCCTTCCATACATCCAGCTCTCTCTCTCTCGTATATCTATCTCCTATGCACCTAACATCATATATATAGGGTGGGGACTTGCCCTTCACCACTTATCTATTCCAGAAATAGGCCACATGCTATTGATAGCCACATGCCATTTACAATCATAGCCACACATGCAAGTGTGCTATCTATAGTCCTCTTGCAGTTAACTGAAGTGTCAATTCTATTCTTATCTTATCTCCATGCATAAATGCTTCAAACCACTTCTCTAAAGATAGATAATGCATGGCGCGCATGTATCTACATCGTTGATGTGTTCTACATGCCATCTTCTAAAAATAGGTCTTCATACTCAAAAACCAGCTAAGTCCTAAAATCTGAAATTGCCTTCCACACGTGGGTCTTTCCTGTCCTTCCGTGCCCTTGGTTCCAGGCCTTCTATCATGCACAGACTCCTTGTTTGATCTTTAACAAGTATTATATGATCAACATGAATGAAGAATGAGGTGAGGGATAGGTCTAGAATGATAGTTCTACCTTAAGGGAACTCCTTAAGTAAGACCGTTATGCGATGGAAGTGGTTAAGTAATATTTCCAAGTGAGGGATGATGGAGATGAAAAGTGAGAAATTAGGGGGTAGTGTTTACAAGAATGAAAGAGGGGGTGAGAGGATGTGATGATGGGGAATGGTGAGAAAATTTGGATGGTGAGAATGTGGAGTGATGGGGGAGTGTAAGATGATAGATCATCCTTGAGAGGGACTCTTAAGTAAGATCGCCATGCCGCAGATTGGTTAAGTAAGATCACCAAACCGACAGTGATGATATGGAAGGTAAAAGATAAGAATGTATTAGGTATAAGGGTGGAATGGTTGGTTGGAGAAGATGATTATGGAAAGGGGTGGGAGAAATAAGATGGAGGAAATATGATGGGATGGGGAGGGTCAGATGGTAGATCAACCTTAAGAGAGACTCTTAAGTAATATTACCTTGCGACGGGGATGTTTATGTTGGATCGCTAAGACGAAGAATAAGAATGATGGGAACAAGTAAGTGATTGATGGATTTGGTGGGGAGAGGGGATGACAAGATGGAATAAAGGAGAACCCTCAAGTGAATTTTCCATACTGTGATCATGTGTAAGTAAGATTACCAAGCAAAAGATGAATACTAGGAAGAATGAGAAAAGAGTGAGTGGTGTATCCTAAAATGAAACAAGAGGTGTAAATAGGTGATAATAAGGAAGGAAGGAAACAAAGGAGTGTGACATGAATGGATCAAGGAATATATGTAGTGTAGATGGAGAGTGTAAGGGAAATCCTTAATTTGGATTCCCATGTGGTGGGAGTGATGATGCAAAAGTGTAAGTGGAAGAGGCGAAGAGAAAAGATGTTTGTGGTGGTGATTGTCATTCGATAGAAGAGAAGATGGTGGAGAAAATTTTATAGCGGGAGGATCTAAGGAAGAAGTTATACCTCAACTAATATTCCCGACTGTATGGATGGTTAAGTAAGATTGTCAAACTGAAAGATGAAGAGTGAAAAGGAAAGATAAACAGAGTGATGAAAGGGGACAGGAATGGTGAGACAAGTGATGTGGGGATAAGTGGTGATGAGTGGAAATGAGCGAGGATCAATGGATCAAATATATGGTGACCATGGTGGGGGATGAGGAGTTTCTAGATAGTGAATGCTACTTGAGAAATATCCTCAAGTAGGATTCACAAACTGCAACGGAGATCAAGTAGAATTCCCAAACCAAAAATTTTATTAGTGAGAGCATTCATATATATTAATAGAATTTATGGAATTATGGATGATGGTAAGATATGCCATCCTTAAAGGTAAACATATAGATATAGAATTCATGGTTTGAAATTTGATATGGAAGAATGTGATTTTGATAAAAGGTGACCTTAATGAGATAAATGACACATAATCATAGCAAGGGGCATATAGGGAAACCATGTTTTGAACCGGATTGGAGGTAAACAAGAAAGGGTACCACTCAAGGCATTACACTTGCAACCAATAACATGTGTTAATACATAACCAACAATAGTTAGTTATACCAAAAGACCATGAGGAAAATATGGATGAAATAATCTCATAAATCTAATGTTGACACGATAAAGGGGTTTGAGATGTAACTTATATGCAAGAAGAGGGTTCTCCATAGGTAATTGTTCCTAGGACTATGGCCTAGCTCTAGGAAGGGGGAAGATCCAAAATTATCAATCTGGGAAGTTTGCTTTGAGAGAATTTTGATCAAAGTAGGAAAATTTTTGAGGATTCTAATACAGTAGAAGGCTAATCAATGTGGGAAGCCTTCACTGCCATGATAAGATAATAGCCATCCTTCGAGGGTATGGTATACTTTTTTCTTTAACTTTGGGATTTTTGACTTTTTTTAGATGGTAGGATAATATATGCATGATAGTTGTCCTTCAGGGGAGTAGTCTATACTTATTATATGATTTTTATGAACAGTTGTCCTTTGATGGATCAATCTGTTTTTGGATAAGATAGCATGAGACAAGAGCATCCATTACTTTTACTTTCTTTTATTTTTGTATGTTTGATGGGGAAGAGCTAGGTATAACTAGGTATACCACTTAGGAGGGGACGATGAACGCACAAGTGACACCCCTGGACCCTTTATGTGGTTTCGATAGGTAGATAGGAGGGTGATGGATGTAATGATCATGGAGTTCTCACCAAAAAGGAAGAACCTATCCATAAGAACAATGCTATGGACAGATCCATGGTGCCCATATTTAAGGTCATGACTAGGAAAGTGATGGTAGACCACATAATTCCAAATCATTATAGTGATAGATGGAAGAGGTTCATGATGGAGGAATGATCTAAGGATATAACTAAGTTCTCATTGGTATGTATTCTAACAATAGAATGGTCATGCAAGTGCAATGCATTAAGAGGTTATGTCTCTAGTTTAACATCAAGGGAAGCCAAATGATAGATGCCAAACCCATACTTATGCATGATAATGTAAGGTATGATATTTTTATGAAAAAAATTCCACGTTGGATCCTTTCTAGAGTGTGAGTGAAGATAGGATAAATTCTTAGGGGAGGAAGATAGGATACGATGATATAGATGAGCGAAGATAAAAATTATGTGCTATCATTGAGGAAGAAAAATAAATATGGTGCCCCATAAGAAGGGACACATATGGCCATAATGGTGGACTTAAAATGGAAATCATGGTCCCTTAAGGGAGAGATGAATATGGCCATAAAAGTGGGCTTTAAAAACAGATGAAGATTTGGACAAGATTAATTTGGATTTAATATTGGATGAGATTAAATAAGACGATATCAAAAGTGAAGTCCCCCAACATCAAGGAAGTTGTATGGATGGATAAGAGATGAATTGATGTGGAAGGGATGCCAAGGATGAGGGGAGGATGTCCCCCTAGCGAGGGAGATTATATTAGATGTAGATGAGTTAGTGGATGTCGAAGGAGTTTAGATAGGATTGTTTTGGATTTGGATTGGATAAATAGTCGAAGACCACAAGGGGGAATGGAAAGATAAACAATATCGATGAAAAATGAAGGATCTTTGTAACATGAATTTCATGTGCAGGAGAGATGTTAAGGGATGATGTGGATGGAGGAATTGTGGGAAACCTGATGGATGGGATACAAATTGGATTAGATGTAGATGGAGAAGGATGTCCCCCTGAATGAGGAAATCATCTTTCTTAATAAGGTTATGGATGTTGGTCTGAAAGGCCTTATAATGTTTAATGTCATGGCATGGGGTATGCTTTGATAAGCACAAATGTAATTGGGATTGAACCATGATGGATTTGGAATATGGGGATTAAAATATTTAATGGGAGGAAGTGTGATGGCATATATTCAAATTAAATATTGAAGGATGTCTACGTAGGACCCAATTGAAGTGTCATGGGGAAGGTAACGCTTGTGGGTTTTGATAGAATACTTTTTCTTAGAGTTAGGGGAAGAAGTGGACGTAGATCATATGGGTGAATTATATGTCATAAAAGATGAATCAATTTTGAGAGGAGGCTTAAAATGTTTGGATGGGGATTTATCGTTATGAGGTGAATTAGAATGAGGGAATGACCCTAAAGTATATGTCGTAACATTGGATTTTTGATAAACAAGGAATACCCGACTTATGACGAGGATGCACAAGAGACTTTTGGGGATGCTTAACATGAACCTTAGATATGGATTGAGAAGATTTACCCTCGGGGGGAATATAATAACCTCAACTTGAGGATCTAAATATTGTGGTGTAGGGAGGATATTGATGGAGAAAGAGGTGTTTGTATGATGTGATTGTTATCTCAATTTTGCCCCATGAGAAAATTTGATCAAACATGACCACTGCGTAGAATGAAATCCAAGGGACATTTCCATTAAACAAATCTATGCTTCAAATCCGGCTAAAGAAGGTTATACACAGGCTCTACAATGGATTAACAAAGTTAGGGAAGGGCCAAACAGTGTCATAGAAAACTATAGGCTCAAAGGAGAGAAACGGAGAAAGGCTCAAAGTCTTCGAGCTTTACAAATGATTCAGAACGAGCCCAAATTGACTAAGTATGGAAGAGACGACGAGGATTACAAGTTTTTGGTGGTGCACCTTCAAGGGTCGTATTCCAAATAGGTTCCATAGATGAGCATGGGCTTGCCATATGGTCGACTCTAAATGGGGGCGAGATAACCGTTGAATCGGCTAAGTACAGAACGAGTTGTGATTGAAACTTAAAAATGGGGCGAGAACCAACGAGAATGTGCCACGCGTCATCTCGGCGCAACTTTAAAGACCAACTTGATGGGGCCAGAATATGCCCGTTAAATGTACAATAAATTATCTCATCTTACTCTCCTTTTTATTAATTTTGATTACATTTTGTGACTTTTATTTGATCTTATTTGAGTTAGGATGTAATTGTATGTCTTTTGATTGATTGTGATTATAACATTTAAAAGCTTTGAAATTCCTGACGAAGTGTGTTGGAAATTCAGTTTTGTAATAAAGCAAGTCTAATCGGTCAAAGAAATGAAGTATGTAGCATTCAACATGTTTTTGGTAGTATCTGTTCTAATACGTCTTAGTTCCAAAACTTCCAAGCTAGTTTCAAAATCCATTACACATTCACAGGCTTCATCACCTAGTTTCCAAACTTTTGGACTTAGTTCTAGAACTCTAGTATTTAGTTCTGGAATTTTCAAAATTAGTTCCGAACTCCTGAGTATAGCTCTGGAACTCTCACGATTTTGATCTTTAACAATTTCCTATGGTTCTGGAACTTCTCTGAAGTTTCAAACTAATGGAAGTTTATCTATTCTAACCACATCTAGTGATTTAGCATCAACGACCTTTTAATCAGAAAGGATGAGAATATTTCCAATCGCAGATCCAGGATAATTATCTTACAACTGTCCAATCAGCCACAATCCAAGTCAGCATCTATTCTAGGCACGATTTGATTTCATCATAATCATAGAGACAACTATGATTGTAAATGTATATATAAGCAGACCTGTAGTAGATAAATATAGAGAAGATAGATATACATATAGAATAAGTAATATAAATCAAAGTACATAGATCCAGTATGTTTTGTAATATTGAATGTTTTATCAATAAATAGCCATTCTGTTTGAGAGAATTCTAAGTTGTTAAATCCTGATTCAAGGAGGAGCAAGGGACCACTCCCCCAAGGACCAAGATATTTGTCTACTTGGTATTTATATTTACTAAGAAAATAGTTTAGATCTGTTAATATTGTATCACTTTTAATTCTTCTAGTTAAACTTTGTTGTATACTCATTCCTATAGGTGTTTAGATAGATTCTTATTCTTCTTGCAACCATTTTTAAGCATTATAAGTTGTGTGTTTATTTCCATTCTACAAAGTGTGTTTCCTTTCAAAAATAATTTCCGTGTTTCCTTTCAGAAAATTTTTCATAGTATGATTTAAATAAGGTTTTTACCAAGAAGTCCTTAAAACATTGAAAAGATCCCCCAGAAAATACAAAAATAAATTCATCAACTACTAGATCGATAGGATTATTCTTGTTGTATATAGCTTTGGACACACCCCCGGTTTGAATATGAAATCAATAGGAAGTTGATTAAATTAAGGGATTAACGACACCCATCATTTTTGTACCGTTTCCTATGACACACTAGATGGAATTTTCTAATTAGGTGTTAACAAGAGCCACAATCATACATCTAGTAGTTTAAGGATCTTCCCTACTATATCATAGAATTTATGAGTAGACCAAGAGACTCAAAAGGTATATTCCTCCCAAAAACATCTTCACAAGAATTCATAACATCCTCTAGTCCAAATAAGGAAGTTGATCAAGAATTGGAGGCACCATCATCCCCTGTTATACAAGAAAAAAATTGCCACCTTTGGAATTCTTAGATCAGTCACCTAAAGGAAGTAGAACTTTTAGGAGAAGGATTATTTCTCAAGATCCATTTAGGGTGAGTTTTGATTCTCAATTGAGTAGTCAACCTCCTACTCCTAATTTTTCACCTTCCCCAAGGCATACCACATACCACATTGATTGGGAGAAAAATTCAGAAAATATTTTAAAATGGCACGAGAAGTTGAAAGAGAACCTGATAGGACCTTTACTTATCCAATCCAATTGGATGATGATGATACACCAATGAAAAATATCTCACCTACACATTTACCCACATTTAGAGGGATGTCATCTGAAGACCCTGACCAATTTCTATTTGAGTTCAAGGTACTATGTCAGACCTATGACTACAAAATGGATAATCAAAAACTCAAGTTGTTTCCATCCACTCTGAAGGATGTAGCAATGAGGTGGTTCATGGGATTAGCATCCAACTCTATTACCACTTGGGCAAAATGAAAATTGCCTTCTAGAAAAATATTAGGATTATTGTAGAGGGAGAAATAGGAAGGAAGAATTCTTCAAAATCAAGCAATCGATGAAAATATAGAAGACTATTTAGATAGATTCCTTTTTGTAAGAAAAAGGTGTGGATTTGTACTTCAATAGGAGTTAAGAAAAACCATTTTTCTTAGGGGTTTGGATGAATAATATAGGAAAGCCCTTAACTTGACAGGAGGTGGAGACATTGATCAATTAAGGATGAATGAAATTAAGAACATTTGTAGAAGCTATTCCATAACAAGGTGTGGACCTAGAAAAGGAAAATCAGTGAAAAGTATGAGTCCAAATATGAAAAAAATAATGGATGAGTTAGCAAAATTTAAAACAAACATTTTAGTTCAATTAACCTCTACTATGGATGGATTACAAGCTAAAGAAAATGTCAAAACTGAACCATTGGTTATGTATTGTCCTAGATGCAGGAAGAATCATGCAATAAGAGAATGTCCTTTGGATAAAACGGAAGTATGTATTATATGTGAATCTAAAGACCATGATACTAATGCTTGTTCTCTACTCCCGATTATAAATAATCAACTTAACTAAACCAAGACATCGTCTATAATAGAAGAATTGAATTTTGTGCAGACAACCTCACCAAGGGAAATTTATGCCAAGATTAGCTCCTAATCCTGAATGATGCCATGGGTTTCTTAGACAATACAACAAAATTGGGGACAACCACCTTGGGTACCTCAACCAACATGGAACCCTTAGGATTGGGCAAGTCAAGCTTGGTATGCTCAGGGACATCAACAACCATGGGCTGGTCAAGGAAGTCCTTATGCTTGGTCACAACCTAGATGGAACCCTAGTAATTATGCTCAAGGAAAAACATATCCAAATCAGAATCAACATGCCATCATGGGATCCCCTACATAGAATTCACAAAATGAGAATATAGTCCAAACACAAATACCATCACAACCAATAGCAAACCCAAGAAACAAACAAACAAATCCTATTTATGGAACAGAACTAGAAAAATCAGTTGATCTAAATGCCATGGATTGTAACGATATTCAAACTAGATCCAAAAAAATAATTAGAAGTTCACCTGTTATAATTACTGAAATGAAAGAAGAAAATGAAACCCCTAGTACTATTGTTCCAAAAGAGGATATAAAAGAAAATAAAAGGATCCGAGATAACAACACTACTTGAGACACCATTTCTAGAGATATTTAAAGAAGTTATAGAAACCAAGGAGTCTAAATTGAGTACAGAACTAAGGAAATTGAATATTGAAATGCCACCATTACAAGAAATTAAGGACAATCCAAAATTGAAAGAATTAATCAAAATGTTATGTTTGAAAAATCCTGGAAGGAAGAAATAATACCCCAAGACAATCAAAGTAGATGGGAAACTAACTAATTTATTAGAAAGAAAACTTTACTTCCCAAATACGAAGATCCTAGAATTCCTGTTATTTCTATCTCTATAGGGAATAAGGATATACATAACATTTTGGTAGATTTGGGAATGGCTATAAATGTAATGACAGTGGAAACTTTGAAAACATTACCATTAATGGGTATACAACCTACTAATACCATATTGTAGATGGCGAGACCGATCACCAGTAGCAAAACAAGAAGGAATTATTAAAGACGTGGCGGTTATGGTGGATTCATGGTAATATCCATTGACTTCCTTAAACTCTAGCCAAAATGTAAAACATTGGGTTATCCCATTATTTTGGGTAGACCATGGTTAGCTACAATTGTTACCTTAATTGATTGCAGGTCAGGTGATATGACTATCTTAAATGGTAAGAACTCTAAGAAAATTTCCTTATATCCTTCTACACGACCTTTTATTGACAATCAAGAACAATTATGGGTTGATTCTCCTGATACTAATAAGAAAAATTTGTCTTCTTTGGCTATGATCACATTACAGGATCACGTAAGAGAAGTAGAAGAGATGATTAATCCACCATTGAATGAGCACCAACTATCCTTGAAGTAATCGAAATAGTTCCGAACCTATGACCATAGTTTCGGAACTGTGAACTTTATTCGAACGGAACCAATAGGTTTAGTTCTAGAACCACCACATTTAGTTCCATAATCACACAACATCAGTTCTTTGTGATTGAAAATAATTTCACTCAAGGAATGAGATTTATCGTGGGGAGAGGAAGAATCAGTAGCTTCAGTTTCGAATACATTAGGGAATGGTGAAGAATTTCTCGGGAAGTTGCGGTGAAGAAGAGCGGACCTACAAAGAGATAGTATCATAATTCTCCTTACTGTCCTTTTTCCAGTATTCTATCTCAAGGATCTTTTGGAGATGTTTCTACATATCATATGTTGTTACCACATGCATTTCCACTAGATAATTTAATAGAACCCTTTGAACAAATTAGTTCATCAAACATCAGAACCAAGCATGTTGAGATTCGACCGGGTAGAATTTGGAACATTAACAGCCAGTTGAAGGATGATGAAGAAGCTAAATTTTTTTATGTTCTAAAAAATCATACTAAAGCTTTTTCTTGGGATTACACACACATGAAGGAATTCACCCAAGTATCGCACTCATCACATCTATACTTTGAAAACATTAAACCAGTTAGGAAACCTTAGAGAAGGATTAACCCAGCGTTAAGGGATATAGTCAAACAAGAAATTGAAAAACTATTACAAGTAGGTTTTATCTACCCTATCTCAGATAGTTAGTGGGTATCTCCTCTTGTAATTGTTCCTAAAAAGAAAAAAAAATGGAGAATATGTGTTGAGTATAGGGAAATGAACAAAGCCACACTAAGAGAGATTATTTTCCCTTACCATTCATAGATCAAGTCTTAGACAACCTTTTAGGTAAACAATTATTTTCCTTCGTGGATGGATTTAGTGGATACAATCAAATTAGAGTTGCTGCTGAAGATCAGGACAAAACTAAATTTACATGTCCATGGGGTACCTTTTCCTATATGGTGTTACCATTTGGGCGATGCATGCTCCTACAACTTTCCAAAAAGTTGTACTTGTAATCTTTGTCGATGTAACAAATGATTGTGTCGAAATATCTATACACAAAGATACATTTGATGATGCTTTGAGAAATCTAGATAGAATGTTAACAAGATGTGAAAAACACAATGTGTCTCTTAGTCATGAAAAGTGTTTAATGATGGTTGATGAGGGGATTGTATTCGAAAACCATATTTCAAAAAGTGGAATTCAGGTTGATCAAAACAAAATTAGGATCATTTCAGACTTACCTATTCCTCAGACCCCCACATATATCAAGTCATTTTTAGGACATGTTGGGTACTATAGGTGCTTTATCAAATATTTTAGTAAAATTGCTGCCCCCATGTTTAATTTGCTAACCAAGGACTATGAATTTCTTTGGGATGAAAGGTGTCAACATGATTTTGAAGAAATTAAAGAAAAATTAATCACTGCCCCAATATTGAGAGGACCTAATTGGGAAAATCCATTTCATATCCAAAAAGATGTCTCAAATAATTCCATTGGTGCAATTTTGGGACGAAATGATGAAGAAGGAAAAATGTATGCTATTTATTATCTTAATAAAAATATTACTCCCACTAAAAAGAATTACACCACTACTTGAAAAGAATTTCTTGCTATGATTTATGCAATCAATAAATATAGACATTACATTACAAGCTAAAAATATTTGTACACACAAATCATTCACTAATTAAATATTAAATGAACAAACCAAGTGGTTGAAGGAAGAATAATTAGATGGTTATTACTTTTACAAGAATTTGTTATTACCATTGTGGATAATCCAGTAAATCTAACGTGGTAGATGATTTTTGTCAAGACTAACCACTACAGGGGAGCAAGATCTAGTCAAGGATAACTTTTCAAATGAACAATTATTTGCTATTTCAACAGCTTACACTATGGTTTGTTGATATGAAAAATTATCTTGCAACAAGGAAGTTTTGTTCTTATTTCACTAAGAAAAAAATAAAGAAGTTTATTGAAACTAGTGCACAATTCAAATGGTTAAATGGAATGCTATTTAAATGTGGCCTTGATTTGGTTTTACACAAGTGTGTAAGAGAAGATGAAATATTTGACATCCTCTAAGAATGTCATGATGAACCAAGTGGAGGACACTATTAAGTGAAAAGAAAAAATCATAAGATACTTGGCACTTTGGTTATTAATGGCCATCTCTCGTACAATTATGTGAAGAGATATATCAAGCGGTGTGATGCTTTTCAAAGGATGAGACAACCAACTGTCACCAATGAAATGCCTCTTCAACCTCAAGTAGTGATTGAACCATTTGAGAGATGGGGATTGAATTTTGTTGGTCCCTTTAATCCTCCTTCACAAGGAAAGGAATATATTCTTGTGTGTATTGACTATGTGAAAAAGTGGGTAGAAGTGCAAGCATTGACAAATGCCACTGAAGAAGCAGTTGCTGATTTCCTTTGGCACAAAATTATGGTAAAGTTTGGAGCACCAAGGAGCATAGTTTCAGATCAGGGACCACAATTTATGTCTAATATGATCCAAGCTTTCACAATGTATTACCAAATCAATCATAGGAATTCATATCCTTATCACCCACAATCAAATGGACAAGATGAAGTAGCAAACAAAGAATTAGAAAACATCCTTACCAAAATAGTTGAAGTTGGGAGAAAATATTGGGTAAAGAGACTACCTGAAGTTGTCTGGGCTTACAATACAACTTGGAAAACTACAACAGGGTTTTCACCATATGAGTTAGTCTATGGGAAAAAACCCTTGTTTCCCATTGAGTTTGAACTAGTTAAGGTGGGTATTTAGTTGGATGTAACTCAAAAGGAAAGAATCCTTCAACTCAATGAATTGGATGAATTGAGGATGGAAGCACTTCAGCAGATAAAGATAATCCAAGATCAAAGGAAGCAATGGCATGACACACATATCAAGAAAATGCAATTCAAATTAGGAGACTAGGGAATTGTTGTTTGATTCTAAGTACCAAAAATTCTAGGGAAAATTGAGAACCAGATGGTTGGGACCCTATCAGATTGAGTAGATATTTGACAATGGTTATATTCAGTTACTTCCCATTAATGGCGGTAGAAGAACACTCTTGGTCAATATACATAGGCTAGAACTCTATAAGAAGCCTCTTACTAAGGATGAATTCTTGAGGAAGATTGAGGCAGACAAATAATTTGATCATATGGAAGAACCTAGTTCTTCCAAAATGATCAAATAACCAGATGATAGATCCAAAATAAAAGGAAGAAAATAAACTAGTAAATGGCGTTCTCTTCCCAAAAAAAAAAAATAAAATAAAATAAAATTTTCTCGAGGTCAATATAAAACCGACAATGGTGGTTGATCTCCTCAAATGGATAATTCAAATAAAAGGGAATTCTTTGGAATTCCAGCTGTCTTTTCTAATCGTCTTTTTTCCACTTGTAGGAATGATGAGTCATCATAATGAAAGGATTACATAATCAAGAATGGTAATTATATCTTTTAACTTATTTAAGGTTACATTAAAATTTTGCATGTGTGATTAGACATGATTTAAAATTTGGTACGATGAGTCATCTATTTGTAAATTATGATTAAAAGTGAGTAATAATGAAGATGATTTGGATGGAATAAGTGGCATCATAGTTATCATGAGTAATCATTAGCATAAAATCAACAAAATGAAATCGTTGTAGAAAAAATTTGAGTGTGAAGCGGTGAATTAGGCTTGTGTTCCACAACTAAGAGAGGTTCCACAACTAAGAAGAGGTTCCACAACTAAAATCATTAGTTCCATAGCTAAGTAAAAAGCCTTGCAGCTGATTTGCATAGAATCAAAGGAAATCAAATTTGAGTCGATATGGGGATTAAAAAGAAATCAGAACTAGAGGATGATTCCCAGATGCTTGCGGACAAAGAAGTGGAATCTATCTTTGAGCAAGCAGGATGGCTAGATTTCCTGAAAATGTTTTCAAAGTATAACGACGAATTAGTAAGATAATTTTTCATAAACCTAGAGTAATCTAGGACAAAGGTTAGAAATATTTTTATTCCTTTTTCTATGAATACAATAAGTAATGTGTCTAGGGTGCCAATTTTGCATGTCCCACATCTTGCCAAAGGGATCTTGAAAGAACTGGTTGAAACCCTACTACAAGAAGGGGAAACTGAACCCCAATACATTTACAACACAAAGAAAATCATAAAAGGGGTCGAGGGGCAATTTTCCCAAACCCTTTGATAGGGTAGCATTTTGGATAGTGAAGTATTTAACCTGTGATGGTCAATTTAGATCCGTAGGAAAAGAAGTCCTGAAGATGCTCATATATCTGAGATATGGAGCCACAAAACTAAAATACATAGTAAACCTTCCGGTTTTCTTTTTATTCTATCTATACCATGGCCCGAGAGGTATTCCCCGGGTGTTCGAGAATCGGCATCACGGGTTACTTCATTTGGTATGCCAACACCATTTTCTGTCAAAGAAAAATGGAGAAGAAATTTGTAAAATTTTCTTGGCAAGTTTAAGAAAAAACCTGATATTATCCGGAGGACAATACCAACTCCATTTTCTCCTTCAACTAATTTTGACATTTATGCCCCTGTAGAAGAACAAAAGGAAGTGGGAATACAAAATATACCAAAAAGAAGAAGATCTATGAGAAAGATCAAAACATCGAACCTTTTGTGCCTTTGAAGGAAATTTCTTCTTCTGCAACAACTACATGGGAGCTAATATATGTCTCTGATGGTGATAGTTCACCCGTGCAAGAGAAAGAAACAAAAGTAAGAAGAAGCTCTAAAAGAAAATCCACCACTAGGCATGTTGAAATTCCCTAAAGAATTAAAATTCATAAGAGGTCAAGGGAAATCCCGAGAGGAATGAATAAACGAAAAAAATGGAAAAATAAGTTGCTAATATTTTTGGTAGCATGGCCATGACTCCTCCTGAACCAAGCCAAGCGAGATGGACGAAACAGATAAGAGACTTAAGGAGAAGGATTTTCAAGAATTGGCTAAACCATTAGCATTATCTTATGAAGAAGAAGAGTTGGCATCCACGAGATGAAAAGGTAAATTTCCCATGATAGAAGAAGAATGCTCAACTCCCCAACAAATTTTAGAGGGAGAAGAAAAAAACCAAGTTAAACAGTGCTGTTCTTGTCTAGAGCAGAGCTCATTATCAGGGAAAAGGATGAGGAATTGGATTTCCTCAAACTCAAATTAGAACAGAGGGAAATGCTCATTGGAGAGCTAACAACTCATCTTGTAGTTAGGACTGAGGAATTATCAGTAATTAAAAAATAGTTGATAGAGAAAGAGGAATAATGTCAAACTTCTAGAAAACAATATACTCTATCCATAGTCTCTGCACAGACTGAGTTAACTTATTTGCCACTCAAAAAACTATGGAATGACACTTGCAGGGAACTTAGAGAAGCTAAAACATCCAATAAATATTTTAAGACCAATATGGAAGAAGAAAAGAAGGAAAAAAAAGAGTGGGAAGAAAAATTTTATAAGGAAGAAGGAGAAAAATATAAATGTCTTGCAAAAATATAGATGGTTTGCATTATGAGTGAACAATTGCTTGCCCACAGGAGACCCTCTCCTGTATATAGTGTGTTTTTAGAAGAACAATTCATTCACTGGAAGATGTCAAGGATTGCATGTGGACTTCCACATGAACTAAAAGATGAATCTAAATTCATGATATCTTATTCTTTATCCAGTTCGAGCCGAAAAATCTTTTGTGTGAATTCTATCTTTGTAATCTGATGCTAGAAATGAACACATGATTTATGATCAATTTGTATGTGGGGGAAAGTCAGCTCAATGCATTTGTCTCTATTCTACAAAATTAGATTGCATGGAAGGAAAGGGATTCTGAGTTTTTATTGAAATCTAGCTCAACTGGTCTTTGCATGAGGGCTCACTATGGTAAACCTTCTACCTTCTTCATACATTTTAGAACTCATGCCTTTGATGAACGATTCAAGATACATTATTTTTCCATCTTACAAAAAGTATTGATACCTTTACCTCCTATGAGGAGGAGAAGTTTGAATATATTTATGAGGGATGCTTGAAAATGTGAGAAATTCCTATGGTTTCCTTGAGAAGAAGGGAAGTAATATCCCCTATAAATATGATCTAGAGTTTAGAAAGAGAAAAATATTTATGCACAATAATTCCTCGATCAATGAGACCTATGGGAACATATATATGGGAATGCGAACAAGGCCCCCTCTACTTTTCACCCCCATGTCTCCTTGAAAAATAGAGAACCTCAAGATCATACTCAATTTGAAGAGTGGAAGAGGAAAATAGAAGCAGGAGCAGGATAGTACCTCTAAGTTTAAGCATTGGGATATCTAGTTTTCAGCCATTTGATCCGAGCGATCAAATATAATGTAGAATACGAACCCCAATTTTGAAGAATATGGTTTATAAAGGAACTTACAAATAAGTAAGTATGGGGGAAATGATGAGGCTAGAATATGCCCGTTAAATGTACAATAAATGATCTCATCTTACTCTCCTTTTTATTAAGTTTGATTGCATTTTGTGACTTTTATTTGATCTGATATGAGTTAGGATGTAATTGTCCATCTTTTGATTGATTGTGATTCTAACATTTAAAAGCTCTAAAATTCTTGACAAAGTGTGTTGGAAATTCAGTTTTGTAATAAAGCAGGTCCAATCGGTTGAAGAAATGAAGTATGTAGCATTTAACATGTTTTTAGTAGCATCTGTTCCAATATGGCTTAGTTCGGAACTTCCAAGCTAGTTTCGAACTCCATTACACATTCACAGGCTTCATCACCTAGTTTCGAACTTTTAGACTTAGTTTTGGAACTCTAGTATTTAGTTCCAAAATTTTCGACTTAGTTTCGGAACTCCTGAGTATAGCTTTGGAACTCTCATAGTTTTGATCTTTAATGATTTCCTATGGTTCTAGAACTTCTTTGAAGTTCTAGAACCAATGGAAGTTTATCTATTCTAACCACATCCGGTGATTTAACATCAACGACCCTTTCAATCAGGAAAGGATGAGAATATTTTTGATTGTAGATCCATGGATAGTTATCTTACAGATGTCCAATCAACCAAAATCTGAGTCATCATCTATTCTTGGCATGATTCATTTCATCAGAATAATCGCATGCATAACTATAATTGTAAATGTATATATAAGAAGACTTGCATAGAGATAAATAAAGAGAAGACAAATATACATATAGAATAAGTAATATAGATCGAAGTACACATGTCTAGTCTGCTTTTGTAATACCGAATGTTTTATCAATAAATATCCATTCTTGTTTGAGATAATTCTAAGTTGTTAAATCCTGATTCAAGGAGGAGAAAGGGTCCACTCCCCAAGGACCAGGATATTCGTCTATTTGGTATTCTATTTCCTAAGGAAATAGTTTAGATTTGTTAATTTTGTATCACTTTTAATTATTCTAGTTAAACTCTATTGTATACTCGTTCTTGTAGGTTTCTAGATAGATTCTTATTCTTATTACAACCTTTTTAAGCACTCTAAGTTGTGTGTTTATTTCCAAAAGTAAGTGTGTTTATTTCCAAAAGAAAGTGTGTTTATTTCTATTATGCAAAGTGTGTTTCCTTTCAAAGAAAGTTTTTAGTGTGTTTCCTTTCAAAGAAAATTTTCATAGTATGATTTAAATAAGGTTTTTACTAAGAAGCACTTAGACATTGAAAAGATCCCTAGAATATACAAAATAAATATAGTCAACTATTAGATCGATAAGAGTATTCTTGTTGCATATAGCTTTAGACACACCCCTAGTTTGAATATAACATCAACGGAAGTTGATTAAATGAAGGTAATAATGACACACATCACAATGTTTAAGGCAGAGCCCTAAACAAGCGTAAGATCACCACGTGTCCAACATAGTCAAAAAGGGGAGATAGAGCGGTCCCAAAACAACTAAGTGTAGAGAGCCAGTGGATGACACCATGTGTCTCATTGGTGTAAATTCAAAGGCATGACCCAATACGAGACTCGAGGCGAGTGCGGGCCTTCCGTGTGTCCCAAGTCAATCATAGGGCCCCACTCATAAAGGTAGGATTCTTTGAAAATGAATCGCTTAAGTATGAAGGGGCCATGAAGGAGCCATGCGTCATCTCGGTGCAATTTCAAAGGTGTGTCTCAAAGGGTGGTTTCTAAATGTGTGCCAACTTTCCAAGTGGCCAGAGTTTGAAAAGGTAATTCAGGTTGTTGAAAATTCCAATGCCAGGGAGCAACACCACACATCAATGCATAACTCTTTTAAGAGGTAGTTTCAAAAGAAAATTCCAAACGTGTATAAAGCCTCCACGTGTCTCGATTAGGCATAATGCCTCCTCCAATAGAAAATACTTAGATAGAATATAAAGCATGCAAAGGAGTTTGCAAAATCTGCCATGTGTCTCTCTAGCATAATTTCAAGAGCGATGGCAGGGGAAAAATATCAAACAAGCGTGGGGCCTCCACATGGCCCCCGTATGGACAGACCCTTGCATACTACGAGCTCCTCTAAGAGCCCGACCTAAGAAATTTCAGATGGCCATATATTTTTATTAAAAGTCTAGATTTGGGTAGGAGAGGAATTTTTGGAAAGATATCAACCCCTCTATGCCATGAAGGCCTGAAACCCTAATTTTGAGAAGGTTAGGTGGGTGAGAATTGGGAAAATGTCTTTATGCCATTAATATGCGATGTGATTGCTTCAACAACCAAATCAGATTTGATTTGATATGTCATTCTTCCTTCTTCAACACACCGAGAAGACATAGAGCGACGGAATCGGTAGATTATGGGTGGATTCGTAGGGGCATTGATGGTCGGAAGCTTAGATCCAAATCAGTTTTCCTACCTCTTTTTTCTTCTCCTCTCTTTGTTGCATCTATAAAGGGAAGAGTTTTGCTCATTGTAAAGGGTTGGACATTTTTTTGTACCCTCCCTTCTTTCCTTGTCTGCAAGTGACTTTGTGGAGTTTTCCAAACCTCCCATTAAAATTGTAATACAAAGGTTTTCCTCTTAGCTCTGTAATGTATCAGTATCAACTCGAGAAAAATATATGTTTATGGATGATTCTCAAGCCTCTCATGTGTCCATTGTTGTCTTTTGATCTCTCATTGCAATTTATTTATCTGTGCATGGTGGTTGTATTACATTTCTATGGTTTGTGTTTAATTATAAAACGGGTGTTTAACATTCCTTTGGTGCATCACCTTATTAGGTTAGGTTTTTTTTTTTGTATCTTCTCAACCATGTCTCCTTAATAAGATAGAGTAGGTTTTAGAGTAGATCCTCTACAATTTATTTGTGTGTATCTGAATAGAGGAATAAGAACCGGCCTTCATCCAGAGAGCTCTCTCAATTTCAAAGTCCCACACTTTGAGAGATGCTCCATGTTATATTATCACACTGAGAGTCTTAACCCATCAAGTTGCAGACATTCAAGGGGTGCTATGATTTTGTACTAACAATTTTGGTATGCTTGGTGGGACAAGAGGTCTTTATTTTATTACAAAAAGATTGATGTGCATTTGTTATAAGTTTTCAGATTTTCCAAAGCTCTAAAGTTACACATCTGGCGACTCCAAAAGAATCAGAGTCCATTGGTTTTAGTAGCCTAGGCTTGGTAGATTCATGAGAAGGATTCAGACCAGATCAAGAACTAGAGAATAAGGTTTGTTTATCTCTCTATACTTGTCCCCAGATAGAGGGAGAAGATCCCAGAGGTCTCCATCTCCACCAAATAGAACCTTGTCGACACCTCCCCCTGGTAGGCCTTTCATCCAATCAACAAGGGTTCTTAGGAAAATCATAATGGCACAACCACCCAACCCTTATGTCAACTTCAATGGCAACATCCCACTCACTCTCAATGTACAAATCCAGTCCCAGTTGCAGCATTAAAGAGCATCCCATATTTTACCAGAGAGAACTAGACTTCTCCGGTGACCGCATTCAAGACATTGCAAATGTTTGTGAAATTCATTGAGATCACCGAGATGAACTTTGTAGTAAATTTTTAGCCTTCTCACTCAATGGTAAAGCTTCGCAATGGTTCAAGAGTATGATAATAGGCTCTATTCAGAATTGGGACCATCTATGTAGAGCTCTCCATAATCAGTTTGGAGAAAACGGAGATAATCTATCCTTGTTGGAACATGTGACAACCATCAAGAGGGCTCCTAACGAGTAGTTGACGATTTCAACTTCATATTACAAAGGACATGGGATAGGATTCCATTGGCCATGTGAGGCCTATAGATGAAGGTGCTTTCTTATACTTTCTTAGAGCTCTAAATTCTTATATTGCTTTAATGATTTAATCAATTAGAGGTGCAACCTTACCTATAGCCTAAAACATTTCCATTAGAGCTGAAATTGTTTAATTCAGGTTGGTAAACTTGACCCTAGGCCACCTATTCCTCTATATTCGAAGTAGGAGCTCTAAGCACTAGTCGACACACCCACATTAGTTCCCATACCCACTCCAAGGAATCATATTTCAGTGAAGCCTCCACCTCATATTTTAGCAATTCAAAAGAACTAAAAGAGGTTAGGGAATGAGCTAGTGACTATCAAAAGGAAACAAGCTCAGAGTTCTAGGCCATATCAGCCTCAAACTCAATATCAAGCTAGGCCCCCATATCAGCAAAATAGACAACTAGCTCAGGCTACAAATCAAAACCAAAACCAAGGACAACCTCAAGTTGCTAGGCCTTTCTGACCATATGACCCAAGCATAGCTTCAATGTCTAGGGCCTTGGTTCTAAGACAAAACAACATGGCACAAGAATATGATTGGTGTTCCCCATGTGGTCAGCCCCATAACCCATCAATGTGTTCTAGCGGTGCACTAAATCAGTCCTTGATGTTACAAGCCTTTGGTGTGTTCCAAGAACCTAGTTAGGAGGAAAATCAAAGGTAGCCAAAGCTCAATAAGAGACACCTCCAATCGAAACTATGCTTTGGTCAACCGGAAAATAAAAGACTTATGTGGAGTTAACCAAGCCCCTTCTCAAAGTATAGCTTCCAATACACGGTCCAAGAAAAGGAATATTGGAGAGGGAAAATCATCAAACTCAGGTAATCCACAACCCTCTATTATTCCACAAGGTATTAGAAGTCAAGGTGCAAATCCCAATGTGCAGAGCTATCCTACGCCACCTTCCAAACTTACTTAAGCACTTGGTTGTAATGACCAATGTGTCAAAGAAAAATGTACCAGAAAGGTGTAGCAAAAGGATAGCTCATCCCCATTTAACATCATTGAACATATGAAGAAAAAATGTGAACATCTCAATGTGGGAGTCACTGGCTATCCCCGGAGACAGAGAGACACATTCCAGTTGCTATAGCCAATTGGTTAACCTCAAATCAGCCCCCCAACCAACAAGAGAAAGTGCTTACCAATGTGGCTCAACCTAAAGGAAACCATGGAAGACAACAACATAAGAATCTAAAGCCCCTTCGTTCTATGTTTCATTGATCATTGGGGAAAAATTGGTACATAATTACATGATTGATTCGGGAGCAAGTACCTCGGCCATGCCTAAACAAATAGCCGATTAGTTGGGTCTTCATTATGAATTCATTTCTAAGGGCATAGTGTAAATGGATGGGACATTGGTAATAATGGTTGGAGTCATCAAGGATTTTACCATCACATTACACACATGCCCCAATGTGACCGTATTACAAAACGCATTAGTCATAGACCTGCCACCACATTTTGCATTATGTTTGTCAAGAGACTTCACTACTAAAATTGGAGGCTATTTTTCTATTGATTGGTCACACATGCTTTTTAGGACAATGTATGGAGCTAAGGCTATAATCAGATTTGAGCCCATTGTGGATTTCCATATTGAGCCTCATGTACCTAGCCTAATCAATGTGAATTGTTTAGCTTTTTATCAAGAAGACCTCTCGAGCGCTTATGAGGTAGATACTAAGGTTGGGTGTATTCCAGACTTGACCCTTGATAAGTGGGTGAACAAGAGGCATGCTTTTGACCCTATAAAGGAAATGGAGGAATCTGTGTTAGGATTCTATTGTTTGAATGAGGAGAATCACCCTCTTCCTAACATCAGTAAGCTAGAACACAAGGATGATAATGAGGTATGGTGGTTATTCTTCGATGACTCAAGAAGTAGACAAGGAGCCGAGAGGAGGAGCTATGCTTGTTTCACCTCAAGGTACAAAATATTACTCAACCTTCTATTTCCAATTTTCTTTCTCAAACAACACCGTAGAGTATGAAGCTTTGATCCATGGACTACATTGGGAAGAAAAGAGGGGATTAAAAACTTACAAGTGTTTGGAAATAGTGAGTTGGTTGCAAATAATTTCTGAGGACACAATGCTGCCAATAATGATCTTTGAAGAAATACAAGAACTGGGTATGGGACCTTATCAAGGATTTCGAAGCATTCAACATCAGTTCCATACCAAGGAAGAAGAATGAAGCGGTGGACGAATGACAACTATTTGGGAAGCATATGATGTTGGAGAGAGTACCAAGAGTGATAAGTCACAACCCCATATTAAAGAGGTTGTGAGACTAGCCATCCCTGATAATAACACAAGCTAGCGGTCTTCAAGAATGATCAACAAATCAACAACTTTCTATAAGAAGAAGCTGAGTTCTCCTCCGAAAACCAAGACAAAATGGAACAACAATATGGCTACCAAGTGGTGTAGCCGAGAACCAACAAACTACCAAAGGGTCTTGCAACTTTGGAGTCAATCTTCAACCCAAATAATCAATTCCAAAAGAGAAAACAAGTGTTTAGGTAAAGGGTGAAGATTCGAGCCCATTTCCATAGAAGAAGGAAAAACGTTGCAAATCGGCAAGGTAAGTACTCAACAAGAAAAATATGAATTCATTCAACTTATTGGCTAGATTTTCTGCATAGCACAAAACCTAGGTAGTCATGAGATAAATCTCCCTCATTTAACCGGTGAGGCTCCCATGTCAGATTTGTCAATAAAAATGTGTTATTATCTATCAGGGGTTTTACTTTAACCACTTAGTTCATGAACCATAACTAAGAAGTTCTGTAGCAAGTAAGCAACCATGTCAAGAAAGGAAGTATTTTATAGAAGAAGGAAGTAAAAGAAATATAGAAAATAAATGGGGAAGATGTGCATCTCAATTAGTAGATAGCAGAGCTAATTACATGCACATAGAAGAAACTTAATATATATGAACACACAAAATTATAAAACAAAGGCAGATCTAGATCCGATCTAAAATAACACAAAGTTCATTAAGAGATCTAAGATTAAAAGAAATAAATAAAGTACACCATGATATAAAGTTCTCCGAAACCTACTCCTTTGTATTCCTTTGCTCCAAGTTGCTCTCGGGGTTCAACACAAAGTCTAGAACACAAGATTGCTACTTACAAATTCTGATCCATTAACCCAAAGGTTCTTCCTCTACTTATAGAATGTAGAGGGGAAATTACAAGTTGGAAGCTTTTAGTTGAACTGGCACATGTGGAAGTTGGAAAGAAACAACTGGCAATCTTCCTCCTAGAATTCCTCTTTGTGTGACATGTATGATTTGCAACTAAAAATAGAACCTTCTATTTTGCACATCCGCCACCTATCTCCAAGTAGTTGACTTCTTCAAGTAATGGCTTTTAAACCAATCACTTAAGTTGTATAATTGAATTGATCGCTCAATTACTTTGTCGAGGAAAGAAGAAGGAAGAGGAAAGCTGCAGTCTTGTCCTTTTTCATGTCTGCATGTAGCTGATTCTTTTGCCTTTGATTCTCACCAAACTGGATCTGGGAGTAGCTGGATCTGGAAGCAAGTTGGATCTGGAAACAAGCTGGAATTGGAAATGGCTGGAATTGGAAATAGTTGGATCTAGAAGCGAGCTGGATTTTGCCTTTGCCTTGTCTTCTCTTTTATCCTTGAAGCTTTTGCAGTTCTTCTCCAATACATGCATCAGTGCAATGTTTTCCATAACTCTTTATTTTTAATTGCATATGAACAATTAAAAATTCTGGAAAGCACTCGGGTGAATGCAAATTCAATGAAGGCTTCAACTGGAAGATGAGAGCACATGCACAAGATCTTGGAAGGAATTTTCCATGCACTGACTTCTTCACGGATGCATTCAAAACAAGAGGATGAATCCTTTGCCACTATGGAAGCCTTTGCAACTATGAGATTTGGATCTGGATCTGCATATGGATTTGCATCTGCATCTACATCTGGATATGGATCTACACTTGCATAACAAACTCCGCAACCGGGTTGTGGATGGAAAATCTACAAAACTCAAATAATTTCACTACTATTTATCTGTACACATGAGTGAAGTCTTTCCTACACGCATGAGTGGAGTCTTTCTATCAATTCAGCAAGAGGTTCCAAGCCTAGATCCGTGTCTCCAATATCTACAAATTTAGAAGTGATGCATGACTTCGTTGTGCTTTCTTTTTCATCTTTCTTCGCCATAGCTTCAAGTCTATCTTTGTCTGAATAATTCTTTTTCTTCTTACTTGGCGGATTCTTCAAAACTAGTGTAGATCCGGATAATCCTTCGAGATTAAGAGGAAATATTCAATGTATTGGACATTGATATAAGTTCCTTTTCTTTTTAAAAACACCTGTAATGTATTCCTTAGCACTTAACACTTATGCAAACAATTATATAGATAAAGATCAACCTCCTTCAAAGCATGCACCAAATTTGGAAGCTTTTAGCCTTGTTGCCACCTTTCCTAAGAAAAATCCTTCTTTAAATGCCTTGTTTCCACCTTGCCTGAGCAAAATCCTTCTTCAAATGCCTTGTTTCCACCTTGCCTAAGCAAAATACTTCTTCAAATGCCTTGTTTCCACCTTTCCTGAGCAAAATCCTTCTTCAAATGCCTTGTTTCCACCTTGCCTAAGCAAAATCCTTCTTCAAATTCCTTGTTTCCACCTTGCCTGAGCAAAATCCTTCTTCTAATGGGGCCACACTTTTCCTCTTGGCTGTAATTCTTTACCTGTGAATTAAATAATTCACCCATATGGCTGCCCATGCTTATATAACCCTCACAATTTTATAATTAATAATTGCCCTAACAATTAAAGGCAATTAATTAATTAAAAATCAAGCTCTTCTTTTTTAAATATAGCATGTTTAAGGACAAACATCCAATCAATTAAATTAATTCAATTTAATCATCCATACTTCACTTCACTTAAGCTTCACAGTGTGCTTTGACCATAGCCATTGAAAATAGGAATTAATATAATCATTTAATACTTTCAAAAGTATTAATTCCTTCTCAAAAGGGGCTACATTAAATAAATTAAATTTATTTAATTTTAGAATTCTATTTTTAAATTCCTTATGTCCACTTCCCTTTATTGACTTTTTTCACAAGCCCGGTGCCAAATTGGGTGAATAAATATTAACAAATATTTATTTAACGCATTATTATTCACCCAAGGTGGGTCACACCTTTTGCATAATAGAATTCTATTTTAAAGAATTTTTCACAATGGGATTCTTTACCCTGCAAGGCAGCCCAAAATCCCATGATCCACTTAAGTGATTTGACTTTGACAATGGGATTATTTACCTTGCAAGGCAGGCAATAAAATCCCGTGATTTCACTTAAGTCACTTTTCTTTTATTTCACCATGGGAATTTTTACCTTGCAAGGCAGGCAATAAATTCCCACCTGCCTGCGGCCTCTAACTTTCCCACTGTAGCTTAAGTGAATTTTATATCACGGGAAAAAGTACCCTGCTAGGCAGGTACAAAATTCCCACCTTGCCTGCTGCTTCTATTTTTCCCATTGCAGCTTAAATCCTTTGTTTTCCAAAAATGCACCTAACCTCGTAGGGGCTTTTCTGTGCACGACTTCACTTTTTCCTAGTGATCTAGACCTCGATGGTGACTTCCTCCGGGCATAATGTGCGTATATGTTCTCTAGCTGCTCCAGGCCAAGAATCGGGCTTACCCGACAAAGGAATTGTTCTAGAGAAATTTCACAGAAAATGAAACGGGAAAACACAAAAACACGAAAAATTGCCAAAAGTCACAAATAAAGCTCAAAACTTATTCCTAGTTAAAACCCTTACAGTACAAGCGAATAATGATACGTTCGATCATAACGAGTTAAAATGGAGCACAAATAGCCTCAAACGGGGGCTCAAAATAATTAAATACAAATTTCCCATATTCCTTTTCTCTCGAGGATGATATAACAATTTTGGTATTTGGCAAAAAAGTCTAATATGGCTCTTTGGGAATATCTTGACGTAATACAAGAACTTTTAGGCAATAGAAACACAAAACAACCCATTATTTTAAAACTACAAAAATTTTTCGAATAGGGTAGTCACAAATTTTAGGATGAAATCGGGGACACCAAAACTTTGTCAAGAATTCCCAGATGTCTTTACCTAGACTTATAAAGATTTAATAGGTTTCAACAAAAATTTAGCACAACACACTATTGAGCTAGATCCAAGAGCCAATCCTTTTAGATAGAAGCAAAGGCCAATAAATCCTCACATTGATCCTCTCATGAGGAAAGAGTTAAATAAGCTAATTGAGGCCAACATCATCTTCCCTATCAAGCACTCAAGTTGGGTTGTAAAATTGGTGCCTATAAGGAAAAGAAATGGAGAAATCAGACTGTGTGTCAAATTTTGTGATCTAAAAAGAGCATCACTCAAGGATCATTATCCACTTCCATCAATGGAACAGATCCTATAGGTTGTAGCTAGCTCTGAGAGGTTTTCATTGCTAGATGGATACTCAGGATATAATCAGATAATGGTGAAAGAGGAAGATCAATTTAATATAACCTTCACCACCAAATGGGGCACATATGCTAATAAAAATATGCCATTTGGACTATCAAATGCCGAGTAACATTTCAACGAGCTATGGACATGGCATTCAAAGGATTAATCAACAATATTATCATGGTGTATCTAGATGATATCAATGTCTTCTCAAAGAATGTTGTAGACCATCTCTTCCACCTCAGACATGTATTCTAGAGATGTAGAAGATTCGTGAGTGTCATTAAACCCAAAGAAGTGTGTGTTCTTGGAACATGAGGGAAAATTTTTGGGCCACATTGTCTTAAGAGAAGGGTTAACAATTGATCCTAAAAGGGTTGAAGCCATTCGAACACTTCCATTTCCACAACAAAAAAATCTCTCTAAAGCTTCTTGGGAGAATAAACTTTGTTCGCAGGTTTGTGCCTAATTTTTCCACTCTTGTGAAGCCTTTAACAATGATGTTAAAGAAGAGTCTTACATTTAAATGGACAATAGAAGGAAAAGAGAGTTTTGAGGCCATCAAGCTTGCAATATCACAGCCCCAACTCTTACTAACCCATATTTCTCAAAGGACTTCATGTTATATGCTTTTGGAGGGTCAGATGCAATCTCAACTATCTTGGTTCAGCCTAACAAGGAAGGTTCAGAATAACCCATAGCCTTCTTTAGTTAGAGTTTGGAGGATTACAAGGTAAAGTACTCTTTCATTAAGAAGAATGTCCTTCTTTGTCATTAAGATTTTGAAGAAGTTCAAACACTTAGTCTTGACAATAAGATTCAACTGCTAGTGTCTCATGCTAGTGTCAAGGATTTTATCCTAAATAAGGACTTGAATGAGAAGAGAGTCGGTTGAATCACTTGGGTAATGGAGTGTGACATTGAGATCAAAGTGACCAAATTGGTTTGTGGCAAGGGTCTGTGTGAGTAGTTCACTTCCAAGAAACAAGTTGAGTCAAAATGGATGGAAAGGAGGTTGTCCTATTACTTGAAATGATAAAAACAACAATCTAATGATACACCTATTCCATGCTGGACTCAAGCCTTGGTGCATTATCTCTAAACATGTTTGTGCCCCCTAGAATGGAACAAAGAAAAAAGGAGACATTTCAAACTACAAGCCATCCCATATGTGCTTGTTGGTAGAGTTTTGTTCAAGAAGGATATCAATAGTTTCCTATTGAAGTGCATTAGGACAGGCCAAATTGAGAGAGTGTTGCATGAGTTCCATGATGGAGAAGGAGGCCACTTTTCTCCTTGAGTAACAACTCTCAAAATCATGAAATCTGGTTATTACTAGCCTATGATGTTTAGGGACTGCTACTCATGGATCAAGAAGTGTAAGAAGTGTGCATTCTTCATAGGAAGGAGAAGTTAGTGGCCCTACCCCTTCACCCAATTTCAAAGGATCAGTCATTCATGCAATGGGGATTGGACTTCATTGGAGTGATTAACCCAAATACAAGCCAGGGTCACAAGTGGATACTTATAAATGAATGACTATTTCATCAAGTGGACTGAGGCGATGGCATTTAAGGAAGCAAATAAATCCAACATCTTGGATTCCTATGAAGGGATAGCCACTAGGTTTGGAGTCCCCGCCACTAAATTATATCAGATAATGCATTGGCATTCTTGGGTACAAGGATCACTAAATGGGCTGTCAAAATTGTGTATACCTCAACACTTCATCAAACTATTACCCTCAAGGTAATGGCCAAGAAGAGTCCACAAACAAGAACCTATTAAGGATTATCAGAAGGAATCTTGATGAAAATCAGAGAACTTGGCATACAAATCTCAAATCAGCTCTATGGGCTGATAGGATCACATCCAAAAGGTCTACAAGAACTTCCCCATACAAGATTGTATATGGAAAAGAGGCAATATTGCCCATATCATTAAAGTTGCTAGGGTTGGAGCTCATGAAACAGTTGGAACTAACCGTGTTTGAACCTATGGAAATCAGGTATACAGAGATGATGGAAGTAGGAGAGGAAAGAGAGCATCCAATGCACGTCATGGAGAAGGATCAAGCATTGATCAAGAAGAGTTTTGATAAGAAAGCAAGAACAAGGACTTTTGAAGAAGGGGACTTAGTTCTAAAATGGGATGCGGTCGGGAAAAACTAGGAAGGCATTCCATGTTTGATGCCATTTGGAGTGGCCCCTACATTATCGAAGATGAAAAAGTAGCAATGCTTTCTAGCACCCATGGCTAAATTATATGGCAAAGAATTGTAGATTCTAATCAATGGGATCCATCTCAAACATTGATCGATTTGAAAAGGAAGGTTCTACCCTTATAAATATTAGCATAGGATTATAATTTCCCTAAGTGCATATGCACATTGTCTTGTTGTAGCATAGATTTTACTTCCTAAGTACTTTGAAACACTTTTTTTGTTTCTTTAGGTTTGTGTCGTTATGCAATTCGATGTGCCTCTAGATGAATGTGCTAGGCCCTTCAAAATTTGTGACATGGAGACCCATATTTTCCGTAATAGTTGCTCATTTTAAAATAGAACAAATACAGAGCAACTAAAATCAGGCCGCAAAGGGTCCATTTCCAGGAACTAGCAAGTTGCAAAATTCCAAGTCTTGAAGTGAAGAACAGGACTGACGCCGAGGCCACCACCCATGACTCCGTGCCCTATGGATACAAAAAGGAAACTGATCTCTTTATCTAGCGGGTAAATTCCCTATGAGTCGCCAAATTTTTATCTCAAAATTTCCCCCGGAAAAATTGATCAAACACGACCCTACATAGAAAGAAATCTAAGGGACATTTCTATCAAAAAAGCCTACACTTCAAATCTGATAGTCAGGTTATAGGTAGGCTCTACAACAAAAGTAACAGGGTCGGGAACGGAAAAATAATGTCACGAAAACCGTAGAGGCTCAAAGGAGAGAAATGGAGAAAGGCTCAAAGTCTTCGAGCTTTACAAATGATTCAGAACGAGCCCAAATTGACTAAGTATGGAAGAGATGGCGAAGGCTTCCAACCTGCTCTGGTGCACCTTCAAGGGTGTAGTCCAAAGGGGTCCATGGATGAGGACGGGCTTGCCACATGGTCGACTCCAAATGGGGGTAGAGAGAGCCATCATGATGGGCAACTACCCACTCAACCATTATTTTTAAAAAATGCCAACTCTGAATCAGCTAAGTACAAAACAAAGTCGATAATTGAAAAGTCAAAATGGGCGAGAGCCGTGCAAGTTTCCGTACCTCATCTCAAATTGCAATTTCAAAGACCAACTCTAAAGGTAGAACCCCAAACAAGCGCAGGCTCGCCACATGTCCAACATAGTAAAAAAAGGGGAGACAAAGCGGGCCCAAAATGATTCGACTATAGAAATCCAAAAGATGAAGCCACGTGTCTCATCAACTCAAATTCAAAGGCATGACCCCTGCATTAGACATAGACTTAGATGAGTGTGGCCCTTCCACATTTCCCAAGTCTGAAAGGGGGTAGGCCCGAATCAGCTAAGTACAAAAGGTAACCAGAAGGAGCCATGTGTCAGCATGACGTAACTTCAAGAGTAAAATTTGGAGTGGATTCACAAATATACACTAAGCCTCCACGTGTCCTGAGTCAATCATAGAGCCCCACTCGTAAAGGTAGGATTCATCGACCTGAATTAGTTAAGTATAAAGGGGCCGAGAGGAATCCACATGTCATCTCAAGAAAATTTCAAAGGCACAACTCAAAGGGTGGTTTCCAAACGTGCGCCAACCCACCATGTGGCTAGACTCAAAAAAAGGTGAGTTGGTCGTTGAAAATTCCAGCAGGGAGCAACACCACCCATCGGTGTAACACTCTTTTAAGGGGAAGTTTCAAAAGAAAATTACAAATGGGTGTGAAGCCTCCACATGTCTCGAGATACGACACAATGTCTCCCCAAAGAAAAATAATCAAATAGAATATAAAGCACGTAGAGGATTTCGTAAAAGCCACCACGTGTCTCTCTTATGCAATTTCAAGAGTGAGGGCAGGGGGAAAAATATCAAACAAGTGCGGGGCCACCACGTGGCCTCTTTATGGATAGACCCTTGCGTACTACGAGAAGTGCTAAGCGTCGGACTCCGAGGAATTTCAAATGGCCATATCTTTTGATTAAAATCCTAGATTTGGGTGGAGAGGACTTTTTGAAAGATCTCGACCCCCTCTATGCCATGGACGCCTGAAACCCTAATTTTGAGAAGGTTAGGTGGGTGAGAATTGGGAAAATGTCTTCATGCCATTAATATTCGAAGTGATTACTTCAAAAACCAAATCATATTCGATTTGATCCGTTGTTCTTCTTTCTTTGACACGCTGAGCGGAGACATATAGCAGTGTGGACTCGACAGATTATGGGTGGATTTGTAGGGGCATTGATGGCTAGTAGATGAGCTCCAAATCAGGTTTCCCACCTCTTTTCTTCTCTGTCTTCTTTGCATCTATAATGGAAAGATTTGGTTCATTGTAAAGGGTTGGACATTTCTATTTTGCACCCTCCCTTCTTCCCTTGTCTACAAGTGAATTTGTGGAGTTTTCCAAACCTCCCATTCAAATTGTAATACAAAGTTTTGCCTCTTAGCTACTATAATGTACTGTATCAACTCTGGAGCAATAATATATGTCTATGGATGATTCTCAACCCTCTCATGTGTTCATTGTTGTTTTCGATCTCTCATTGTAGTTTAGTTATTTGTGCATGGTGGTTTTATTGCATTTCTATGGTTTGTGTTAAATTGCAAAATGAGTGTTTAACATTCCTTTGGTGCATCACCTTGTTAGCTTAGGTTTATTTTTATATCTTCTTGACCCTGTATCCTTGGTAAGATAGAGTAGGTTTTAGAGTATATCCTATGTAATTTATTTGTGTGCACCTAAACAAAGGAATAAGAACTAGCCTTCATCCAGAGAGCTCTCTTGATTTCAATGTCCCACACTTTGAGAGATGCTCCATGTTATGCTATCACACCGAGAGTTTTAACCCATCATGTTACAAAAATTCGGGGTGCTCTTATTTTTCACTAACAATGATTAATAAGGTTTATGTGAGATTTGGATTATGTAGGTTTTGGTTTGGTCAATGTGGAAATATATGATTTTGTAGAGGAGAAACGAATCCCCTTTTGTTTCTCGAGGTGGATGTGTCTATTCCATAAAGTTTTTAGGGTTATCATTGATATATTTTCCAATTGAGAGGACATGGTTAGTGTGATAAAAGGATTAAGTAAAGAATATTGGGATAAAACTTGTGATGTGGCCATGGGAAAGGATATAGGTATAAGTGATAAAGATGCCAAGGTAGGGGTAAGTGGATTTATTGATATGATTGATATAGGGGTAGCTAGGATGGATAGGGATGTGGGCACAATTAGGATAGTTGGAGATGTAAGTGATGTGGTTATGGGTATGTTTGATGTAGATGTGGTTAAGGGGTTGAATATGACAGATTGGGGATGATAGATGTGGATGAAGTGGTCTGTATAGTCGAAGTCGATGTGGATGTGATAAAGGTAGTTAGTGTGGGTGGTATGAAAAAAGTGCAAAAGAAGGAACCGAGATTGACTCTAAGGATGGTATAATGGGTAAAGGTGGAATGGATGTAGGTAAGGTAGTCAAATATAATGAAGGGGATGTGGTAATTGATGGAGTAGATATGATAGGTAATGCAATAAATGTAGGAGTAATATCAAGTGTAGAAGTAGGTGGGAATGGTTGTTTCATAAATGTTTTGAGGGGTAAGAATGATATGTTTGCGAATGAGGTTGATGTTGTAGGTGTGGATGTATGGATAGGTTTGTTTGATGTAGATGTGGGTGAAGGAAAAAATGTGAGAGATGTAGGGATATATGTGTATATCAATGGGGCCAAAATAGGTGCTAAGGATGAATATGATGTGATAGATTGAGGCATGATTGAATTGGATGAAGTGGGTAGTCTAGTAAAAGTTGATGTGGATGTGGCAAGGGTAGGAACAGGTATAGGTATAGAAAAAGTAGTAAAATTTGATATAGGTGTGATAGTTGTGGATACAATAGGCTCTCTATAAGGAGTGGGAATAATGTCTAAGGTGGTAACATACGTGACTCAATGATGAGATGAGATATTGATTGGTGATGTTAATGGTGTAAGAATTTGATAGTTGATATGTAAAAGGGGTGGCTTGTTTTTTTTTTCACGTTTGATTAGGAAAAGGTTGTATAATTTTGTCGAGGGGTTGGATAGGTGAAGTGGTGGAGCTGTCCATTTGGATATCCCCTTAATTTATAAGTTTTCGAATATGATCTTTGAAGGAACAACACTTTTCAATGTCATAAATTTTGACTTAATGATATTTACAATAGTGGGCTTCATGATACCAAATAGGCTTGGGTAACAATTTGTCCATGGGTCATATGGGAGTAAGTTGGATGGAGTGTACTCCCATTAAATTTTCAAATATAGAACTATAGGATTCCCCCAAGGGGTATAGTTAGGAGATGGTATAGGGGCTTCTTTTGAGGCCACCTGATAGATGTAGGTGTGGAGGATGAATTAACAAACATGGCATTAGCCACACCCTTAAATGTGTTGTTATGTGTGGATGGTTTAGTAAATTTAATTTTAGGTTTTTTCAATATGAGTTTAAGATGAAATTTATCACGACATGGCTTTTGATTTTACACGCCATGGTGAACGCATCGTAAAAGGTTTGGAATGATTGAATTTATAAGGTAGATGATATATATTTAGCACATGAATGCGATAATAGCTCGATGAGTTTGGTTTGCAGAAGAGAGAAGGATAATTGGTTTATAACACCATGCCATCATGCAACAAAGTCCATGATGGACTTGTCTTCAAATTATCGGATGGTGTATAGGTTAGTGATAGTGATTTTGCGTGCAATATTGATTGAAAAGTGTTCTAAGAACAACTACGTGAGTTGGGTGAAGGAAAATATCGAGTATTGAGGTATACTATTGTACCAGTCTAACTCGGACTGACCAAGGACATGGGGAAAGTGCTGAAGCATTAGGTCTTGATCATGTGCAATAAGATAACATGCATGTTTGAATGCACAAAGATGTTGTTGGGGATCTTCCTTACTATTGAACTTAATGAACTTGGGAAGCTCCCAATGAGGAGGGTAAGGTTTGATAGGAACCAATGGATGAATTGGTTCGTTATAGATTTTTTCATAGGATAATGCAACTTTGGGCCCTAAAGTGGCAGCCTCAAGGTTGGCTAACCTATTCATGAGAGCATGAATAGGATCATTTGATGCAACATTAGGTTGGGATTGTGATTGTGTGGTATGGGTAGTAGCTTGGTAAGGCATATGATATGTTTGTGGGTGGGGTATTTATAGAATCATTTGATAAAGTGGTTTATTAATTTTTGGATGTGTAGGCATATGTTGAATCATTTGATAAGGATTAATATATGTTATGGGTTGAGATTGGGTAAGTTGTTGCATAGGTTGATGTTGAGAAATAGGGACGTGATGTGATTGTTGAGATTGGGTAGGTTGTTGTGGTAAATGATAAGTGGGGATATGAGTGTTAAGAGATTGAGATGGTTGGAGCATATGGTGGGTAGGAATGTAAGTGTGAAGAGGTTGAGATGGTTGGATAGGCATACTAGTAGTGGATGGAATAGAGTTGACATAAACTGACATGGGTGGAATAGGATCCACCAAATGAGTAGACTGATAGGATTGAGAAATTATGGGAGATTTATGAACTAAGAATTCATAAATGGGGTGGAAAGGAGGTCCAAGATTTTCTAAAGGAGCCAAAGATGGGGGTGTATTTGGTCTAGAAAGGTTGGAATGATGAGGGACATGAAGATTGGTTCTAAGGTGGGGACAATTTTGCATGACATGGCCCTCATGAGGCGAGACCATGGAGACAAGGGGTTGGGTAATCAAAGATGTGGTATCACGTTTAGAATCTTGTTAGGAGAGATAATAAGAGGAAGGGATGTCATTTGATGGAGTGGATTGTTGTGTTGTTTTGATCTGAGAAAGAGTGACAATAGACATGAAATAGATAAACATTTGTTTATGTAATTTATTAACAAACAAATCAAACAACAAGTTTATTATTATGATGATGAATTAGAAGAGGTGAAAAGAAAAGAAAATTGGATAATGAAGGAACCTAAGGAGCGATAGTCTAAGGCTGGTTTCTAGTAGTTTTGGCTAGGGAGAGTCTACGGCGTGTCCTATTAGGTGATGAAATCCCAAAAATGAATCGAGTAAGGATATTTTTGATGTGTTGATTTAGGTGCGTGATTTAGGTTGTGTGTGATAACATGAGATGTAGAATTTTAAACCCATAGTTAAACTATTTGAGCAAGAAAGATGTAGGGGTTATTTTCAGACAAAATCCCAAATGTGAAGTTCAATTCGTGATGATCACCTAAGAAAGGGAAATCACAATTCAGAAAAGAGAAAATAGGGAAACCGAGGAATACCTGATACAGTGATTTTCCTTTTAATCTATTTGCACGGTGTTTGGAGGCACTAATCGGTGACTTAGGAACATCCAAGGCCTAAAGTTTCACCATTCACGATTGCGAAGCTGCTAGGTGAAAGTGATTTAGGTGTGTTTTTGTTTCAACAATTAATCTTTGATGGTGTAATTCTGTGGTCACAAGTTTGTAGAGTTCACCTGCAAAATTAAATGAATGCAATTAGTTTATGCAAGGCCAAAAATAAGCTATTTAAGTAATAAAATATGGTGGTCAGAAATGATTTTTAAATGAAGAAAAATAAATATGATGTTAAATCAAAACTAGCTTAGTTAAATACTCAACTGAGTTGATGAAAAGATTGAAAAATCCTAACGTGACTGAAGTAACCAAGTAGGCAAAAATGAATGGTCAAAATATCAAAGACAGAAAGTAAACTGATAGACTATCAAATAGCTTAAATAAAGTGAATAACCTAATTAAATCAAAAGCATTGAGCTCATAGTTAGAAACTATACTTGAATAAATTATAAGCAAAGAATTAATAGGTAAATGAAAAGGTGGAATCTAAATGATTGTGACAAAAAGGTGGACTTATACGATGAAAATGTGGACTTTAAGGAGGACAATCTAAAAGGTGATTGGAAAGTGTAGATGTTTAAGACAAAAATGTAGACTTTTATGACAAAAATGGGGCCTATTTGAATTGAAATGAGAAATGTGAGGGTGACTATGTAATGCCCCACAGGACAATGGAAAAAAACTCAAAGCCACTCAAGAAAAATGGTTGATAATTTTTTTTTAAAGAACTAAATAATACTAATGATTCGCTTAACCATTTCCCATTAAATAATTAATTTATATTAATTTAATTTACCCCCAAGCTAGATAAATACTAACCCAATGACGACTCAAATTGTTTATTCTACTAGGTTTAAACTAAGGTCACCAAATTTAAGTTTACACACCTCTTATTATCTTCACCCCACTTTTATTAGCTAACCCAAATAACCCTCTTTAAAAAATATTCCCCCATTCCCATGGAGTGAAAATGACTTACAAGTATGTAGGGTCACATATGGACCCTAGGATTAACTAAATCTTGACCCTTGATCTCTTCAAACCCTAAGGAAGCCCTAAATTATCTTTGTGCCTTCTTTTCCTTGATCTAATTCCTTCATTTGTATTTCGTTATGCAAGGAGAAATCTATGAAAGTTTGGAATCGATGGAGAAAATCAAGTTGTTGTCTCCCTTATTTTATGGAGGCAAAACTACCCAAAGACCAAAGGTAGTTGAAAATGGATGGTCAGTAATGTATTTGGGTTAAAAGAATAGAATCTCATTCGACCGATTGGAGGGTGGCGACGGATTTAGAGGGTGAAACTTGTGTGAAAGGGGAGGAGTGTGTGTGGTATTCCACACTATGGAAGAGGTAAATGGGACTACGTGGGGAGAGGCCCATTGAGAATGGGAGCAGCGGTAGTATGGGAAGTACCATGGCCTGTGGAGGGAGGGGAAGTGGTGGAGAGAGGGTGGTCATATGGAGAGCAATTGGGGTCTGCATGTGCAAGGTTGGAGGATGGTGCGGAAGAAGTTGGGGCCGCAGTTGCGCAGGAGGATAGAGGCGTGGAGGGGGAGGTGGTGGTGCCTCGATGGGTGCGCAGGAGTGGGGGGTTTGCCCTCCCAAAATATATTACATATATATATATATATATATATATATAATATCTCTTTTTTTTTTTATTTTAAAACTATACCGTGGCTTTATTTCTTTTTAATACAATTCTTTTATTTATTTATTATTTATATTTTATTTTAAAATTTTAATAATACAAATATATGTGTGTGTATATATATATATATAGATAATATATATATAGAAAATAATATATTTATATTATAATAAGTAAACTATAATATATTAATATTTTACAATATATTTATTTAATACATCATGTTTATATTATATTGTATATAACATAATACATAAAATATTTTGTAATATAAAGCAATTGAATGAAAGTATCATCTACTATTATACTAAAACAAAATCAGTGTGTAACTACGTAAAAGTTTAACATGGTTCAATAGTGTAAGTCAACTCTATTTTGTATATCTAAAATATTTCTATTATTTTATTTTATATGTAATTAGTTCACATACCATGTTAAAGGAAACTATCTCCTTTGTATCCCTTTGAGGTATGTTAGACATTGATATGTAGTATGAAACTCACTACTCCTTTCCAATATATCCATGTTAAGATGAGTTTCTTGATTAAGTGTTAAAAGGGATTGTAGCCAAAATAATTCAACTAAGAGAAGATTTGGAATGTATCTAGAAATTTGCAAGAAGGAATACATGCTCAAAAATAAGTTTCTAATAAAAATCAAATCTTTAAGTTTCTCATGGAAAAGAGAAAACTACTTTCATTCCATTCCAAAGATCAACCCTCAAGCACCAAATTAGGACTAGATTTATTTTCCAATGTTCTTGCTATAGAAATATTTCAGATTTTCAACATGAGAGATATTCAATAAAACAATATCCCTTTTTTGTAAAAACATACTTTATATAAACCAACTTTCTTTTCAAAATGGACTTCCATCAATTTCATATTAAATGGATCATTCATTTACAACATTTCTTTTCAAGGAGCTTGAGATCACAATCACACCATGATTCCAAAATATTTAAAATACATAAGAGATCAACATTCAAGTCCCTTTTTTTTCAAGAATGAAAAAAAGTTACAACTACCAAAATTACTCAAGTTTACAAGAAGAGAAAACTCCCACATATCCATAGCCATAAAGTTAAAATAAGAATTATGTTCACATGATTTGGAGACAAAAAGAGTAGCCAAGATATCCATAAATCCAACCAAATTCCATCTTAAGATCCAACTTTGAGTGTTTTTCAAAGAATCCAACTCTAAGAGAACAAGGCTTGTTTAAACGCTCAACCTTTAGGCATCATTACATGCCTTTCCAAGGTTGGAAGACATGCTAGCCTCCCCCAAGCCCATGGGAAAGAGGACTAGCTTCCACAACTTTGCACAAGATTTAGGGAGACAACCAACATTACATTCACATAAAGACAAGACAAATATTAAGACAAACACCAATTTTGCAAAGATGGAAATGAGGAGAAACCATGTTCTACCTCTAAAATGGGGAAGAGAAGAAAGATATCTCCAAGTTCCAAAAGTGTAGCCAACATTGGTTGCACATAAAAAATGATCTCCACAACCTCCTTATTCCTCCAAAGTCATCAAACCCTCCTTATTTCTCCATCCATTCACCAAAATCCTTCTTGGGAGGATTTTCAAACCCAAAAGGGTTTCCTCTCCAAGAATGGGGAAGGGGTTCAAACCATATGAACCACCTTCCCCACCTCAAACCATTTGAGGGGAGTAACTAAAATCCTACATGGCTTTCCCATCAAACCATGATAATTGAGAGCGAAAAGTCCCTCTCTCTTCCCCACAAACTACAAAAATCCATCATGGCATATGATGGATGGAGAAAAATAAAACAAAAACATAACAACAAATAGCCACATCCAAAAGAAACACACATTTTAAACTAAACAAGACTAAAATCTAACATAATATAGACATAAAAATGAGCTCAAGGAGCCTACCTCCAAAGGCTCTCCAACACTCTAACTTTTCCTCTTCTTTATCCAATCAAGCTCTAGCTCCCAAGATCCACCAACCTCTAGGCAAAAGCCCCCCAAAAAGTCCTCTTCTTTCTCCATGAGGGAGAATTTTGAAGAAGAGCCAACAAAATCCTCAAATGAGGGGTGACATGTCACCCTCATTTCCCTCAAGGTCAAAGATTCTCAAAATAAAAGAGAGAAAAGATAAAATAGCTTTTAACCCTCTTCTCCCAAATTACCCAAAATGAAAAACAAAACAAACTTGTGCAACTTTTAACAAAACACACATACCCATCCACCTTACATGGATGTGACCAAAGGAGGAAAATGGGAGGGAAACTCCCTCTATGCCTTGGAATTAAGCCCCTACCTATTAGGTAGGGTCCAAGGGCCTATTTTCATGCTAAGGGAACTCCCAAACTAAAAAGGGGTCACTTAAAATGCCTAAAATAGCCAAATTTCGGGTTTGACACATTTGGGCACAAGTGTAGAGGATGTGGGCCCACCCAAGGGTTCACATGTGACCCTAATCCCCTCTAATTAAATACACCATTACCCAAACACAAAACTTAATGCAAGTGGGGACCATTAAGTCCCCAAATCAAGTTTACAAAGCAAACTAAACATCCTAAACAAGATTAATATTACAAGACATACTACATTACAAATGAGGGTCACTCATGGTGCCCAAAATAATGAAATCTAATACTAAGGCCTCATATAATAAACACGGTTAGGACTTAGCCCCGTGGGCTACTTGTGTAAAATTGTGTAGCTACCCTGAATCCCACATTCTCCTGTGACTGTCACTGCACACTCATTGCACACATTAAATGCACATGTCCGATACAATGTAAATCAACTACTCAATAAGCGATCAATGAATTCTATGCTAGCATATCATCATCCTGGAATTGAAAATGTGACAACATGCATAATTATACACAATTTACCATGAGTTAGCCCAAAATATAACTAAGAGTGGCGTACATCCATAAAATCCAAACATGCAACTAAACTGAGTATCCATCAAATATAAATAAGGTCCAAACAACATCATATTAGTTAGTATCCGTGACATCATAAGATAAGGTGTCAACATAGTAATCAAGCCAAATTGGTGCTATACACCCAAATCTCCATACATGTCTAAGAAGGTCAAATATCCTAATATAATGTCCAAAATATAAGGAATCCCTACCAAAACATGTCTATGAGTAAAGAGAACAACAAATAACTGAGGCTATAAAAATGTGGGCACTACAGGACTAAAGTAGAGGAATTTAGGAAGATGAAAAACTGAAAAATAAGAAAGTTTAACCTATATATGATGATGATGTCCTAAGTGTTGGACATGAAGGATGAAAAATTTAAGTTGGGTGGAAAATTAAAATGGAGATAGGATATGTGATATTGACTAAAGTGGTGTACATAATGGGAAACCAGAGCAAAATGTATGACTAAGGAATTTCGTGGCTCCTTGTGTTTGTCGGATGGAAGGCTTTAGATTAACTTGAAATAAACATTCGTGTCTACCAATAATTGACAAGGCACGCATATGACCTTAAGTGACATTCCCTGCTACACAACTTTAAGCTATTTATTTCATAAGGCATGTTTATGAATTTGAGAGTTAAGATCTATGTATGTGTATGTATGTGACTTTAGCTATTTATTTCATAAGGCACATCTACATCTATGACTTTGTGACTCAAGCATACATTCCCATTGGAACAGAGGGAAATTAAATGAAAATAGATGGAAAACTTATGTGAATGGAAAAACAAATAATAACGGATGTATGAGAGATTAAAAAAGTGCACTAAATTTGATCGTACACAGTGGTGTGAAAGGTTTGATGGAGAGTTAAATGTTGGGATGTCTCTGGCATGTCATAGTGGTAAGAGGAGACGCTGGATTAAAATTTATATACACAATAAAGGATGGTGTTCATGATTTACATGAAGGCATAATATGAGATGCATGGTGAGTTTACCTTGTGGGCAGATAGGGGAGGTATCAATACTGAAATTGATAATGCAAGTGAAGAAAACATGTCTATAGGAGATGGAGAGTGGAATTTTGTGTCTGAGTTTGTAGGCAAAAATGCATATGGAAATCAGGATGAACTAGAAAAAAAATTAACATCTATTCACAATGGCAGATTGTTTAGGGTGATGTGAATCATCATTGATAAGCAATACTATTATTTTGTGTAAAAGATACAAAGTTACCCAACATGAAATATTGATTCCATGTAATAAGCTTGTATGCGCATCCATTTCTCAAGCTAGCCAAGGTGACCCACCAAATATTAATATCAACTTTGAAGTATTGAACGAGAAATTATTTCCCCATGTGGTAAGTGTCTTTGGATGGATGGGACCTTAACAATCATCCCATAGATCAGGGAAGGAGTGTTGAGGGAACTCGGGGGGTGAAGCGATGTATATGGGTGTCAAGGGAGGGATCAACGAAATGTGTGAATGATGGTTTGGGCAAGGAAAATGACAACGTATGTGAAGTGTGGGAGTGTCGTGGCCGAGTTTGTATCTGATTGGGTAGAGTGAAGAGTTGTCCACATTGACTGAAATACACACCAGAAGCTGCGTATTTTAGAATATGGTTTGAAGTATGAGGAGGATTCACAGTGTGCACTGGTTTGGAACGGGGTGTAGGGAGTTAAATAACGAGTTTGGTGTGGCTGTGAGGAAGTAGCTCACCCGAGCTAACCAGTCGGGGAATGGAGGAGATGGGTAGTGAGAAGGGATGTGAGTTGGGATGGGCTTTATGGGAATAGCTCGGCCGAAATGGGGGATAAGGAAAGTAGGGGATATGTGGGGGATAGTTTCAAGATAAAAGTGTTATTACTTATTGTTTTCTTATTTTATTTTGTTAAATTATCATTATTATTTAAGAATGAAATAAATAAGGCTTTATACGAACTATAAACCAAAAAAATAAATTACCATAAACCAACACAAATTATTATGAACCACCAAATGCAAACGACAAACTAATTAGTCAATATTAATCAATATAAAACTTTATCCTAATTATAAAGCACCAAACACTAACCTTTTGAAGATAACTAACTGAGACATTATAAACAATAAAGTGACGTGAATAATGCCACCAAAACCCTGCAAACACATGAGTCTCAAAATGAAACATTCGCAAAATATATCTAAATATACAAAAATGTGAATCAAGATAAATGTTATATTTCTAGCACTGTACAAGACAAGTAAAGTAATAAAAATGACCGATCTTGGGATTGGCCCTATTAGGTTGTGGAGCATGTTTTCATGTGTGAAAGTGTTGAAAACTATACAATAAGAGTATTGTAACTTTTTCATGTATCCTTACCGGGTTCGGAGCCGTGTCAAAGCGGTAGAGTCTTGAGCAGGTTTCGAGGCGCGGCCCGAAAAAACAAAATTGGCCTTAAAATGTGCCCGATATAGATCGGGAAAGCTGATTTTCTCATATGGGTAGGATTTTGACCCATAGGTTTATGGGATGGTTTTTTCCCATGGTTTTGATACCCACGGTTTTGTAAAAATGCTTAAGCAGTTGTTTATTTATATGGTTTTATGCATATGATAGATGTATGAAAAACATTGCATAGATGTGTTTTGAATTCAGTGTAAATTTCCGTAGAGTTTGTTGAGCATAGCTCCAAATGGATCTGGTATTGCATTAAGAGAGTGGTGGCTTGTAATAAAATCTGAGCAAGTGATTCTTGGTGAACGTAGCCCAAATTTGGGTGAACCACGTTAAATTCTGTCTCTTTGTGTTATGTTATTTTATTCTACAATTTTATTTGAGATCTATAATATTTTCTTCATATTAGTTTCTACTATTGTGATTCTATGAGGGATTATTCTGCATATTTTATCCCTTATTTCCTAACAATTGGTATCAGAGCCTAGTTTGGTTTGCTAAAGTGTTGAATCACAAGGAAAGTTTTATCTTGAGTGGGAGCTATGGCAGATGATGGAAGATCTAGGGTTGATAAATTCAACGGGCAAAATTTTAGTCTTTGGAAGATACAGATGGAAGATTACCTTTATCAAAAGGATCTTTATACTCCATTGTCTGAGAAGGTGAACAAACCCTTGAGTATGACAGATGCAAAATGGGATTTGTTGGATAGGAAGGCACTTGGGACAATCTGGTTGTGTCTTGCATCTTTGATATTATTTAATGTTTCAAAGGAAAAGACTACAAAAGAACTGATGGATGCATTAGGAAGTTGTATGAAAAACCCTCTACCTCTAATAAGATATTTTTAATGAAAAATTTGTTTAATATGAAGATGTTTGAGAATGGTTTAGTAGCAGATCATCTAAATGATTTTAATACGGTTGTAAATATGCTAGCTTCGGTTATAATAGAATTTGATGAAGAAGTTAGGGATTTATTAGTTCTATGCTCTTTACCTGAGAGTTGGAATAGCTTGGTAATGGCGGTAAGCAACTCGGTTCCAGCTAACTCAAAGTTGAATTTTGAGGATGTTGTAGGGGTGATTCTAAGCAAGGAAATGTGAAGAAAAATCTTTGGTGAATCTTCTACTTCAGGGAATTCTTTGACAATGGAAACTAGAGGGAGACAAGAATAGAGGAAGCCGTGGAAAATCAAAGGATCGGGAAAGGTCAAAATCCAAAAGCAAGATAGTATGTTGGCACTGTGGAAAGTCTAGGCATGCAAAGAAGGACTGTTGGGAGCTTCGGGACAAGAAGAAACAACAGGAAGAAAATAAGGAGGCAAATGTGGCAATGGGTAATGTATGTCAGGATACTTTGATTCTTTCTTTGCAAAATATTACTAAATCTTGGGTTTTAGATTCGGGGCTTCTTTCCATGCTTCTCCACATAGGCATTATTTTGTTGATTATGTTCAAGGAGATTTTGGGCATGTTTTTCTTGGTGATGATGAGCCTTGCAACATAGTTGGAAAAGGTTTTGTTCAGTTAAGATGCATAATGGGAATACTTGGCTATTGAAGGATGTCAGACATGTGCCTACATTAAGACAAAATTTGATATCGACAGGGCAGTTGGGAAGTGATGGTTGTACTGTGATATTTACAACAGACTCTTAGAAGGTTACCAAGGGTGCTCTTGTGGTGGCAAGAGGTAAGAAGGTTGGAACCTTGTATTTAACCACTTATAGCACTAATGTTTGTAATCTTGTGGCTTCAGAAGTAGATACAACATTGTGGCACTATAGGCTTGGTCATATGATCCATAAGGAAATGGAGATCATAAAGAAGGATTTTCCTAGATATACAGAAACAGGTTTGGAGTTATGTGAGAACTACATATATGGGAAATAAAAGTGAGTAAGGTTTCTCAAGGTTGGACCTACAAAGAAAGAGAGTAAGTTAGAGTTGGTGCATTCGATGTGTGGGGCCATTTCGTATCATCTCTTAGGGGTTCAAATTATTATGTTACTTTTATTGATGATGCAACAAGGAAAGTTTGGGTTTATTGTATTAGAAACAAATCTTATGTATTTGAAACTTTTGTTAAATGGAAAGCCTTGGTAGAGAATGAAACAAGTCTTAAGCTAAAATGTCTCAAGTTAGATAATGGAGGGGAGTATTGCAACAATGAATTTGATGATTATTGTTCTAAGAATGGAATCCATAGGAAAAAGACGGTTCAGAACTCCAAGCGAGAATGGGGTATCGTAAAGGATGAACGAAAATAATGGAATGTGCTAGGAGCATGAGGTTACATGTAGGACTGCCTCTTTCTTTTTGGGAAATGGTGAGCATAGTTGTGTACTTGATAAACAGAGGACCCTCAAGTGCCTTGGATGGAGGCATACCTGAGGAGGCTTGGTATGGTAAGAAAGTTGATTATTCATTTCTTAGAGTCTTTGGATGTGAGGTGTTTGTTCATATAGACAAGGATGATAGGACCAAGCTAGAGGCTAAATCAAAAAATGTACTTTCATTGGTTATGGTGGTGATGAATTTAGATATAAATGTTGGAGTATTAAGGACAAGAAAATCATTCGATCTAGGGATGTGGTATTTAGTGAGAAATTCATGTATAAGAAGCGGTTGAGGAAAATAGGGAAGAATCCAAGAAAGAATATGCAGCGTAAAGGATCATCCGAATGGGAAAGTGACACATGAATCAGTTCAGAACCTCCTCAACAGAACCCCAAACTCCTATATTGAGGAGGTCTTCTAGGGTAAGAAGAGAACCTAAACATTTTTCTCCTTCTCTTTATTATTTATTACTCACTGATAGTGGAGATCCATAGAGCTTTGATGAAGCAATACAAGTAGATGCTAGGAAGAAGTGGGAGCAAGCCATGGATGAGGAGCATCAGGCTCTCATGGAGAACCAAACATGGGATTTGGTGAAGCTACTCAAGGAAAAGAGAATTATAGAACAAGTGGGTGTTCAGAGTCAAAGAGGAAGAAGGAGGAAAGAAAAGATACAAGGCCCAATTAGTGGTCAAGGGGTTTGCATAGAAAAAGGTATATATTTTGATGAGATTTTTTCTCCTGTAGTAAAAATGACTTCTATTAGAACTATTATAGGAATAGTTATAGCAGAAGACTTGCACTTAGAAAAGCTTGATGTAAAGACTACATTTCTCCATGGTGATTTGGAGGAGGAACTATATATGCAGCAACCAGAGGGCTATGAGGTAAAAGGTAAAGAGGAGATGGTGTGCAAACTGAAGAAGAGCTTGTATGGCTTGAAACAAGCTCCACGTCAATGGTATAAGAAATTTTATAGCTTCATGATGGAGCAAGGTTATATTAGATGTCATTCTAACCATTGCGTGTATACAAATAAATTTGAGGATGGCAGTTATATTATCCTTTGTCTGTATGTGGATGACATGTTGGTTATAGGTAAAAACATGCAGGAAATAAAAGTACTCAAGAAGTAAGCTAAGTGAATCCTTTGCTATGAAGGATTTGGGGGCAGCAAAAAAATCCTTGGTATGAGGATATCTCGGATAGGAAGGAACGAAAGCTGAATTTATCTCAAGAAGAGTACATTAAGAAGGTCTTGGAGAGGTTTAATATACAGGATGTTAAACCGGTTGGGACTCCTTTGGCTAGCCATTTCAAGTTATCAAAGGAACAATGTCCTAAGACAAAGCAGAGAGAAACCAGATGTCCAAGGTACCTTACTCATCAAGGTTGGTAGTTTGATGTATGCCATGGTGTGTACTAGGCCTGATATTGCCCATGCAGTGGGAGCGGTGAGTAGATTTATGAGTGATCCAGGTAGAGATCACTGGCATGCAGTAAAGTGGATCCTTTGATATTTGAGAGGGACCATGGGGACAGTTTTGTGCTACAATGGATCAGACACCACTTTGTGTGGTTATGTAGATTCAGATATGGCTAGAGATGTAGACAATAGGAGGAGCACAACATGTTATGTTTACACTGTAGGTGGGACAATAGTGAGCTGGATTTCACGACTATAGAAGTTGGTGGCTTTGTCAACCACGAGAGGCTGAGTATGTTGCTGCCATAGAGGAAAGCAAAGAAATGATTTTGTTATAAAAATTTGCTTGAGGAGTTGGGGCATAAGAAGGAGGAAGGAAAGCTACATAGTGATAGTCAGAGTGCTATACACCTAGCTAAGAACTTTGCTTTCCACTCTAGGACAAAGCATATACAATTAAGGTACCATTTCATCAGGACAACTTTGGAGGAAGAGAAGTTGAAGTTGGAGAAGATCCATACTAGTCAAAATCCTATAGACATGATGAACAAGGTGGTCACAAGGGAAAAATTGAAGTTGTGTTCAGCTTTGGTTGGTCTTCACGGAAACTAGTGAAGGGTTAAGAAGCTTTCTCAGAGGAAAACTAGTCTTCAAGTGGGAGATTGTTATGTTGTGGATCCTATTTTCATGTGTGAAAGTGTTGAAGACTATAAACTAAGAGTACTATACACTTTTCATGTATCCTCGCCTGGAGTTTGGGGGCCAACCCTAAAAAAAAAATTGGGCCTTAAAACATGCCCGATATATTTAGAAATGTGATTTTCTCATATGGGCGGAATTTTGACCCATAGCTTTATGGGACGGTTTTTTCCCATGGTTTTGATACCCATGGTTTTGTAAAATTGCTTAAGGAGTTGTCTATTTATATGGTTTTACGCATATGATAGATGTATGAAAAATCATTACAGATGTGTTTTGAATTCAGGTGTGAATTCTATAGAGTTTATTAAGCATAGCTCCAAATGGATCTAGGTATTGTATTGAGAGAGCGAATTGCTTGTAATAAAATTTGAGCAAGTGATTCTTGATAGACGTAGCCCAAATTGGGTGAACCACGTTAAATACTGTCTCTTGTGTTGTGTTATTTTATTCTATAATTTTATTTAAGATCTGTAATATTTTTGCATATTAGTTTCTCTTTGTTACGATTATGTGAGGATTATTCCACATAGTTTATCCCTTATTTCCTAACAAACCCCATCAAGGCGTGCACGAATGTTGATCACGTTTCTTCATCCTGTCCAAATTAGTGAGCTAGATAACAAAGAAATCAAACAACCTCAAAGATGTAAGGGTTTAAGGTACCTTGAGAGAATATGGTGACAAATGGATGGGTGCAAAGTGAATGTCCTCACTGCGAGCTAGATAGACCAACAAAATAGAGGAAACTAAGAGAAAAATGAATTAGATGGTATATGCGGGGCTACTTGACAAAGTCGGTTCTAAGAAGCATGAGATTCCTTATGCGGATGTCAACCCCCATTTGATAATATAAAATGATATAAATGAAAGATAGATGGATAACATGCAGAAATTGATAAATAATAGAACCTGAAAATGTTGATGTATAGAGGAGCTACTGATCTGATCCAAGTAAATGTAGAGCAAACCACACTAAGAGAACCACAAGGGCATGAGGATGGTATTATGGTGATACAAGTGGCATTACAAGGGAACTGTGATGATATTATGATAAGCAAGGGGCTATAATGTCAGAGGTTTTCTATCACTCTTGACTTGTTTAAAAGAGGGGGAAGGCTTGTATTTATATCCTAGAGATGGGGTTAATTTAGGGGTTATCGGGTAATCCAGGTTTGAAAAAGTAACCCTGATTAGGTGAGTGGGGGACATGATTTGAGTGATTATGTGAAATAATGGATTTGATAAAGATTATTCTGCATTATTTAAATCATGAGTGGGGTTCATGATTTGAATGATTTTGGAGTATTTAATTATTAGGTGGGGTGATATGACTTAATTTGGAATTTTGTATATTAGCATATAATGATATTTAGGGATTTAAAGGGATAAATTAACCTATTTATATTTATTAATTGAATATGTAGTTTTGGTGGGAAATGGGATTTTAATGGGTAAGCCTAGTGAAGGATAACAAATGCGGGGCAAAGGGGAGGAACGATACCAAAAATTGGTGTCTACATACTCAAACAAAGCTTCTAGAAATAAACTGTAGACCTCTAAAACTCTATGCATGTTGTGCATGCTTACAAAGTGAATTCTTCTATTCCATTTTATCTAATAATAATACATAACTCAACTTAGATAAAATAGATATGGACTGCATGAGATTATATTAACTACTCTTTGCTAAACTTAGACTTCAATTACGGGAAATATTACATGCATAACATATGCATATTCCAACACCCTTTATTGGTCAACAATTTGGAGAGGTGGCTTCACTACTTTTGTTTCTTGATGTTTTGTAATCAAATGTACTCCTAGGATTTCTATTTTCCTAGTTTCAACTCATGGCTTTGGGGCATGCTTCCATACCACCCATTTTTGTGTATAATCTTGTATCATTTTACTTGTTAATATAATATAAGATCGTATTCATAAAAAAATAGAATCAACATAGGAGTATTCAATTGTCGTGCATTGATTGTTTTTCCTCCAAGTTTTCTCTCATACGCATAGAGGTGAAAACAACTCAAATCTAGGTACTTCTAGGAATAATCCCACTATTTCTCTATGAGATGTGACCCTTCACCACCAATTGTGAGGTAGTTTATCCGTGTCTATGGAGATTAGGCCTATAAATGAATAAGAATGGTGCCTTTCCAATGCTACAATCCACCTTTTCTTACTCTTCTCCAAAAAAATAGAACAAATTCCACCACAGGAAGAGTGTAAATCGATCAAGACAAAGTGTATTAATGAAAAAAATATGTCATTCTAAAGACATGTAACAATTCAATATGGCCTTAAAAAACTCTAATTGCAATAACAAACAACATTATAGGTTCTTAGGGATTCAAATCACCGCAACTAAGAGGTTGAGGTACAAGTTTTCACATCAAAAAAAAATTTTTGTTATGTGATTTTCAACTATATTGGGATTCTTCTGCTTGATCCTTAGAGCATTAATACCATATTAGAATTTTAGTAGTAGGATCTTGCAGGTAAACCAATAATGGTTTGTAATCCTTCAATCTTGTTTATGCAAGCATTAAAGGAAAAATAATATTATTTAGCAACAACTCTCATACAAAGATCATTTTCTCCATTGTAGATATTCCTATTAAATAGGATTTACAACTTGGCATTCAAAAATAATTTGTTTGAACCAACCAGTATTAAACTTGAAGTCGCTAATTCCCTTAAAATTTCTTTGAAATTTTTATAGAAGGGTGATTAAAAATTTACACTTTAAAACAATTGAGATTTAAACTTACACTTCAATACTAAAAGGCCTTAAAATATTATAAATTTTCATTAGAAGGAACTACGAAAATAGCTTATCATATAAATGTATGCTAAGTTAATTGTTATAATTTGTTAAAATTATTTTAATAAATAAAATATTAAATAATAATTAGACAAAAAATTAATTCGATAGCTTTTTATTTTCTATATTAAAAAAGCTTCATTCACTTCACACAAATCATGCACAAAATCACTATGAAAAAGGTTAAATCTTTATTAGAAAGCAAGAAATTACCTTACTCTTTCTATTTTCAAAATAACAATATTCTCTTTTATCTTTTGCTAGCTTATAAATCATGTTTGGAATTTGGTGGTTTATTCTCAATGCCCTTATTTATTTTGTAAATTGGTCATTTAAATAGTACATGTTTCTATAAATATTTGATTAGGAAAACCGAACATTATAAATGAGTGAGAATTTGTACAATAAAAAGATGAAGTCAAGTCCTTGTGAGTTTTTTTACTCAAAACATTATCAATGTACATGTGTTGGCTAAGAATTTATTTGATAAAAATACTAAATTCATTTTTGAATTTCGGAACAACTTGCAACATAATGTATTATTTATTTAAATACATGTCTATTTTACACATTAGCACCACAATTATGACATTTTATTTCTTAATAGTAAATTGTTATTGCTTCTTGGGGTAAGTGCCGCAAGTTGGGGGACCAAAAAGTGGACATGAAAATGTGAAATTCACATACCATGATCATGGGATTATTTTTTCTTTAGTATCGGGAATCTTCGAACCTAAAATTGTGATCACGATTTATAAACCGCGATCTCGGGCTATAAACCGCGATCGCAGATCCTCCAAGAAATAAATAACAGACCCACGACACACCCATTTTCTCCCATTTCCCCCCTGTAAATCGCTCTTCAAACTTCTGGATCATGAAATTTTCAACGATGCCACAGAGACGAAGAGGTAAGCCCTCAATTTTGATCAAATTTCTTGCATTCTAGGCTTTTTTGGTGATATTTATGGGATTTTCAATGTTTTGTTTATGTATACAATTTCTTTGTTTTGTTAGTTGCTCAACAAGCTAATAATCCTCCAAACCATCCAAATATTCCATCAAACCATCCAAATATTCCTCAAAACTCTCCAAACATTCCTCGAAACCCTCCTCCAAACATTTATCCACTTCTTATGGCTCCTTCATCCCCATAGAACTAGCACGAACATAAGGTGATATTGTTGGAAGAATCTAATAAAATAAAATTTCCATTGAGAACCTTATTCACACAATAAGACAAAATCATGCCACAAATCCATCCCGCATAACTTTAGCCAACGCACTACAAACATTGATTTGTAAATTCAACTCTACAACTAACCAAATAGATAAATGGAATACCTTTAGAGTTGATTGTAGGCATTGGTATGTAGATAAATTATCTCATGCAGCCATAAAAGAAAAAAATTGTGCATTATTTATCGACCCAAGAACCAATGTTCCCAACCCCCACGACTATTTACAAATGGTTGCCAATCCATTGGTGCCATGACGACCAAATAAAGAACCATTTTTGGGACCAATGGTGGATGGTTTTTGATTATTCACCATGCAACAACAATGAGGTTCCTCTCTATTTTTAAAGAAATTATATTACGAGTTTGTGCTTGATGAGGTTCCAAATTATTTTGACTTTTCTCGGTTTTATGAGTGAGGAGGTGGCTCTACAGAAAGAATAGGTGCACTTGTTGGTCAACTAAGAATCCCCCATGTCCCAAAACCCTCTCTACCTTTCATTATCCCTCCTAAAATGAAGGAGGTTGTGGAGATTGACACCCTATATGCATTGAGGAGCTCATTGACACTCTAGCCAAGCATATTAGCAAGATTGCATTTGGTGATGTTGGTGGAGGAGTTAGTTATAGCACACAACACTATTGTGGATCATGTGGTGACATATACACTGTGTGGGTGAGACATCATATTTTAGATCATAGGATCTCTTTTTTCTAGATGAGATAATGGCAGATGTTTTTGGAATCGGTGCAAATGACCCTGGTCTTTCATAGGTAAATGTCAAATAAATAATATATATACAAAATTTTATTTCATTTGAGATTTTAATATATATATATATATATATATATATATATATATATATATGTATATATATGTATTTGATTATTTCATACATACATGTAAAAACTAATATTTTTTTGATTTTAAACAATAAGAGCGATGAAGGACACATCCAACATCAACATGCTAACTAGTGCAATTGGGCATGTTACGGATGTAAGATTCAAGTTACTTAGATTTTAAAGTTTATTTGATTTCATGTTTATTATTAAATACACAATAATGTTCATGTATAGTGTTTCGTGTGTACATGTACATATCAATATGTTTATATTTTATATGCAAGATCCTTCCGAGATCATCATCTACTCTGGGCACTAACGCTACTAGCATGCCTCATGTCACTTTTACGCAGTTAGTTTCTCTTTACATGTTATTTCTATTTGTTAAATTCTCTAGTAGTTTATAATCCCATAACTCCAACAAGTACAATTTTAATCATCTCTTATGATGCAAGGGTTAAGTAAACATGCTCCTAGATATAAAAACTCTCCTTTTTTCATGATCATTGACACTTACCTCAATGCTACATTTTTCTAGAGCACTCCATATCTAATGCTTTCTCCATCATCCCTTTCCTCTGAGGATCTCTTTTAGCTTCTTAGGATGTATGCTTAATTGAGCTTGCCAACAATGTTAGTTCTATGCATTCTTTATTAACCCTCTTCTCTCTAAACAATAAAGAGATGACAATATGGGATAAATTACCTACACTTCTAAATATATCATGGGTTCATTGGTTCATGTGTTTATCACTAAAACTCCTATGAAATTATATACACCCAATCTCATATTATATTTGTTATTCAAAGTTTCTCTATATTTGCATTCTCATATACATTGGATATAGCTTGGTGAGTCCTAGAACCAAGTTCTAGATACCAAATACATTCCAAATAGTTAATGAATTACTTCTGAATATGCTTAAGACACCTTCTTTACTTTATCATAAGGTGTTTAGACTCTTTTTATGTCATAAACTTGTAATCTTACATAACTATCTATTTTAGACCTTATTGCTACTAGTCCTCTTCTCATGTAATTCTCATGTATCTCATCTTTTTCAGCCCGAGTAGAGTAAAAACATACATCCATTGAAAAATAATAATTTAAAAAAACTTCACACAAAATTCAGTCTACAACATAAACACATGTCTTCCTCTATCATTAATTGGCTATATTACATCTTGATTCTCCATATATCATCATCAAATCCCTCGAATAGCTCCCTCTTTTTCTTACTAGCCTCCCTAGAAACCTTATTCTTAGCTCCTTAGAGAGCTCAACAACATCTAAATTTGGAGGAGGATAAAATTACATCCCTACATGCTCTCCACATGTTCTAAATCCTATTTCTTTCCTCTTAGTATAACAATATTACCTTACTTAAGCATAAACAACTATCTCACTTATATACCTAGTTGTTACATTGACAAACATAACCTCTTTTACAAACATATCCTTTATCTTTACACCCACATTTTCATTTGAATAATAGATTCCTCTTTCCATATTACGTTCATATCCAAAACTCTACCAAATCAATATGATTTACATCATTGTCACCTATTGAAGGATATAAGTTTCTAAGGAAGAAATTTGCTCATACCTTAAACAAATTTCTCTTGGACAATTTTCAATTAATGTTGATCTACATGTTGTTTGTATAACTTATGACTACCACACAGACTCCTCCCTATATACAATCTATGGATGCTATTGTAGATGTTGCCATAGTGTCTCATGGATCCACTAACTCAAGTATAAATTTTTTAATTTGTTAAATTTTGGGCTAATGTTTTGTTACTACTTATCTACAATATCAAATTATACATGAAATATTTCATTTGAACTATTTATTTGTATGCAACCTAACCTACCCATTGTAAGTCTACCATTGACCTTGTAACGTGCCAACAAAAAAATTGATAGGGATTATGAGATTACAAGGTAAGATGTCACATGCATTAAAATTTCTAAGTTTATAAATTTTGAATGTATTTAAAAATTGAGTTTTAAAACTTGATGTTTATGAATGTGCAGGATAAGTTGTAGGCCATCTTAGAGATGCCTAGGACCACACAGATGAAATCCATAGTGGCATCTCCCTCCACTACATCCATAGGTCATGGACATGCTTCTACTAGCAGAAGAGAGAGGGAAGATGTTTCATGATTAGATTCATAGGACCCATGTATAGATATATATGCCATCTGGTCCTAGTTCATGATTCTTCATAGTCCATGTATATAGTCTTATGCAACCGCATGTGGTCCTATATGTATGGCACACTTAGTTTGATACATTATTCTTATATTTTTAGAGACATGGCACACTTAGTTTGATACATTATTCTTATTTTTTTAGAGACATAGTACACTTAGTTTGATACATTATATCCATGTTGGTTTTCATAACCATATTATTTTTATGTTTGATTTTATTTCATTGCTAATGATATACTTCTATGCTTGTTTTCATAACCATATTACTTATATGTTTGATTTGATTTGATTGCCTCGATTATGTGACCATTATCCATATCATGCATGTACTTGCGATGCTCATTGGAAAAAAAAGCTGTGAATGATTTACTTATGATTTTCATTGTTATATTTTGAGGACTAATAACTCACTACTATTTCTATATTTTGATAACTCACTACCATGTGATCATTTTTATTCGAGATATTCAAGTGTGGAGTTATATATTATGGTTTTCCATAATAATGTAGATATAGACAATGTTATGAACTAATAAGAGGTTATTCTTATGATATATGATGTTATGTTATATAAAGATTTTGAAGGTTCTTGGGTGCAAGATCATTTTTATTTTAAGAGATTCAATTGTGGAGTTATATCAATTTTATTATTTTAAGCATGTGGTTAACACAATCCAATGTGGGGAAAAATGTATAGAATTAAAAATGGTCTTGAGGGATTTATTACAAGTCATTTTATATGTTTTTAATGCACTTATAATTTATTTGTTAAGTATTAGTCTAAATTAAGTTTTATTGATATGTGTAATAATAAGGTCCTAATTTGAATTCACTTGTTTAAAAAAATACATAAAAATTGTAGTGTAGTTGCATAAGATATGCAAAAAATATTCTTAACACTCTATAAGTGTATTTACATGCTTTAAAAAGAGATCAAAGAATCATTAGATTATTTACATGGTAGTGTGTTTACATTGTTACAATCTCATTGATGCAAGACGACTAGTGAGAAGTCATGCACCGGGACATCGTGGGAGTGAACTGTCACTTCCAACACATCTGGTTGGGGGTTTATATGCCTTTGGATGTTATGGTAGGCTCTAGGGAGGCTTGGTTCGAGTCGTACCATCCGATCTAGAGCCAAGAACCTCTTCCCTATTCATCCCAATTCATGTCTCAACGGAAAATTTTGACGATCACAACTTAGCGCTCGGTCATCCAAACCGAGAATCATCTAAGCAAAAATTTGAGCAAAGGAGGACTCTAATCACAAACAAGAATTCAAGGCCGTGACATTCCTTGAGCCTTCATGGATTAGTTGTTTGCAAACCGCATTTTCTAGGCGCCTTAGGAAATGAACATAACCAAGTAGTGAGAAGTCATGCCTTGGGATGTTTTGGCACAAACCCGACTACTCCAACATGTCTGGGTGGCTTGGTAAATTCTAGGTGATGCATGGTTTCGGTGCGAGAACTATGTCATTGCTTCCGGATACTTCATTTGGGTGCAGCCCCTTAAAAGCCATGAGACCAAAAAACCATATAAATTCGACAGTGATTATTCAGTCTCCATGACACCTAGATATGTCTTACTAGATCCTACACTTCCACATAGAGACCCTATAAAATATCCTATCTTGGTTTTTTCCATATCTAATTGGTGCTCTCACTTCCCTATTGTTTGCAAACACGCCAAATAGTGCAGTTTGAGCTAGTGTAAGGCTATTAAAAACTATATTTTGTAAACGGTGGGTCATGGCACCAAACCGACTATGCCAAAACATCCAGTGGATAGGTACAAAGTAGGGGAGGTGTCTTTTTAGTGTAGAAAAATGTCATTTTTTCGGGCTACTTCGCTCGAGCGTAGTCCCTTAAGAGACCTGAGACCAAAAAACTTTATAACTTCGACGGGTTATTAATCAGACTCCATGGAACCTAGAGATGTCTTATCGATCCTAAAACTCTACATAGGTACTCTCTACAATATTTTATCTAGTTTTTTCCATCTATAATCGGTGATCTCTCTGCCTTATTGTTTTCAAACACGCCAAATAGTGCAATTTGAGTTAGTGTAAGGTTATCAAATGCCATATTTTCCAAATGATGGGACATGGAGTTGAATCGACTACACCAAGACATCTAGGTGGACAGGTAAATGTTATGGGATGTGTTGTTTTGGTGTAGGATTTTTTTTTGCTTCTAGGCTACTTCGTTTGAGTGTAGTCCCTTAAGAGCCCTAAGACCAAAAAACCATATAACTTCGACAGTGATTACACAAATTCTCTATGGAATGTAGAGTTGTCTCGCCGATCCTAAAATTCCATATAGGTACCCTATACAATATTATATCTAATTTTTTTCCATCTCCAATCGGTGCTCTCACTTGCCCTACTATTTGTAAATGCTCCAAATAGTGCAATTTGAACCAGTGTAAAAGTTTGTCAATCACTATATTTTACAAATGGTGGGTCGTGGCACTAAATCAAAAGTGCCAACATGTTCAATTAGCCAAGTAAATGGTAGGGGTTTTTTTTGGTGCGGGAAAAATATGTTGGTTGTAGGATACTTCATTTGGGCATAGTCCCTTAAGATCCCCGAGACAAAAAAACCTTATAACTTTGACATGTGATTACTCGGTCTCTGTGGTACCTAGAGATGTCTCATTAGATCCTACACGTCCATTTAGGGGCTATACACCTTTGGGGGATATGGCAAGATCTAGGTAGATTTGGTTCATTGACACTAAAATTTTCTCCGTAATTTCTATTTCATTAATGTATGTATTAGGAATAGGAATGTTGTAAAAAGTAAATATTTGTCGTAAGTGGTCCGGTAATGTTAAAATGTCAAAGTTTGGGTAATTAGAGAAGGAGGGTCTACATGATTAGGAATTAGAAATATTATATTGGTAATAAAGACAAGGAGTGAGGTCATAAATATTTTGTGTATTTTATTTGTAAAAAGTCTAAAAATGTGGAACCCATGTAAAATGATAAGGTTTATCTTATCTTAACAGATAAGCTTACATGTACAGATAAGAGTTAAGGTATGGAATATGATTCGTCAGAGTGGATTTCTTATCCTATCTTAGAGATAAGATGGATAAGCCTGGAAGTTCTATAAATAGAGAGGCTACCCCCCTCATTTAGCATAGAAGGAAGTAGTGAGAAATATTGTAGGAAGTGTGCGAAGGAAGCCATCAGTTTAAAGGTGTGTTGAAGAAGTCATTAAGAGGTGTAATTGTAAAGTTTCTCCCATAGTCTTGGTGAAAGGCAAGTGAAGTCAATAACACTTGAAGTACCTCATGGGTGAGATTATAATGCCATGTTAATATTATAATTTATTTTGATATTTCAGATTTGTCATCATTCTGTCTTATCATAGTCGATGGTATTCTTGTGTTATGTTGTTGTTTTGTTTCAGTTTACATCCACCAAACTAAAGGCTATGCATTAGTAAATAATCATAAAGACGAGGAGTTCCCGGTGAAGAATTATCATAGTGCTTAGATTGGTGATGACATTTTGGTTCCGTTCTTGGACCATTCCTCATTAGTGGATTTTCCGGAGAGATATTCCCACTTAGTCAAAAATCAATTAGAGGGTAACCTTGTTTTTACTGTGCATAGTAGTTACCATGGTAAAGTCATTTTTACCATGAATAGTAGTTACCATGGTAAAGTCATTTTTGCTGGAATAGTATTTACCGCAGTAACTTCACTTTTTACCATGAATAGTATTTACCGCAGTAACTTCACTTTTATCGTGAATAGTGTTTACCACAGTAAAATAATTTTTACCGCAGTAAGTCAAGTTTTACCATAGTTTACCGTGGTCATTTCTATTTTACTATAGAAAGGTGCAAAGTCACTTTCTAGTATAGTGATTCCAAGTATTTGTACACATAAGTCTTGTTGATTGTACTTGTGAGTAGGTATTTCACGGTGGTTACTTTTGAAAATGGGAAAGATTCCTATTTTTCAACTCAATCTAATGAAGATGCTTCTTCTTTCATTCAAGATTTTAAGCGATCTTGTATTTGTAATGGCCTTATAAGAAGGGAACAATGGATTGAATTTTTTCCTACCTTTTTGGATGGTTCAGCACTTAGGTGGTTTGAAACACTAGGTGATAATGTGAAAAATTCATGGGATTTATTAATTGAAAGTTTTCTTGAAGAATTTGGTGAACAACAGAAATATGCAGATCTCATGATCGAGATCACAAAGTTATCCCAAGGAGAGAAGGAGAAGATAAGGGATTATCATGCTCATGTTCTAGAGCTAAGGAGGAAGCTCGATGCCCAGATCCGGAAGGAAGGACTAGTGGATGGGTTGATGAATGGCATGGATAATCTCCTCTATAAGCACTTCATTCTTGGGATGAAGCTAGAGATCAGAAAATGAGTGAAGTATGACCGCCCAGCTACCATTGAACAAGCAAAGGAGATTGCAAGAAGGCAAGAAGAAAGCATGGAAGAGGAGCCCAAAGAAATTGTTGCTAAAGTAGAGCCTACACCAAAGACCTTTGGTCCAGAATCCACAACCACTCCCTTATGAGCACAAATATTTCTCCTAGTACATCTACTGAGTATGAAGATCTTCTCAAAAAGATGGGTCAGTTAACTATTAATCTTCTTCAAGGAAAAGAATTTAGTTCTCAGGGAGGAGATAGAGGTCCAAAAAGAAATATTTTTGAAGTTGTATGTTATGGTTGTTATAAAAAGGGTCATTATAAGTATAATTGTCCAGATAGAGCTTCTACATCTGGTAAAGGAGATAATGATAAAGGAAAAGCACCTATGAATTCTTTTGATGTAGTAGATAAGAGCAGAAATAATGAAGTAGATGTGTTTGTAACAAAAAGAAAGAAAGAAAAAGATAATCAAGATGGAAATGATCCTAAGAAGATGAAAGAAGAAACTAGTAAGAAACATAGGAGAAGAAAGTTGGGTGTGTAGGATTTTCTGATTTCACAGGGGCAAGGACCATACTCCATCTTGGAAGATCTGTCCAAAAGGCCTACAAATATTACATATGGTCAACTCTTGGCTATGTCTTCTGAGAAGAGGCGGGAGTTGCGAGGTGGACTCAATGCTCGAAGAAGGAAGGAGGTTGAGGTCCCTGTTTTGGAAGCAGAGGAAGATCCCTATGCTCCACAAGCTGAGGTATTATGTAATGGTATTTCAATTCATGATGTCTTAGTTAATGGAGGTGCTGCAGTTAATGTAATGACCGAGTCTGTAATGAATATGTTGGGTTTAAGAATTGATCGCCCTTCAACACTTATGTTAAGGTCATTAAATAAGGGAAAAACTAAACCGAAGGTGTAGTTTCAAATGTGGTGATATCTGTTATGGGCGTTGTATGTGTGGTAGAATTTCAGTGTGATGAAAAATGGTACTGCTTGTGTACCCAATGTTCTTTGGGAAGACCATGGCTAAGGAGAGTTCATACAAGAAACTACCTGGAATGAAGGTTTCATGACACTTGGACATGGTAGAGAGAGGGTGAAGATAAACATGATCCCTCGACATCATAAAGCAGAACCTATGGATTCAAGTGATGAAACTGATGATTGGACATCCTCTGATTACTCTAGTACCAGTGAAGTGGACACTGAAGATGAAGAAAGCGAGGTGGATGTTTCAGTCATGGATATCCTTCCAGTCACACCAACTCATGACCCCATAAAATTATCTGAAGAAGAATTTGATGATCGTCTCCAACAAATAAATATTGGTGATGCTATGATGGAGAGTGAGAAGGAATCCTACCTCTAGCTCTTTCGAAGGTACATACACCTATTCACTTTTGATTACAAGGAACTCCGTTAAGTAAGTTGGGTAGAACATTGTATTGAGCTAGTAGATGGTGCTAAGCCCATAAAGCAAATGCCATATAGAATGAATCCTAATTTTTCAAGACTCGTAAAAGAAGAAATAGATAAGTTGCTTTATGCATGATTCATATTTCTTTGTGGAGAATTCGAATGGGTTTCTCCCATTGTGATCTCAATAAAAAGAATGGGAAGCTACGCATTTGTGTTGATTACGGAAGTGAATAAGGCAACAAAGAAGGATCATTACCCTCTTCCATTTTCGATCAATCTTGACGGCGAAGTAGTTGGTCGAGTGCTATAGTTTTGCTGATGGATATAACTGGCTATAACCAAGTTCGTATAGCAGAGAAAGATCAGCTGAAGACCACGTTCACCACTCCTTGGGGAACGTTTTCTTATAGAGTTATGCCTTTTGGGTTGTGTAATGCTCCAGCAACATTCCAGCGTTTGATGAATAGGGTGTTCGAACCCTACATTGGGACCTTCATCAGAGTATTTCTGGATGATTTTTACATCTATGGGAGCAAGTTGGACCACCTGCACCAGATGGAGACAACATTTCAAAGGTTAGATGAAGCACAAGCCTCACTAAACCCTACAAAGTGTGTCTTTGGATGTTCTAAAGGTGTTTTGTTAGGGCATGTTGTATCCAAAGATGGTATTGGTATTGATCCTGATAAAGTTTCAAAAATCAAATATTTACCATTTCCTATGAATAGAAGTAAGTTGAGATCATTTTTAGGCCATGTGGGTTACTATAGAAGGTTCATCAAGAATTTCTCAAAGATTGCATGACCACTAACCCATTCTTGAAGAAGGATGTTACTTATGAACCAGAAATAAGGCGCATGAAGCTTTTGGAAATCAAAGGAAGCCCTTGTGTCTTCACCTATTTTGAAAATCCAGATTGGAGCAAGCCATTCATTATGTGCACCGATGCCTCGGATGCAGCACTAGGAAGTACTTTGAACCAAAAGGATGAAAATGAGAATGAACATCCAATTTACTTTGGGAGCAGACAAATGAGTAGTGCTGAGGTAAATTATACTGTAACTGAAAAAGAGGCTTTGGCTATCATTTTTGCTATAAAGAAGTTTAAAATTACTTGCTAGGGTAAAAATTTCTAGTTGTAATGACCATCGATCTAAAATATATTGTAAATAAGCCTAACCCATCAGGGAGGATAGCAAGATGGATAATTTTGCTACGAGAATTTGAATTTGATATTATAGATAGGCCAGGAAAGAAGCATGTCAATGCAGATGCACTCTCTCGAGCCTATGATGGTTTAGCATCATCTTGTGATGATGATGATTTCCCGATGCAAAGATTGTTATCCCTCGACACAATCCCTAGTGAATACATAGATATTTGGAATTATCTGAATGAATTCAAGTTTCCTGATGGTGCCAATGCAAAGACTAAGAGAAAGATTACTCAAGCCAGTCATCCATATTCTATTCTGCATGGAGTATTATTTCGAATAGGACCTGATGGACAATACAAGAGGGCAGTTGGATGTGATCAAGGGAAGGAACTGCTAGAAGAATTCCACAATGGTACATGTGGAGGACACTTCTTCGGACAACTTACAACAAGAAGGATCTTGGATGCGAGTTTATCACCGCCCAATCTTTTTAAAGATTGTTATAATTATTGTAAGACATGTGATATTTGTCAAACACATGGTAACCGTAAGACTTCATCACTCCATTATGTCATATTCTTCCCTCGGTCCCTTTGAAAAGTGGGGAATAGACATTGTAGGTCCACTTCCAACTACATCATGCCAAAATAAGTATATTGTAGTTGCCACAGATTATTTAACCAAGTGGGTTGAAGCTAGGCCATTGAAAACAACTTCCATGGATGAAGTGGCAAGGTTCATGTATGAACGCATTGTCACCAGATTTGGTTGCCCATTAGAAATTGTAACAGATCAAGGAAGCCACTTCATTAATGAGGTGGTAGAAGCCCTAGTCAATAAATTTTCTATTAAGCACAGGAAGGCAACAACATACAAGCCAAGCACAAATGGACAGGTGGAACGAACAAATTTTGTGTTGTGTCAAATTCTAGCAAAAGATGCAGCCTTGCAGGTACATAAATGGGATAAAAGGATTCATGTAGCATTGTGGGCATATAGGGCAACATCAAAGTCAGCAACAGGATACTCCCCATTTCAGTTGGCCTATGGCATTGATCCAGTTCTTCCTATTGAGTTTGATATTCTCACTGTGAGAGTTATGAAAAATGGAAGGATGGATGAAAGTGATTCATAAAATAAAGGTTGGTACATCTTCATTTGCTTGGAGGAAATGAGAGAAATAGCACGAGGATACAAGCCATAAGAAAAAAATGAAGAAGAAGAAATACTTTTATCAAAAGATCCGGTGGTCTCCATTTCATGTGAATGACTTGGTTCTAGTATATGATTCCAGATACAAAAAAAGAAGACAGAGAAAATTTCTTCCAAAATGGATGGGGCCCTACAAAATAGCAGTTTGTGCATGGAAATGGTATGTACCGAATGGAGGAATTTGATGGCACTCCCATTACGAAATGGGTCAACCACGACAAGTTGAAGATTTTCCAAGCACCGGAATAGTCTACTCAGGACTGAGTAAGCCGAGAAGGGGAAGATGTCGAAACTAAAATTTTCTTCCGTAATTTCTATTTCATTAATGTATGTATTAGGAATAGGAATGTTGTAAAAAGTAAATATTTGTCATAAGTGGTGCAAATGTTAAAATGTCAAAGTTTGGGTAATTAGAGAAGTAGGGTCTACATGATTAGGAATTAGAAATATTATATTGGTAATAAAGACAAGGAGTGAGGTCATAAATATTTTGTGTATTTTATTTGTAAAAAGTCTAAAAATGTGGAACCCATGTAAAATGATAAGGTTTATCTTATCTTAACGAGATAAGCTTACATGTACGAGATAAGAGTTAAGGTATGGAATATGATTCGTCATAGTGAATTTCTTATCCTATCTTAGAGATAAGATGGATAAGCCCGAAGTTCTATAAATAGAGAGGCTACCCCCTCATTTAGCATAGAAGGAAGTAGTGAGAAATATTGTAGGAAGTGTGCGAAGGAAGCCATCGGTTTAAAGGTGTGTTGAAGAAGCCATTAAGAGGTGTAATTGTAAAGTTTCTCCCATAGTCTTGGTGAAAGGCAAGTGAAGTCAATAACACTTGAAGTACCTCATGGGTGAGATTAATGATTTCATGTTAATATTATAATTTATTTTGATATTTCAGATTTGTCATCATTTTGTTTATCATAGTCGATGGTATTCTTATGTTATGTTGTTGTTTTGTTTCAGATTACATCCACCAAACTAAAGGTTGTGCATTAGTAAATAATCATAGCATGAGGAGTTCCCAAAGTGAAGAATTATCATAGTGCCGGATTGGTGATGACAGGTTCGAGTTAGACAACCCAATTCGAGCTAACAACCCCTTCACAGGTACATAAATAGTTGTTAGTTGTTTCACTTTGCTTGGAAATGCTGAAAGTTTTTCTTAGCTTCATAAATATTAAATTCTTTACTAACAGTGCCAACCACGTGAAGGTAGAAGATTTTATGGCACCACTAATATGCATAAAAGTGTTAGTCAATGTAATTTAAGTTGAATCAAAACCACAATAGATATATTAAAAATAGAAAAATTTAATAAAATATTTAAATTTAAATCTAGTATACAAATTTAAAAACTTAAAAGAAATATATGCCAAGCTCGAGCATGTAAATTCATTCCAATGAACAATCGATTGGATATACTATTAGTGCTAACAACGTGAAGGTATCTAAGATTTTATGGCAACAAGTTAACTTGCTTAAAAGTGTTAGTCAAAGTAATTTAAGTTGAATCAAAACCATACTAGATATATGAAAAATACACAAATTAAATAAAATATATGAACTTTAATCTAGTAGAAAATTTTATAAACTTTAAATTAATATATATCGGACTCGAGCGTGTAAATTCATTCTAATTAACCATTAGGATCAGATCTAATCTAAGTAGTAGACATGATTGCTTCATGATCCGACTCTCGAACCTTTCAAATAATCTTATTATTATGCCTTCCTCAATATCTATACAAATTGAATATTTTTCGCTAGAACTAGATGCAAATATAAGTGTATTTTCCTATGTCTTGAAGTCTTCAAACACCCAAACATAAATTTTTTTAATGGATACCATCACTTGACCACGTGAGGGTACTCCATATCTTCACCATCTATAATAGGATAAGGTAGCTTCTTTCTTTTCTTGATGCTTTCTGATATAAGAAATAGTTTGTTCCTTCTTCATTGTCTTTTGTCATGAATAACTACAAACCTATGTCCTACAAAAAACAAACGTTTCAACTAAAATTTAAATTACATATTAATTTCAACGGACCTAACTCAATATAAAAATTGTATATAACAATTTACCTTTTTGCACCAAAATCGAAATGTTGTCAAAGTCCTTGGATGTTGTAACTTCATCTGGAGAAACAAGTTGTGATGCCTGTGGAAGTTGATAACTAGGAAGCAAAGTTAGAGGGCTACAAATCCATCCATCCACCCATTCTTGTGAATCACACTCAATAGTGAAAAATTTGATACAAGATGCTCAAAAACACACCAAATTTCTTGTCCATTTTATCCACGAAGATGCATTTGAGCTACTGATATGAGTTTAGATCACTAGACCTGTGAGTTTCATACAATCGTCATAGTTAGCAATTTTTGTTCCTTTATACACCAAAAATATCTATGAATTGTGGAATATTCTAGAGAACCAAGAGCCATGTTGTCAAAACAACATTCCAATATTCTCTTTTCATCTTTCAATTTAGCACCATATTCATACTTCAACTCTTCTCTTGTAAGATATATTTTTACACATGCCCCCGCACCGTCTTACTCTCCTTTTCCATGTCCAAATTCACTTTGAAACTCCAAATATGTTACACACCCATCTTGACATGCATCTTGATCATCTAGTAAAACATTTGTGCATTCTTAAACTGATACGTACAATTATCTCGACTATATCTAATTTTGATTGAAGCGAATGTCCCTATCAGACAAGTTTTCATAAAATAACTAGAAACACGCTTGCACAAATTCAGTAGAATGAGTCTGATCATCAATGATATAAAATTGGTACTCTCTTAAAAAATCGATCAATCTTTATATTGTCGAGAATGTATAAATGTTATATGCACAAAAATGACAACTTGTACTAGAGTTGTAATATTGTGATTGAACATGCATGTGGTTGTAATGTGTAATTATCTACAAAATCAACCACTGAAACAATAGTACCAATATGAAATGTGTCCTTTCATATCTTGAATTTTTCATCCAACCATCGAGCTCTATGTGTATTCCTAACATACTCATAAACAATTTCATCTTTAAATTTTCTCATAAATTGAAAAACAGTATATGTTTTGTAACTAGCTCACACCATTTAGACTCCTTTCCATCTTTCAATTGGTATGGTACTGATTTATATTTATTAAACCCAACTAAATTATGTCCTATTGCACCTCCAATTTTCTCATGGATACAACTTTCCAATTTAGGTAATCCGGTGCACATACCACAACTTCCATCTAAACAATCCTGACTATAATTTTTTTCCAACTTCTCTTTCACAAAATATCATAGGAATGAAATCCTTGGAAGATATTGGTGGAACTTGAACACCACATTCTAGTAACATAGTTTTAGAATGAAAATAAGAATGAATACGTCGAAAATTATCATAATGCATCATAAATTCAACATGTTTCCTATAACAACAAGTGGTGCGAGTGTGGTTGATTTTCACATAGAATGGTTTCAACATTTCAAAAAAATGTTGACTAATTTTAATTTCTAGATTATCCTATTCAAACTTACGAAAAATTGAGTTTAAGTCATATCTAAGAAATGTTTTGGATTTGGTTCACGATTAGTAGAACCAACTCTCCTTTTTGCAACATCTCTTGTATTAGGTGAAACTCTAGTGTTACCTTTCCAAAATAGAACAACAACTTCTCTTATAACATCAAATATATCTTTGTCTTTACACACGGTGCTCTAGCATAAAATTCCCAAAAATCAATATTATTGGGTGATTGAAGGATATTATGCCTTTCAATTGATTTCATTATATTTTTTTGATTAACTTTCAACATTCATCTTGTTTCCCTAATCAAATGATGTTCTTTTGTTGATTCACTTACAACACTAGTAGTAAGTACACAACCTATGACATTACTATCCCTTGTGCATCTCTTTACACCAATAGTGTGACATGCATCATGTAGGTTATGAACAATTACGGAGGTATGACCACATATATTAGATGTTTCCAATCCTAAGGTGTTCAATATAGGTCTCATTTTATTCAATTTCATAAAACTAACCTACAACTGACATCTTTGGTAATCATTTAAAATTTCAAAATGATTATTCTAAATTTGAGTGGCTTTTCTTCAAATTTACTGTTCAAAAATTTTGTCAGACATTGCTTTCACAATGTTCTCATCAATTTTAGTAAAATAATTAGGTCTCTTTTGTAAAATCCTAGTAGGTGTTTTTACCAATTTTGGTTATCTATGGTTTCAAAATGAGTTTCCTAATTCACATTTTCATTGTCTCCTTAAATTTCAACACCAACTACATCATGAATATTTAATTCATCTTCATCACGAGTATTTAATTCATCTTCAACATTGACAATAAAAACATTACCTAGTTCCTCATTGCTTACAATAGTAGGGGTTGAAGATGAACCTCTTCTTGATTCACGAAGTTTCCGCATTCACTCAGAATCTTGCAATCTTTTTGCCTCTAATTTCCCGTGTTTTTTTACTTATTAATTTCCTTTTTGACTTTGTTTCTTGTCTCCCATGATGTTTCAATCGATGTAGGAAAACTCCAAATGATGCAAGGAACCTTAAAAATAGTAAAAAAATAGCTTCTGATGATAAGAAAAAAGTGCATGAGGTGGCAGGATTGTGCAGAAATTCATACAGTTAGGTCAGATAATAAAAGCACATGATCAATTGGATGTTGGCATTTGTGTAAATATGATTTTAATAACCATGATTACAATTATTTTGATATAATTCAATTTAGAGCCACGACTTTGGTCCTGCATGTATAATCAAATCCGACCCTCAAGGCTCGGAAAATATCTGTTTTTCCCGAACTTGAGCTTTGGAAGGTCATTATGGCATGTGAAAGGCCAAAAACATCAATTTTCTCTTCCTTGGACTTCAACCATGTCGAAAAATCAAAAATATGTTACAAAATTGGTACGATCGAGTAGGGAGACTGTTAGCTTCATAAAAATATTGATTTTAAAGTGAATAGAATATGATAAATATCATTTTATAATTTTTTACTAATAGTAGGTCTTTAAGACACTTTTTCCTATGAATGTTCATGTCTATGTTTAAGACTACAACTTTTGTTTCACTTGTTAGAATGTGATAAAACGTATACCATACCAACTCGTGGTGAAATTCTATACATGTTAAAAAAACTATTTGATTTCGATATTTTTTGATGAATTTATGGTAGGAAAATGGAAAGTTCTTCATTTTCTTTATGTTTTTCAAACCAATTTCATGGAAAAATCCATAAAAATATTGCTAAAAAAATAAAAATAAAATCTATCCCAAGATAGACAGCGACATCTAAATTTTCACTAAAGGAAAAAAATATCATGTTTTGGTCATCCAAATCATAGGAAAATGGACTACAATATTATAGGTTTTTTTTTTTAAAGAAAATACCAAGTCATTGAATTTTTAGTGTTTAATATAGCTAAATTTGTTCGCTTTTTTTTTTTTTTAAATACTAGTTTAGAAACTAGATTCCCGATGCTACGATTCATATATATATATATATATATATATATATATATATATAATTTCTAATTTTGAGTGCACGAATTTCTAATAATCCCTAAAGTTGATATTTCGCTGGTTTTGCAATTGCTGCACTCACACTAATATATATATATATATATATATATATATATTTTCTAATTTTGAGTGCTGCAATTTCTAATAATCCCTAAAAGTTGATATTTCTGCTGGTTTTTGCAATATGACGTCCACTTATGACCCCTTTTTTCTCCCCAAATTGCTGCACTCACCCCTTATCTCTACATATTTCATGTCCAATGATGTATTACTCCATATGTATATTAATAAGGTACTATAAATTCAATGTATAACATTCTATTATATTTATTAAAAAAATCTTTTCAATAACCTTGTACTTCTTGAATTATAGGTTTTAACAAATATATGAGAGGCATGCCCTCAATTCTACACAAATGTTCTATTTGTTGTCTTAGGAAGGTACAATCTAGTTTGAGAACAATAATATTTAAATTAGAGATTCCTCAATGTCTCCTCCATACCCATGTTTTCTATCGATTAAGACAACTTTACTGGGAATGAAATGATTTGAAAGATGTGGCACTATGATTACCTAAGTTAGTGAGCATAAGGTTCATGTCTCATGCTCATTTTTTCTACGACCAATTTATTAATTTGGTACAATGATTTGTCAAACTTATAACTTGTGTAATTACTTTATTTAATATTGATTACATAATTTAAATAAATTTCAAAATTATTATTAGATGTTATATATTTAATAATTTTGAATTTTTCATATTTATTTTATTTAAATTAATCGATATAATGAAAGGATTTTTTTTTTTAAATTTTCTATTGAAGGGTAATGTGTTGTTTAATACGTCATTTACAAAGGGTAAAGATTAACCTATCGATTCAAATTAAAACATGGAGAGCCCTTCAAATTTGATCATTATTCAGTAAACCAAATCATTAAACAAATAACAAATTTGGTTTTAACAATTGAAACTAATTTGAGAACTCCTATATGATTTTGATCTAGATTAAATATTGTTATTTACCTAACATAATTTTTTTTTGATAATTGGTAAAAAGGTGGGTTTTGTCGGGTCCCCACCTTGTTGCAACCAAGGATCTATAATCCAAATAAAGCGATCAAGATTTCAAGGATAAAAAGGGTATACAAATAAAAAATAGATATATCTAGTCCATGGATTATCAAAAACCATAACAAAACCATGAATAAGACAAGAGACCAAAATCTCATAGGTTTTTGTTTAGTAGCTCAAATCCTAATCACACTCGGGGATGACATAGAGACCACAACGTTTTCTTCTTTACACTCATCCAACCATATCCTCCTCCTTTGCTAATGGAGGTTGCATTTCTACTCGGGTTAGCCATTTCCATTTTCGCTCCGAAACAAAATCATAGTGGGGATGCTCATAAATATAGTCATTAATTTCAATTCCCACCAAATAAGTTGTTTGAGCGAAATTCTTATCGGATGCATGCTTTCCAATCCGTTGTTTGGTAACATTTTATGTGGGACCCTATCCCACGCAACCACCTACCCTAATAACTTCACACCATGCCCCGAATGTTTCATTCCTATCCTCCTTGCCATGCCCATTAAATCCTAAGAAGGAAAGAGGAATTTTCAAAAGTTTTTGTGTGGGATCTCTTCTAAAATAATATGAAAATTCTCTCCACTAGTTGTCTCCTTGTGGCAGCTCTGATTTTTAAATGGAGTCGACATCATTCGTTGGGGCTATGATTCATTTTCCCACCCAAAGGTAGTCTTCATCACCCCAGGTTCAAACCCGAGATCTACTATGAACTCACTGACTAGCTCAACTCATTAGGATGTCTGTTCCACCATTCGAGGTTCGCTATACCCTGTTTCATGTTCCTATGTTCTTCTCCAGATGTCTTTTGTGCATTCTGTGGCTTTTGGGGATATTTTTCCTTGCATCCATAGGCTCCATGGCTCACTCTCCTGCATTTTCCACAATAAACTCGTGAATATTCATATACCAATTTTTTCTTCCGATTTTGTTTCTAGAAACCAAATTGATTTCCTCCAAGGAAGAGGAGCCATTAGAGGCATTAACACACATCCTAGCTGTGGTGAATCAATATTTGGCAGTTGTGGTCAGGTTAAGAGCAATCAAGTCTGCCTATCCCTGCCAACAAATTGACTTCCCAAAATTCAAGAGGCAGTCCATGAAGCCTCAGTGCGAAAAACTCATAGAAGGGGTGTGAGTTTTTTCTCCTAGATTCTATCTAACAATGGAGTGTATGGCTCTCCTATAGAACCATGAACCACCTTGAACAACTGGATTAAATCTTTTTCAAGGGTAAAATGAATAAAAAACAATTTTTAGATTAGGAAAAGGTGTTAACTTGCCCCAAAATCTTCCATTTATTTCTTACCCAAATTATTACCCGATCGATATTTGGCCTAATCCCGGTGAAAAAAATGATCAAAGAAAAACTAAACCTACCATAGCCTTTATCCATGATTGAATCTAGAACTTGCACCATGGTGAATTTTTCTTCCATTCCGTTGTACCTTCTATAGTGACTCCACTTTGCTACTATCTAAATAGCTTCAAGGCACATGAATTTTCTTTCTTTGAACTATATAATATCTCCTCCTCGGCTCCTACCTTGGCTCCTCCATCTCTTAACATAAATAATTATCATATTAAAATATATTTATACTAACATAACTTGTATTAAGGCATCATCCATATTTACACAAAAATTACGGTATATTATGATTTATATATTATCGCATAACAAACAATCCAACTAATATTTGATTAAATTTTTGTTTTAGAGACATATTAAAAATTATAAGATACCTTGCATAGGATTATCCAAGAATAATATTTACGCCTTAAGGCATTTTCTGTGGGTTTCCTCTGGTTGATTCCGACATCCATTAGAAATCCAAAATCCAAGGTTACGAGAGAGAATACATTCAAATCGAATGCTCCCAATTTCCATGAAAATCATGTTGCAAATGTTACATTGCACATGCACAGTGCTAAGAAGAAGAAGTAGAAAAATCAATACAATTTGGACATTAAAACCACTTCCTAATCCTCAATATTCTGCATTCTCCCCATTATGCATATAAAAGTTTGCAGATCCCCTCTTGTTTTGTTGTGGATGGCCATAAGTTCCTTCTTCGTAAGGGGCATATTTTCCATCTTTTAAATATTTTCCACTTCCGACATTTTGGGGTTTCTGCTATAAAGCGATGCCGAGATCATGAAACTGGCCAATACACCCAAATGAAGCACCTCTTAATCTTCAATCCTCTTCTTTTACATATAAAAAACAAAATGGCTGTAAGTAGTTGAACCCAATTTAGATACATATACAGATCCAAATAAATTATCTTATATATAGTAATTAAAAAATGAGGAGATATTAGGGTTATAGATTTATCTTTTGAAATCATTTCTTCTTATGCTAGGATATTGTATCTTTTTTTTTTGTAATTTACAGTGATTAATTTCTATAGTTTTTTTATTACCATAATAAAGCATGCATCTATATCTGAAAAATGAGCCACCTAGACATATCGTCCTTGGTTGATGGAAATGGCAATAACATCACAACTTCCACTATTAAGTGTGGATTAAATCATTATCATATGTTTGACCCCCACATCTGGATGTGTTTCCATCATGTACAATAACTTGTCGCCATCATTGTCATTAAGTTCAACCTGCATTTATTTCCATAATTACTTTAAATTTCACCTCTACCTCTTGATTCCCCATGGAAACACACTACCATAACCTTATGATGTTCCCATCCTAGTGGATTTTTGTAATCTTAAGTCCTTAAAATGGATACTTAAAATGGTTGTAGGTTTGGTCTCAGGCTATGTGATGTACACGAAATGTGCATGGTTATAGATGTCATGTTTTCCTTAAGGTGCTCAAGAGTCGGAAATGGATCCTTGTTTCATCATGTAAAACACTTCCCTCTTGGCCACTTAAACCCGAAGCCAACGGTCTTCCCGAATATTTTATTCTCGTGTTAATGGTTTTTTTAGAAGAAATAATGTACTAAAGCTACCTTCCGGATAAAAGGTTAAAACCCATAGCTTCCTAATCATTTCCTATCTTTAAATTTGCTACTAATATGCTTTAAGTATCAATTTTTTGAAAGATCATTGTTGCACTCAAGGAAAACTTGCACTATTTTTTGAATCTTACCCTTTACAATTTGTCTTACAAATATCCTCCTCAATTTATAGTTCTTTTAAAAATATTTTAATTTCTACCTTTGTTATTATGCAAATGTAAAGAATTATACCATTACGGTCAACTATGGGCAGCTTAGCAACAACAATCCCTCCCCTTAGGAAGTAATCCCTATGATCAAGAAAATGATGACATGGTGAAAATATATGATACCTATCCAAAATCCTCATGGACCTCTCTCACATAGGTATTAAGGTCTCGTGATGGTTAGGAATGAGGATATTTCCAATGTCACAACCAACCAGTCATTTGCAAATAGCTAGATCAAACACAATGTTGTTTACTTCTATCCTAGGACAAGAATTATTATAGTCCTAGTGGGAAACAAAATTTTATCAGATTATTCCCACAATCAGACATGGTACCAACTAGTCCCCGCAATGCGCAAAATTAGGAAAGCCTTATTTAAGTATAACCTCCACCATATCAGGGTAGGTATCCCGTCGGCCATGGATGTGCTTCACACTTCATTTCCTTCATCATCTGGAGTGTTTAGGAATGACATTGCTAAAACTGTTATGAAACCAATGGTGAAGTTTTTGAATAGGACCAAATCCTCTTTCTTCATTGATGTCTATCCTTATTTTTCCTGGTCTTCTAACCCCAATGACATTTTCCTAGAATAAACAAATTTTAGGGACAAAGAGATAAATCACACTGATCCAAATGGCCTTGTGTATACCATCTTCTTATATCAACATCTTAATGTACTTATAGCTGCAATTGGTAAGATGGGCTATAAGATACAAGGCTCATTATAGGTGACACTAGATTGCCCACTAATGGTGACCTTAACTAGTTGGGTGTTGAAATCTTTAATGCAACTCATTATTATTGGAGGCTTGTGAGAAGAATGCTTGTAGATCCTCCCCTTGCAACCCCTAGAAGGCCAAACTAATACATCTGTGTTAATTTTTTTAGTTTTTAATGAGAAACAAAAGGTGGCCTAGGGACATAGAGGAATTGGGGTTTGTTATATGCTAATGGTTCAAGTATTTATGATATTGATCTCATAGGAAGATCCAAGATTCACATTATAGGGCCCTTCCTCCTCCACCTCCACCTTATAAGGGTAGATCGTGTTGTGTGACAGATCTTAAACTAAATATTTCAACTATGTCCTAGGTGCCATTGGTTATGATTGTGCTTAGGTAATTGACACTGTCTTGCCATCCAACTAGGGATGCCTTGTTATTAGCCTAATTTTATTGCTAGACATGCTTCTTTATGCATTCAATAGCTATTAGAAACAATTCAAGAACACATGGGGCTAAGTCATTACTTCGATGGAGCTGTAACAATGGTCATAAAGCACCCAAGTAAGTAAAAGTCTTCTACTTTGTTTTTGTTTTTGTTTCTGCTTTCTTCCATTCCTTGCTCAATTGAAAGATTTTCACTATTTTATATTCTTCTCATTAACAGGACATATATTATTCATTATTGCAAAATTTTGGTTTACCTTTTAGGCTTCATGTGGCCATGTTTCTTCATTGTTTAGGTTTTATTGTTTTGTTATAGTCTTGAATAAGTTTCACCATTTAGTATGTAATCATGCGGGGATTTGTTTGGGGTAAGAATCTTATTAGTTCTAAGGACCGATATGTCAATGTTTTCTATGGATCACTTTGCACTTTATAAGCGGTGAAAGCTTATTTTCAGGCATTTCTTTCTTGACAAAGTCAACTACAAGATGATAGGTTTTGACAATGTTAGTCATTATATGTGAAGACGTTTTACTAGGAACTTTCTTAGGAGCACGTACTAGAAACATCGACTTTAGAAATATGGGAACTTCATGCATGGTGCGTTGATGAAAAGGTTGTTTCTTGGTGTAAAGAAAGGCCAAATGCAAGATCCTTGCGAGTTACTACAATTTTGTATCAACAGTTTCCATGAGTGTGTTATCGTCTACTTTTGATAGAATCTGTCTTCACATGCCAATGTCAAAGACAACTCCATCCACATTTGATGACATAGAGCTTCTATATGATCATGATATGTATGAAATTGTAAGTCATAGGTGTTGAGTATGGTACATTGATATATGTTCTGAAAATCTAGATATATGTTCATAAACTTTAGAGTTATTTTATTTTATTTTTAATTTACTCTGTTTCTTTAAATAAATTATCCTTTTGTATTTTCTCTAGTGTGAGGTTTGGTTTTGAGATTTTTGTTTTCTACAATGTTTCCGAAGATCATGCAATCCTCAGTGACATACAACTTCCGTATGATCATGATATGTATAGTAAGTAGAAACACACTTTTATATGTTTTAAGGGTTCCGAGTGGACTGAATTAATATGAATAAAATATGGGTTGTTAAAGGAAAAAATGGGTTTTTAGCCTTGAATGTTAGCAGTCTTTACATCCTTGTGAACAATGTGTGGGTTATAGTCATGATGAAGAGATGATAATCCTTGTGTAGTGCCATGAGCAATCTTAGTCGAGTGTCCCAATCTAGCTTAGATTGGATTGTTCTATTTAAAAATATGAATGTACAATGTAAAGATCCATTTTTGTTAATAACATATTCATCTTAATCAACGTGTAATATGTCCCACAACTTCCATTTACCATGTAATCATAAAACAACATGTTTCCATGTGGAGAAGTGAATATCCATGCAACATCACAAGATTTCGATGCTTGATGCTTCCAACTATTTCCAACTTAGTTTCAAATTCACAAAAAAACTTATTGTAATAGGTTCCATCCTAGCAAATGCATTTTTCTCATCCCCCTTTTCTCTTTTCTTCCCCATAAATGATATGGTTTGCTTGGTCGGTGCAGCATTGTCTTTGGAGGATTACATATCGAGCCCCACCCACTACATATTAGTTTAAATTATTAATTACACATTTCTTCTTTGTTAATCAAATAGTCGTTTGATATTTTGGATGAAAATACATTTGATTTAGGTGACCATTAATGGCTCCATTTGTGTGCCTAACCATTCGCTTAGGAAGTTTGATAGAAAAACATTGATCCGTGAAACGTGTACGATGCATACATCTCGATCAAGTCTTAAACATGGAACCTTTTCAAATTTCTCCATTTTTTTAGTTTGTCCTCTTCATACAAATATTGCACCGCCATCAATAATACCTATAAGATACAAACCATACACTCAGTGAATCGAATGTCCTCCCCTTCCATCGAACCCCTCCCTGATCACCCCTCATCCTTTCCCTCTATTTCACTTTCTCTTTTTTTTATTTTTTCCTCCATCCCTTTTGCCGTTTTCATCATACACTTCACGTATGATTACTAATTTTATCATTATATTAAAGGGCCATCGCTTGTACTCCAATTATGTTAGAAATTTGTCTACGTTGAATTTAGTAAGTATTTTCTAGTACTCCAATTATGTTAGAAATTTGTCTACGTTGAATTTAGTAAGTATTTTCTAGTTTTTCTTTCAACACACACATGTATTCCAATTTTGAGTGTATTACACACCAAAATTCTGGTAAAAACATTTTATTTAAATAAAATTCAGAATAGAACAATTAACCTTAAAAAGAAAAAAATAAATTAATAATGACTAATATGATGGCGTCTTCATTCAGTCAGAGATGGCATTGCTAACGTTCTTGCAATGACCTCCTCAACAAAATCCTCAATATTCTTATCGGAAGATCCACCTTTCACCATTGCTTTCTTACCCAATGTCTTCCATCGCAAGGCATTCTTCCTCAGTTCAACACCAACTTCAGTTTCCATAACCGTCCTGATAGATTTCTTCATCTCCTCCCTCCCTATCAAACTGTCTTCTCTGTACTTATTCAATCTTATCCCACTCTTCCACACCTCTTCAATATATTTTGAATTGGTTGTTTGATCGCTCCACTGAGGAACACTCACAACAGGTACCCCGCGCTCAGACTCTCCAACGTTGAATTCCATCCGCAGTGCGTCATAAACATGCCCACCGAAGGATGAGAAAGGACTGCCATCTGTGGACACCATGGCACTACCAACCCTCTCTCTGCAGTTTCCTCAAGGAACCCCACTGGCAAATCTTGTGCACCGTTATTTTCTTCTTTATTAAGAGCAGGACGAATCACCCACAAGAAGGAATGTCCGGTGGCCTTCAGTCCAAGGGCTATTTCACAAATCTGCTCTCTGGATAGCACGGCTAAGCTGCCGAAGGAAATATATACAACGGTTGAGCCCTCCTTTGTATTCAGCCAGTCTATGCAATTTGTGGTTTTCCAGAGATGTGCGCCGACATCTGTGTCTTGTGGATTTTTTCCGTCCAAGAATGCCGAGGGAAGCAGAGGGCCTACGGTTCGGATTGGAATGAATGGATCCATGGATTTTATTTCTGCAGCTTCTAGCTCGTGGAAAGAGTTTCCCAGTATCCACGTTGCCTGAGAAATAGTAGTAAACTGCCCAAGCACCAGCTGCAACAAATAATGGTTTGGATCGGAAGGCTGTAAAATATTTTGAATTTGTTGTTTCATCGCTCCACTGAGGAACACTCACGACAGGTACCCCCGCGCTCAGACTCTCCAAACTTGAATTCCATCTGCAAAGAGTCATAAACATGCCCACCGAAGGATGGGAAAGCACTGGCATCTGTGTACACCATGGCACTACCAACCCTCTCTCTGCAGTTTCCTCAAGGAATCCCTCTGGCAAATCTTGTGCGCCGTTGTTTTCTTCTTTGTTAAGAGCAGGACGAATCACCCACAAGAAGGAATGTCCGCTGGCCTTGAGTCCAACGGCTATTTCACATATCTGCTCTCTGGATAGGACGGTTAAGCTGCCGAAGGAAACATATACGACGGTTGAGTACCCCTTTGTATTCAGCCAGTCTACGCAATTTATGGTTTTACACTTATGCCTGCCCACATCTGTGTCTTGTGGATTGTTTCCGTCCAACAATGCGGAGGGAAGCAGAGGGCCTACAGTTCCGATAGGAATGACTGGATCCATGGATTTTGTTTCTGCAGCTCCTAGATTCTGAAAGGAGTTTCCCAGTATCCACTTGGCCTGAGAAATAGTGGATACCGCCGAAGAACCAGCTGTAACAAATAATGGTTTGGATCGGAAGGCTGTAAAAGGGTTGGCATGTCCAACTCATGCAGCGGTGGAAGCGTCCCGGTATTACTTTCTCTTTCTCAAATTGTTCCCCTTCAGTTGGTACTGTAGAGGACGAATATGAAAAAGACCAGATTGATTGTTAAAATCAGATCAGTAAAAGAAAAACATATATTGGAAAAGAAAAACATATATTGGAATTTCCTGAAAAGACAATGAATATTGTGAACCTTCAAACTCAACTATAATTTGAGGATTTTATCCACGGTAATAGTCGTTTATCTGAACTTATCTTCCCACGCAGTTCTTATTCATAGATAAACAGGAAAAACCAGAAAGAACTCAAATATAATACCTAAACATTATAATACTAGCAAAAGTATCCATAGGTGTTTGTAGAAGGCAGATAGGCACATATATAATTGAAAAATATTAACAATAACAAAATCAAACATATTGATGTTGATATATGTATGTATGTATGTATGTATGTATATATATATATATATATGTATGTATGTATGTATGTGTATATATACGTATATATACACATACATACATACATATATATATATATATATATGTATATATATATATGTATATATATATATATATATATATATATATATATATATATAATATTGTGTAATTTAATCTGTAAGTTTTCTTATGACATTAATATTTGTAAGAGAATATTATTAATGGTGAGACTACTATATTATAGAAGGATTATGTTTCTAAAACCTAGGTTTCCTCTTGAAGCATCTTGTAAATTGTTGGCATGTCCTCTATGGGTTTCCTCATTTCACATACATTTCTACCAAGCCACTTGTAACTACAAACATATGAAAAATATAAGCTTCAATAATATTTTTTTAATGGATGACCATACCCTCATTTAGAGTTCCCAATTTAACATATGCTAGTAGGATGTTAGCCCTTTTTATGCATATCTTGCAATTGGCGTAGTCTACAAGACCACATTTAATATTTAAAGACAATTAAAACATTTTATTTTGTGCATCTAAAAACTAACACAATTGCCATATTTTCTAAAATGTTTCTTTAAAAAAAAAAATGACCATGTGTTGAATGCAAATTCCTACCTAATTATCAGCATGTATATTATTCCTTTAACTCAGAAATATTAATTTTACATGTGTGTGGATAAAATTGGTAAAAATGCTTCACTTGGGTTTTGCACCTACCAATCACTTACACTTAAAAATACTTAAATCCTCATCACCTTGACTATTTTGAGCATGAACAACATTAGTGAATTTCACAATCATATGTCTTATTTCAAAGCTTCCACTTTCATTATACAACAAGTTTTGGTGATCATTGTATTTCTAATAAATCCATATCGTAAAAATAATTAACCTTAAAGGAAATTACATCATTATTCATTCATGTATTATGTTTTTCTCCTTTCTTTATTTCCTCACATGTGTATTGATATTTGTATTTCATTTTCCAACCATTAGACTTGTTCATCACTAAGAGATCTCATGTACATCATCTTCGATTATCCTCATACTGAAAGGGACATAAATTCCATGTTTTATTGATAGTGAATGTAGTTAACACAACAAACAATTTCAAACTTCAATATGTTTGATTTGTGATTTACCCATGCCATGTAGAGTTGGTCATTTGCATGCCACTCTAGAGGTTGATAAGTGACACCTACCTTTTGTTAGAGCTAAGTAACTTTGAGTTTCTAGGTATTCATTGATTCCTCTAGACTACCCAAAAAAATATTATACCTATCAATATTGATTAAAAAAAAGTTATAAGTACTTAAAGGCGAGTGATATGCACTTGTATCATAAACATACAATCTCATAAATATTTTTATTTTAATTACTAAAAATAATATTCATCAAACTAAATAACATATATTTCATTTCTTATTTAGTATTTGAGATGTATAGTGAATGGCATCCGATGAATTGGGAGATAATACTCCAATTTATATTTTATATTTCATTTTATTTTTCCCTATATTATAAATGATGGAGAAAGCCACTAAACTTCACATTTCAAAGCCTTAGAATAAATGTTTTAATAAAGTTGAAAACAAATGTATATGGTTTATGAAGATTCCAAGATAAGACACATAATAATACAAGCACTTTATTTGAGATCCAGAGGCGTTAAGCACGGTGAAAACCAAGTTAACGTTTTAAATTCAACAACAATTGGATAATTGTAGTGAGTGCAAAAGTCATAAATCTGGTTTACTAACAATGGTAAAGGAGTGTTCTATACCCTCATAATCAAATAAACGAGAACTGTGCTAAACAAAGCTCGCTAATAGTCATCCAAATATTAGGCCTATTATGGATTAAGGCATCCGTGCACATGGAAATAAATCAGTAATCCTAATATCTCCTCATTTCACTATATACAAATTGATTGACTCTGCAGATACGTATCTAAATCAGGTTCATTTGTCTCTCAAAGGAAAGGAAACAATTGCCTTCCGTTGTTTTGTTTGTTGCATGTAGAAGAAGAAAAAGTTTGAGGATAAGGAGGTGCTTCATTCGGCGTAATGTATAGTTGTATTGATTTTTTCTTCTTCGAGCACTTGCGCTACGTGCACTTTTAACCTTTGCAACACCATTTTCGCTGTAAATAATGGCTACCACTTCATTTTACATGTTCTTTATCTTTTATTTCAATATTTGTATTGATTAAGACATTGAAACTTCCCTTTCTTGTTGTCCCGCTTATGTCTCGAAAGATTTGTTTCATTCACTCTTCCTCTATGTGAAACCCTTGTTTGTCCATTCTCACCCAATTTTTTTAGGTAACGATTTTTGTATTGCTTGATTTCCGCAAAAATTAAGTGTTGCCTAATTTTTTTGCACCGTTGAAAAAAATGCAATAGGGAAAGGAGCCAATGATCGGGAATCTAAAGTTAGGAGGCTCTTAGAGTCACTTAACTATCATATTTTTAAAAATAATAATACCTTTTAAAAGATTAAGATTTTTTTAAGCACAAATTTTCTTTTGTGCATTTAAATAATGTTGAGAATATGTTTTTAAGGGATTTAAAATAGATACTTTTCAATACAAAGAAAATTAATATTAGCCCTTACTTGTGAATAAAATCACCTTTTTGGGACAGTTGATGTGTCACCTTTTTATTGGCTGATTTGTAGATGTGATTTGATGTGACTTGTGTTATTGGCTACTTTTTTTCTAAATTTTAAGTGTAATGTTGACTTTGATTTTTACAACTAATGGTTCTATACTTACATCACCATTCATAGTCATTGCCTTCTTTCCCCTATTGGAGATGAAAAGAGCCGAACATAACGAAAACAATATATGACCAAATGACTACGACTAAAAACAACGGTTACTCAAGAATTTTAACTTAAGAAAGGCACTGTCACCAAAATCAGTATTTATATAAATTATATACAAAATATCACTGTTATTACTAATAATGCTAATGTTATTCTTTATTATTAGTACTTTACGTGATTTAATAAATGATGAACAAGATGCATACGCCATCATTTTCACCATTAGACTATAATTTACTTAATTTATATTTTTATATTTTTAACCGTATGTTTATGCCATCATCTTCACCATTAAATTATAATTTACTTGATTTTATATTGTTATCCTTTATAGTTTCAACAACTTGATTTTGTATTATTTCCATTTATAGTTTCAAATTTTTTTTCTTTTATTTTAGTACAATGCTATAGTGAGCTGCGATTCAAAGATGAAACCATAAAATTCTAGACATCAAAATAAGAGGATTTAATTTCAATCATGGATAGAATTTTTCAAGGTGAACCATCTCCGAATAAATAACTTTTTTTTGTGCATCTTGAAGATAACTTACCCAAATTTTGATGGTGGTAATAGATGGAGTAAATAGCGAGAGGATTACGTCTAGAAAATGCACAAGGAATACTTGAACTTTGTTGCAATGAGAGAAACCCATTCTAAAGAACGAGTCATAAGCAAAATAAGACACTCTATCATGCCTTTTAAATGTGAGACCCCTGAACTCGCGTAACAAATCTATCACCATTTTTAAGTCTTTTGCCCTGGCATTCTCAGAAGAAAGGCCGTCTGAGATTGTTTCCATTCTGATATCATGTGAGGACAAGATCACATCGTTCTACGCTTCTAACATGCGCTGTCTAACTGTCTAGCTTAAAATCTTAGTGATGACGAAGGTCACGTGGAGGTTTTTAGAGACGAGTCTCTTGGCAAATTCCATCAAAGGATTCATATGACCCTCGACTCATTCACACCCATCTTCTTCGACATAATTATCTCCTTTCGTAACTCTCGTAAAAATAACTCACTTGAAACCCAAGGAACAACCAAGGATTAGATAGGAAAATTATGGAATAATTTTTTTTGTTTAAAAGTGTCTTCACCCAGGGTATAAGACAGCAGTTGTCACAAACAAGGTTCCAGATCAATACTAATTTACTAGATTGTAATTTTTTTATTAACAATTATTAACGGTCACAAGGTAAAAACTTAGGGTTAGAAAGTTCAATTAGGCTAGGAGGGTAATTTCACACTACACCACTCTCTAATTGGCTTAAAAGCTTGAACTTGATTTTTCTCAAAATTAATGCTCTCAAAACTTCCCTAAAACATTCCCATTAGATAGGAAATTTCCTCACCTTTCAAATGATATAAAGAAGTCCTCCTAACTCCTCATATTTCTCAAGTTATAGGCTGGTGGACCTTGGGAGGAAAATTTTCCCAAGAGCAGGCCTGCGGGCCTAGGGAAGAAAATTTTCCCATGCGCGGGCCGGCGGAGCGGGGAGAAAATTTGGCACATTTTCCTTCTTTGGGGAAAAAGCGCGATTTACCTCCATGTGCCCGCGAGCCCGAAGAGGACACGTGTCATCTTTACAACACCATGATGGAAAATTGGGCCATCGGAGTGATTTAAGACATTATCATGTCTTTTAATTGAAAAGCGCTAGGGCTCAAAATGGTTTGCGCCTCGCCGACGTCCAAGGTGCCATGTGTCAAGCTCCAAATGGTTGTGGGTTGGTGGGGAGGCGGGGAAAATTAAGAAAATTTTCTAAAGTGCTAAGTTAAAAGGGATCCACTTCTCTCGCTAATGTCTCATGGTACCACGTGGTAGCCTTTGATTGGTTGCAGGCCGGTGGGGGGGAGGCGGGGAAAATTATGAAAATTTTCCCAAAATTTTTCCGAAGCACTAAATTTAAAAGTGATCCATTCCTAAGCCAACACCTCGTGGTGCCATGTGGTAACCTCTGATTGGTTGCAGGCTTTCGGTGGAGAAAATTAGGAAAATTTTCCCTATTTTTTTGACAATTAGAATTATTTTGATGCCTAATGAAGAAAAACTTCAGAAGGCCATAAATTTTGATAGAGAGCTCGAATTTGGGAAAACGAGGACTTTCTAGAAATCTCTAGACGTCCTCTTTACACATGAATTATTAAATTTTTATTTTGATAAATTTTAAAGAGTCAATTTCAAGAAAATGATCTGCAGGCTTTTAAAAGGCAAGCTAGTAGATTTTAACTTATGAAATTTTAATCAGTTGTCCTTCTTCCTCTCTCAACATGTCAATTAGACATGGAGAATTGTTCTTAGATGGATTTAGGATGGATTTGGAAGGTAATTTTATTTTATTGACTCCCAATTTAAAAAAACAATGTTGACATCAAAGCGAGCAGTGAAACGGTTTGAGCTTTGATTTTGCTAAGTTTTCTAAGGAATTCCTTAAGTATTTTTGTCCAATTGAATTTGTTTAGGGAATACTACTTCAATTTAATCATTTAATTTGTTATTTCATTGTTGCAGGTTTGAACTGTGCATTTTGGATAAAGTATTTGCCAGTTTGAAAATACAAAACAAAGATCAAATTTTAAAGGATCTATTCGCCATTTTCATCTTCCAAGTATTAGAATTCATTCCAATTCTAATCTAATACATTTAGTTGATTCAATTCAACTATTCAAAAGCTAAAATACATCTCTGATTTCCAAATTTTACATATTTCAATGGATAGTGTATTACACTTCATACGCATTTCTTTCTTTCAAACAGAGATTACAACTCACATTTAGATGATCAAATTCAATACAATGATGCAATTTGAGGAAGGTAGTGCAATCCTTTATTGATTTCAAATACAACTTTACAACTTTTCTTTCATTCCTCAAATTCCTCATACAAAATACAATTCTTTCACATTCCTTCAAACGTTGAAAATAGAGTTTATCTCTTTCACATTACAATATACAACTTTCAAATCAATACAACATATTTCCATTACAAACATTTACAAGTTCATCCACTTCAAGTGGGAAAGGTTACAATACGGTTTCATTTCACAAGGAACTATCAAACTATCTTTTTCTTAGCTCCAGAACAACAACAAGCAGATTTCACATTCTTTTAATTTGATCACCACAAGAGCGAGAAGAAAGCAACACTCTCCACCCAACCAATACATTCAATGATATGGAGAAGCCATCCTTCTTCATTAGCCCCCGAGCCTCAACCAAAATGTAATAAAAGGTGTGATCCAACTCATGGTAACAATAGGCTTCCATAAACACACAAGCAACATTTTCACAATAAAAACACAGTCCAAAAATAGAATGTAGTTTACAACTACATTAATGCATGAAAAACATTACGAGGCTTCATCAAGCAAGCCAAAGAAGTAAGAAACTATGGGGGATACTTCTTACGCCTCCCAAAAGGGAAATGGGTATCACCACCTGAATTACAAACTATTGCCAAAATATAATATATAAAAACTTGACATTCCTTATGCCTCCCCAAGTACCCCTTATACTTCTCATTTCCTTATGCCTCTCCCAACCTCTTATGGCACCCCATAAAGAGTAAATAAATTAAAGCTATTTTTTTAAGGTGGAACCCAAATCCCTACTCCCTCCACCCTTATACCTCCTAAAAACAAACATTTTCCTCCCATAAAATAAACCCCATAGTCTTCTACTACACCATTCCTAGGCCATATACCCGATAGCCCAAAAACATGAGAAAAAATTTACACATTAACATTTACATTCATAAAAGAAGATCATTTCAAGAGCCAAGCTTTTACCTCTCCATGATGGAGTTTCCCAAGTTCCAAACAACGATTGTTTCCAAACAAACAACAAGCATGCAACAATATTCAAACTTCTCATAAAGTAAGAGCTACCAAAACAACAAGGAATTCACCCAAGAATGAAGTCTCCAAAGTGAAGCAACCCAAAACAACGCAAGGAATTTGAATTTTATAGAAGAGAGAAGGGAAGACGATGAGGTGGATCCATGTAGGATGCCACATCACACATCCTCAACCCCAACCCCAAAATTCAACTTCATTCTCCAATGCATAATAAATAGGTGGGTGAATAATATGATAGTTTACTTACATACTCAAATCAAACCCATACTCAAAAGGACTGAAATTAAACCATGTAAGAAAAGTGCAATTAAAACTTACAATTTGACTTATAAAATTACATTATAAAATCTAAAATAAACTATCCAACCATAGGTACAATTGGCAAATGAATATAAGAGGTATGGGATAGGCCTCCAAAATCAGCCTTCGAGGACAAATTTGAATTTCCAAGAAGTGTTTCACACTCAAAAGTTAACTTACACATCACTTACACATCTCTTACAACACTTTAATTCAAGGCCGACAAATCTATTAATTACTTTCTTATGACATATTTTAATTAATTAAATTAACAACATAATTACTCACAATATTACACAACATTAAATGAATAATGAAAGGGTCAATGCACCACAAAATAAACACAATCAAACATAAACAAAGGAACCAATAAATAAAAACACCTAACCCCTTGGTCACATTTAAAGGTGGTCCCCCATGAGAATACCTAATACACAAAACACACGCACAAACAAATACTAGTTTCCATGGTGACCTTGTTGAATTCATCTAGAATTCCAATGTGGTTGGTCTCCAATCCCCGATGTTTGTTGTGATATTTTAACTCAGTAAAACACAAATACCTCCTTTGGCCTCGTGGCCATATCAAAACATCCAAAATAATATAAATAAAATTTCAAAATAATCTAGATTTATATGGATCATAACAACATACAAGCAACTAACAAGATCATTTACAATTTTACTCAACAACTATATCATCGTCAAGTAATTTCCATTTCAAGGTTTACTCACAATATCCAAATATCACATGTCCAAACAACATCCATAGTATAACCATGTCAAATAGTATATCAACATCAAGATCTAAAATGTCTCTAATAATAATCATGCATCATAACTAAATCAAGTCAACAATAATCCATGATCTAACATCTAACATCATACTATAATAAAGTCCATAATCATGTCCATAATATAATCAACATTATCATGATTAGTATATAAAAAAGGTGTTAAAGGGAAGTGGGCACTACATCCCCCTCCCCTTAAACTCAACTTCCTCTTGGAAGTCACTGGAACAAATGTGGAAACTTAACTCATAGCAAAGTAGCATCCTCCCATGTAGCTATAGTCTCATCATATCTGTGCCACTGCACCCGGACCTGATCAATCTCTCTGCCTCGAAGGCCTAGGGTGCTATGATCTAGGATGTGAATGGTCTCCACCATCACACGACCGATCCTGCACCTGCAATGATGTCCAATCTAACACATGAGAAGGATTTGTAACATATCTCCTAAGAAATGAAACATGAAACACATCATGTATGTGAGACAAGCTAGGTGGTAATGCTAGATGGTAGGCCAAAGGGTCGATACGCTCTAAGATCTTAAAAGGACCCACGAATCTAGGAGCTAACTTAGAACCTTTTCCATAATGGATAGGGCTCTTGTGTGGCTTGACATGAAGGAAAACCTTCATGCCCACATCAAAAATACAATCGGTCTTATGCTGATATGCGTACTTCTTCTTTCTATCTTGTGTCTCCTGTAGTCTCTATCTAATCAAAACCACCCACTGCTCCATGTCCTGTAATAAAGATGGTCCCAGAGAAACCCTATCCTCTAACCTATCCCAACTGAGAGGTGTCCTACACTCTCTACCATACAAGGCTTGGAAAGGATCCATGCCTATAGAACTCTAAAAATATTATTGTAGGAAAACTCCACCAAGTATAGGTACTCCTCCCATCTAAACTGTTGATCCATCACATACATCCCGAGCATAGCCTCTAAAATATGATTCACTTTGTCTATCTCAAGATAATATGTTGTACTAAAATTGATCTTTGTCTAAGGGCATCTTTGCATAGTAGTCCAAAATTGGGAAGTGTACAAAGGATCACAGATCACTAATTATCTTCCACAGAATCTTGTGCAACTTTGACAATATCATCAAGATATACCCATGCCATTGCACTTTGGATAATAAAAGTAAGCCACTTTTGTCAATTTATCAACCACAACCATGATGGCGTCGTGGTGATATCTCGACATTGGTAGTCCAACAATGAAGTCCATGGAAATGGTGTCCCATTTCCACTCCGGTATAGCATGAGGAAAGAGAAGGCCAATTGGATGTTGATGCTCGACCTTCACTTTCTAGCACTCTAAACAACATGACACAAATTGAGCCACGTCTCTATGAAGTCCTCTCCAGTGATACAACTGTCTCAAAGTAGTGTGCATCTTCTTCACCCCCGGATGGGTTGAATAGGGTGCACGATGTGCCTCTATCAAAATGTCCTACCTCAAGCCTCCGTCTCTAGGAACATAAATATGACCTCTGTGCCTAAGAAGGCCATCTGCCTCTAGTGAGAAACCATCAAAATTCCCTTCAAGGGGTCTCTAGGACTCGATCTTTTCTCAAATTGCAATGTAGAAGTCTGTTAAGAGGAAGCTGTTGAAGAATCCTACTCCGTAAATCTGTGCCCACTGAAGTGGCCATAATCACATGTCTCCATTTGTTGAGAGTGTCTGCCACCACATTCTCCTTCCCCTTCACATGCTCTATCTTCATATTAAACTCACAAAGCAACTCCATCCAATGCCACTGACAAGCGTTGAGATTGGGCTGCGTGAAGAAGTGGTGAAGAATCAAGTGATTTTTCCTAAGTGTGAATCTTCGACCAAGCAGAAAGTGCCTCCATTGAACCAAAGCATGCAGAACTACTGCAAGCTCAAGATCGCGAGTCAGATAATTAACCTCATAATCTTTGATTTTTCAAGTCTCAAAAGCCACTACTCGCCTCTCCTGCATTAACACACGTCCAAGCCCTGCTAAAGAATCATCTGTGCAAATGAAAAACACACCCTGTGGATTTGATACTACAAGGATAGGTGTTGTAGTGAGAAATTCCTTTAGTTTCCTAAATGCTTGCTCATACCTTTGTGACCAAAAAAACTTCTTCCCTTTCCATTGAAGGGAAGTGATGGGGTGCGTAATCTGATAGAGTTCCTGAACAAATCCCCTATAGTAACCTGCTAGTCCCATGAATCTACGTACCTCTGTCACAGTAGTGGGTGCTGGAAAATCCATAATAGCTCTAATCTTGGAAGGATTGATGATGATACCTTTCCCATAAATGATATGTCCCTAATACTGCACCTCCATCTGAAATAATGCACACTTCTCCAAGTTCCCATAAAGCTTCACGCTCTCGAGAGACACTCAAGAACTGACAAAGGTGCCGCTCGTGCTCCTCACACGTACGTGAGTAAATCAAAATGTCATCAAGGAAGATGTGTAAAAAGTGATCTAAGAAAGTCTTGAATACCCCATTCATCAAACTCATAAATACCGCAGGGCATTAGTCAAACCAAAAGGTACCACTATGAACTCATAGTGGCCATATCTCGTATGGAAGGCAATCTTATGAATGTCTGCCTCTGAAATCCTCAGTTGATGGTAGCGACTTAAGGTCTATCTTATAGATAGTTGTGGCTCCCTTCATCTAATCAAACAAATCACCAATGTGTGGAAGGAGATAACGATTATTGATCATTACCTTATTCGGTGGTGGTAATCAATACAAACCGTAAGGATCCTTCCTTTTTATTTACAAAGATCACTAGTGCACACCACGGGGACATGCTACGATGAATTAGGCCCTTCTCTAGAAGGCCCTCAAGCTATAACTTGAGCTCGTAAAGCTCAGGGCTAGTCATCCGGTAAGGTGCTCATTAGTTAGTCTCTACTCCTAGAACAAAATCTATATGAAAATCAATCTCATGTGGGGGTGGTAACCCCAGATAGCTCCCCTGGAAAGACATCTGCAAACTCTCTCAAAATGGGATGATCATCTAGTGATGGTCCACTAGACCCATCCTTTGATCTATCACTTGACTATAACAGCATACATTTGACAACCTCATCACAAACACTTGCTTAAGCATATATCGAGATGGTGTGAATAGAAACGGGTCTCCTAACCCTCACTATCACTGCCCCCACTCCTAGATCATTTTTGCAAGATATGATCTTGTGGTAACAATCCACTCTAGAGCTACTTGTAGATAACTAGTCCATGCCCAAGATGACTCTATAAGAGCACAACGGAAGGATACAAAGATCCAAGGTAGTGGTGAAAGGTCCCAAATCCACCACACACTCCTTAACTAAGGAGTCTATAGAGATCTTGGCTCCGAAACCATCCTAACTATGACACTACCATCAGCCTACATCACTCTACTAAAGATGGTGCAATAAAAGAATTAGAAGAACCAAATCAAACAAAATGGAGGTCGAATGCCTCTAATGTTACTTATAGTCTTAATAATCTGTAATTTGATTCTCTGCTTGAAATTCTCAACCGCTCGTACATCCTATGACTGCGCCCCATATCACTAACAATAGGCTCTAAGATCTATGTATTACCCTTGTTATTAGGGTTCCATGGGGAGTCTCTCCAAAACTTTTCGTAACACCACACCCAAAACAACCACCTAATCTACTCCCCACATGTGTACGTACGTCGACAGTAATCTTGAGGTCTATGGTGTGGATCATGATGATCCAGTGTGGTCTGCTAAGGTCTCTACTAGTGAGCTCCTACTGAGTGAGCTCTTTAGGCACCTTGTGTCCTGATGGGACCCCTAGGAGGAGGCCCCATACTCCGACCTCTCTGTGCATCAAATCTCTGTGGAGGTCTATAAGGTGGGTGGGACTGCTGCTGCTACTTGCTATTGTGGTCTAAAGATGATTATGCTAAACCCTATCCACCATGAGGAAGAGGTACTAACCCCCTCGATCTGCTATCTTGCATCTATTATATACAGCTCTAGACTCGGTCTCTAGCCTATTGGGTCTTTCCCAGTCTCCTCTACTATATAGGCCTTCTTGACGACCTCATCTAATGTCTATGGACAATGGATCTGCACTACACCTCCAATGTCTAGATTCAAGCCCCGGATGAACCTATGGATCCACACCTGCTCATCCTACATGTAATCAACATACTAGAGTAGATCCAGAAATCTACTCTCATACTCAGCCACTGTAAGAGATGCCTATCGGAGGTCATGGAACTCATCTATCTGTTGTTGTATGAACCTTTGTGACAAGTATCTACTCTGAAATGCTCCTCAAAGAGCTCCCAAGTAATTGTCTCAGAATCAACATGGAGCTTCTACTCCTCTATCCACCACCAGACACCAGCTCCATCCCTCAGTAGATGGATCGCAACACAAGCTTTCATGTTGCTAGAACAAGGATAGAGCTTGAAGCACCCACTAAAGCTCACTAACCAGACTCTGCCTGAAATCCACTGTGTCACTAGAATAATGTGATGGCTGAAGCTTCAGGATCTCCCTGATGTGATCTGCAACTGTGGTCTGACGGCCTCTAGGCCTCTCTGTATGCTCATCCCTAAGCCTAGGGCTCCGAGACCTCTCCCTATGTCCTGAAACTCGGTCACCCTATCCCCTTTATGGTGACTCTGCTCTGGCTGACTCTGTATGGAAGTTCTCTCCTCCATACTCCTCACTGGGTTGAGGAGATACATGACCCTCAATGGAAGTGACTCTATCATGTCTGGATACATGTCCTCCTCGACTCATCCTCCATGTAGAGGCATTAGCATCCTAAAGAGTCTACAAATTTTGTGGTAGGATGGTTGTTATAACATGATTTGGAGGTGGTAAGTCTAGGTCTATGTGAAAAGATGCCTCATCCCGTCTTGCGCCTCCTACACGGACTCAAGGCAAGAATTAGTTCATCTTTCTAAGTTTATTCAGTTTCCATGTTTACTAAAATATGTAATTTCTAAACTAAGTTGTTTTCTAGATTTAAAAGTGTGCTTTAGGTTTAAGGTTCATGTTTTAAGTTTTCTAGTGTGCCCAACCTGCCCAAGTTTTTGAACCACTTTGCTCGATACCAAGTGTAACGCCCTGTGAAAAAAACCCACTTGACACCCAAGGAACAACCAAGGATTAGATAGGAAAATTATGGAATAATTTTCTTGTTTAAAAGTGTCTTCAACCAGGTTACAAGACACTAGTTTTCACAAACAAGGTTCCAAATCAATACTAATTTACTAGATTATATTTTTTTATTAACAATTATTAACGGTCACAAGGTCAACATTTAGGGTTAGAAAGTTTAAATATGTTAGGAGGTTAATTTCACACTACACCACTCTCGACTAGCTTAAAAGCTTCAACTTGAATTTTCTAAGAATTAATAGTCTCAAAACTTCCTTAAAACATTCCCTTTGGATAGGAAATTTCCTCACCTTTCCAATGATATAAAGAAGTCCTCCTAACTCCTCATATTTCTCAAGTTATAGGACGATGTACTTTGGGTGGAAAATTTTTCCAAGAGTGGGCTGTGGTCCTAGGGAAGAAAATTTTCCCATGCGTGGGCCGACGGGAGTGGGGAGAAAATTTGGCACATTTTCCTTCTTCGGGGAAAAATCGTGATTTACCTCTGCACGCCCGCGAGCCCAAAGAGGACACGTGTCGGCTTTACAACACCTCGGTGGAAAATTGGGTTGTTGAGTGATTTAAGACATTATGTATTTTTGGCTGAAAAGCACTAGGGCTCAAAATGGTCCACACCTCTAATGATGCCTAAGGTGCCATGTGTTGAGCTCTGATTGGTTGCGGGCAGGGCTGGGAGGCACGAAAAATTAGGAAAATTTTCCCAAATTTTTTTGAAGCGCTAAGTTAAAAATATATTCTCTCCTCCGCTAATGTCTCATGGTGCCACATGGAATCCTCTAACTAGTTACGGGGTGGTGGGGAAAATTAGGAAATTTTTCCCAAATTTTTATTTTTAACACTTAGAATTATTTTTGACGCATAATGAAGAAAAACTTGAAGGCCATAATTTTTAATAGAAATCTCAATTTTGGGAAAACGAGGACTTTCTAGAAATATTTTGACGTCCTCTTTACACAGAATCATTAAATTTTTATTTTGATAAATTTTAAGGAGTCAATTTCAAGAAAATGATCTACAGGCTTTTAAAAGGCAAGCTAGTAGATTTTAACTTATGAAATTTTAATCAATTGTCCTTCTTCCTCTCTCAACATGTCAATTAGACATGGAGAACTATTCTTAGATGGATTTAGGATGGATTTGGAAGGTAAGTTTGTTTTATTGACTCCCAATTTTAAAAAAACAACCTTGATAGCAAAACGACAACAAAATGGTTTGAGCCTGATTTTGCTAAGTTTTCTAAGGAATTCCTTAAGTATTTTTGTCCAATTGAATTCGTTTAGGGCATACTACTTCAATTTAATCGTTTAATTTATTATTTCATTTTGTAGGTTCGAACTATGCATTTTTGGATAAAGTATTTGCCGTTTGAAAATATAGAAACAAAAATCAAATTTTAAAGGATCTATTCACCATTTTCATCTTCCAAGTATTAGAATTCATTCCAATTCTAATCTAATACATTTAGTTGATTCAATTCAACTATTCAAAAGCTAAAATACATCTCTGATTTCCAAATTTTACATATTTCAAAAGACAGAGTATTACAATTCCTTTATACACATTTCTTTTACGTAAACAAAGATTACAACTCACATTTAGATGATCAAATTCAATACATGACGCAATTTGAGGAAGGTAGTGCAATACTTTATTGATTTCAAATACAACTTTACAACTTTGCTTTCATTCCTCAAATTTCTCATACGAGAATACAATTCTTTCACATTCCTTCAAATGCTGAAAATCGAGTTTATATCTTTCACATTACAAAGATATCTGACTTTCAAATCAATACAACATATTTCCATTACAAACATTTAAAAGTTCATACACTTCAAGTGGGAAAGGTTACAATACGGTTTCATTTCACAAGGAACTATCAAATTGTCTTTTTCTCAGCTCTAGAACAGCAACAAGTAGATTTCACATTCTTCTAATTTGATCACCACAAGAGCAGGGGAAAGGAAATGCTCTCCACCCAACCAAGACATCCAATGAAAATGAGAATCCATCCTTCTTCATTGGCCCTCGAGCCCCAACCACAATGCTATAAAATATGTGATCCAACTCATGGCAACAACAGGCTTCCAAAAACACACAAGCAACATTTTCACAATAAAAACATAGTCTAAAAATAGAATGTAGTTTACAACTACATTAAAGCATGACAAACATTACTAAGGCTTCATCAAGCAAGCCAAAGGAGCAATAAACTATGGGGGATGCTTGTTATGCCTCCCAAAAGGGAAATGGGTATCACCACCTGAATTACAAACCACAAAAATATAGTATATGAAAACCCTGACATTCCTTATGCCTCCCCCAAGTATCCCTTATTCCTCTCATTTCCTTATGCCTCCCCAACCTCTTATGACATCCTATAACCAATAAAAAGAAATGCAAGCTATTTTTTTGTAAAGTGGAACCCAAATCCCAACTCATTCCACCCTTATACCCCTCTAAAACACACTTGTGCCTCCCACAAACTAAACCCCATAGTCTTCTCCTACACCATTCCTAGGCCATCTACCCAACAGCCCATAAACATGCCAAAACATTCACACATTAACATTTACATTTATAAAATAAGAGCATTTAAAGAGCCAAGCTCTTACCTCTCCATGATGGAGTTTCCCAAGTTCCAAACAATAGTTGTTTCCAAAAAAAAATCAAAAAATCCACCAAACAACAAGCATGCAACAATCTTCAAACTTCTCCAAAAGCAAGAGCTCCCAAAACAGCAAGGAATTTACCCAAGAATGAAGTCTCCAAAGTGAAGCAACCCAAAACAAGGAAAGGAATTCAAATTTTATAGAAGAGGGAAGGGAAGAGGATGAGGTGGATCCATGTAGGATGTCACATCACACATCCTCAACCAAAACCCCAAAATTCAACTTCATTCTCCAATGCATAATAAATAGGTGGGTGAATAATATGATAGTTTACTTACATACTCAAATCCAACCCACACCCCAAAGTATTGAAATTAAACCATGTAAGAAAATTGTAATTAAAACTTACAATTTGACTTACACAAATGCATTATAAAAGTCTAAAATCAACCCTCCAACCATAAGTACAGGTTGGTAAATGAACTTACAGAGGTATGGAACAAGTTTTACTTGTCCCACAAGCCTCCAAAATCAGCCTTCAAGGACAAATTTGAATTTCCAAGAAGATGAAGTGTTTGACATTGAAAAGTTAACTTACACATCTCTTAAAACACTTTATCTCAAGGCAAATAACTCTACTAATTACTTTCTTATGACATATTTTAATTAATTAACTTAACAACATGATTACTCACAATATTAAACACCATTTAATGAATAATAAAAGGGTCAATGCACCACAAAATGAACACATGCAAACATAAAAAAAGGAACCAATAAATAAATACACCTAACCCCTTGGTCATATTTAAAGGTGATCCCGCCCATGGGAATCCCTAACACACACAAACACGCACAAACAAATAATAGTTTCCATGGTGACCTTGTTTAATTCATCTATAATTCCAATGTGGTTGGTCTCTAATCCACCGATGTTTGTTGTGATATTTTAACCTTCAAAACACGAATACCTCCTTCGGCCTCGTGGCCATATAAGAACATCCAAAATAATTTAAATAAAATTCTAAAATCATCTAGATATATGGATCACAACAACATCCAAGCAACCAACAAGACTATTTTCAATTTTACCCAACAACCATATCATTGTCAAATAATTTCCATTTCTAGGTCTACTCACAATATCCAAATATCACATGTCTGAACAACATCCATAGTATAACCATGTCAAACAATATATCAACATCAATATCCAAAATGTCTCTAATAATCATCATGCATCATAACTGAATCAAGTCAACAATAATCCATGATCTAACATCTAACATCATACTATAATAAATTCCATAATCATGTCCATAATATAATCAGTAGTATCATGATCAATATCAAAAAAAAGGTGTCAAAGGGAAGTGGGCACTACACTTTCAATCGCACTCTTTGCTTATGGTTGTGATAGTAATTGTCCTCTCCGCCATGAATTTTTGAGTTTTAGGAATGCACACAAACCTTTTGGTATATTTCCCCAACAATAATTCATAGCTACCGAAATAGTCAAAAAATCGTGAAATGGCGGATGGCGAATTTAACACGGTTGGATATTGAAGGCGACTTGCGCATGATTTTCTCTTGATGTAAAATGATAGTGAGCTTATGATAGAACTTCCGTAATTCATTACCATGGATATGGTTGATGCAAATAATCTAACGAAAAATTTACAATTATATAAACTTAATGTTTGAAACAACAACACTCTTGTTTGGGATAAATTCACCCATACAAAACAAGGTCATGATATGACAAATATTACAAAAGGAGATGATTTTGGAGATATTGTAGAAGGAGATGAGGGAGGAAAATTATATATGTAAAATATTTAAACAAATTGAAAAGTGAATGGTTTTTTTAGAGTTTAGGTTTATGAAGTTAATATTTGACATACACCAAAGTATGATGGAGATCGGACGCAAGTTTTGGGTAGATATGTTTGCAAAATGTAGAAGCATGCAATTGGATTGTGAACTGTTGTATGTGTTATATGTACACTATTTTTAATTGCAACATGTAGATGTCCAAACTCATGCCATCACCGAGAATTAATTGAATACATTTATTTGATTCTTGTATAAATAGATTTCAAAATTGTATTGTTGACAAGTTTCATTTCATTTACAAGTGTGATGCAGTTTTCAAAAACATTGTAAGCATATATGTTATAAATACTCAGCTAATTCATTGAAGAATATGATCAAACAAAAATGACAGATTTGGAAAAAGGTCTAAGATGTAGAAAAAATGAAAAAAAAAAAAAAAAATCTTTATAGAGACATTAGTAAAGGGCCCTAATATACTTTGTTCATATACAATTACACAAATTTTCTTAGCTCAATGAGCACATGTTCCTTGGAGGGCATATATTGCTAAAGAGGAAATTAACCATCAACAGATTTGTAAGTTTTGGATACAGAGAAATAAGAATTCAATAGAACAATATTATTGATCTTTGTTTCCTTGAAAATTTAAAATTTTAATAGGGGAAATCTTCATACAACAATTCAATCATAAAATCTAATTTCTAGCTACATGAAAGGAATCAACATACAAGTTTAGTCACCCAACTGAGTTCATTGAAATAAGGGTCAAACTATATATTTAAAAATCCATAAAATGCATCTTGATAAGTAAAATATGTAACTTACAAAGTGTATAGTACACAAATAGTTTTTTAAAACTTAGGGATATAGATTGTTTAACGATTTGTGTTTAAGGCTTATGTTACTTACCAAATGTGAAATGATTATCACATATGCATCTTCGACATCTATTAGAACAATTTTTCTATGATTTAAATAGAAATATAGTTGATATAGTTAATCTCAAAGGAATTCGTTGGTTTAGAGTCGGCCTATGTTTGTCAAATGCTAAACATTTTGATTTTTATCCCGAATAATTTCATTTGAAACAAATTCAAACAAGGGCCGCATTGTAACAACAATACTTTTCATTAATGTGGTTTACAAATGAATTATTTTATTTTAATTTCTTTGGTGATTACCTTTTTATTTTGGAAAACAACAGCTGAAATTATGCTTTGTTTAATCATATTCAACAGTGCAAGGGTCATGTTTATTATTCGTCATACAATTTTCTTGTTTTGTACACCGAGCCAAGCAAGGGTAATGAAAGTATACTTGAGGAACAAAATAGGGGAATGAATTTTAGTGGAAACACTTGAGTGTATTAACTCTCAAGCCAAATTCATTCTATTAATAAAGAGAATGAAAGGTATAATGAATCCACAAGATTATCAACGTGTGAAAGCTCTTTAGAAGTAGCACAAAAGTGCTCCGACTACTCAAAGTTATGTTTCTCAAGTCAGCAACTTGACATAGGAAAAAATAGATGATGGAAAATTATCCTCTTGCATAAAATAATTAAGAAACTTAATAGTATTCATATGCAAAGGATATTCCAGCATAACTTGCATAAAAATTTATCAAATGCCGAAAATAAATCTACTATAGCATGATTTAAGATTTTATCATAATGTACATCATCCTTAAAAAATAGTTGAAGCACATGAAGAAATAATTTCATTCATAATGAAAAGGAACTGTACAATACAATCAAGAATAACAAACTTTTAAGGTGCATGTTCTTTTTTTGTTTTTGTTTTGACAAATTCCATGGTATTCAGAATGGATGTATGTTAATAAAATTTATTCATTCAGATACTAAGTAAATGGAAAGGAATAAGCCAAATCCATAGTATTCAACATTCCATAATTGATAAAAGTAAAGTAGACAAAGAAAATAAATAGGCTCTAAAGCTGAAGAAGGTATACAAAGAGAGAATTCTGAACATTGTATAATAGTTTAATGAACGAAGAAGAAAAATAAATAAAATTAAATATGATCTAAAGATCAAGAAGGTATATGATGATTTCAGACAAATAAGTCTAATATGTTCTTCCCTAGAAGAGTATCTCACAACACTTAATCCAAAATATAAAGAAAATCTTCTCTATATTTTACAATGATTAAGAACCATTGTACACTTTTAGGTAAGAACAAATAAAACTTTCTATCGAAATTTAAGAGATTATAAAATACAAGTTTGAATGGTCAAACAAACAATAAGAAGTTTCATTAATACAAAAGACACTATGAAGATGAAGTAGGAGAAATTTTATTTTGTAGAAACTCCTTGGTTTGAGTGATACATGGTTCCTATTTTATACAACAAGCCAAGCAAGGGTAAGGAAAGTATATTGAAAACTTGTACAAACCCAAATATTACATGGTGTTACATTAAAGGATCCAATGATGAAATAATTATTTTCTAGGATAATGATGAGATCTAGATCCTATACCTCTTTCTTCAATATGCTTGTTATGACCAATTTGTCCATTTTTATATGTTTGGAAGTTTATTGCACCATTGCGAGAGACTTTATGCTCTTTTCTTGTTTTTTTTTTACTTTAAGTCATGCAACTGACATTCTGCACATATTAGATGTTGTGCAACCACCACAAATGATGCATAACTGCCACTTTGCAAAGACTGGTGATTCTTTCACATTTACCCACATGTTAAATATGTGTGTTTCATAACACATGTCTCTAGTTTGGGAGTTATTTTATCATCCATTTCGTTTTGTTTTGAGCTTGTTGGAATTGTATTTATTTTCTCCTTCTAGTTTACTATGTTTAGTAGGTTGACTCCCTCATATTTGGATGTGTTGTCACTTATTGTTGAACATGTGTTTCAGACTTTTTCTTCCCCATATTTTTATAAAAGCCCATATTTCATTCAAATGTTGGGTTGGAGTTTTGAGATTTTATTTGTTAAGTTATGCTTCTAAAATATTGCAAGTAATTACACATATAGCCGATTTATTACTTTGTTCTTTCTAGTACTACATTTTAACCAATCATCTACATCCATCTTCTTGATTTTCTTGCTACCAACCAACACTACATACCTTGGATCAATTGGAACTTGTCTCTTGAAGGAAAGGAAGCTAAGGATACACTACAAAAGACCACACCGGAAAACTATATATCTCGGACCAATAGTTAAAAATTGGGGATGTTTTGATTTCTTTAAATATTTCAATTAATTATTGTCGTTAAATTAGAAGAAACACATTTGTTTTAAATTAGTAGAATTTAGTACTTCTTCACTTCTTGTATTGTCTGTGTATGAGAAAATATTTGATTTATATCTTCTTCCCTACCTATCCCTATGGATTTGCATGGGAAAGAAGTTGAATGAAGATTCTATGTCTACGTTTCTTTTTCATTTCTTCATTTCAAATTATTCGTAAAATTTAAATTCTTTTTTTCAAGGAAAGTTTATGGGTGAAGAATAAATTTATTCGAAGAAGCATTCATTCTTTCCCATGAACATGAGGAAGACGTAGTTAGAAGAAGCTCCATTTTTATAATAATAACTTTAGAGTACATCTTCTATTCAAATTAGATATTGCTTCACAATTCTGCAATGGAGGAATAACTACATCCGATTATTCCTGGTTTTATTTTATTTTATTAGAGGTAGTAACATTTTAATTTTATGCATTTCCCATGTTTGTAGATGTAGATTTTATTTTATTTTAATTAATTTAGGAAATACAAATGTTAATGTTTGTTTAGTTAGTTTCCTTCAATTCATTTCTTTCTCAGACAAGTAGAGTAGATGCTTTATCTCATTTTATTTAATTAATCGGGAATGAATCTAGTGAATTAAAAGATTAAATACACTTGTATTTTATTTAAGATAAATTTACTTATTTTATTTATTTGAAACGAAGTTTCAATGTAGTTTATAATTCAAATTAAAGCATAAAATCAAATCATAGGGAATTTACGCTACCTATTCATAGTCTTTATTTACCCTGTTTCCAACTCGGTTATTAGGAACTCACACTACCATATCTTAGCCCCTAATTATCCTTTCGCTTCCCATCAACATCATTTAAAAATCACACATTCTTGTTTTCTAAGAATGACCTCGAGAAGTCGAGTGCATACTAAATTACGTGTTTATTTGTAGGCGTATAGAATTGGTCAAGCTAACGTGAAGGACTAGTTCCTTTTTGTTTCATTTTAGTTTCATTTTCATTAGTTCAACTTTCCCCTCTTCCCCTATTTAGTAGTTATATTACACTTCCCCAAATATGTCTAGTGGAGAGTTTTGTGGGCCATTTGGCTTTGATATTTATTATTCTAATGTTCAACCGCAACGATCCCCTTGTTTTCTATGATGGGTTGACAACTATAATAATGTGCTAACCTCCCCTAGCTATGTATCAATTTGTAATAGTCATGTGAGAATAGATGAGATCGACTAGCACCTAAAACTTCAATACAGTTAACCCAATTCAAACAATATGACTTTCAAAGTCGAAATTGGCCCTCACACTAGGGTTTTATCAAGATCTCACATTAGCATGCAATCGATAGAGGATGAAATTTTTACATGAATTGTTAATCCACTTCACACAATAGATGAGTCCTTGGAAAGGATGTATACTCATAACTCTGAGATGTATAACCATAATGTATTAGTTGCGAAACCTTGAAGCTCGTACTTTCATGGAAAATAAGAACACCAACAACGAACAATTTATAACAAGGTATCATGTGTCCCCTCAACCAAACGCCACGTAACATGCACCCGCTTAGGGGTTTAATCCTCACCAAATGATTTCATTTCTACCTTAGTAGGGAGGATTAGAGATTTAGAGCATTCCCAAACTCGGAACCAATTTTTGTAATGGGGCAACACATGGGATATCACATGGACAACTAAGGACACACCCATACAAATTCTAAACATGTAAACTCACACACTTTGGGTAATTATCTTGTACTGATTACATACTTCTTGGCATGTGATTCTTAACTAAGAATGATATTAATTAACCCATGTCTTTGGCCACCATTCTTTATCTTCTGCTTCTCCTTTTAGTCTTACAACTTAACTTTCTTAGTCCGAATTATTATACTCTAACTTTTATCATCATGCACACCATCCAATGAGGACACCATAGCCATGCGCACTCATCCCCTTTGGGCGACCCTAAAATATTTTTACTTTACTCAAAAAAATTGGTCCTTTCTATGCGTTTGAGAATCTTATATTTTTGATAGTCATCATTTTAAGGGTTAATGAATAAATTTAAGAAAGGGAATAATATAAATATAAAGTAATGTGATCATAATAAAGGACCAAACACTAAACATTAGCTATCACCACCTATGGTTACATCCATCAAGGCATTTAAGAGCTCCATCGCATCCATATAACACCATCACGAGGGACACACGGGATGGTTATTATACATACACTTCGAGAATAGGTTTCAATGACCTTGGTGATCTTAGTATGACGTCGGACCACTAAAGGTAAAGGTGACAAAAAGAAAACACCTTGCGACACCTTAGAGGAGGTTTTTGAATATTTCCGAGAACAAGGTGCCCATAAATAGGTCTTGGGCACCCATGGGCACTTTGTCCCTTTCCAGACGCCCCAATCCAACTGTTCCTCCAAATATGCATTTTGAGGATTTTACGTCATACTTATTCCTCTCTGTTCAAATGATCGAGTTTTGATCTGCTTCAGCATTTAACTATGAATTAGCTAAGCCTTCCTAACCTCTCATTGTAATTAGGGTTTCGTTATTTATTTCTTGGTTTGTTTTTATATCTTTTCTATAATTAATTGTTATTTATTTATTTCTACTAAAGCATTTAGATTAGGATCTTATTTACATTTTATCTTAATCAATTTAGTTAACCCATCGCTCGAATCCACCTTATTTTTAGGGTTTTCTTCTTTTTTTCTGTCATCCATAGTGGTCAATTTGTGGGTGCCCTTTTCCTTCTCCAAGCGCCCTAGTCCATCCTGTTCCTCTAAATTTGCATTTTTGAGGGATTTTGTGTGACACTTATTCCTCTTCGTTCATTGCGGTCGGTGATTCGATCCAATCCATATTTTCTTTGTGAATCACTAAGCCTTCTTATAATCTCCTTGTAATTAGGGTTTTATTATTTAATTCTTAGTTTACTTGGGTATCGTTGCTATACTATATTTTTATTCATTTACGATTCTATAGCATTCGATTAGGCTATTATTTATATTTTATCTTAATCATTATGGTTAACTCGTCACTTTCGAATATACATTCTTTGTAAGGTTTTCTTCTTATGCCCGTCACCCCTAGTGGTCGATTTGGGTATTTTAAGTATCTTGAGCTTCCTCCTTCCTCCCGTAGGGTTTTCAAATCAATGGTTAAAGTCTCTACATCAAGGGTTGTAATTAAAAATCCCGTTGATAATTCTCATAACGTTCTTCTTACCAAAATAGAAACATCTGATAGTGAAAATTCATATGATGAGGATACTAATATCAATGAAGACCAATTATACACACTTACTAATTTTAGAAAAACTTTACGAATAATCCCACTAATCTTCCACATATTCATTATGCTTTGATTACTGCTAAAAATACTCGTGATGCTACCGTGAAGCCTCTTATTTCTAACTCCTCAACTCCTATGGTCTCCACTCAACCTCTTGATCAAGTTTCCATTCATACCACTACCACTCCTATAATTTTTGCCAATACTCCCTATGTAAAACTGGCTCTTATTCCAATACTCCAAATATAACTTATTTATATCAAGATTTGGAGACATAAATTCTCCACCTACAACTCACCTCTTCTCATGTATCTCCATCTCTTGACAAAGCATTTCACTCCTTCATACTCCTTTTGCACCCACCATCTCCTTGTATCTTCTACCACCAGAATTTAACTCCTTAAGTTTCTAATCTTCAAATAAAATGGAGACCCATAAGAGCATCTCCAAACCTTTCACGTGGCATGTCTTGACTATGTGAATTATCACATTATTCTAGCAAAGCTCTTTCCTTACAGTCTCCAAGAGTATGTGATGCATTGGTTTTATGACCTACCTGCCCACTCAGTAACATCTTTTACGCATCTAGCTAATGATTTCTTACTCATTTTTATATCAATATCGGCTCTAATATCTCATATGCGCAACTTGCACAACTTAAACAAGTCACTAATGAACATCACATGACTATGTCTTACGATACAAATAAAAACTTGCAAAAATGTCTAATGTGCTTGAAAAATTTGAGCTTCTAGACTTATTCAATTGAATTTTATTACCACATGTTCAAGAGAGTGTTCTATTTCAAACATCTCTCTTATTTGATCACTTGTGTAACACTCTAAAGCTACACGAGAATAAACTCTTTTCCATATAGGAAAGATTAAGTATCGGAGCAAGCCTCATCCTCAATGTGCTTTCAAAGTAAAACACCTTTTCAACCAACTCGAAAACCTATTGATGCTAAGGTCATTGTCAATGTTGTTTCCAATACTAAAGAACTTCAATGGAAACCACCTAAGCATACATATTAAAAGTTGACCATTTATCCACAACTTATATTACTTTAACTTCTTCAGAGTAATCTTATTACGCTTCCTTATCCGCTTGACTTAGACCCCTCTCATCCAAAAGGTTGAAATTACAATGAGTTATTTTGATGTAACTATCATCAATGTGTCAAACATTCTATAAATAAATGCTTCACACTTTGCAATATCATCCAAGATTTTATCGATGACAACAAACTTGAGCTTCTAGAGTCTATGGCCTCTACACCAATCAATGAAAATCATAAGCTCAAAATATGAAATAATTCACTTCCAAAACATGATAGGAAAGTGGATGATTCCTTGATATTCATATATATCGCGCAATGCCTCTTCCTACATCGGGGGTCTTAATTTCCTAGTTTCTCATGCCGACATTTATCCACCAATCATTTCTTTCACTAATCATGATCAACATGCTGCATTATCTTCCGATCACTTGAACAGTAGCACATTTATTAGATCCATATTTATCAATAATAGTAAAGTTGATCCATCATGGCCTACCAAAGGCATGTTTTGTTCCACTTCTTATTACTATTGGTTATCCACTCTCATAAATTTCATACCCAATGAATAGATCATATGGGGTCATCTAGATTCATGTTACTTGCTACCCTCTCACCATGTTTGTGCCCTTACTTGTAGAAAAAATAGTTGAAGGGCGTGACATCCTCTAAGGCCTAAACTAGATTCAAATATCTCGAGTCTATTATTTCCATTAACCACTTGCATCTAAAGTTCATTCCCAACAAACAGTCATCTATATAAATGGTGTACCTCCCTCCACTTCATGGTCACGATATCCTCTTGAGGGTTCCATTACATCACATAGTACATATATTTCCCATGTTTTATCTCTCCTAAAGTAAAATCCTCTCCTAGCTCACCTATTTGCTCACAACCTATGAAGTCTCATTAACTGTTGGTCCAAGTACATCGGTCTAGGTGCCTAACATGGACATATCCTATTTCTAGGAATAATACACATCCTCATTTCACTCCACGTGGTGTCCATTACCACCACACTCTATTTCACATAGGTGTTCATCACCTCCACATTCTACTTCACATAGGTATCCATCACCTCCATATTTTGTTACACAAAGCTACCTAATGTCTACTCATCGTCGCATGTATACGGGCTTAATTCACTTTCACAACATCTATCCCATATACAACCACTTCTAAAGCATAATCACACACCTTCATCTCCACCTGCATTGGGTGGAGAGCCTCTATATTTCACTTTTATCAGATAGTGCACTCACCATCGTAAGCTTGGGGGGAATCATGCTTACTCTCTCTCCCCTCTAGCATCAATACAAGTCTTATACTCTCATCACACCACACCTAGATATTTACACACAACAAAAACACCAATATCATCATTTCATGATGACGCACTCTTGTGCTTCAGTTCATACTTGACTATAGAGGGCATCCTATACTCATGAACATCACACACCGCACAATGTGCCCATCATGCATTCCCAAACACTTGACCATATAACACATTTTACACCATACACATTCACCACTCACACCTCTATCATTACTTATTCACATAACAATTACACATCTCACACATTGCACATCATACACTTAGGACATGTTCTCTCACAATATCTACTACACATTTTGCATCTTATTCATTCTCTACACATCTACTCCTACATGCTAAAGTCATTACCCTATGATGTAATATAGTCCCATGATCCATACTCAAATGTTAAGGGTATACATCTCATATTTACCTCATAACATTCACACACTCAATAAATCTCTCACACTCTCATTCTACACTTTGTGCTTTGATGATCACAGACTTTCTACTACACACATTGAAATGCTTCCCGATGATGTAATCTCATTCGTGGATCGTTATTGACTTATTAAGGGGTATAAACAAATGAAACTCACTGCATAAATTTTCATTCATATGCACTCGTGGGGCATGCAAACCCTATCACATTTACTTTTCATTCTATTTCATCTCATCTCATCCAAAACATACTGCATATAATGGTTATATTTAGTCTTACTTATATTTACTTATTACATGCACATCTTATTATACATGCTAGATAGATATCTTGTATATCATTATATTTATCATACACAAATTCTCGTTCACTTTATTTTCTAGTTGTGAGTGAAGATTATAAATATCTATTACACACATCATGGATGATTGGTGCAAGACCTCATACCAGTCCCATAACAACTATTAGGGACATCCACTTTTGTACACTACATGTGCTATTGTTTAAGTTTGTTTCATATCACATTACTTTATCGATTATAAACATTTTGACATACTTTGTAATTTTCTAACATGCTAACGGGTGCTTCATATGTAACATTTTTATGTAGGGCTATCTATTTCCATGGTTGTCTATTACATTGTTTTCCATTACTTGCTCTTTGTATGCTCTTGTTAGCGGGATTTTCCCTTTGTCTTGTGTACACACTTGTCTACTAACAGCCATTACAACCTTGATTGTAATGCGACATTGTGAGTGATGTCCCATGTTTGTAACCCACTTTTTTGGTCTACATTATCTTCTTGCATGTTTATTTGCATTTTAGCTTACACATTGTCTCGTTTAGAATACACTTCATCTTATACATGCATATTTTCTTGTACTAACAATTGTATCCTAGCCACTTTGTTTGTGTGTGCCTTGGTTTCTACCAAGCAAATTCCCTTTCTGCCTTCGGGAAATATTTCAACATAGCAGTCGGTCCTCTTTTGGACCACATAATCCTTCAATGATGTCACATGCACCCCAAATGAGAGGGGGCATCATATGGGTGAATAATTCACCCCATACAATATTATGCACAACACAACACAATACTGGTACAACACAATTTTTAGTTTCGAGATAGGGCTTAGAACCACATTTGAATCCTTAGCACAATGATGGCCTTCCTTGATGCCAATAATGAGGAGGCAATTACATAGTTTTTGCATGTCACAAAGGCTTTTGTGGGGGAAAATATTTCTTTAGCACTAGGACATTTACACGTAGGACAAGTACACACCATCTACAATGGTGTTCCATATTACGGGAAGTAGTTAAAGGTTAGAGTATGACACCATAGGTTAGAGGATGACACCATACTTTCCTCTCTACACTACTTCTATCATGGCATAGGATCACCAAAAAAACCAACATTTCATAGTGCTCTACAACTTTGGGAAGCGATTAAAGGTTGGAGGATGATATTGGACTTTCTTCCCTATAATTATTTTGACGTGGCATGAGATCACCCAAAAACGCGCCCTTCATGACATCTTCAATATCCTTTTAAAACCCTTTTTGCATTACATATTAGGTTCACATGTTCCGTTTTCACATTTTCAACATTTTTACATACTTCTTTACATACTTTTTACACATATACATGTGTATTTAACTACTTGATCATTCTTCTCTTTTACATGTCCGCATGTATTGGAAGCGGTAGTAAATATCATCAACATCATCACAACAACATCAAAATAAATATCAACAGGAGGTACATCACAACATCTACACATGTGTTTCCACCCTAGGTTCATTTTTATCATTACATTTTTATACTTTCTCCTCTTTAGCATCCACGCTTGATTTTATCACTCCATGTTTTGTATAGTCCCTCAAGTATGCTTACATTATCGATCTACGTGGTTATCGGTACACATCTCTACCTACTTTATGTTACGAAGATTTCCACTCACCAACATAAAGTGTGGGAAAATGTAGACACAAAATCATGTACTTTGGGTAATTATATAGTCCTAATGACATTCTACTATTCATGTGATTCCTATGTGAGAATGGTATTAATTAAACCATGTCTTTGGCCACTTTTTTATCTTATGTTTCTCCTTTCAGTCTTGCACCTTTACTTTCTCATTCTACCTTATTATACTCGACTTTTATCATCCCAAAACCAACACCGAACTAGGATTCGAGTGCTTTAGATGCACTCCACCCATCTGGGCACCCCTAACCAATTTATACTTTACTCATACTTGTTAGGTCCTTTCTATTTGTGTAACGCCCTAAAAACTCCCACTTGAGACCCAAGAACAACCTAGGTTTAGTTAGAAAAATTATGGAATAATTTTTTTTTAAAAAAGTGTTAACAACCAAAGTCTCAAGGACAATTAAATTCAACTAATAACTTTTCCCATTATAACAATTACTAATACCACATTATAAAGCAATAAGTGTAATAAATCCACACCTAGCTCAAATCTCCTTAGGGATTAATTTAATCACTGATTACATTGGAATTTCGGGGTTAAGGGACCAAAACAATTAAATACCATAGGTATTTAATTTCATGAGATCCAAGACAAGAGCAAGGTTTAATTACACGGGGAAGAATACATATTTAAAATTATCAGAGTAAATTCTAACTTTCCCATCCCCTAACTCTCTTAAAAGGTCCAACCTAATTTTTCTCATGATTAACGCAATTAAAACATTATGAAAACATTCCCATTAGATAGATAATCTCCTCATCTTTCTAGTGATATAAATAAGTCCTCCTAACTCCTCATACTTCTCATGTTATGGGCCGGTGGAACTTGGGGTGAAATTTTTCCTAAGAGGGGCCTGGAGGAACATTTTCCCCAACTTGGGCCTCTGACTTTGGAGAGAAATTGTTCCCGAGAGGAGAAAAGTGGACCGTGGAGTGGGAATACAAATTTTACTGTGCATGGGCCAACAAAGTGGGGAAGACATTTAGCGCTTTTACCCTTTTGGGACAAAGCAAATTTTACACCAAAGACCTCCACCAATGCCCAAGTAGGCCACGTGGCAGATCCTTATTGGTTGCGCAGGTTAGCGGGCTAATGGAGAACATTTGGAAATTTGACTTTTCAAAAGGGAAGGCATAAAGGTCGAAAGGAACCCGCACCTCCGCCGACGTGAGAAGATGCCACGTGCTTTAGTTAATCATTGGATGCGGGTTGGCGGGCCGAAAGGGTTAATTTGAAATTTTTTCCCAAAACATTTTTAAAGCATTAAGGCTTGAAAGGATCTACTCCTTCATCGACGCCTCGTAAAGCCACGTGGCAACACCAAATTAGTTGTGGGCCGACGGAGCTGCGGTGAAAACTTACAAATTTTTCCAAATTTATTTTGAAATTGCTTAAGGTTAAAATCGATCTCAGCCTCCACCGACACCCAATGAAGCCACATGTCGATCAATGATTTCTTTGTGGGTGGCGAGGCCATTGAGAGGAAAAATTACCAAATTAACTTTTTGGACTTAGATCATTTTTGACAAAATGAAGGCTTGCAGATTAGCGGAGCGGCGGAAAATTCATGACTTTGCACCTTTTAGACAAAAAGAAAAAAGGAAATTTTTAGCCCACAAGTCCACCCAAGAATGTTTTAATAATTAAATTTGATAGTTATAATATTTTTGAAGCCAAATGAAATAAAAACTTTAGAAGGCCATAAATTTTGATTGAGAACTCAATTTTTGGCAAACAAGGATTTTCTGGAAAGCTCACGACATCCTTTTTGTACAGAGATCTTAAGAATTTAAATTTGATAAATTTTAAATGGTTAATTTTGAGAAAACGTCAATCATGTCACTTAAAAAGTGAATTGTTATTTTGAAATTATCAATTATTTGTTCAAATCTGCCATTAATTCCTTCTCAACATGCCAAACAAACATGGAGGATTTTAATTGGAATATATTAGGATAGATTTCAAGGATTAAATGGTTTGATTGAAGATAAATTTGAATTTTCCCAATTTAATAGCAAAATCCACTGAGAAATTGTTTGAGCTCAATTTTTAATGGTTCTATGAAAATTTCTTAAGAATTATAGTTTGTTTGGGATTTTTTTGATCTTTCTTAGCTTGTATTAATGTTTCAAATGTCTTTCCTAGTCTACAGGGTCATTCTGTACATTTTTTGATAATTATTTTCCAGTTTGAAAATCATCTAACAAAGCTCTACAACTTCCAACTCGAATTGATCCATTACATTTACCAAACTTTAAAATATGATTTCATTCTAATCCAATATTACAATGTTCTATTTCCTTCAATCAAAATGTAGAAAAAAGAAATCAATTTCTATTTCCTTTCCAAAAATGTGCTTTTCAAACATAGAGGATGCAATAATTCTGAATACATTTTCCACATTTGAACAAAGAGTTGTACAACATTTTCAAAGCAGATTTCAAACAATAATAACTTCATTGTATAAGGTAAAACAACATCTATTCAATTGAAAAGATTTCTTTTACAACTCTTTTTTATCAAATACAACTTTACAATCACAACTCCTTCTCATTACATTCCTTTTTACAAACAAAATACCGAGTATATTTCTTTCACATTCAAAGGGGATTTCATTTCCAAAACATAGTAACTCTTCAGAACAAAATGTATATTAAATTTTCATCCACATCAAGTGGGGAAATGGTTTACAAAAGTAGTTTCACAAGGGACTATCAGAACTTTGTCTTCTTCCTCAATTACAATATACAGAATACAATTTCTTCCACATTTATTCAAAAATAGAGAACAGAGTATATCTCTTTCACAATTCAATTTACAACTTTCATAGCCAATACAACACATCTTTCCATCACAAATAATGTACAAGGTCATCCACTTCAAAGTGGGAAGGGGTTACAATAAGAATAATCTCAACAAGGACTGTCAAACTTGTCTTTCTCCTCTAGCTCCAGAAAAACAACATGAATATCCTCCATTTTATTTATTTCAATTTGATCACAATAGAATAGGGGAAAGGCAATGATATCCACCCAACCAAGACATCTAATGAAAGGATAATCCATCCTTCTTCATTGGCCCCCGAGCCCCAACCATAATGCAATAAAAGATGTTTTCCAACACATGGCAATAAAATACTTCCACAACACAAAGATATATTTCTCATTCAAAACACAGTCCAAAACAAAGTTGTATTTTGCAACCACAGAATAAAGATAACAAACAACACTCAGGCTTAAGAATGCCAGCCAAAGGAGCAAGAAACTATGGTGGATGCTGCTTATGCCTCCCAAAGGGGAAATGGGTATCACCACCTGAGAACAAACCACCAAAACATTTATCATTTCAAATCCCGACACGCCATTATGCCTTCCCAAAGTACCCCTTATTCCTCACATTTCCTTATGCCTCCCCAACCTCTTATGGCACCCCATAACGAGTAAATAAATGTAAGCTATTTATTTTTACAAGGTGGAACCCAAATCCCAACTCCCTCCACACTTATACCTCCCCAAAACTTATACTTCCCACAAGAAAACCCCATAGTCTTCTCCTACACCATTCCTAGGCCATCTACCCAACCAACCAACAAATAAAACAACCCACTCAAACATTCAACCATTCACATATGCATATAGATGAAAGGAGAGCGTTTCCAAGAGCTAAGCCATCACCTCTCCATGATGGAGTTTGTTCCAAGTTCAAAAGATCAAACTCTCCAATGCAAAACAATCCAAGAGATCAACAATCAACAAGTATGCAACAATCTCCAACTTTCTCCCAATTTGCAAGAGCTCCAAAAACCCCAAAGCAAGTCGCCAAAAATGAAGTGATAAAATTGAAGCAACCCCAAAACAAGCCAAGGAATTCGAATATATAGAAGATGGAAGAGAAGAGGATGAGGTGGATCCATGTAGGATGCCACTTCACACATCCTCAACTCCAACACCCAAGGTCAACTTCATTCTCCAATGCATAATAAATGGGTGGGTGAATAATATGATAGATTACTTACACACTCCAAAACAAGCCCACACCCCAAAGGACTGAAATTAAAAGCATGTAAGAAAGTGCAATTAAAACATACAACTTGACTTACAAAATTCATAAAGAAGGTCTAAATTTAAACCCTCCAACCATAGGTAAGGTTGGCATAAAAATTTAAGACGTATGAAGCAAGTTTAAGTTGTCCCAAAAGCCTCCAAAATCATGCTCCAAGGAAAAATTCGAATTTCAAAGAAGGTGGAGTGTTTCATACTCCAAAATCAACTTACACATATTTTACACATCACTTATACATTTCCTTACAACACTGTAATTTTAGGCTAAGAACTCTAATAATTACTTTCTTATGTCCCAATTTGATTAATTAATTTTAACAACATGAGTACTCACATTAATTTATCATAATTAATAAATAATGAAAAGGTAAACACATCACCTAATAAACACATACAAACATCAATAAAAATGAACCAAATAAATAAATACACATAACCCTTGCTCACATTTAAAGGTGATCCCCTGCCATGGGAATCCATAACAACAATCAATCAAACAAACACACACAAACAATACAAGTTGCCATGGTGACCTTGTTGAATTCATCTAGAATTCCAATGTGGTTGGTCTCCAATGCCCAGATGTTTGTTGTGATATATTTTAACCTGAAAAACACAACTACCTCCTTTGGCCTTATGGCCATATCAAAACATCCAATATATATAATTATAATTCCAAAATCATAAATATATATATGAATCACAACAACATCCAGACAATCAAGAATATCATTTGTAATCTCATCAAAAACTGTATGATCATCACATTTAATTCTATTTTCATTTTCTAGGTCTACTTAAAATATCCAAATATCACATGTCCGAACAACATCTATAATGTAACCATATCAGATAGTATATCAATATCCATATAAAATGTCTCTAACAATCATCATGCATCATATATGAATCGAGTCAACAATAATCCATGATCTAACATCTAACACCATACTAAATCAAAACTATAATAATATCCATAATATAGTCAACAATATCATGATCAATATCAAAATTTCAAAGGGAAGTGGGCATTACATCCCCCTGGACTCAACTTCCTCCTGGAAATCACTGCAAAAAGACATAGGAACAAATGCAATGAAAATAAGGATCACTCCCATTATGGTATTTCTTGCTTCAAACAAGTGTGGGTCTACAAAACCCAAGTTTGGTCCAATGCAATCCAGCAAGAAGAGGGGAGATTGTAAGGGATGAGTTCTAAAATTTTTGCATGCAAGGCTACGAACATTTAAATCTAGAGAGTAACTTTACGCTATCAACCAAGATACAACACACAACAATATAACATGAAGAGTTCAAAAGAGTCTTAAGAGTAACCACCAAGTAGAAGAATAATAAGGAGAATTCCATGAGTTTGAGAAAGACCACATAGTTTCCCAAGGAATACAACATACTACAGTAACAAAATTTTAGGTTTCCACTAAGGTTAAATTATGCTTTCATAGTTCGTTGTTTAGATAAGGCTAGTAGAATCAACCAAGGACAAAATGTTGTACAAGAGACATGTTTACTCAAGGTCTCAAGATTTGAGGTCACACAAGATGGGGTTAATCAACAAGGAAGGACACCTAAATCAAAAAAACATTTACAATCGAGGAAACTATTTATGGAAAGCACTTCTATAACTCGAGAGGGTACAATCAAATTTTCATGGTAATACTAAGAAAATTCATGACCAAAAGTTTTCCTAAACCCAGACTTACACACAAAAATATCAAAGACACAACACTAACCAAATTAGAGATGCCAAACATTAGTAAATAACTCCACTAGCAGCTAACATTACAATGTAAGAAGCACCATACATTATAACACAATGGGATTTATTTATCTTATTTCCTGCTCAAGCTCGGAACAACCATAAAGAGAGCACAAGCATAAATCGTAACACCAAAGAGAACTCAAGGTGGCTAGGGAGAAGAACAAGTAACAAGGGGGTCTGACTACAATCCAAAGTGCATTGTGACAAAAGTGAATAACATCATCTTGCACTTTCTATCCTAACAGAAAAGGGGCAAAAATAACAAGGTGACACAAGAAAATATGAAAAAAGAAGAATTCCCAAAGTTATTTTATATCCTTAATATATGTTTCCTTAAAATTACAATAACTTAGGTCTCTAAGGACAAGACAACACACAAGGAGGTTGCTTCTTAAACAAGAGGTAAGTCTCAATCCAAATAAAAACCACAACTCACACTCATCAAGCTACGAGATGATAAGGGTATGATGACCCAAAACTCTCACAAGGAAAGGCATATACATCTATGAACAATAGAGTACTAAGCAGCTAGATGACATCACTATCCACCAAGTGTTTCACAATTCTAGGTAGGTGACAGAACTACAGGTTCAACTATGCATTGTACTCAATACACATAAATCTTACTCATTTTATAAATCAACTAATTAAGTCAAAAGTTGTAGTTTCATTTTCTAAGCACATTCCTTTATGAGTTTTCTTATTTTAAAAACTTCCTCCTATTATGGCATCACAAGTTTTTATAAGGACCACTAAGGGGGCATGATATCTCGCCATTTTATAAAGATGGAAAAGAGAAAAGAATTTATTTTACTACTAGGGAGGTAGATGGACAAAGTTTTCCTTTCTTCTCTTCTACATTTTTTTTTTTTTTGAGAAGGAAGATTCAAACATATCACATTATTAATTTTATGGAAAATAACATATCACATTTTTAATTCTAAAGGAATAAGAGGCATTCCACATATTAAACACATCATTAATTTTGTAAGAACTAGGAATCTATCAACTAACATGGATCATAAAAATATTTCAATGGTTTTCCAAATAATTACAAGCATCATCAAATATTCCTAGTGGGTCTCTACAAGCCTCAAAATAAGTTCAAGGAAGGCCTGTTGGTGTCGAAACGCAGCACCCACAGGACTCTGCTTGAACTTGAGGTTGAGACTCTCGGTGCGATTGCACAACATGGAGCTTTTCCCAAGTGTGGGACCTTGCGAAATCGAAAAGCTCTCCGGATGAAGGCTGGCTCCTATTCCTCTATTCAGATGCACAAATAAAACGCAGAGGGTTTACCAAAGACCTAATCTAACTTGCCAAGGAGACAGGGTAGAGAATGCATAAAAATAAAACCTAAACTACGAAGGTGATGCACCGAGGGATGTTAAACACTTGTTTTCAAATTTAACACAGACCACGAGATACAATACAAACATCATGCACGGGTAACAAACTGCAATAAGAGATCAAAATGACAAAAATGAATACATGAGAGGGTTGAGAATCAATCACAAAACATATTTATTATTTCTCAAGAGTCGATACGAGATACTGCAATGGCCAAGAGGTAGAAAAATACGGCATTACAACCCGTATGGGAGGTTTGAAAGCTCCACAAATTCTCTTGCAAGCAAGGGAAGAAGGGGGATGCAAAAACAAAAATGTCCAACCCTTTTTAAAGCTTCTCTTTACCATTTATATGAGAAAAAATGAGGGAGAAGAGAATGATTCGAATTCTGCCCCAACCACCTCAAGATCGCACCTAACAGATTTTTGTCTATGCCTCCACCCGGTAGACCTTTTTCTCATATCGACTAGGGTTCTTAGGCCGATCATAATGGCACATCTACCACCAAATCCCTTTGTCAATTTCACGGGCAGTAGTCCACTTGCCCTAAATGCTCATAATCAAATTCCAGTTGCAGCGCTAAAGAATATACCCTATTTTACAGGAGAAAATCATACTACTCCTATTGATCACATCCAGGATATTGCTAATGCATGTGCAATCCACGAAATAAATGAAATGGATGTTGCAGTCAAGTTGTTGGCTTCATCTTTCAAAGGTAAGGCCTTACAATGGTTTAGGAGCCTTGCAGCAGGGTCTATTACGAATTGGAACCAACTTTGTTCAGCTCTTTGCAACCAGTTCGGGGAGAGGGCAGACAATTTGTCCTTATTGGAACAATTGACAACAATCAAAAGGGCTCCTAATGAACAAATGACAGATTTCAACTTCAGATTCCAACGGACATGGGACAGGATTCCAATAGCCATTAGACCAACTGCCGAAGGAGCATTCCTTTATTTCTTAAAGGCTATAAATTCAGACATAGCCATGATGATCCAATCAATGGGAGGGACAACGCTGCCAGGGGCCTATGACATAGCTATCAGAGTAGAGAACTGTTTGATCCAAGCTGGCAAGCTTGCGCCAAGGCCACCAATGCCTCTCTATCCAGATATGGGAAATCCTACAACCAGTCAAGCACCAGAGTTGAATCCCATTCCAACACCTAGAAATCAAAGCAGTAATGAGGCATCAACTTCTTCAAATACTTCAAAGGAATTGTAGGAGGTTATGAAACAGCTACAGAACCTTGGAAATGAGCTAGTGACTATCAAAAGACAACAAGCTCAAAGTGCTAGACCATATCAGCCTCAAGCACAGTACCAAGCTAGGCCCTCATACCAACAAAATAGACCACCACCTCAGGCTGTAAATCAAAACCAAAACCAAGGACAACCTCAAGCTGCTAGGCCATTTCGGCCGTATGATCCAAATACAGTGACATCCTCAAGAGCCTTGGTTCCAACACAAAACAACATGGCACAGGAGTACGACTGGTGTTACCCTTGCAATCTACCTCACAATCAGTCAGCATGTTTCAATGGTGCACTGAATCAGGCCTTGATGGTGCAAACCATTGGTGTGCCTCAAGAACCAAGCCAAGAAGGGAACCAACAGCAAGAAACGCAACAAGAAGGACCTCCAACAGAAACCACATTAGCAAATTGGAAAACGGAAGACTTTTGTGGAGTTAACCAACAGCCTTTTCAAGGCGTGGCTGCCAACACACGGTCAAAGAAGAGAAACATAGAAGAGGGAAAACCATCCAATCCAGTTGTTTCTCAGCCCGCTCTTACACAACAAGGGTCGATAGAGACAAACACATGACTCTGAATGTGCAAAATCAGCCTAAGGTACCTGTTGTAGCAACACATACACCTGTTCAAGCTCCAGAAAAGGTTGCACCAAGTAAGGGACAACAAAAGGAAAATTCATCCCCCTTCAACATCATCGATCAAATGAAGAAGACACATGTGAACATTTCCATGTGGGAATCACTGGTGATCCCAGGGCAACGAGATTTATTGCAAGCTGCAATGGCTAATTGGTCTGCCACAAATGTATCAAACCAGGGACATGAGAAAGTTCTCACTAATGCAGTGCAACATGATGGGGGCCAGACAAGAAAAAATTTGAAGCCTCCACCATTCTATGTTTCATTGATTGTTGGAAACCACTTGGTACACAACTGCATGATAGATTCAGGAGCAAGTAGTTCAGTGATGCCGAAGCAAATAGCGGATCAACTGGGTTTGAAGTATGAACCAGTGTTGAAAGGAGTAGTACAGCTAGATGGAACGGCAGTGGGAATAGTTGGGATCATCAAGGGGTTAAGCCTAACACTACATTCATGTCCTAATGTTACAGTTCTGCAAGATGTGTCTGTGATTGACCTTCCGCCACTCTTTGCATTGTGTCTATCAAGAGACTTCACTACAAAAATCGGTGGATATTTATCTGACAGATTGGTCACACATGATTTTCAGAACAAGGTATGGGGCCAAAGCAACAATCAGGTCAGAATCAATTGCCAATTTCCATATTGAGCCTTATGTACCAAGTCCTATCAATGTGAATTGTTCAACTTTTGATCGGAGGAGTGTTCAAGTGATCTAGAAGTAGTACTAAGGTCGACGGAATTCTTGATTTAACTTTGGATGAATGGGCAAACAAGATTCATGAATTTGACCCATATAAGGAAATTGAAGAATCTGAATTGGGCGTGTATTGTATACACGAAGAAAATTCACCCATTCCCGACATTATTCAACTTTGAACAAAAGGATGAAAGCAAAGCTTGGAAATTATTCTTCGATGGTTCGAGAACTAGACAAGGTCTTTGGAGGTGGTGCAATGTTAATTTCACCACAAGATATCAAATATTTTTCAGCTTTTCGTTTCAATTTTTCCCTGTTCAAACAACATGGCTGAATATGAGGCATTGATTCATGGACTTCATTGGGCCAGGAAAAAGGGCATAAAGAACTTGCAGGTGTTTGGAGATAGCGAGGTAATCGTCAACCAAGTCGGCGGACAACATGCTACAAAGAATGACTTGCTTTGAGGAGCTACAAGAACGGGTATGGGACCTCATTGAGGACTTCAAAGCTTTCAACATCGTGTCCATACCTGGAAAAAAATGAAGTCACGAGATAGGCTCGCAGATTGGAGCAACATTTGATGTGGTTGACAACATCATAAGGGGAAAAACATAGCCACATATCCATGTGATTGTGAGGCCAGCAATTCCAGATAATAACACAAGCTGGCAGGTGTTTGAGAATGATCAACAGATCATCAATTTCTTACAAGAAGAAGCTGAATTCTCAGCTAGAAATCAGGATAGGCTAGAGCAGCAGTATGGGGATCAAGTAGTGCAGCTACGGAAAAACAAGCTTCCTAAGGGTTTAGTAACGTTGGAGTCTATCTTCAACCCTAACGATCAGTTTTGTAAGGAAAAGGTTAACATACAGGTCAAGAGAGAAGATTTGGGGCCAATTCTGGTTGGGGAAGGCAAAACACTTCAAATTGGTAAAGTGGCCACTGAGTAAGAGAAATCAGATTTCATACAGCTTTGCCAAGAATTTCCAGATGTCTTCACTTGGAGCTATGAAGACTTGAGAGGATTCAACCCGAAGTTGGCACAACATACCATAGAATTGGATCCAGATGCTAAGCCCATCAGGAAGAAGCAGAGACCTGTCAACCCTCACATTGAGCCTCTAATGAAGAAAGAGCTTAACAAGCTAATAGAGGCAAGCATTATATTCCCGATCAAGCACTCAAGATGGGTCATGAACTTGGTTACGTAAGGAAGAAGAGCGGAGAAATCAAGTTATGTGTGGACTTTCGAGACCTCAATAGGGCATCTCTTAAAGACCATTACCCACTTCATTCAATGGAACAAATATTTCAAGTAGTATCCGGTTCAGAGAGATTCTCTCTCCTAGATGGCTACTCAGGGTATAATCAGGTGATGGTGAAAGAAGATGACCAATTCAAGATGGCTTTCACCACCAAATGGGGGACCTATGCCTACAAGAAGATGCCATTTGGACTATCAAATGTTGGAGCCACCTTCCAAAGGGAAATGGATATGGAATTTAAGGGGTTAATCAACAAAATAGTTCTGATATATCTTGACGACATCACTGTATTCTCAAAAAATGTAGCGGATCACCTCTTACATTTGAGGCAAGTATTTCAGAGATGTAGAAGATTTGGGGTATCATTGAATCCCAAAAAGTGCATATTCTTGGCTCACGAGGGAAAACTTCTAGGCCATATTGTTTCAAAGGAAGGGTTGAAGCAATTCAAGCATTGCCATTGCCAAGTCACAAGAAGGCTCTTCAAAGCTTCTTGGGAAGGATCAATTTTGTCCGCAGGTTTGTTCCAAACTTTGCAGCTCTCGTAAAGCCAATAACGCTGATGTTAAAGAAGAGCATGGAATTTAAGTGGACATCTGAAGGCAAGGAAAGTTTTGAGGCAATAAAAGAGGCTATATCTCAAGCCCCAACTCTCGTCAATCCAGACTTCTCCAAGGACTTCATGCTTATATGCCTTCGGTGGTGGAGACACAATTTCTGCAATCCTGGTACAACAAAACAAAGGAGGATTAGAACAACTAGTTGCTTTCTTCAGTCAAGGCTTGGAGGAATATGAAACTAGATACTCTTTCATTGAAAAGCATGTCCTTACAGTAATCAGGAGCTTAAAGAAATTCAAGCACCTAGTCTCAAACAACAAGATCCAGTTATTGGTCTCTCATGTGGGAGTCAAGGACTTCCTTCTAAACAAGGATCTGAATGAGAAACGTGTAGGATGGATCACTTGTGTCATGGAATATGACATTGAGATTAAGGTCACTAAGCTAGTACGTGGGAAGGGACTATGCGAAAAAACTAGCCTTGAGTCAACAAGTTGAAGCGAGTAATGAAAAAGAAGCTATCTTGGTACTACGGGATGGTCAAGAACATGAAAATTATGATTTGCCTACTCCTTTTTGGACTCAAAATATGATACACTTCCTACTTGCGGGACTATGCCCTCCAAAAATGAGCAAAGCAAAGAGGAGATACTTTAGATTACAAGCTATTCCATATGTGCTTGTTGATGGTGTTTTTTCAAGAAAGACATCAATGGAGTTCTATTGAGGTGCATTGGGACAGAGTCAAATTGAGAGGGTGTTACGAGATTTTCATGATGGAGATTCTAGAGGACATTTTTCCCCATGAGTAATAGCTCTCAAGATAATGAAGGCAGGGTATTATTGGCCGCAGGTCTTGATGACTTTTATACATGGATAAGAAAGTGCAAGAAATGTGCACTCTTCACGGAAAAGAAAGATTAGCAGGCGCTTCCATTACACCCAATTTTGGTTGACCAACCATTTATGCAATGGGGATTGGACTTCATCGGGGTCATCAACCCAAACTCGAGCCAAGGCCACAAGGGGATTCTCACAAAGACAGCACTATTTCACCAAGTGGACTGAAGCAGTAGCGCTCAAAGAGGCAAATGAGTCTAATACACTAGAATTTTATGAAGGAATAGTGACCAGGTTCGGTGTGCCGGCCACTATCATATCAGACAATGCATTGGCATTCGTAGGTTCCAAGATTACAAAATGGGCTGTCAAGAATGGAATCTACTTGAGCACCTCTTCCAATTATTACCCACAGGGTAATGGATAGGCAGAGTCCACGAACAAAAATTTGCTAAGAATCATCGGGAGGACTCTGGATGAAAATCAAAGAACATGGCATACCAAGCTAAAATCAGCATTATGGGCGACAGTTAACACCAAAGAGGTCTACAGGTAATTCCCCTTACAAGTTGGTCTATGGAAAAGAGGCAGTATTGCCTATATCATTAGAACTGCCTGCATTGGAGTTCATGAAACAATTGGAGTTGGCTGAGTTCGAACCAATGGAGGCCGGTATGCGAGTTGATGGAATTGGCAGAAATTAGAGAACATGCGGTCAAACAATTGAGAGAGATCGAGGCCTTAGTGAAAAGATGGTTTGATAAGAAAGCAAGAGCAAGGACCTTCCAGGAAGGGGACCTAGTTCTGAAATGGGATGCAGATCGGGCAAAACCAGGAAGGCATTCCTAGTTTGATGCCATTTGGAGTGGCCCCTACATGGTCATGGAATGTAAGAATAGCAATGCCTTCCAATTGTCTACATTGACGGAGAAGAACTCCTATTCTGGTCAATGGAATCTATCTTAAACATTGCTACGAAAAGAGAAAAGGATTTACCCTTGTAAATATTAGCCTAGATTTCATTTCCTCTAAGTGCGTATGCACATTGTCTTATTGTAGTTAGTTTTCGGTTTCCCTAAGTGCTTTTGGGCACGTTTTGTTGCTCACGGGTTCGTTTTCTATATAGTTCGCGTGTTCTCGAGAGAAGGAGTTGCGATGTCGGGCTCGGGATCGGATATCGGGTTGGCTTCGGGGTTGCTTATGACTCCATACCCAATGGATTGCTAAAAGGCCACTGATCTTCTACCTAGCAGGCAGGTAATCCCATTGAGTCGCCAAATTTTTGTATATATTTACCCCCGGGTAAATATAGATACACAAAAGAAAGCATGTCGGAGGGGTTCCAAAACCCGACACAAAGGAAAATCGGGTTTTGGGTTTCAGGAAACATGAGACATGAAACATGCAGATTGCAAGGATGACCCGATACTTGAGAGTTCCACAAACCCGAAACACTTCCTAGGCCAATCGGTTCTTGGAGTCGGGAAACAAGTTGGGAAGCATGGAGCGAAAACATGTCGAGCCACCCTCCAAACCCGATGCGCATGCGGGACAATTTTCTACCCTCAAACAAAGGAAATATTGGAAATACTCAGGCGGAAGTGGGTTTCGGGAAAACACAGAACCAAACACATGTCAAGGCATCTTCCAAACCCAATGCAAATGTAGAGGATAACCCCAAACCCGACAGTGCGAAGACCACGATGCAAGAAATATTTAGATCGCCATAAATTTTCACGGGGAGCTCGGATTCACACAAGGTTGGACTTTTCAGAAAGCTCTCGGCATCCTCTACCCAACTATGACCGGATATCTTTAATTGGGTGGGAACAAGTTCTTCAAAATTTAAAATATACTTCGTCACTGTTGGGTTGTTGGGGATCTCACCTACCGCCATGATGGGATGAGTTAGGTGCAGTCTTAGAGGTGGTTGGGGCACAATTCAAATCATTCTCTTCTCCCTCATTTTTACTCATATAAATGGTAAAGAGAAGCTCTTTAAAAAGGGTTAAACATTTTCGTTTTGCATCCCCCTTCTTCCCTTGCTTGCAAGATAATTTGTGGAGCTTTCAAACCTCCCATACGGGTTGTAATGCCGGTCTTTTTCTACCTCTTGGCCATTTGCGCGCATTATCTTGTATCGACTCTTGAGCAATAATATATATGTTTTGTGATTGATTCTCAACCCTCTCATGTATTCATTGTTGTCATTTTGATCTCTTTTTGCGGTTTGGTTACTGTGCATGATGTTTGTATTGCATCTCGTAGTCGTGTTAAATTTGCAAAACGAGTGTTTAACATTCCTTGGTGCATCACCTTCGTAGTTTAGGTTTTATTTTTATGCATTCTCTACCCTGTCTCCTTGGCAAGTTAGATTAGGTCTTTGGTAAACCCTCGTGTTTTATTCATGCATCGAACAGAGGAATAGGAGTCGGCCTTCATCCGAGAGAGCTTTTCCAATTTCGCAAGGTCCCACACTTGGGAAAAGCTCCATGTTGTGCAATCGCACTAAGAGTCTCAACCCGTCAAGTTGCGAGTCTCGGGGTGTTGCGTTTTGACACCAACAGGCCCATTAAGGGAACATAATTACTTTTCTTGATCTACTAGGGTTCAACAGTGTTTTTTTTTGGCGAAAACATTTTACTCACATGATAAGACAAGGAATGTTTTCAAATCTACACCCATATTACCACAGGATACCACCAACCAAGAAATCAAAATGACAAGGATATATTTTAACTATAAGAACACCACATACCCACTAGAAAGCATCAAATGTAAGTAGACAACCAGTTATCTATTCAACATGGCTTTACGACCAAGAGTTACAGGTTTTGCAAGAAGAATCACTTTATAAAATACCACTAAGATTAAATAGTCAAGGTATAATTATACTAACATTACCAGTGGCATGGTCTAAAGGACTCAAAGCATCCATAAGTGTCTCCACATAATCGAAAATTAATAGGTCATAGAGTGTTATTCATAGTAACTTAAAAAGTTAAGGAAAGAGTAGACTTATTTATAGGTCAAGAGGAAAAAACACACACTTAATTTACACACAATACTCAATCGGGATTAATTATAACTATAATTACCAAGATGCATACGACCTCAAGTCACTACATTATATAATGAAATAAGGAAATCCTGATAAAACTTAGCATGCCATCGAAGAGAAGCCACTACCAGAAAAACACTTTTCCCATAACATCAACGGCCAAACAAAAGCAATCCGATCCTAAAATAATTTCAAAATCCCATAATTAAACACTTCTACTCTGAAAAATATCAAGATCTTACCAGGTTGTAAGAGTATCACCACCAATGCCATCAGACTACTAACTAGACCACACCATACAAAATACTCTCTATCTAGCAAGGTTGAGCAACAAAAACGTCTCTCTAAGATCCTAGACACTCTCAAGGTTCCGTGCATCCAACACCAAGGCACAACTTAAAGCACCTAAGAAGACATTCAAGACACCAAGGGTGTACCCCCATATGACGAATTGTCATAATACAAACAACGTAGAACTAGCTCATCATTAAGCAAGAAGGAATCACGTAACGTTTAGCTAAGTAGCCAACAATATCAACGAGCTCTGAGTCACCAATCAAAATAAAGTCCAAGAAATATCGGCAATCAAGGAAAGTGGCTAAGTAGCTGCATTGCAAAGTCTGAAAATTATCGCAAAAGAAAATATAAATAAAAAGATCCTCGAGCTTCTCAAATCAATCATAAAATAAGATGTCGTTCCTTGATAAAATAACATAAGATTACGAATGTAATGTAAATGCAGATCCAGATTTACATAGGAAAATAAAACACAATTATATTATATCTTCACAATAAGTCGTACACAATATATGGCTAATATATAGCCAAGCAAATAGCTAAAACTACATCCTATAATGTAGGAGTAGTTACAAACAAAAAGCTATATACGTGAAGTTGTTTAAAACAACTTCACATATAATTCTAGGTAATTATTTGTTGTTTCTCAACAACTCATAATATAATGTTTACACTATAATAATATTCCCAACATACACCCCCTAAGTGTGAACATGGGGTGAAGTGTAGTTGAAACCAGAATCATATGCCTACGCATATTTTTAGGTCTGCATACTGCTCCTCTCCTTTGGACACCAGCTTCCCTCCTATACAACTATTTCACTGACTGACACCTTCCACGCCACATCACAACACTTCAAGAGAACATATAGGAATAATCGCATGTACCAAACAAACATACACAAATTGTTGCTCTTTATTCTGCACACCAGATAAAATAAACACACAACTGGAAATAAATATGTCACCACCACAAAATACGGCCTTGTCGTTGGCGACTGACGAGAGGATGTTGCTTGTCCTCCATCCTCCTGTGCCTCCATCCTCTAGTTTGGTTATTTTTAGAAGAGATAATCTTCATCGCTAGGGCAAGAAAGTTCTTCATCAGTCGCATAATCTTCCCAGTCAGTTTCTTCTTCAACAATATAATCCTTTTGATCAATCTTATCATCCAGTAGATCTTGTGCCCGCTTTTTACAATTTAAAATGACATGCCCCACTTCTTTACAATAGTAACATTTGATTTGTCCCTTTGTAGGAATGTGCTTTGAATTGTACTTACCCTTTTTTGATGATGTACTAGCTTTATTGTGTACATATAAGACCTCTTCTTCTGGTTCTGAAGGTTCATTCTGATCAAGAAGAGTAGAAACTACTCCTTCTAAACCAATTTTAATCTTGCTCAAAGTAAAAACCATATGAGACATTTTTTTAGGAAAACTATTCAAAAGAATGGCTTTGGCATCATCATCTTTTACCTTCTCATTAATACCTGCAAGCTGATTGAGAAGAGAGCGAAACTTGCTGATGTGTTCTGCCATTTTTATACTTTCATCCATCTTTAACCCGTATAATTTTTGCTTCAGTGTTGTCTTTGCACTTTCTACTTCAGATCCGAATAGCTTATTTAATGTCTCCCATATTTCCTTTGTAGACTTTGTGAAGTCTACATGGTGCAAGTACGCCTTTGAAAAACCGAGACCAATAGTTCCCAAGGCCTTTTGATCCTTGATATTCCACTTCACGAGATCTGTTGGATTTGTTGGTGTTGTCACATTTGGTTTGACCACATCCCACAAATATTTTTCAATCAAATTCAGCTACATTTGGATTCGCCAAGTGTGAAAATCACGTCCTTCAAATTTCTCAACGAGACTCAATTTCTCCATATTTTTTTAAAATCTTTTCCCTCACTTTGACGAGTGTCGGTTTCAACCGAAAATGCACCCTCTTACAAACACAATAATATGATGATACTTAAGACAACTTAGACAATTTAAAAAGTAATAAAAGAAAATTACTTTTTAAATATTATAAACAACATGACGTTTAATATAATAAATCTTGACCCAACTTTAATGACACTCAATGAAATAAACCATTACCTTAGAAAGTAATATTTGATTACTTTCTAAATACCAATAATAACTATGGACCCAATCTATTAGCCGCCTGATATCAATTTTCTGTCTACGTGGATGTGGATTCTCAATTCAGAATGCAACGACCTTTCATCATTGAGTGACTGAATTTAATGCATGTAGAAAATAATGCAACCAAAAGAAAAACTCATACCCATATACAGATCAGAACCTTCTGAAGATGGATGCGCAGCTGTGAATAATGGAATGATCAGATGCCAATATAATATGGGAGTAGTATTCAGCCGAGATAAAACAGGGAGATCGTGTGCACGCCCATTACCACCAAAACTCATCAATTTCAACTGCTCGGTGGTCCATGAATCCATATTTGTAGATCTGACAAAACTGATATGAACACCAAGATTCCGATGCATGGATGAACAATCAAGACAAATGAACACTTCGTATGTCACAGAATAACAACGCTCTATTGAATTGCAACGTGTGGCTGCGTGAGGTCTAATTATTTACGTTCTTTTTTAAAAACATCATATTTCAATACAAAACTGCTCACTCATCCAAAAATGATTTCAAAAACCATTTCTGGGTTTTGTTCCTCACATCTCTAGCTTTCCAGAACACTTGACGATTCTCAATTTTGTTGAGAATTGAGAAAGTTACGAGTGTTTAACTAAAACATGAATTCGTAAGGAATTACACGTCTTAAACCGCTCTGATACCAAATGTAAATGCAGATCCAGATTTACATAGGAAAATAAAACACAATTATATTATATCTTCACAATAATTCATACACAATATATGGTTAGTTCCATAGGACCCTAAAGAGGATTGTCTCATAAATGACACTAAGACTTAATGTCCACTCTCCCATAGAGTTAACAAACTAGAAAAATGACAACTAGACCATCTCTCCTAACCACTAAAGGAGCGAAGCTCTAAACAACTCCTAATTAACTCTTTCTAACCACTAGAGGACAACCACTATTGTCCAACCATAAGAATCGTCACCATAAGAATCATACAATTTATCATTCCAACAACTCCAATAAGGAAGGGTCTCAAGAGGGATTAACGCATCATACGGTTAAATCAAGATTTAGGACTTGTACAAAACAACATGTTTTCAAAGGGAACCAAGTTTCCACTAGAAGTTCACAAAAATCAATTTAATTTGACATTCTTAGTTACCTGGTTTTGACAAAATGCCACTGAGTGAGTACAATAATTCAAACAACTTATTATTTTATTATTATTTTAATTCTGGTATTTCAAATGAACAGAGTAATGTAATATCTCTTCATACTTTTTTTTTTTCAATTTTCAACAAGGTTGTTTTCTAGATTTAAAAGTGTGTTAGGTTTATAGTTCATGTCTCAAGTTTTCTAGTGTGCCCAAGGGTCCAAGCTTTGAACCCGGGCTCTGATACCAAGTGTAACACCTGCTAAAATCTCCCACTTGAGAACCAAGAACAACCTAGGTTTAGTTAGAAAAATTATGGAATATATTTTTAAAGTGTTAATAACCAAAGTCTCAAGGAAAATTAAATTCAACTAATAACTTTTCCCATTATAACAATTACTAATACCACATTATAAAGCAATAAGTGTAATAAATCTACACCTAGCTCAAATCTCCTTACGAATTAATTTAATTAATGATTACATTGACATTTTAGCTAGATATTCCCTGATTGAAATTTTAGGGTTAAGGGACCAAAACAATTAAATACCAATTCCACGAGATCCAAGACAAGAGCAAGGTTTAATTACATGGGGGCATAATACATATTTAAATTTATCGAGTAAATTCTCACTTACCCATCCCCCAGAACTCTCTTAAAAGTTTCAACTTGATTTTCCCATGATTAATGTAATCAAAACTTTCTAAAAACATTCCCATTAGATAGGGAATTTCCTCACCTTTCTAGGTGATATAAATAAGTCCTCCTAACTCCTCATATTTCTCAAGTTATGGGCCGATGGAACTTGGGGTGAAAATTTTCCCAAGAGTGGGCTTGTGGGCCTAGGGAGGAAAATTTTCCCCAACTCGGGCCTGTGGACTTCGAGAGAAAATTCACCTGGAGGAGAAAAGTGGACCGGCGGAGCGGGGAAGAAAAATTTTCCCAGACGTGGGCCGATGGAGCGGGGAAGACATTTAGCACTTTTTCCCTTTTGGGACAAAGCAAATTTTACACCCGCACCTCCACCGACACCCAAGGAGGCCACGTGGCAGCTCCTTATTAGTGCGGGTCAATGCAAGTCTGGTAGGGAACATTTGGAAATTTGAATTTTCAAAAGGGAAGCCATAAAGGTCAAAAGGAACCCGCGCCTTTGCTGACATGAGAAGATGCCACATGTCATCCAACTTTTGGCTATGGGTTGGTGGGCCAGCGGGGTTAATTTGGAAATTTTTCCCAAAATGTTTTCTGAAGCGTTAAGGCTTGAAGGGATCCACTCTTCGCGAACGCTTCATCAAGCCATGTGGTAACACTTTGATTATCTGCTTAGGATGGTGGGGCTGCGAGGAAAACTTATAAATTTTTCCAAATTTATTTTGAAAGTGCTTAAGAATAAAATTGATCTGACCCTCTGCCGACACCCAATGAAGCCACATGTCGATCAATGATTGGCCATGGGGTGGTGGGGTCATGGAGGAAAAATTTCAAATTAACTTTTTGGACTTAGATCATTTTTGACAAAATGAAGGCTTGCGAGATTAGCGGAGCGGTGGGAAACTTCATGACTTTGCACCTTTTGGACAAAAATCAAAAAGGAAATTTTTAGCCCGTAGGTCCGCCCAAGAATATTTTAATAATTAAATTTGACAGTTATAATATTTTTGAAGCCAAATGAAATAAAAACTTCATAAGGCCATAACTTTTGATTGGGAACTCGATTTTTAGCAAACAAGGACTTTCTGGAAATATCTTGACATCCTCTTTGCACAGAGATCTTAAGAATTTAATTTTGATAAATTTTAAATTGTCAATTTTGAGAAAAATTCTTTCTATCACTTAGAAAGTGAACTGGTATTTTTAACTTATCAATTATTTGTTCAAATCGACATTAATTCTTTCTCAACATGCCAAACAGACATGGAGGATTTCACTTGGAAGAATTTAGGATAGATTTCAAGGATTAAATTGTTTGATTGAATATCAATTTGAATTTCCCTAATTTAACAGGATAAATACAAAAAATTGTTTGAGATCGATTTTGAAAGTAACTATGACAATTTCTTTAGTATTATAGTTTTTTTGGGATCGTTTTGATCTTTCTTAGCTTGTATTAATTTTTCAAATGTCTTTCCTAGTCTGCAGGATCGTTCTGTACATTTTCTAATAATTTTTTGTCAGTTTTAAAATCATCTAACAGAGCTCTACAACTTCCAACACGAATTGATCCATTACATTTACCAAACTTTAAAACATGATTTCATTCTAATCCAATATTACAATGTTCTATTTCCTTTCCAAAAAACATGCTTTTCAAACATAGAGGATGCAATAATTCTAAATACATTTTCCACATTCAAACAAAGAGTTGTACAACATTTTCAAAGAAGATTTCAAACAATAATAACTTCATTGTATAAGGTAAAACAACATCTATTCAATTGAAAAGATTTCTTTTCTAACTTTTTTTTATCAAATACAACTTTACAATCACAACTCCTCATTACATTCCTTTTTACAAATAGAATACCGAGTATATTTCTTTCACATTCAAAGGGGATTTAATTTCCAAAACATAGTAATTCTTCAGCACAAAATGTATATTAAATTGTCATCCACATCAAGTGGGGAAATGGTTTACAGAAATTAGTTTCGCGGGGGACCTGCAAAACCTTGTCTTCTTCCTCAATTGCAATATATAGAATACAATTTCCTCCACATTTATTCAAAAATAGAGAACAAAGTATATCTCTTTCACAATTCAATTTACAACTTTCATAGCCAATACAACACATCTTTCCATCAAAAATAATGTACAAGGTCATCCACTTCAAAGTTGGAAGGGGTTACAATAAGAATAATCTCAATAAGGACTGTCAAACTTGTCTTTTTCCTCTGCTCTAGAACAACAACATGAATATCCTCCATTTTCTTTATTTCAATTTGATCACAACAGAACAAGGGGAAAGGCAATGCTCTCCACCCAACCAAGACATCCAATGAAAGGAGAAGCCATCCTTCTTCATTGGCCCCCGAGCCCCAACCACAATGCAATAAGAGATGTTTTCCAACACATGGCAACAACAAGATTCCACAACACAAAGACAAATTTCTCATTCAAAACATAGTCCAAAACAAAACTATAGTTTGCAACCACAGAATAAAGACAACAAACAACACTCAGGCTTCATCATGCAAGCCAAAGGAGCAAGAAACTATGGGGATGTTGCTTATGCCTCCCAAAGGGAAATGGGTATCACCACCTCAAAACAAACTACCAAAATATATATCATTTCAAATCCCTGACATGCCCTTATGCCTCCCCCAAGTACCCCTTATTCCTCACAATTCCTTATGCCTCCCTAACCTCTTATGGCACCCCATAACGAGTAAAGAAATGCAAGCTATTTCTTTTTACAAGGTGGAACCCAAATCCCAACTCCCTCCACACTTATACCTCCCCAAAACACTTATGCCTCCCATAAGAAAACCCCATAGTCTTCTCCTACACCATTCCTAGGCCATCTACCCAACCAACCAACAAATAAAACAACACACTCAAACATTCAACCATTCACATATGCATAAAAATGAAAGGAGAGAATTTCCAAGAGCTAAGCTCTTACCTCTCCATGATGGAGTTTGTTCCAAGTTCAAAACATCAAGCTCTCCAATGCAAAATAATCCAAGAGATCAACAATCAACAAGTATGCAACAATCTCCAACTTTCTCCCAATTTGCAAGAGCTCCAAAACCCAAAGCAAGTTGCCAAAAATGAAGTGATAAAATTGAAGCAAAAAAAAAAAAAAAAAAAGCCAAGGAATTCAAATATATAGAAGATGGAAGAGAAGAGGATGAGGTGGATCCATGTAGGATGCCACTTCACACATCCTCAACTCCAACACCCAAGGTCAACTTCATTCTCCAATGCATAATAAATGGGTGGGTGAATAATATGACAGATTACTTACACACTCCAAAACAAGCCCACACCCCAAAGGACTAAAATTAAAATCATGTAAGAAAGTGCAATTAAAACATACAACTTGACTTACAAAAATGCATAAAGAAGGTCTAAATTTAAACCCTCCAACCATAGGTAAGGTTGGCATGCAAATTTAAGAGGTATGGGACAAGTTTAACTTGTCCCACAAGCCTCCAAAATCAGCCTCCAAGGAAAAATTCAAATTTCAAAGAAGGTGGAGTGTTTCATACTCCAAAATCAACTTACACATCACTTACACATTTCCTTACAACACTTTAATTTTAGGCCAACAACTCTAATAATTAATTTCTTATGTCCCAATTTGATTAATTAATTTTAACAACATGATTACTCACATTAATTTACCACAATTAATAAATAATGAAAAGGTAAACACATCACTTAATAAACACATACAAACATCAATAAAAAGGAACCAAATAAATAAATACACATAACCCTTGGTCACATTTAAAGGTGATCCCCTCCCATGGGAATCCCTAACAACAATCAAACAAACACACAAAAGAAACAAGTTGCCATGGTGACCTTGTTGAATTCATCTAGAATTCCAATGTGGTTGGTCTCCAATCCCTTGATGTTTGTTGTGATATATTTTAACCTGCAAAACACAATTACCTCCTTCAGCCTCGTGGCCATATCAGAACATCCAAAATATATATAATTATAATTCTGAAATCATCAATATATATATATATATATATATATATGAATCACATAAATATCCAAAATGTATCAATGTATATATATGAATATCATTTGTAATCTCCAAAAAATCAAAAATATCTTTTGTAATCTCATCATGATGATCATCACATTTAATTCAATTTTCATTTTCTAGGTCTACTCAAAATATCCAAATATCACATGTCCAAACAACATCTATAATGTAACCATATCAGACAGTATATCAATATCCATATAAAATGTCTCTAACAATCATCATGCATCATATATGAATCAGAGTCAACAATAATCCATGATCTGACATCTAACACCATACTAAATCAAAACTATAATAATGTCCATAATATAGTCAGCAATATCATGATCAATATCAAAAGTGTCGAAGGGAAATGGGCACTACAATCTATTTGAGCATCTTATATTTTTGATAGTTGGCCTTTTTGGGATTAATTGTGAAATTCAAGAATGAGAATCATATAAATATAAAGTTAACTTTGATCATAATAAAGTACCAAGCATGAAGAATGAGCTATCACCACCTAAGGTTTCATCCATAAGGGCATCTAAGTGCTCCATTACATCTATCTAGAAACATCACAAGGGACACAAGGGATCTAGTTATTCTACATACATTTTGTAGGAGGTTTCGAGCGACCTCAGTGATCTTGGTGCAACGTCAGAGCTACCAAAGGTGAAAAAGTGACCATCTTCCAATACCTCAGAGGAGGTTTTCTAAGCATTTCCATAGACCTAGGCACCTAGAACTAGGTCCAAGGTGCCCACGGGAACCCTTCTCCCTCTGTAGGTAGCCTAGTCCAACCTTTTCCTCCAAATATGCATTTTCAAGCTCTTATGTGTGACACGTATTCTTCTATGTTTAGTCGGTTAGATATTTGATCCGATCTAGATTTTACTGAAAATTAGCTAAGCCTTCCTAAGCTCTCCTTACAATTAGGGTTTCATTATTTATTGGTTAGTTTAATCACGTATCATTTTTATACTTAATTTTTATCCATTTAGTGATACTATAGCATTCGATTAGGTTGTTATTTACATTTTATGTTAATTACCAACATACAACCAATAAAACACCTTATGTATCAAGGTTATCCATTTCAATGAAACCCATGTGATCTTATCACAAGATTTGACACATTGGGGATGAGTCCTCAAAAAGATTACACTTACCCTACATAAGTTCTAGTTATAAGTTCTTTCCGTACGCAACACCCAACAATGCAGGCTTTCATAGCTAGATACCCATGAATGCATTTATTAATGTTATTCCTCCTTACCTCAATATGTATTTAATGTCCCCATAACCACACACACACACACACACACACACACATCGGTTCCTTGCTCAAGAACACCATTATAAGGAACTCTATATATCCCTACAAATACTTACACCACAACTTATGCAACACATCCTCCTCCTCCTCCTCCCCCTTATCAGGGATCTATAATGGTTGAATCTTATGTGATGGGAACTTACACTGAATACCTTAAGTAATCCATGGACTTCACCATATGGGGTATATGGCTTCCACACTTGTTTCCCGACTGACTATATTTAATGGAGAAGAAGATTAAAATTCTCACATCAAGGCATACACTAATTCTATTAGGGAATTTCTTCCATGGGATGTGTTGGTATCCAAATTGATTCTCCCTCGAATCCGACCAGCATCATAGGTTTGGCAAGGAAGGTTAGAGACAAGCAAAGCATGTAGTATGTCATTTAGTCACCGAGGATGAGATGTAGCTTGCTCTTTGTCACTCGGATGTGGAGAAATGGGTAAAGACCCTCAAGAGGATTTGACCTATCCTCAATACTTTATGGTTGTGCCTTTCAACCAAGGTGAGAGGGCCCTTTTTATAGCCTATTTTTTGTGGAGGAGATGGAGATATCCTTCCTTGTGAAATTATTAAGAATACCTTGAAGAAAATATGATCAATGCAAAATATGATTCCATCATTCAATTCTTCACACCTGTAAGTCATTCTTCATCTTGCACGCCAACTACTTCCTCCTCCAATTTGTCAAATTTGGTTCTTTACGTGCTAAGGAAAGAAAACTTAAAAATTAGATCGAAGCCATTGATTAGATCACATCTTGATTGTAAAATACATCTTTAGATTTTTCCCACCCAACCAGGATACCAAATTAATCTTCATCTTCATTTTTCATGCAAGAGACTCCAAGAAATGAAAAACCATAAAATTTTACATCTCCAAGAGCTTTGGAGCAAAAATGGTGGAAAATAAGTTCTGAGATGCATATTTTTTGTTGATCTCTCTTTTTAATTTGGACCATTCACGTGGGAGATCCAAGTCAAGACGGGCCCGAGGGTTCATTTTTACCTTTTACACTTTTTGGAAAAAATGCAAAATTTCTCAATTTGCTCTACCCTCCACCTTTGAAAAATGGGCCTAACACATGTCCCAATGTGGGTCCCAAAGGAACCATGGCTAAATTCTTCTATTTCACCTCTTTTTTGGAAAAGGGAAAATTTTCCAAGTTTTCCCCAGCTCCGCCCTTCCACTTCTAGTTTCTGATGTGGGTCCCAGCGGAACCACACTTTCTTTTACAATTTTAACTCCTTTTCCCAAAAAGGAAAATTTTACAATTCTCCTCCCAAGGTCTACATCTATGTCATTGACTGGAGAAAATTTTTCCTATTCTTTGTCAGGGCCCATGGGTTGTTTTTATGATTTTGACCTTTTGAATAACAAGGGCAAAAATTCCAAGTCACCCACGATAGCGCGCCTCCCGCCTCTTGACGATTCAAACCATTAGGCGTCTCAATGGCACATCTTGAGATGGTCCCCAAAAGTATAGACCCTAAATGAGCGCAGACTCACCACGTGTCTTGGGTCCTTTAGGAAGTTGCTGAAAAGTCTAAGGAAAGAAGACCTGGCGGACACCTCCACATGTTGTTATGGTGAAACTTCGAGAACCTTAAAAGGCTTCAAAATGATTTGGTGGGGGTGTACTTCCATTTTAGAATTTTAATCCATTTTTAAAAAAGGGAAAAATATTCAAACTCCTTCCTCAGAAGGCCCCCATCTCCCCTTTTAACTTTGCCACGTGCACTTCGCAAGGTCAAAGTAAGACATTTTCCTTCTTTGCTTAATTTTTGCTTTACTAAAAACCTAGTAGGGCCACTGGGTAGGTTCAAACATTTTTCCAAAGTATCAAAAATAAAAAGTTCAAAAAAAAACCCGCTATGCCCCATCCAATTAGAAGAAGCCACGTAAGCACAAAAAGAACCAATCAGATTTGAGTGGAGCTACGGGACCAAATTTTCCTTTTTCCAAAAAGCAAAAAGCAACAAGTTAAAACATTTTCCCACCATCCCTTGACCAACCAAAAGAAGCCATGTGACCTTTGAATGATGAGGAATAATTTTGATAGGAAAAGACGCTCACCAAATCATCAAAAACACATAAATTCACCATTCATGCCCAGAATTTGATTTTTGCTAAGGATGAATTTTTTTGAAACAAAACCAAGTGAATCATGGTTCCAAGAATCTTTCGACCATGGATTTGGATTTTCAAAGGCATAAAAATATAAATTGATCATTCTTGAGCTTCCATGGTTGGAGAAAAATAGGAAAAATGGTAGAGCCCACAGATTTTGAAGAAATTAGGGCAAAAATAGGAAAAAATGCTGAGAGATCAAGATGAGCACCAACATCGCTCCGACTCCGAGATGGGAACTACCTGTGAGTGCCACAAGAACAACTAGCAAACCAAGTTCCAAGAATAGAACATTAGGTAACAGAGTCAAAGAGAAAGCTAGCATAACGGAACAACCACAACCATCCTCCAAAACCGGACTGAGAAACCAACAAAACCAAGTCACAGTGGACGAGAATGAGCAAAAACACAAAAGACAGAAAATAAACCAACAAACTATACACTATACAAGTGATGCTCACCTTGATTCTGGGGATTTAATCCAAGAAATCTTCAAGTGTCTGCCATTAATAGGGAATTTGAGAAATTCACCATCCAAATCCTTCAAGAAGAAGGTATGCTCACCAATCCGATTGTCAGTGGAGTAAGGGCCCATCCACAGTGCATCAAATTTACCATGCTTGCCCTTGTCTTCATGTATGTTATCCCACAACAACACAAGATCTCCAATGTTGAAAGCTCTAGGAGTGACCTTTGTGTCAAATAACTTCTTCAATTTTTCTCTGAACTTCACATGCCTTTGGTGATATGCCCGTCTTTCTTCATCAAGCTCAACAATCTGGTTAATGCGAGCCTCATATGGACTAACCTCTTGATCTTCCAATTTTTAGATGAACTGATATGAGGATAGTTGCATATAAAGGGGCAGTCGAGCTTGAGTGCCATACACCAATTCAAATGGAATTTTTCTAGTGGATATTTTAATAGTAGTCCTGTCAGCCCAAACAATGAACTTCAGTTGTTCACCCCATTTTTGTTTGTTCAGCTCCAAGGTTCTTCTGATAATCTTCAGAAAATTTTTATTACTAGACTCACCTTGTCCATTTCCTTGGGGATTGTAATTAGAGGCATATGTCAAATTGATCTTGTATTCTTTACACATTGCCACCAAAGGATTATCTCTAAAGCTCATGGCATTGTCAACAAAAATTTTAACTAGCACCCCAAACCTGCAAATGATATGGTTCAACAAAAAATCCATGACAATTTGTTGTGTTGCTCTTTTGGTGGGAATTGCCTCCACCCATTTGGTGAAGTAATCTGTGGCTACAAGAATCCACTTATGGCCAACACTTGAAGGTTCTGAAATCTCACCAATGAAAACCATTCACCATTGCTTGAATGGGGCTTCAATGGATACATGCTATAAAGGTAGGGATCCTGAAGCTTTTAGTCTTCCAGAGAAGCGCTGGAAACTCTCACAAATTCTAACCAAAAGAGTTGTATCTTTGAAGAGAGTTGGCCACCAATAACCAGCCCTGAAGATCTTGTGTGATGTGACTCTTCCAACAAAATTCCACCCACAAACTCCTCCATGGAGATTAACAATTATCTTAGGGGCTTCATGTTCAGTAATGCACCTTAAGAGAACTCCCTCAGGGTTCTTCCAAGCTAACCCATAATCAGTAATGACATATTTTTGGGAAGCCAACTTAAGGGCTCTTTTCTGGTTCTTACTCAAATACTCATGGTAGTATAGATGTCTAAGATAAAAAATTACATCTTTTACCACTCAGAACTCATCAATTTTTCAAAAACATCTACCCATCCTTCTTCTACCTCATTTACCTCAATAGTTTGAAAGTTGCTCTCAGCCATAAGCCTAGCTAAGCCCAAAACTCTCACCAAATTCGTGGTTTGGATATCCATGTCATATTCTTATAACTTGTTCACCCATCTGCATCTTTTCCTTGAGACATCCATCTCTAATAAGATGTCTTTCACCATAGTGTGGGGAACATAAGCAACAATTTTAGAGCTCAAACTATAAGGCCTACGAAAACCTTTTTGGATTTTACCAAGGAAAATGCTTGCTTCTCCATAATAGTGTACTTCATCTCAACCCCCGCAATGCCTTACTAAAAAAGGAAATTGGCCTCTCAGCTCCTTTATCATCTTTCTATAACAATACAGATGCAATAGTGTTCTCTGAAGCAAAATAAAATAGTTGGAAAGGCTTCTTATAATCTAGAGATATTAAATTAGGGGCATGCTTTAATGCCTCCTTGATCCCATTGAAATCTTGAATGGAATCATCCTCCCATTTGATGGCCTGGTCCTTCTTCAAAGACATCTTAGTGTTTGGAATGGTCAACTCAACAAAGTTTGATATGAATCTCCTAATAAAGTTTATCTACCTAAAGAAGGATTGAATCCCCTTCTTGGTTCTTAGAATTGGGACATTTTTGATAGGCTCTACCCTTTCTAGATCAATCATTACCCCTTCTCGTGACACAATGTGACCAAGAAATATTGCCTTCTCTACTCCGAAATGTCACTTATTTGGATTGAGTGAAATGCCATATTCTCTACATCTTATCATCATTTTCTCCAAGTGTTGTAAATGATCACTTATCTTCTTGGAGAAGACAGTTACATCATCTGGTAGACATAAATGAAATCATTGATGTAACCAACAAAAGAAACATCCATTACTCTCTGAAAGGTTACTCCAACATTCATCAGTCTAAAGGGCATCCTGACATATACATATGTTCCCCAAGGCGTGGTAAATGTTGTCTTAATATTTTTTTATTCCTTTACAAAAACTTGGTTATAACCAGAGAAACCATCTAGGGTATATAGCAGCACAAAACCAATCACTAACTGTAACATATTTTCCATGCTTGGTAAAGGATAATTATGCTTCATTGATGCTCTGTTTAGATTTCTAAAGTCCACACACAACCTGATGTCACCATTCTTCTTTCTAACTGGTACTAGGTTTGCAACCCAAGAAGAATACCTTGTAGACTGAATAATCCCTCCATCCCTTAGTTTCTTTAGTTCCTCCTGCATTCTAAGAGATAGGAGTGGATTTATTGGCCTCTATTTCTTCTTGAATGGTTTTGCATTATATTCCAAGGGAATCTCATGTTGAAACAGATCCTCTCTCCATGCCTTTAATTTAGACTAAGTCCAAGCCATGCAATCTTGATATTTTTCAATAATTGGACATAAGATTGTTTTTCCTCCTTGCTAAGATTGCTTCCCAACCAGATCTTCCTTGGTTTCTCCTTTTTTCCAAGGTCATGCTCCTTAATATCCCTTAAGGCTGCTATGCATCTGTTAATAATGTGATCAACACTATCAAAGTTGGATTCAAGAGCAACCAACCCTCTAGGAATGGTATTAGTTTTTAGTTGGATGATGCCTTTGCCAAACAAGGTTTCTTTACCATCTACTACACACACCATTGGCTCCCAATCAATAATTTGATCAGCAAACTCCCCTTTGTTCTATAGAAATCCTCTCGCCCGAGCCTCATCATCAAAAAAATTGTCAATGTTTAATGTTGTCGGTATAGATGGCCTAGTTAACACCTCAACCCCATATTCACAATATGGGGACACTTTACAATTATCAAACAGAGATCCCAATACTGCCAAGTTTTTTGCAAAATAATTGAACTTCCTATCATGATGCACAATATTCAATGAATCAAACATCTCAATGAGATCCCAAACTGCATGCTTGTATTGTTTCATTCACTAATTTTTGTGGCATAAAGTTTTCTGACTTGCTTTACAATCAATTCTGAATCTCCTTTGACAATGATGTCTTTAACACCATATTTCCAAGCAATCCTCAGACCTAACAATAGTGCCTCATACTCAGCAATGTTGTTAGTGCACTCAAAGTTGAGTTTGAAGGAAAAAAAAACTCTTCCTAGCCTGGAGAGACCAGAACAACACTAGCACCATTTTTGAACTTGGAGCAAGCTCCATCAAACAATAAAGTCCAAGGAGATCCTGCAAGTTCAAGACACTTGCATTCTTCAATCTTGTGCTCTTTTCTATCAAAAATCCTACAAAGTTATCAACATAACACTTGTGTACAATACTTCATAAGATGTATTGTTGGGATCCTCAATAAGGTGCAACATCTTCTTTTCCCCATAAAACCTGACAAGGTTGCCTTCAATTGGGATGGTAGCATAGGACATGTCCATTTGAACACTCCCACCAACACTTGCATCCCATTTTATAGATAACAACATACCCCACTTGGTTGGGCAATCAACAATAACAACATCAAGCATCAGGTTTTTACCTGGGTAAGCTGCAAGTTGCACCACCAGACCTTTCACACATCCCACCACTGGCACTTCTCTAGAGTCCATAGTAGTACACTTCCCATATGCTGTTGTTACTTTGATATCTAGCTCATTCATGACTTCTAGAGGCATAACATTACATGATGCCCCTGAGTCAAACATACAGTTGTGTAAAAATCTATCTTTAATGATCAAAGTGGTGAAGAATGGATCCACATTTAGCTGAGACTCCACCAAGGATGTCCCTAAATAAATATCAGGTGGTTCACCTAGTTCCTCCAACACTGGTGGTGTCTCTAACTCTTCAATGACTAGTGGAGTATCCACAATGTTTATATTTCTACCTAGAGCATTCTTCTCCTCTTCTAGCCCCAAATACTCAAAATACCTTTTATTGTGCTCAAAAATCCTAAACAACTCAAAAATTGGGCTGAGATCCCGATTTGACTCAAGAATTGGGCAATATCATGAGGGACATAATTTGGCAAGGCAGCATTAGAAGGAATGTTGATACACTTATTAGATGGCACAATATTATTGATAGCTTGCACATGAGGAGGGGTATGATTTTTGTTTGGGACAGTAAGGACCTTGGCATATGCATCTTTCTTAGGAGCCTCTTTAGGAATATTTGAAAGTAATGGAGTTTTGGGTTGGGTGAGGCCTTGTACCTTTGACAACCCTACTTCTTGTGTCGTAATCCTTTTCTTGAGCCACAACAACATTCATCAATAACTATCTGTCCTCCTCAGATGGGATTCCTCCATCATACTTCTTTATCATTAAAGCTCTTAAATATTAAAAGTCATTATTGGGAAATTCAAAAGATTGTACATTACCTACTTCTAAAATATGAGAGGGGGGGGGAGAATGGGTACCGGTGGATGCAATCCCAAAATCAGCAACATTTCTACACTTATTACCTCGCTTAAATTTTCCCCTTGTTGTGAGCTTGTGGAGAAACCCATCATGTAAACATTATCATCATTATCATCTTCACACTAATCAATGACATATGTCTCCTCCATAACAACAACTCTGGTAGCCAAAGGATCAGGTACCATTCTATTTTCCCTGGCCTAGGACTATTTATTTCCAAATCCAATAGGTCCCTTGCCTCTATCATCATATCTTTGATCATTTCTATGATGATTTGTAAACTTGTCTTAGCCTTGTTGCTTGTGCTGACCTTGTGAACTCTACCCAATCCCTTTTTCTGCTCGGGATAATTTGTATGATATTTCTTTGACATCCCTAGCCAAAGTTTTCACAACTTCCTCTAAATCAGCATCCTACTTATTTGAGGCTTTTCTCAAGTTAATTAGTTTTACACCCTTTGTTTTTGGAGGCTTTCCAATTACCTTGATGTTGTTCTCTATTTGTAGAGCCATGGTGAAGGCCTGCCTCAAATTAGTAGGGTTTTTATCCCTCAAGTAGTAAGCAACCTTTTTATCAAATGCATCTGAATATTTGATCAAACATGATTCATCACATGGCCTTAAGCTAACAGAAATATCCTCAAGGTCTTGTTAAACCTTGTGTTGAAATCATGTACTAAATCATTAGGATTCTTCTTGATGTTTTCAAATTATGATAGAAGAAACCTAGGGTCAGTTCTATCACCATATTGTAATCTAAATGCATTATTCATCTCTATCCAAGAATCAATGGAATTATCTGGCAAAGCTTTATACTAGTCCCTTGCATCCTCTTCCAAAGTATGGATAAACAATTTGATATATACATCTTCATGTTCAATCTCAAAGTCTTCCATCATATTGATAAAAATATTTAGATGTTGATCACCAGTTATAGCATTGTTTCCTTGGAAATTTTGTAATCTATTTCTTACATCCTAGGGAACTGTATTTGGATAACCAGCCATCCTTGTAAAATTTATAGGACCAAAGGTGTTTACAAAAAATGGAGGTCTAGGTGGAGGTTGGGCCATGTTGTTTTAAGGAGGTGACCCTGGAGGGGAGAAAAATTGATGAGGGTCAGAGGGTCTTTGAAACACATGAGCACAACTTTCAAAATGTATATCCTATAAAGGAATTATTTCTTCGAAAACCCTATCAACTTTTGAAAATATAGGGGAAGAATGAGAAGCAAAATTTTCAAAATCAAATGAAGGCCCCTCTCCAATTGGAGAATTCAATTCCACAAAGAGGCTACCTGATTCAGAAGCACTTGAATGGCAATCTTCAATGATAGGCTGATCACTTTCATCAATGGAGATTCCTTTTCTTGTCTATTGATCTCCAACAACTCTCTAGGATTTTATTCCTTCTGACTTTATTTTTCCTAGCTCTAGAAATAATGTCCTAGTAGGATCTCTAGTAAAGAAAGATCTTCTTCCTTCCATCTTTGCAAAGATTAGTAAAAAAATCACTTGACAGAGGTTAAGACAATGGTACTCATCAAGAATCAAATCAACATGGAGTTGCCACTAAGGATTTCCACCTTAGTTGTGCAAATGCACTAAAATATGATCTGTCAAATGTCTGTCAATACTAGAAACTAGAAATGGGATGATCTGAATTTTTGTACCCAGATTTATCAATGAAAGCTAGTGCACTAGGTGTGGAAATTGAAATAATTGCACACAACACTTGTAACTTTGAATACTTTTTATAGGACTAAACAAAAGATGATGTTTGAAAAAATGTATTAGCACTTAGAGCATTTAATAAGTGTTTACCAGGGTTTGAATATGAATAGTAAGCACTATGTCCTTGATAAAGGGTGCTAATCGGGTGTTGGTATCTAAATTAATTCTCCCTCGTGTCCACCAAAGATCACAAAGTTTAAGCGGAAGATTAGAGACAAGAAGAGCATGTAGTGTGTCATTTTGTAGCCGGGGATGACATGCAACTTTCTCTTTGTCACTCAAAAGTGGAGAAATGGGTAGACCCTCGAGAGGATTTGACCTATCCTCACTACTTTATGGTTGGTTGTGCCTTTCAACCGTGGTGAGAGGACCCTTTTATAGCCTGTTGTTTATGGAGGAGATGGAGATATCCTTGTGAAATTATTAAGAAGACCTTGAAGAAAATATGATCAATGCAAAAAAACTAACTCTCACGAGTTATCACTCTAGATAATGGAGATATTTTCTAAGCAAAGTTCGTGCCACTAAAGACAATGAAAACCTAATTTTTTTGGATGTTTTGGTAGTAAAATTATGAATTTGTATACACACATGACAAACGTGGGTAGTTTGGGTTTGATTGGTTGTTTTTAAATGAATTATTGGTGGGAGGTGAGGTAGAAATGAACTTGATTCACTAGATTCTTGAGAAATTTTACAAAAATGGAGAGCTTGAACAAAAACTACTTCTTGGATAACTAGGATTTTCCACTAACCATAATATGTGCTTCAATGGAGGCCCAGATCAGTACTTTTCACACAAACTTCAAGGATCCAAAATGAAGGCTTAAATTGGAAAACTTAACTTAACATTATCAACCTCTGTTTCATCATGCCTAAGATACCCTCAAAGGCTAACAAATAATCTTATAGTCATGCTAGGAGTCACATTGATTTTAAATTTGTTTATTTCACTATCAAATGAAAGCTCTTCTGATAAATGAAATTGTAAATGCCACAAAACTATTGCAAGGATAAGATCTTGTGTGATTCACAAATATTTCAATGTAAGATTGCAATGGGAACAAGAAAACTACTTGCAGACATTTAGGAATGAAGCAAACACAAATTTTTCCCAAAAATAACATAGATTAACTCAAGTTTGATTAAATTTATCAACAGGGAAAGTTTCTAGAACAATCTCAAAGCTTTTCAATGGCTTTACACTTGCAACCACCTTGACATGATCAAATTTAACACAAAGCAAATAAAAAAGTTTATTCGAATGGTTTCTCTCGAAGGACGAGTTCTATCAAGCTTTTCTTTTAGAAAAATCAGTCTCGACCTTTAACACTCCAACCACTTGCATGAAAAATTCATGCAATTTATAATAATTCATTTACAATAGAATTTTCCCCCAAAACCAGAGACATTCAAAGCACCATTGCATGTTGAGACTCCCAGAATCAGATTTGTGAAAAAATTTATAGGTGTGCAGAGGGTAAATCTCTCCAAATAATTCCAAAGATTCAATTCTTCACCGTAAGGCATTCTTCATCTCATATGGAAACTACTTCCTCCTCCAATCTGTCAAATCTAGTTCTTTGCATGCCAAGGAAAGAAAAACTAAAAATTAGATTGAAGCCAATGATCAGATCACGTCTTGATTGTAAAAGATGTCTTCATATTTTCCCACCCAACCAGGATACCAAATTAATGTTCCTCTTCATTTTACGTGCAGGAGACTCCAAGAAATGATAAAAAAATGTAAAAATTCACATCCCCAAGAGCTTTGGAGTAGAAATGGTGGAAAATCAGATACAGATGCATAGTTTTCATTGATCTCTCTTTTGAATCTGGACCGTCCACGTGGGAGATCCAAGATAAGATGGGCCCGGGGTTCATTTTCACCTTTTACACTTTTTGGAAAAATGCAAAAATTCTCAATTTGCTCCACCCCTCTGTCTTTGAAAAATAGGCTTGACCCATGTCCCAATGTGGGTCCTAAACAAATTGTGACTAAATTCTGCTATTTCTAGCAAATTCTAAAGGAACTTCACAACTGGTTATATAGGACTTGTTGCACCTTAGAACACAAACCTAGGAATATATCGTGATCCATTCCCTAAACATTAAAAAGATTAAAATGCAGGTCCTCAATACATAAAAATGGTATTCCTATAGGGAGCACTAACCACGAAGACTAAACCTCCAAAATTCTTGAGTTTCCCCTATTCTAGACTCAAAGAACAAGACAAAGATTTTGGGACTAGTTGAGTTAGAAATTGAACTAGAAATAAACACAAATTGGAAAAGGGAGTACACTTCATAACATATTATCACTCATTCTCTCTCATAGGATAAAAATCATATAATCCCATAACGTTTAGGAGCTTATGATTTGATCGCAGATCTTAACTAGAATGTTTCTAACATTTCCTTTCTAGATTTGTTGAAAAAATCCATAGCTCATCGATATGTGTTGCTATATGCATTTTTGCGTTGGTCATTTAATCCATATTATGCATCCACTTGAGGTTCAAATCAAATTTATAATCTTTGACATACATCCTTTAGGAAGAAGCGATAGGGATACCAAGTTTGTGTTTGATATATGCACGATTCCCTCTAACACTAAAATAACTCAAAGAGGAGATCCCACATTGTACTTGAAAGTGTGGCTTTATAAAAATTGAATCAAGAGTTCCATGATTGATGATGGGGCTTCTATCAATGTGTTCCCTTTTATTTCTTTTATAAGTCGGGACATGGAGAGACTAATTTCTCCTCTACTAGAAACACATTATGAGGATATGATAGTATTAAGGCTACATCAGTTGAAACTATAGTCCTTTCCGCTTCCCTCGAGTGATAAACCATTTTTATTAAGTTTTACACCATTGATAAGGAAAGAAACTACAATATGCTCTTAAGAAAACCATGGATTCACAGGATGAAGACCATCTCTTCCACTGTGTTCTAAGAGGTTGGATTCCTCCATCTAGGAAAAGTCTTCGTCACTCAAGGGGATCCTAGGAAATTTGATATACATTTAGATAACCTCAAGAAGAAACATGGAATTCATTCTGAGAATGAACTCATTATGAACCAATTAAAAAAATTTCTTCCTCAAATGAATTGGTCACGACCACAAAGGGTGTTTTGATAGTTGAATTCGATGAGCCAAAAACACTTGAATTAGAGAAAAAATATGAGTGTAATGTTTCTTTTACATAAAATGTGTCCCTAAAACCCACAAAGTGGATATTATAAAAATTCTATAGAATTATTCTCCAATCACTCTCCCCTTTGAACCATAAGGAGTTAGAAATTTCCTCGGTGTAGCCTTTGTTCCTCCTACGATCTCATAGACCTATGTATGGTATGAATATTAGTGGAAGAAGAGGGTATTGAGTTTGAAATGGTCTACACCAAATCCATCCCTATGGATTATCCCATTTCCAACCTTGGTCTAGATGCAGATGTGTCAAAAAAAAAAAAAAAAAAACTTGTTGTGTATATGATACATGACCTTTTAGTCTGAAAAAATCCAGAAATGATCATGCCTCCTTATTTAGGTAATAGATTTGAACAACACTATCAATTCCATGTAGACATAATATGTTTAGTAACAAAACAAAAAGGTTTACAAATGTCCCATTCAAATAATTGATCTAGCTCTAAGATAAGATGTTCATATGGATAAAATAGTGGGAAAGGATTGTAATTTTAAAGCAAAATTATCAGGTCCTTGTCAAACAAATGAAATTTTCAAGAATCCTCCTTATTTTTTATGTACCTTGGAAGGTGAGGACTTTGATGAATCCATTGACTTACATCACCTGGAACAATTATTTATATAGTCATTGCATGTCCACATTTTCCTTTACATTCTCAATGTCTTGTCATTTGCATTGTCATTTTTTGAAATTGTATTACAGAAAGTTACTTTTCAAGTGATTTTTAAAATTTAAAATGTTAGAAGATATCTCAAGCATAATTATTCTACAGTTTCTCCATGGATTCAAATTATATAATTCTCATCATCACTTCCATTCATGAGACAAATTTTGACATTGGTATTATAAATACTTGTATAGTATGAATATTTTCATTGTTTCTTCCAATTCGTGTTTTTCTTGCTTACTGATTTTCCCTAGAAGCTTGTTGATCATAGATATTTTCCTCAAAATATCTCTCCATGACAAAAACATTCTAATATTTTCACCTAGAAATTTTTTTCACCCATCTCAGTCTTTGGTGATGAGCCCTCACATCTTACTAGTTACTTTGGGTTGAGATTAAGGGAAAATAATACCTCCTAAGAAGAACAATTGAAATAAAAATAAGACAAAACAAAAATTTATATAAATAATAAATACAAAATTTCTCACTATAAGAAACTACATTCTCCACCCCTCCTAATATTTGATGATGAGCCCATGCTTCTTATTATTCGTATGAGATTGGAAAAGGATGAAAATTCCCTTACTAACCTATATTTTTTTCCTAGGTCATGAGCCCATGCTTCGACTTGTAGTATGGGGAAAGATTTAGGGGGTCATATTAAAAACTAAAAAAATTTAAATAACTAAAGAAATAAAGTGTTTAAAAGTATGAAATTCCTAATAAAATGATTTGGATGCATATGTTAGGAGATACAATCATTCTTTAACTAGATCCTATCAATCATTAAGCCATCCATAGATCTAATTCTATTCAAAATTCATAAGAAAAAAGTTATTTTTAACTAGCTATTTAATCTTGATTGATGTTGGGATGTAAGTTTCTAAATAAATCTTTGTCAACAAATTTGTCTCTTGAACAACATTTTCAATTCATTCTTTAATCATACATCTTGCATTCTTCTTGGCTCTTGGTTATGAGCCCTCGCATCTTACCCATTATGTGGGTTTAAGAACGAGTGAGATCATCATGTTATCATAATATATTCAACACATCTTGTCAATGGAATCAAAATGTTAAAACTTGTTGTAAAACTAATGTTTCCTATTTACAATTTATTATGATGTGTGTAGCCATATACATATTTATGTTTAACACATTACATTATCATCCATAGCATACATTTAAAAATTTAAAAATATTGGAAATTCCTAACCATCTAAGAGTACACAAATGTGATTAACTGAAATGTGGAATTGTTCTAAGTAAATCTAATATTAATAAAAATAGTATATGAAATCTAAGTAAATAAAGAGAGTAACCCAGTCACTAAAAAAGTAGCAATGTCAAACCCTAATGAGAAAAGAGCGTTAAAAATATATTAGATGATTTGGTGACTGTTAGGGACTATGTCATAGAGAAAAATAGATGAAAAAATGGTAGAATGACCACAAAAAAATTTCATAAAACATAGGTCTTGAGTAGTAGGCATAACTAGGGCACTGGAGAAGGACTGGGGTGCTCGGTCCGAGATCCGGGTACCCTAGTTTATGAAAAAAATTTACAACCTTCCTTTGAGGTGTCATTGAATGAATTTCTTCCATATCTTCTTATCATGTTGGTCTCGTTGGACTGTGTTGATTGTCCCTATAAATCTAAAATTAAGATGAGACTTGTAAAACCCCAAGACAAGCATCAAAAACCCTAAAAAATAAAACTGCGTATGAAGGGGTTGGATTATCATCAATGGCTACAATGGTGGACTTACTAACTAAGCATTACATTACATCTACAAATAGATGTAGTTCTATGTGTGTGTGTGTGTTTTTGAAATCATGCCCTAGGTGTTATTAGTGTGAAATCACAAAACCCCAATGAGAGATGGATCTAATTTTCTAAGGCAGGGTTATTCGGTGTGATTGCATAACATTGGATCATTCCCCAAGCTGTGGGACTTGCAAATGGGAATGACCCTCAAAAGAAGGCTGGTTCCTCTTCCTAATCTACATGCCACAAGATATTCCAGTGTAGGAAAGCTAATCTAATCCTAATCTAACTTCCAAGGGGACAAGGAGAGAAAGAAAAAAATAAAAATAGAGCATACACTAAAACGGTGATACACCAGAGAAGGAAAATGTTGATCATCTACCAAATTGCCATGGAACAAAGAGAGGTGAGCAATGGAAAGGATGGAGAGTAGCATCATAGACCATAGATCAGATTCACACGGTAGAAAATATTCCAAAACCCCATGAACGAAGCTCCCGGATCCGCAAGTGAACATTCAAAACATGTACATATACCCTGCAATGAAGAGAGGCAAGAAGAGACAACCAAAAACAAGCAAGGATAGACAAATGCATCACAAAAATGTTTTTAATTGCTTCATTTTCATAGAGCATAATCTATAGAAAAGCATCAAAAACTCCATTTTACACAAAGAGGGAGGAGGTTCAAACTCCCTTTTCGACCCTGAGGAGGAGGCGGCAGAGAAGAAAACAAACAACTAATTAACCTTTTGAAATGATGCCTCTATTACAATATATAGAAGAATGGGAGAGAGAAGAAGGAAAGAATTGAATCCTACTCCAACCACTCTGAGATACACATTAAATCCCATTTTGAAAGCTCAACCACTGAAAATCAATGCCTTCTACAAATCCACCCACAATATGTCACTTTTGGTTCCCCAGTGGATCGAATCGAATCAGATTTGGTAGTTGAAGAGATTAGATTCTGCATTAATGGCCTGGAAGAATTTTCTTCATTTTTCACCTACCAAGGCCTACAAAAAATGATTTTTTATCCTTCCATGGTGTAGAGGATGTCAAGACACTTCCAACAGTATCAGATTCGCTATATTTCGAGCCCTGAGTCGAAAGATATGCCTCTTCAAAGTTTGCATTGGGTCCATACAAATGGGTAGGAAAACTAGTTTGAAAAATGGGCCCTCTCTTTAATATGGGACACGTGGCAGCCAGATCAGAACAAAAATTAGGTTTGCAGGCTCAGAACTTAACTTTTCTCCTTTTTTGCAAGAATCACAAAATCCAGAGAACTCCTATGGCCCCGATGTCTTTGTGCTTGGACACGTGGCACCCTTTGGTTGGCTGGGGAGATGCGCTCCAACTTTTTCCTTTTGGCCCTTTGTCAAAAGGAAAATTTTCACCTTTTCCTCTAACTCCCCGCTTTGGTTTGACTCGGGTTCAAACATTGACTTTTCTCTTGGCAGAGTCATGGGCCATTTTGTAACTTTTACACCTTTTGGGGCAAAGGGTGAAAAACTAACTTTTTCCCCGATGGCCCACTTTCCTCTAGGACACACATCAGTCTAGCACTCATTTGGAAACCTTTTCTCTATTTGACCCTTGAATCAGCACCATTGAGACACTTGGCAGCCTCCACCAGCCTATTTTTGCATTGACTATTCAACTAACTCTACCCCCTTGATAGAACACGTGGAGGCACCGCGCTTGTTTGCAAACCCGACCCAAAGTTTGCCTTTGGAGGAGCGCCGAGTTGACACTTGTTAGCCTCCACTGATCTATGGACTTTTCAATAGTCTTTCTTACTTTTAGACTTTGGGCTACATGGTAAGCTTGCGCTCATTTGGGTCTTCACCTTGGGACCAACTCTTGGAGATGCACCATGCTAACACTTGGCACTCTCCGCTTGCACGTTCATACTTAGCTGATTTTGAGGCCCACCCTATCCACCTTTGACTCTGTTTGACCATTTGACCCTACCTCCATTCTGCCCAGGACACGTGGAGATGTGGCACTTGTTTGAGCCTCTCTATTTAGATCCATATTTGGAGAAGCGCTACGAGGACATGTGGCTCTCTTTGCTGGCTCCTCAATACTTAGTCAATTTTAGACCTTTTCCTAAACTATTTCTAGCTTGAAAACTTTAAAAATTCACCATTTCTTCTGTTTCTCGCATCTAGCCTCTTTGAAACTGTCTCCTCCTTATTATCTTACAATGTAATTTCATTGTTGAGTGTTCCTGAAGCTTGCAAAATAGATTTAAGACATGAAAATGCTCAAAAGAACCATTTCTTTTATTTCTTCTTGTGTAGGGTTGAATTTGACTTTCGGGATTCCGTTTTCCCTTTCTCTAGCTCGGAACTCGATTTCATGGGTTTGAATCATTTCCCTTCATGTTTTCTTCATGTGTAGGGCCTGCTTCGACCAAATTTACTAGGGAGGTGAATTCGGGATAAAAAATTGGCAACTCATGTGACGAGAACATATCAAAACAATTAAAGAGAATAGACAAAATGATTACAAAATGATATTTCATATGCTATATTCTTCATATTACATACAAACGATTAAATAGGAAATATATTTCCTAAAATATAGAAACCACTCACCTAAACTATACGTGTTGTTTTAACAACTCGTAAAAACTCCAAAACCAATACAATACAAATAACATGAGTTGTTATAATAACAACTCATATAAAAATATACAAAAATAACTTTCCTCCAACATTAACATAATGGAGCACTAGTGTGGACCTAGACGAAAGACAATATTGAGTGTGGAGCATTCTTAGCAAGGGTGGCATAACAAAATTCATGGAAAATTTTCAGGGCATGACCAGAGCATATCTCATTTTGCAAAGGATTAGAAGGAGAGGACAGTGGAGTATGGGGGTAGAAGGTCTTAATCAATGAAGAGCTTATTGCTGAAGCGACCGGCCTTGGCTTGGAGGGCTTCAGATTCTTTAACAAAAGGGTCGATAGAGATGTGGAAGAGAGAAGATTTGTTGAGGGAGAGGAGAAACTGACCCACTTAATAGTGGGCCTACTTGTTAGCTCGATCCCTCCACCATATGATGAAGTAACCCGCATGATGATACGGTTCATCTCCTTGGAAGGAAGGTTTGTCACTGTTCCTGCGAAACACCTTATTTTTCTTAATCATTTTTGTAGGGATCGTCTGGTTTGTTTCCCCCATTACTTGTTGAACTCTCTTGAATGCTCCATTCTTGAGTTTCAAAATCATTCCCGGGTGGTTCCTTTGCACCAAGGGCTCATTTTGTTGTTACACAAATTTTGTCTACTCAAGTTTCCTGGTCTCCCATCCTCCCCTAGCTCGATTCCCCCTTTTCCGAGCTCTGCTGCTGCTAGCCTTGTTTCTCCTTTCTCTGCCCCTACCACCGCTGCTGTCACCCCCATGCTAGCCATTCAGGCTTCTTCTCCCATTCCCCCTACTGATGCTCCCACCCCCACTTGGCCTCTACCTCGCGGAGACCGGTTACCAGGGCTTCTAGGAAGCTTAACCTTGAGACCCTTGCTTTGTGGAGAAGGGTTCTCATGAATTTTAAATTGCTCATGACCTCCTACATATCAGCAGTGCCAACCCCCAGGAAGTGAAATTGGAAAGCCCTACAAAAAGGCTAGAAGCCTTAGAGGCAGATATGAAATTGTTAAAGGATGAAGTTAAAAACTTGACAAAACAAAAAGGAAAGAGGAAGAAGGAGGAGGAGGAGGATGTGGACAATAGCCAAATTGAAGATATATACAAGAAATTGCACTCCTTGGACTCTCGCTTAGGGAAGGCCAAGACTAGGCATGATTACAACATCGCCATCTTTAGGGCGATTGAGGAATTTATTGAACAACACGTCAGAAGTGTCTCCAACCTAAGCGGAGTGCTGGAAACTCTTTGGGGTACTCATAAAGAAAGCAAGAAGACCTTGGAGCAGCTGGATTCTAATGACGCTGCCCATATGACTACTTTGGGTATGTTTAAATCCTAGAAGAATATCAAAACCATCATAGACAAAGCTACTAGGAAGTAGCTGCAGTTGATTCTGCTGTCCTTGTTTGTTTTTTTGCTATTTTTTGCGGATCCTTTACTACTTTTTTGCAGTAATTTTGCTTTATTCTGTCTCATTTTGGTAGCATTTTTTAGCTACTTTGAACATCATTGTAACATTTGGATTCTGATCCTTTTCACTCTGGTTCTCTTACTTATCCTGGCTTTTAGGCCTTCTTTTGTAATCAAGGGTATAGTCCCTTTCAAAAAACTATTTGCCAATAATAAAAAAAAAAACATAATGGAGCACTAATAGTATAATTTCCTAACATTCCCCCTTAGTGTAAACATGGGGAAAACTTGCCTTTGTACTTGCACCTACTCATGATATGGTGATTTTCACAGGATGATCACAAACCTCGTGGATGGTTTTACAAACAATTGACCAAAAATCGAGAATGGTGGTTTTGCAATTGGTTTACTACAACCACAAAGTGATGGTTTTGCGAATGGATTACCAACAACCAAGAATGGTGGTTTTGCTATTGGTTTACCACAAACCACAAATGAAGGTTTTCAAGTGGTTTACCTACAACCACATCATGATATGCCAAGTACTATTCTTAGCCCTCATCAATATCTCACTGCAGGAATAACATAGGAAATTTTGCTGAAATATGTTGCTCATACATACATAGAAAAAAATGACATAATGTAAATGGAACATTGGATCATGTTCCCCCCTCAATGTGAAATTTCCACTTATTGAAATCACGAACACTGTAAATAGACACACGACAAAAATCACACTACCCAAAATGAAACCAAACTGAAACATACATGTCACCAAAACTGATATGTAACCCCGTCATTGGCAACTGATGAGAGGTTGCTGAATGACCTCCAACCTCTATTTACCTCCATCCTCCAGTGAAATACTGCTAACTTAGCTTGATTTGGCTTTGAATCTCTTTATGTATTCACACACTATCAAGCATCAATGTTTTTGTGGTCGAGCTTCCTCAAGTTCACTGTCAGCCTCAAGATTCTTATGAATCATGTATTCTTGGTACTGCATATTTTGGATGTCGCATTCTAGTGATAATGCATCCTTTACAATTTGAAATTTTGGCATTGATAATTAAGAGTTATACAAAAATAGAATGAGGAACTGACCACTGGATGGCCAAAAAGGAGGGTATTTTCTCCCAAAATTATAACTAATGCAACGAGAATTAAAAAAAAGCACTTTTGCAAAAAGCGGCACTCGATTTCGAGTTACCATGCAAAAGTTATGGAGGTTACAATTTCCCATAAAATGGTCTAATATAATTAAAATTGATACAACGATTAAATTTTTTCTCAAAATGGTGAGAAAATTAATCGTGTGACCACTCGTTGGAATCAAGAGGAAATGAGGATTCCAAAAATACCAATATTTCAGAGAACTGACACCAAAAAATATTAATTTGGTGAAAAAGCATTAATTGCCATCAAAATGCAATTATTAAACAAAAACTATAGGAAAAATTAATTTTTCAAAACTATAGTCTTTATGAAAAATTAAAATAATTTCCCAATCAGAATTTGTTGTGTAAAAACTCACATGAATTTGGGAGAGCATAGATCTGTTCATAACTGGAGAACCAGAGCTCTGATTTGTAAACCGTTTAATTTCTTTGGAAATCTTATTTGGATAGATTCCTCCGTACTAATTTTGTTTGATTTCATTAAATAATCTGAAAGTTGTTCTTGACTGATTTTGACACCCAACTCACTAAAAATCATGCTTTCTTTTCTTTGACAGTTGTAAGAATTTATGTCCCCAAATCCTTATTCTCTGAAATCAAAGATACGAGTCTTCAAAGCATGATGACATGTCTCCTGATAAAGAGATATCAGTTTCCTTTTACGAATGGCATCAAATGGAGTAGATCTGCACAACTAGATAATAGCAGACGTAGATCTAAGTAATGAACAACAAGGAATCTCAAAGATATCTCATTTAGATGAATCGGTAGGGAAGCATACGTAATGTGAGATCTGATCTGAGTTTGAATGATTCCAAATGCACTCAAAATTGTGACAAATCACATGCTCAAATCACCAAACCCCAAAATAATACTTGCATGTGAATGCATAAAGTCAGATCATTGTCCCTTACTTATAATGTGCAAATATTGTTAGACGCAAAAGAAGGTCGGAAAAAATTTCTTGAAGGCCATATGGAACTCCTCAATCTCCTTCCACGTAGCTACACAAAATTGAATATCTTTATCCGATCATATTTTTCATTTGCTGCGTATCTCTAATGCATTCTTCCTCTAGCTTAATAATTGCAGAAACAGAGGTCTCTCATCTCACTCTGATACCAAATGATGAGAACATATTAGAACAATTGCAAAGAATAGACAAAATGATTACAAAATGATATTCCATATGCTATATTCTTCATATTACATACAAAAATTATTATAGGAAATATCTTTCCTAAAATATAGGAAACCACTCACCTAAACTATACGAGTTGTTTTAACAACTCGTAACAACTCCAAAACCAATACAATACAAATAACATGAGTTGTTATAATAACAACTCATATAAACAATATACAAAATATAACTTTTCTCACACATTAACATAATGGAGCACTAATAGTATAATTTCCTAACATCATGGGGACATCTCGCAACTAGATGAAGAGACAAGTGGTCTTGAAGCATCCATTGGGCATGGAGTCTGTTTGATAAACATGAAACTGATATGAACTTCGAAGTCTTGATCCTTGAGCCACTGCGAGCCTGACTACAAGCATTTTCTATGATTTTCCTATCCCTAGGCCTCGCCGGCCACTGTCTACACTCTCAATTTTTCATAAGAAAACCTTGAGACAATGATTTATGAGAGTAGAAAATTGATTTGACCCATGGTTTTCATCTGTCCCTCAAATGGACTGTCTCAAAATGTCTTTTAGTTTCTCTACATTTATTTCTTTTTAGAATTTGTAATTTTTATAGAAAACATGAGCCTTCTTACCTTTAATAGTTAAGAGCCTGGCCTCATACCCCTCTGAAGCAATACAAACAAAACTTAAATACAAAGACCAAATCATACATGCCTCAAATGAGGCATGTAGAGTGTACATAAGCACTTCTTTTGCTAAAAGAAAAACTACCTACACTACTCTAACGGAGAGCAAAGGGAGCTCAAACAAAGCTCAACCGGCGCAGGAGAAATAGCTTCCCTTCCTAAAAATGATAGCCATGTAACTGATTTGGAATTGAACATGGCTAGTTGATGAGTGAAAAACTAACTATAAGTTGATATTCCACCCAAATCACCAAAGTATCAACTGAAGACAAAACCAATACCTCTTTTAGTCTCTCTACATTTGGATTGAAGAGGAATTGCAGCTGATCCTCAAAACTTTTCATATCATCCTCATGCCCTAAAATGGCATGACTATATTTGGCTTCTCCTTTGGCTCTAATGAAGCCAAATACTTGATTGGGAAAGGTCTTATCCATTTGATATGCCCATTGCTCTAATTTTCCACTCCAAAAATGGAGTCTTCTTATAGACCTCTTTGGGTGAATGGTGTGGAAGGAATGGTGGAACTCTTCTACTATTTCTCTTCTTTCTCCTATGAAGAGCATGGAAGGTTTGAGTCTTCCAAACTTGATTCCAAAGAGCTGCTATAAGATGCAGGCTGCTGCAATTGAAATTTCTCCTCCATGACAGTAGGTATGCATGTTTGGAAGGTGGATGAAAGAGGAGAAAACAATGTGATTTCAACTGGTTCTTCTCCATCAAAACAATCATCTAAATCAGATAGATAAATTTCCTCACTGCTATCTTGTTGCAAATGTTCAACCTCTTCCATGATGTCCTCCCAATCTACAATTTGATCACCATGGTTCTCCTCATCCTCAAACATGAAGTTTGAAAGATCAAACTCCTCCTCAACATTAGATATTGAAGGAGATGAAGTGGGAGGAAGAACTAAAGGTTCCTCTATGGCCTGCTCCTCACTTAGAGCCTCTGAAACTATATGGTCCTCCTCCATCATGGGTTCATTAACCAAATTAGGCCCTTCAAATGAAAGCAAGGAATCTTCAATGATGCTTTCTTCATTGAGTGGCTTCAACTCTGATTTGATCTCTCCCATCTGCTCCTCTTCAATGGGACTTGGAGCTGATTGTCCCTCCTCTTCAACTAGTTGTGCAGCTTGGGTTAGATCAGTATCTTCTTCAGAAAAGTGCCATAAACAGACTATTGATTCTCTTCCTCTTGTTCTTGTTCTTCTTCTACTACAAACTCAGCCTCAACCACCACTGTTTCTTCAACTCTAACCTCCTCCATTGGTTTGACCATCAAGGGGATCTTTGTAAACCCAAATTTGGTAGCCCAACTCTTCAGATTGTCTATCATTTCTTTTTGTTGGGCTCCTCTCCTTACTGTTCTCCTTGATTGGTTTCTTGGGTCTCTTCCCAACATGGACTTGGGAGAGCAAGAGGAGTGGTAGGTTGGGGTTCAACCAACTTTGTAATTATTTGTGGTGGGGGGAGGTGGAACTTCTGGTTTGTTTGGATGGGATGACTATTTGGAAGGGAATGGAGAAGAGGAACTGAAATGGGGTGGAAGACTAGGGAATGGAGGAATGGAATCAACACTTGGGGCAACAACTGGGAAGCTTGGAAATTGGAGCTTGGGTTGAGATGGTGTTGTTTGAGAAAGAGAAAAGAAAAGCTATGAGGTGGTGGACTTACCCATTGACAAGGTTGTCTTGACTCCAACTCATAAGCCTCGATCTCCTCAGTCCATTGTGCAAGTTGGGGCAACATTTCAATCATGAAGTCTAGCTTCTCCTAAGGGCTGTAATGTCTTGGAAAAGGGCCTTCCCATGGACAAGGTGCCCTGAAACCAATCTGAAATGCCTTCATTTGTGCTATGCCCCTTGACTGAACCATGCCAACCTCCATTTTTTGGATCTTCTCCAGCAGACCAGCATCTTGTATTTGATTGTCTTCATTGTTTGCATACCCCTACTCTTGGAAAGCTCCATAGACACTGATTTTGGAATCCCTACTCATAGGGGGGTGGACATATTGATTTTGCGATTGATCAAAATACTTATTTAAAGGGTTGCAAAAATATTGGGGTAGATTTTTCTATTGTTGTAAGTGTGAGTTCCATGAAGGGAATGAAGTCATGATTGCATAAATTCATGGAATGGAAAATAATGAAAGAGATGGAAAGAAGAATGGATGAAATAGTGATTTGAAGGAGTTGTAAAACATATTGGGGGTGGATTTTTCTACTTACTGTAAGTGTGAGTTCCATGAAGGGAATGAAGTCATGATTGCACAACTTCATGGAATGGAAAAGAATGAAAGAGATGGAAAGAAGAATGGATGAAAATGAGTGGAAATGGATGGAAAGAATAGGTTTGCAACTTAGAGAATGGGTTTTGACCAGATGGAGCCACCAGATGTGCAAACTAAAGCTTCTAATAAGCTAGAGATTTACAACAAGTGCACATCAATCTTGTTGCAATGAAGTGAAGACCTCTTGGTCCCACTGGGCATGCCAAAACTATTAGTGGCACACTTTGTGGTGTAAGATTTGTTGTTTTTACTTGAGACACTAAGAGAAGATGAAATATATAACCCCAAAGGTCCCATTGGGTGTGCCAAAATGTTAGTGTGAAATCATAGCACCCCCAAATGAGTCATGGATCTACTTTTCTAAGGCAGGGTCATTTGGTGTGATTGCATAACATTGGATCATTCCCCAAGTTGTGGGACTTGCAAATGGGAATGACCCTCCAAAGAAGGTTGGTTCCTCTTCCTAATCTACCTGCCATAAGCTATTCTAGTACAAGAAATCTAATCTAATCCTAATCTAACTTCCAAGGAGATAAGGAGAGAAAAAAACAAGGAAAAACAAAGCCTACACTAAAATGGTGATACACCAGAGAAGGAAAATGTTGATCATCTACCAAACTGCCATGGAACAAAGAGAGGTGAGAAATGGAAAGGATGGACAGTAGCATCACAGACAATAGATCAGATTCACACAATTTTTTTCCAAAATCCCATGAACATAGCTCCTAAATGTACAAGTGAACATTAAAAACATCCACAGATACCCCCGCAATGAAGAGAGACAAGAAGAGACAACCAAAACGAGAAAGGATAGACAAATGCATCAAAAATACATCTTTTATTCCTTCAAAGTTTGCACAGAGCATAATCTATGGACAAGAGGAAAAACACCATTTTACAGAGTAGGGGAGGAGGATCGAACTCCCTTTGTTGATCTTAGGGAGGAGGTAGAGAAGAAATTGAATAACTAATTAGGCTTTTGAAATGATGCCTCTGTTACAATATATAAAAGAATGGGAGAGAGAAGAAGGAAATAATAAAATCCTACTCCAACCACTCTGAGATACACATTGAATCCCATTTTGAAATCTCAACCACTAGAAAATCAATGCCTTCTGTAGATCCACCCACAATATGTCACTTTTGGTTCCCAGTGGATTGAATCAAATCAGATCTGGTAGTTGAAGAGATTAGATTCTACATTAATGTCCTAGAAGAATTTTCTTCATTTTTCACCTACCAAGGCTTGTAAAAATGATTTTCTATCCTTCCATGGTGTAGAGGATGTTGAGATGCTTCCAACGGTATCAGATTCACTATATTTTGAGCCCTGAGTCGAAAGATATGCCTCTTCAAAGTTTGCATCGGTCCGTACAAATGGGCGGGAAAATCAATTTGATAAATGATCCCTCTCTTTAATATGGGACACATGACAGCCAGATTGGAACAAAAATTAGGTTTACCGGCTCAGAACTTAACTTTTCTCCTTTTTCACAAGAATTACAAAATGCAGAGAACTCCTACGGCCCCACTACTCCGCTTGGACACGTGGCACCCTTTGGTTGATTGGGGAGATGACTCCAACTTTTTCCTTTTGACCCTTTTGTCAAAAGGAAAATTTTCACGTTTTCCTTCAACTCCCCACTTTGGTTTGACTTGGGTTCAAATGCTAACTTTTTCTCTTGGTGGCGTCATGGGCCTTTTTGCAACTTTTACACCTTTTGGGGAAAAGGGAGAAAAACTAAATTTTTCCCTAACGATCCGCTTTCCTCTAGGACATGTGTTAGTTTGGCACTCGTTTGGAAACCTTTTCTCTATTTGACCCTTGAATCATTACCATTGAGACACTTGGAATCCTCCATCGCCCGTTTGTGCATTGACTATTCAACTAACTCTATACCCCCTTGATAGAACACATGGAGGCACCCCGCTTGTTTGCAAACCTGACCCAAAGTTTGCCTTTGGAGGAGCATTGATTTGACACTTTTCGGCCTCTATTGATCTATAGACTTTTCAAAATTCTTTCTTACTTTTAGACTTTGGTCTATGTGGTGAGCTTTTTCTCATTTGGGTCTTCACCTTGGGACTAACTCTTAGAGATGCGCCATGCTGACACTTGGCACTCTCCACTCACACGTTCATATTAAGCTGATTTTGAGGCCCACACTATCCACCTTTGACTTTGTTTGACCATTTGACCCTGCCTCCGTTCTGCCTTGGTACATGTGGAGATGCGATGCTTGTTTGAGCCTCTCTATTTGGATCCATCTTTGGAGAAGCACTGCAAGGACATGTGGCTCTCTCCACTAGCTCCTCCATACTTAGTCGATTTTAGACCTTTTCCTAAACTGTTTCGATCCCAAAACTTCAAAACTTCACCATTTCTTCTATTTCTCACATCTAGCCTCTTTGAAAACGTCTCCTCTTATCCGACCCTGCAATTTCATTGTTGAGTCTACTCCGAAGGTTGTAAAATATATTTAAGACATGGAAATGCTCAAAAGAACCATTTCTTTTATTTCTTCTTGTGTAAAGTTGAATTTGACTTTCTCGGGCTTCTATTTTGACTTTTCTTGGCTCTAGAACTCAATTTCATGGGTTTGAATCATTTCCCTTCATGTTTTCTTCATGTGTAGGGATTGTTCGACCATACCTTCCGGGAGGTGAATTTGGGATAATAGGTGCTCTTGTGTCGACATACTTTTCAAAGTAGAAAACAATAACTATATGTAGAAATGTAGTAAAATGGTGGATGGAATAGAATAAACTTTCCTCCTATGTAGTGTGAAGCAGATGAACATGTATCAATTTCAAATTAAAAAAACATTAAATGCCCATGGGGCCATGTCGAAACAATTCGGGTAGCATTGAAAGGTTGAAGGAAGGAGAACATTCTAGTGTAGGCCATCGATTGATGTGCAAATTTGAATCAAGTTACAATGGTCATGATGTTAAGGTGGACAGGTTGTATGCAAAGTGGGATGACCAACATTAGAGGAAGATTGGATAGTGGAGGCATGGTTGTATCATCCCTTTAGCCTTTTGTAGCTTTGGAGAAGGAACACGGACTTGTCGTGGAAATTAGTTCAACCCGATCGTGGGAGACAGGTTGCACTAAGGTCCTTCCAAAGAATGTGTTTTTAGATTGTGTGCTTCAATTCATCATGGATCATGATTTCTCATGCGGCCCTCTTGGGGTTTCCCTATTGTATGTGTTTTATTTTATTTTCGGGCTTCACTTGATGATTTTTTTATTGTCATTGTGGTTAAGCCGTTGGAAGAGGCCTCTTCTTTTGAGCATCATTGTTATATATTTTCTCCCTTTGTAATTGGGGTTTTTTTTGTCCCCTTAAAACCAAACCATTTTTAACCTATCCAAAAATATATATATGGTAGTACTTCATAGAAAACATACATGATAATTAGTTTAGATTTGAAAATAAAAAATACCTTATTTATGTCAAATGGATTTATAAATCAAAATATCATGCTAATGGATACATGAAACAATAGGCATGACTTATATCCAAGTATTTCTCAAGTATACCAGGAGTAAATTATTTAATAACCTTTGTTCATATGGAAAGACTTGAGACTATCAAGTCTGTGTTGAAAATTGCTTCATAACACAATTGAAGTTGTTATCAAATTTAATAGAAAGGTTCAAACTAAAAAATTACAAGGAAATTATAAATATATTACTACTTAGTGATAAATTGATGATGGAAAATGTAATTTCCAAGTTGAATCCTACTTTCAGAAAATTTATGTTGGGATCCTTATGTACTAGACAATATATATTCAAAGTGAACTCAATATTTCATTCATGTTGGATCCATATGAAGCTCGTTAGTGTGCTTCCAAATATTAAGTAATGTGGGTGGCACCACAAACATATCTATAAATTATTCTTCATGTTATGTGACAATTTCCCCACATTAACAAAATATTGAAGTTCTAAAAGTTAGTGATTAATCAAAATGAAATAATTTAATAATTATGTATTCTAAAGTTATTTTACAAAGATAGAATATTATTTAATTTGAAAAGAAAATAGTTAATTCTAAAGTTATTTCACAAGGGGTGAATTCTAAAGTAATATATAATGAAGACCCCTTTAAAATAGGGTGGGATGATATGTACTTAAATTTATAACTATTGTTTTTATTCAGTCAATTTACATTTTACTTTTCATATATTTATGTTGGTTTTTGAATGTAATAAAATTTATTTAAGATGCTTCACATATAATTGGATCTTTCTATATTATAAAGTATATCATAAACAAATAAGTTATAAACTTGGAAAAATACACATTACATTTTTGTATCATATCCCTAAGACCCTTAGAAAACTTGTGGATACTTATTTTTAATTTAAATTATTTCTCTCATGAATTTAGGCTCATTACATTTGTATTTATTAAATTGTTTTCTTTACTATGTGAAAAGACTGAGTGAATGGATGTAAAATTACGTTACCTTCAATGTATCCTATAGGGAGAGAATACTCCACGAGGTTATGAAATTGATTTTTCATATTGGCTCAAGTTTTATCTATGTCCCACGGTGTACTAATGAGTTGTGGAATCTTCTTTAGAATAAATTTGCTTCTATATTATTTAGAATCAAATTATTATGTCTCAATCAAATTATATATATATATATATTAAAATACCATGATGTAATATATATATATATATATATATATAGAGAGAGAGAGAGAGAGAGAGCTAATAAATGTTTCACCTTTTAATTATTTTATATATCACAAAAACATAATAATTCTATCCTACTCACAATAATAAATACAAATTGATTGTAAATATATATGCTCCACATATATAACTTAAATTTAATCATCAACTATTGAAAATTAAAAAATGTTATTAGGTATGATAATTTGTCACATAAAACTTCATCTCAAAATTTTGAGCGAGAGAGGTATACATGTACCCTTTTTGGGTTGGCTCAATGGAAGATTAAAAATAATTCTATGAATTTTCTCTCTTAGACTTGGCCATTTGTCATGGGGTACCAAGAAGAAGGAAATTGTGCCTCCCTCATATGAATTAGAAAAATCTTGCAAGTGGCAATATCATCTATAGCTATCACAATAACATTAGACTAGTATTTATTCTGACAACAATATAAGCATAATAGGAAGAAGGAATCATTTGTTTCAAGTTAAAATGACGAGAATAGAAATATAACATATTTTTATTAAAAATTTGGTGTAACATGGGTATAACACACACATTTTACACATACAAATACCAAAATAAAAATAGCGGAATAATTTTTTTTTGGGTCAAATTGCAGTTCACACGACACTTTAGAGTATCACTTATAATAACATACAACATGAGATCATTTTACACAACATTAACCCACATAGGAAACATGAAAACACATGACGCACATCAACACCACTCTTTTTGTAAACGACCGTGCACAATGTAATGATTCTACCACATTATAAACTATAGATAGGGTATTTCCACGACACGATAATTTTAGGATTACACATTTATTAAAATCATGTTTCAATCTTTAACTTAGGTTCTAGGAAGGATCACAATATGTGAATGATAAATTCTTTTTCCCTTTTTCTAGATTTCCTTTATATGTTGCTTAACATTTAACTCATGGTGTATCTTGTTTAATAAGGATCATTTCCATTATTTCAATTTCTTGTTTTATTCACTTGTTCGTTAATAAGGGTATTTTATTACACACAAGGCTATCATCCATGACACCACACTTTCTTAGATAAAAATTTTATTACCTTTATCTTTCATCATTGGCATTATTTACTTGGAGATCACGTATCAACTATTTTATAACTAGATTGCATTATGTTTACTTTATTTAACATTTCACTTGTAGTTATCCCACCAAATTTTCTTGTTTCTAAATCACACAAGAAATATGTATCCTCGTTGTTGGTGTGAATATATGTACATAAATGATCCTTTTAGTGTTTTTTCCAAGCATTCATTTTCTAAGGTGCTTGTTCGATTGGATTTTCCATTTATCTTAGTTGCAACAAGGGAGTTTCTCATGAAGCAAAATAATTTTACTGATTTAAGTTCTAAGGTTAGTCTATTTATTTTTACACTATTACAACTAACCACGTATCTCATATACTTCACTTAATTACTTAGTCATCAAGGTACTAACGAGTATGATTTCACTCTCCACTAGGTTTGAATTCCTAGACAATTAGAAACTAGATACATGTTACGAGGAAACATTCAATTAGAAATTTTACTGCACCTTACTATGGTCACAAATAGATCGATTGAACATCTTTATCTCCAATAATCATCATGTAACTATAGGTACATTTGATACTTCTTGTCAATCAGAACTCTTGTTTGAGTGGATTTAAGGGGATTCACACTTAATATTATCTTGTGTGGTTAACTAAAACATGGGACCCACTCGAATCAATTACATTCATTTTAAAATGATTTCAATTAATTTGATTCAAATAATGTTTTGAATTTTTTTAAGTAACCCATTTATCAATAAATACATTTGCATGCTCGTTAGCCTACTAGCTCACATACTAGGAAATTACCTCAAGAACATGATTACCTTATTTCACAACGTACATTCATTACGCATTAGGAAAATTGAATATCAAAGGGAATACTCCTTCGTATAGAGGATTACGGTTCACCTTAGGGATCACACGTCAAGAATTTTAGTCCCTCACCACAAGATGGTTTATGCACATTATATGAATGATCTAAATTTCACCTTTATCCAAGCACATCACCCTACGGTTACATTTTCACCAACTAATAATAACTTAATAAGTTCCTAACTTTCAAAATTAACCCTTACTAATGCACCATTAAGCCCAATGATAGATGAGATTGAGTATTGAGTTCATTTATAATCCCAAATCTTAAAGTTAACTCTACACATGTCTTTGGCCAAGAGGTTTTAAATAGTGTTTAGAGTTGGTTTCCCCTATATTACTACCTTAATACGAATCGCATTCCCTTTACCATACACCTAACTATCAATCCAAGGAGGGGAAGACATAAACCAGGACAAAGTTAAACTATGTCATTTTGTAACTATTGAGTTCATGACAATGTTGTTAAACATACAAGCTATGAAAGTAAATTCAACTACGGATCTAATTTACTTAAACTAGATGGTGTCATTGAGTATGAAGGTATACATTCATTCTAAGGTTTTAGTTTTCTATGCTAAAATAAATCACACAGGAAGAGTAGTTATACATGAATTTTATACTAGGGTTGATTGTTTCGTTTAGATCTCTTTATTACATTTTCAAGGTAAGAATTACAACACACCAATTATTTGATCATCCATTGCACACTGGAATTGAACTATAAGATATTAAATTCAATTTCACTTAACACAATATCTAACTTTTACAATACAAAACTTGGAATCAAAATAACACCCATATATAGATGAACATTTCCCTTAAAAACTAACATCTTTAAAATGTTACAAAACTTCACTAATAAACCCTTCAATACTTTGCAAAATGTAGAACTATCCTCTACAATTTTACTTAACATATATATCTAACCCCTTTCTACCATATGTAAAATTTGAATCAAAAGAACACCTATAGTTAAATGCACAATTCCCAAAGCACCCCTAAAACTAGCATCTCATACATATTACCAAATTTCAATAACAAGTATTTACTATAGTATAGCAATGCATGTGTGTGTGTACACACACACACACATATATTTCACTAACATACATAAATTACAATAATACATAATGAGTTATAACCATGTTGTTTCGCCATCCTACTTATATCCTGCAAAACCATGTGAGCATGAAATTAGCGATAAATTGTTGGCATGGCATCCACCTAGATCTAGCATAATTAATTTTTTTAGTTTCTCATTTACATAATAATAATAATTTTCACTTGAAAGAAGAGGGTTAGAGACACATTTTTATTTCATTTCCTTTCACTCATTTCTTAACCAAGGAGAGAGAAAGATAGGGAGAGACAACTACTATTTTTCTAAAATTTCAGTTTCACACAATAAGTCACATGATACAGTTTAAAATATTTAGATACAAGTGTCAACAAGTTTCCACGGGAGTTTGGTAACCGGATAGGGAACCTACAACTTTCTTTTGAAGTTTTCCTTCTAGTTACAAAAACATTCAATTTAGGCTCATATGCTAAGAAACCTCTTTCAAACGTTGTCTTCTGATAAAAAAACACACCATTGGTAAGTTTATACATGTCCTCCTATACACCAAGAATTCAAAGGAATTGACAAAATTTAGAATTAGCTGACGGTTTTCAAACGGCGATGGGTTTTCTAGAGCCATCGATCGTAATTGGTCCAATTTGACTCGGTCAAACTACAACTAGAGGCCTACAAAATGCCTTTGTCAAACTATAATGAAGAGATTTTTTCCCCAAACTAAAGGTTCAAGGAAATTTTCTAGTAAAACTACAAGAGGTTTTTCAAAGGCGGATAAGAATTTCGTTGTTTAGGGTTCAAATGGTGAGCCAATATGAAACCCAACTCTTATATTTTTACAACTTCCTAAAAGTGCAACACGAGGTCACAGGGATCTAGAGGAGTGTCAAAAATATCATAGAGGATCAATCATGGTTGTTCCAAGGATTGAAGTGACTCTTCACATAACAAGGTACATGAAGGAAACTTAACATCTCCTTAACAAAGTTGTGAAGGTTGTTTTTGGGAGTCTCCAAAATTGGGATTTATCTATTTTAACAATAACCGATCAACATATTTATAGGGAACTCAAATTTAACTTTGTCAATAAAAATGGGTATTTTAGCAATCTATTTTTGTCGAATTTTTCTAGATCATCACAAATGAGGGTTTGAGTTCATGGTCATCTACCAAGAAATATTTGAATTACATAAGTTACGATATGTCTTCTTATTATTTCAAAAACAAGTTTATTTAAAATAAACAAATGTATGATAATCCTACAGGTTTAAAATTTTATTTTGTTGTAAAGAGAGACTAAAGAACAAGAATTATGAAAGATATAGAGAGATGAACTATGCCTGGAATTGATTGGTGATAAAAGTTAGGTGGTTTTTGGCATTTCATGAGCCGGTTGCAGCAGCCAGAGGGGTTTTAAAGCCTTTTCACCAAGGAACATTCAAGGGAGAGCCAGATAATTAAAATCGTAAATCCCACCATGTCCACACACCATAACATTTACTTGAGACTTTCTTAAGTCATTTTAATGATTCCCTTTTGCGAAAACCTTGCTATCATAGTAGTCCATGAGACCACATTCCATTCGAGCATTCTATCAATAGTTCACATGATATGGGCACTCTTCTACATTTTTGCATATATATCTACCAGGTAGAGAATTGAACAACATTTGAGTTCCATCTACAATATGGTTTCATCCTCTTTCAATTAATTTACCGAGCACAAGAGGCATATGCCCAACTTATTGTATTATAATTTTCGTTTTGATTAGTGTCTAGAAAATGAATTTTTTAACCTCCTCCTCGAAATTTTTCTAGAGGAATAGAATGCCTTGTTGATTTATATTTCAATGCTTTCCTAACATCTCTTATACTTTGATCATTGATGGATGTCCACGCGCCTAAATTATCCATTTCATGGAATGTAATGTTGTTTAACCTCATTTTGTACTATCTCAGTAACGCCCAAATTTTTCTAGAGGAATAGAATGCCTTAATGTTGATGTAAATTATATTTAGTAATGTACTTTCCTTAACATCTCCATTATACTTTAATCATTTGATGGATGTCCACATGCTTCCCTAAGTATCTAAATTATCCATTTTGACAAGTCGGGCAAATGGGCTAATATAGTAAATACTAAAGATAATTAATGCAAAGGATGGTCCCCATTTGACATGGAGTTAAAATAATAACATGCCCCCACCCCATAAAGTGAGCCCTTAGAAAAGTCAACACATGCATTTGAAATCCCCACTCACCCACTCTCCACCGACTTTTTGTAGGGATGAATCATCCCTGATGGATTCACTTATGACCCTAATGAGACACACTTTGGAAAACTCATTTTGTACATATCCTTTTGTTTTGTAGGTTGTTAGAGGAGGATGAGAAGCCATTGGAGGCCCTTTAAGATTTTTGGGAAGACATGCAAGCTCCCACTAAAAACACCTACACGAGACCTATACTCCTCAAATGTTAGGGTTTTAAATGTATTTATTTATTTCCTTCAGTGAGAACTAATGTGGGGTTAGCTAGAAAAATTTTGGGTTTGTTAATGGGGGTATTTATTTTTTTAGTATTGGGTTCCGCCAACCCCTTACCTCATTCTTGAGAATTTGCTCAAAACTTTTGAATGCACATTTTCATTTTATATATTACGTGCTCCTTAATTTAGGTTTACTTATTATTATTAAAATACTCCTTTTTAAAAGCAGATAGTATTAATCACATTAATGTTTCTAATTATTAATTATATTTAGTAATAAAAGTTTCCCTTTTTATTATAAAAAAATATTAATAATATTTTAATCTTAATAATATCTTAATATAAATAGTATTTTAATATTAATATTATTTTAATTTCCACATTTTTAAACTTTAATACATTTGATTTGACTAAGCATGGTTAATCTTCCCTAAGTATTATTTTAATAGAAAACTTAATTCATTCTATAGTTAAATATCTCACACTTAAGTCTCTATTTTTAGGGTAAATTAAAATAAAGTTTAACTTTCTTTCAACTACTATAAGAGAATGAACAAACTTATGTTTTTTCCACAACCTTATAAATTTCATCTATTTCTAAATATAAATTTCCAACATTCCATAAGAGAGTTTAGAACAATAGTTCCAATAATTTATTTAGAACAAGAAGAACACACTTTGGTGAGAAAGTAAATCAACTACAATGGAAACAAATTGTTTTCCCTTTTAACTTCATTCCTATTACAATAACTAACTTTACTAAAACAATTCTTTATTTCCTTTACAAAATACAATGCAATCTTGGTCACTAATAATCAATACAACTTTTCCTCAAAATATTAATACAATATCTTCCACTTAAAGTGGGAAATTTTTTTGCAAGCGGAAAGACTAAAATGAGATACAATTTGTCTTCAAGTATAGCTCCAAAATCAACTCTTCAACCAAGCTCCATCTTCTCATCACTTGACCACAACAACCAAAAATGGGGAAGAGGCAACACTCTCCACCCAACCAAAATTTCAATAAGAAGAAGATGCAATTCTTCTCATTGGCCCCGAGCCCCATCCGCAAGGCAATAAGGGATGTTTCAACACATGGAAACAATAACAATACTTCAAAATTCACTTTCAACAACCAAACACATAAGCAAGATAATCACAAAACACTTATCTTAAACACAAATAATTCCAAAAACAAAGGCTTTCCAAATATCCAAAAAGAGATAGGAAAATGGGGGTGCCCTTGTGCCTCCCAAGGGTTTGGATGCCCACCTCTAAATCCCTCCAACACACATTCAATCTCAAGTCTCTTATGCCTCCCTCACAACAAAACCATGTCTCTTATGCCTCCCTCACTCTTATGGCTCCCTCAATACATAATATAGTAAAATAAAATAGGTGGGGCATCCAAAACCCACTCCCTCCTAAAACCAACAAGAATCTCTTATGCCTCCCAACATATTTCATCCCCATATCCAAATCTCAACACAACCTAAGGTCAACATTCTACCCAACACTTCAACAAGAACACCATTTCACACAAACACATAACATGCAAGAATTAAGAAGAAAGATAAAGAGCAAGATCCTACCTTTCCATGGTAAGACCCTCTTTGAAAACTAGATCCAAAATATTCAACACAAGAAATTTTCCAAGCAATCTTCAAACTCCCACAAGCAAGCATCCAAGAGAAAGAGCTCCAAAATAAGTGAGTAACCCCAAATTCCTCCCAAAATTTTGAATAAATAGAAGGAGGAGGAGGAGGATGATGTGGCTCCAAGTAGGATGCCACATCATTTCCCCTCCACTCCACATCACTCAAGTCAACCCACACCCCAAAGCATAATTAATAAATAGTTGAAGAAATGACATTTTACTTACACACACCCCCTTTAAGGACTAAAAATAAATACATGTAAGAAAGTGCAATAAAAATTTACCTTTTTGTCTTCCCAAAACACATAATGGGGTCTATTTTTGACCCCCCAACCCATAGGTAGGGTTGGTATAATAAATTTAGAGGTGTGGGACAAGTTTAACTTGTCCCACAAGCCTCCAAAATTGACCCTTAAGGCCAAATCCGAATTTCCAAGGAGATGTGGAGTGTACAACACTCAAGATCTCAAGCACTCAACTTAAACACATAAACCAAAGAGCCATAAAATCTAATAAATGAATTCTTTTTTCCCATCCATGATTATTTTAGCAACATGATTAATTTACTAATCTAGACACAAATTAATTAATTAATAAAAGGAAAATACATCACTATAAAATCACATACTAAAATTAAATAAAGGAAACAATTTAAAAGAACACACAAACCCTTGGTCACATTTGGAGGTTATTCCCCCATGGGGACCCCCTAACAACAAACAAGACACACACAACAAAACACAAGTTTCCATGGTGACCCTTGTTGAATTCATCCGGTATTCTGATGTGGTTGGTCTCCAATCCCCGTTGGTTGTTGTGTTATATTTTACCTACAAAACATACAATACCTCCTTCGGCCTCATGGCTGCATCAAAACATCCAAGATAAAATATACAATATAAATCAACAATCATCCACATATAAATTAAATTAAATTATCATCTAGATAAGTAATGTTACTATTTTAAATTTCTAACACATCTCAATTCTACATTTCATCAATATTAATGGATCACAAGATTAGTTCAATTGCTAAGGTCTACTCAATATAACGAAAACACGAATGTCAGAATATATAACCATGTCGACAATCCATCATCATCAATATAACATATCTCTAATAATCCACACACATAATACTATAAATCAAAATCCAACCATAATCCAAGTATCTCAATCATCTAACATCAAGCTAAGTCAAAATGATACTATAATGTCCATACGTATAGCCAATAGTATCAAAATCAAAAGTAATAGGTGTCGAAGGGAAGTGGGCACTATATATCCTCTTATCATTATAGTTGATGCCACATTTCTTTCGTGCAATTAGTCAAAACAATTCATATGCCAAGTCCATGCTTCCATATTCGGCATATACATCTACCATAGCCTTTACAACTACAACATCTGACAAAAATTCCTCTATCTTATATGTTTTTCTTGACTTCCATACCCTGTTACATAGCTTAGATTTTGGCACAGGCCGGAGTTCATAGGAAGGCAATCGAGCATGTTGGAGATCCATTTGTTGCATAGTGAAATAGTGGGACTGTCTCGTGAGGGAAACCATGTATTTTGCAGAATTCTTCGCTGTAAGTATCCAAACACTGCTAAATTTATAATGTTAACCTGGTTTTACTGTTGTCAAAGCCTACGGATCTCAAATAAAGTGTTTGTATTATTAAGCTAGGAGAATGACAGGTTTGACTGGACGATGAGGGTGCCCATGTGCTATGTCAGAGAGGTCCATATGCCTTCACATGGAAAACATTACTCCACTCAATAACTTTCCCACCAACCCATGTTCCAAGATTCTGTTATATATTATATTTCTTGTCGGGCATTACATTTACCTCCCCTTATAAGAGAATCATCCTCAATGTGACACAACACCGAAGCTTGAAGGGTAAGAAGTGCGGAAATAAAATAAATAATGACACATGTAGTTTGATAAAAACAACTTATCGATACAATGCGACCATAATGAAGCAACTAAATTTGGTAATATCTTAAATTTTAATGTTCTGTGAAGATTGGTAGTTCTATTTTTCTTTATTTCTTCATCTTTTCCTTTAAATTGTTTATTAATCTCAACTCTCATTATTTCATTGTTTAATATTTTAGTTCTCGTATGTTCGTGGGTGCCTAATAGAACAGACATCACAATACCACATTAGGGCCAAACACAACACTAATGGTTCATAAGACATCATGATATGTACCTACATAATTGTATCACATCACAAGAACTCAACTAAACCATGGAAAGAATAAGAGTAGCCCTCGAAACATTGTACTTATTACACATGCACCAAACACAATAGTACTCATAACATAAACAAACTATAACAACATGAAATTCCCAACAATGCACATATAGATGTTTCACACAACTTGGGACAATAACTGTAGTTACATAGTGTCAAAAAGGGATCAAATAATACCCTTAATGATGGGCATCAATCATCAACATCACAAAACATAACTTATAGTGCCCACTTTCCTTTGACACCTTTTGTTACTAATCATGATACTGCTGATTATATTATAGACATGATTATGGACCTTATTATAGTATGATGATAGATGTTAGATCATGGGTTATTGTTGACTTGATTCAGTTATGATGATGATTATCAGAGACACTTTGGATATTGATGATGGTATATTGTTTGACATGGTTATATTATGGATGTTGTGTGGACTTGTGATATTTGGATATTGTGAGTAGACCTAGAAATGGAAATTATTGGATGATGATATAAGTGTTGAGTAAAATTGCAAATGACATTGCTAGATTGCTTTGATGTTGTTGTGATTCATATATCTAGATGATTTTGGTAATTATATTTATATTATTTTTGATGTTCTGATATGGCCATGAGGTGAAGGATGTATCTTTGTTTTGTAGGTTAAAATATCACAACAAACATCGGGGATTGGAGAACAACCACATTGGAATTCTAGATGAACTAAACAAGGTCACCATGGCAACTAGTATTTTATAGTGCCTATTTGTGTGTGTTAGATATTACCATGGGGGATCACTTTTAATTGTGACCAAGGGGTTTTATGTATTTTCTTTTATTTTGGTCCCTTTGTTTATGTTTGCATGTGTTTATTTTGTGATGCTTTTACCCCTTTCATTAATTATTAAATGGTGTGTAAATTTTGTGAGTAATCATATTGTTAAAATAAATAAATAAAATATGTCATAAGAAGGTAATTAATGAGAGTTTTTGGCCATGATTTAAAGTGATATAAGTATGTGTAAGAGATATGTAAGTGATGTGTGAATTGACTTTTGAGTTTGAAACACTCCACCTCTTAAAAATTAGAAATTATCCTTGGAGGCTGATTTTGGAGGCTTGTGGGACAAGTTAAAATTGTCACATACTTCTTAAATTTAATTACCAACCATACCATGCGGTTGGGGAGTTGATATTAGACTTTTATAATGATTTTTGGGAAGGCAGATTGTAGGTTTTAATTACACTTTTCTTACATGATTCAATATCAATCCTTTGGGGTGTGGGTTGGATTTGAGTGTAAGTAAACTGTCATATTATTCACCCACCTATTTATTATGCATTGAAGAATGAATTTGACTTCTGGGTTGGGGTTGAAGATGTGTGATATGGCATCCTACATGGATATGCCTCATCCTCTTCCCTTCCCTCTTCTATAAAATTTGAATGGCTTGCCTTGTTTTGGAGTTGCTTCACTTTGGAGACTTTATTCTTGGGCAAATTCCTTGTTGTTTTGGGAGCTCTTGCTTTGAAGAAGTTTTCTTTGGGAATATTGTTACATGCTTATGCTTGGCTGTTTTGGATTGGTTGCATTGGGATAAAGCTTATTGTTTTGGAACTTGGAACAATTCCATCATGGAGAGGTAGGAGCTTGACTCTTGAAATGCTCTTATTTTATGAATGTAAGTGTTAATGTATGAATGTTTTGGCATGTTTGTGGGTTTTTGGATAGATGGCCTAGAAATGGTGTAGGAGAAGACAATGAGGTTATATTTTGTAGGAGACACAAGTGTGTTTTAGGGAGGTATAAGGGTGGAGGGAGTTGGGATTTTGGTTCCACATTACAAAGAAATAACTTGCATTTATTTATTCATTATGGGGTGCCATAAGAGGTTGGGGAGGCATAAGGAAATGTGAGGAATAAGCGGTACTTTGGGGAGGCATAAGGGCATGCCAGGGATTTGAAATGATATATATATACACATGTTGGTGGTTTGTTCTCAAGTGATGATACCCATTTCCCCTTTGGTAGGCATAAGCAGCATCCCCCATAGTTTCTTGCTCCTTTGGCTTGATTGATGAAGCCTCAGTAATGTGTAATGAAATTACTTGTATAATTCAGATTAAGAGTAACAATGGAACACCAAATAACACAATATTTTAGAGTAATGATCTCAATATGCAATTAGAATAGCTTCGCCACTTCGAGGGGGCAACCTCCAAACCATATAATAAGACTCAAATGCTCAAATGATAATGGTATACTACCTATAATCCCCTATATATACTATTCATATTCTATGGCCATCACCAAGATAGACCTATTAATCATGAGAAAGTATAAATAATATAATAAAATGATATGGTAAGCCACAAGTTGGCTACTCATATCCTAATACAAGCAATAGGTTAAGGGCGTAGCATGCCATTCCCCTAAAAACCAATGTTTTCCTCAATATTGAATAATCTTGGATGTTGCTACAAAAACCTTCATCCTCCCAGTTGCATCTTCTATGCTCAGATTATTCCACTTGATCATATATCCCTTAATGTCTCTCGGTTCTCACCTCTTAGTATGTGTTTGCAGAATCTTCTCTCGGCTCCAAAATGATTTTTCCTTCCTCGTCAAGTTTTGGTAACTCTGTCTGGGATTCAAATTTCTGTCCAATAACCTTCTTCAGGCATAAAACATGGAATATTGGGTGTATGTGTGAAGATGGAGGCAACTCTAGTTTATAAACAACACTGCCAATTTTCTGTAGAACCTGATAAGGGCCATAATATTTAGGAGCAAGTTTGTTTTCCTTTTTCTGTTTCTTTAGGGACATTTGTTTGTAAGGTTGGAGACATATAAAATCCCATTCACCAATTTCAAAATTTCTTTCACTAGAGTGTTGATCTGCTTGTTGTTTCATCCTGTTTTGTGCTAATACTAAATTCTCCTTCAAACTAGCCAAAACTTGTTGTTGATGTTGAATTTGTTCCTCAACATCTCTGACCTTAGTTTGCACCCTCAAGGAGGAAGTGATAGAAGGTGGATGGTAACCATATAATGCTAAAAATGGGTTCATTTGAGAAGAGGTATGAAATGATGTGTTATTCCACCATTATGCCGCAGTGGTAGCCATTTAATCCACCTTTCCTACTTATCCGATACTGAACAACATAGATACCCCTCTAAGATTTTGTTGACCACTTCTATTTTCCCATCTAGGTGAGTACCCAAACATGAATATAATTCCGAGGAAAATGATAAGAAAATCTTTAGGGTTCTGTATGAGCTCCAAAAAAATAGGTGAGATACCCAAACATGATAACAAAAATGGGCAATTTTATGAGCCATCCACAATCATAAAAAAATTACTTACCCTGAAAATAAATCCGGATCATGATCATCTTTGGCTAGGATTATCTTTAGGGTGTCCAATTGTTTCCCATTGAAGTGTCTCACACTAAAAATCTGATACAAATTTTTTTAATCCCCATTGAGTCCTTCCAAAAAGAATTCTATTTTTATTCTATGACATGTCTTCACAACCCAGAGTGTCCTCCAACAAGTAGGCATGTAGCTCTGCAAGAATCCACTCAAAATCTTTACATATAACCTTCCTACCATAAGAATTACCTTTCTACTCAAATTTGTAGATGTCAAAATATTATGTATTAGTGATTGTGTATCCTTGTCTTGATTCTTCATATTTCTTCATCCAAACCGACCATCAACATGGACATTCCACATAGTAAGGCATCTGCATGGATGTATCCCTTCTCGGAAAATGCATCAACTACTACATTTTATTTACCCTTTTTGTATATGATTTAAAAATCATAACCCATAATTTTTCTTACCCACTTTTGTTGTTCCTCGATGATAACCTTTTCTCCAAAATGTATTTGAGACTATCATGATCATTTTTTACCTTGAAGTTTCTACCCATGAGATAGGGCCTCCATTGCTTGACCGTATGAAGAATAGCCATCATTTATTTCTCATAAAAAGGTTTGAGAAGATCTATTCCTTTGAATTGGTGACTCTCAAATGAAATTTTACTTCCTTCCTACATTTAAACCGCTCTCAATCCTAATCCACGAAGTGTCACATTCAACAATGAAGGTTTTTGATAAGTTAGGGAGTAGTCAAAACAGGGTGCTACACACGGCTTCCTTCAGCTGATCAAAGGATTTAGTGGCTACGAATGTCCAATGGAAGGCATCCTTCTTTAGCAATGCAGTGAGTGGGGTTTCTATTCTACCATATCCCCGCACAAATCTTTTGTAGTACCTTGTTAAACCTAAGAAACCACGAAGATTTTTGAGATTTTTAGGCCTTGTCCATTCCAAAGATAGGTTTGATCTTCGAGGATCAAATTTGACACCTTCATGGGATATAATATGACCCAAGTACTCTACCTCTTGTACACCAAAAGAACATTTGGATGGCTTTACATAGAGAGTATGTTTCTCCAAAACTTCCAACACTTTATTTACATGTTGTAAGTGTTCTTCCCATGTCTTACTGTAAATCAATATGTCATCAAAGAAAACTAATAAAAATTTCCTTAAAAATGGCCTAAAAACAGTGTTCATCAAGATTTGAAAGGTTGAGGGTGCATTTGTAAGACCAAAAGGCATTACCAAAAACTCATAATGGCCCTCATGAGTCCTGAAAGCCGTTTTATGAACATCTTCCTCTTTTATCCTAATTTGATGGTACCTCAACGAAGATCTAATTTTTGAAATAAAAAACACCATGTAATTCATCAAGTAAATAATCAATTAATGTAATAGGAAACTTATCTTTGATGGTGTACTTATTGAGTTCTCGGTAATCTAGACACATCCTCCATGTTTCATCCTTCTTATGTACCATGACCACTGGTGAAGAATATGCACTCTAGTTATGCATGATGATACATGCCTTCAACATTTCCTATACCATTTTCTCGATCTCACTTTTATGGGAATATGGGTATCTGTATGGTCTAATATTAGGTGTTTGGCTCCTTGGAATCAACTGAATGGCATGATCATGATCCATAACTTGTGGTAGTCCTTGGAATTGCATTAAAAATAAATGAGTGAACATCCACAATCTTCTGAAGATCGGGTGGCATTGAAGACTCTATATTTTGTACTTCTATGGAAAATAACTTTGCTATAAATCCATCTACTCCTTTTCTAAGAACCTTATGCATCTGATGAGAGCTAATAATATGTGGAGATTAAGCTACCATCCCATTCAATTGTATTGTCCTTCCATCTGAATGAAATTGCATGAACAATTCTTGGAAATTCATCTCTATAGTACCTAAGGTTGTGAGCCATTAGACACCCAAAACAATATCTTCTCTCCCATATAAATAAAAAACATAGGTGAGTCTAACATGTAGTCTCCCATGGAAAGCTTGATACTTTGGCACTTTCTGTGCACTTGATTATCCCGCCATCATCTCGCAATCATAACTTGCATTTACGGAGCTAGGTAAATAAAACAATTGAGGTGGGTAGCTAATTTACTATTTATGAAGTTATGCATACTCCTGAGTTAATCAACATCGTCACCTTTTATTTTTGAGATAGCCAATAACCTTGAGTTTTGAGGAGTACTAATACCTAAAAATTCATCACAAGAAATTGTAGGTTTGTGATCCCCTACTTCATCTTCTACTTTGGTTCCTTAGCCTCTCGTATAATTTCATCTTCCTCATCATCCTCATTACCTTTGTCAATATATAAGAACTTCTTCTCAACACATTTATGTCCCGGTTCATATTTTCTATCAAAGTTAAAACATAATCATTTTTCTCTCTTTTCTTCCATTTATTGAGGAGTCATCTAATTAGCCTTACAAATGAAGGGAAGAGATACTATGGTCTCGATGTTAATGAAAGGTGGACTCCTACTACAAAGAATGTTTTCCTCTTCACAACGTACCATGATAATAGAAGTAGAAAGCTTGAGTGGATTAAAATTCATACCTCATGATAGATATGGTCCTTAAGAATCCCAAGAAATAGGTCATTCAGATTCTCTTATGGAATATTCTCCACCCTTAAGGATAGGTTTTGGAATTGATGCACATAATCTTTAATCGATTCAATTTTCCATAACTTTGCTAATTGACTAAAGTAGTTCTCTAAAACACTTTGGAACTATAGTGCAATTGCAACTCCTTGGTAAATACTATCCAAGTGACACCTATACCATTCTTCTACCTCTCGAGCACATAACCATCGATACCAAACAAATTGGTCGGTTTAAGATACATGGATGCTAATGGAACCTTTTGTTCGATGGTGTTTGATGTAACTCAAACAAGTTCTCCATTTGATTTATCCAATTCGGGGATCCTTAACATCAAATTTACGCATATCCACTTTCGATTATCATGTTCCGTGGTTGCGAATAAGTTGGATTCGATTGGGATAGAAAAGTGATCCAACATGGTTATTTTGTCCATGATTTTAAATCAAGATCCTCCTTGGTTGATCTGGTCCGGATTTGGGCCATCTTGGTTACCCTTTACATGCTTTGCATGATATCATCAAACCGATGATTGATTTGGGCTATGTCTCCTTAGAGGACATCTCGGATTGTACATTTTACACTCATACTCAAGTTGGCTCACGTTATGATCAATTGAGGTAAACCCTAGTGCTGAGGAATATGTATTTACCCCTTCTGACTCCATATCTTCAATCACTACCCCATCTTTATTTGGGGTTTTACCCAGAGTAACCGGATTCTTTTTTTCTCTTGTGGAAGGCCCCGCCATGATGTCAAACCTTAGGGTTTAGGGTTTTGATACAATTTCGAAAAATAGGAAAAAACACAGAGAAGATAATAATAATATTTTTTTGATATCTTTCTGAAAATGTAAAGAACATGAAAATATTCCACAATTTTCACCCTAGGGAGCGCTTTATAAAACACCCTAAATTTGTAATAACGTTTGCAAAATAAATCAAATAAGTCTGAAATTTTTAGGGAACCTTACTTGAAATGTTTCTCAACTTTGGTAAAAATTTCTCCAACTAATTCACTCTAGTTCACAATAAATGGTAGAAATAAAACATTAGGGTTTTGGCCTAATTTTGGCCCAGATCGCAGCTACGATACCACTTGTAATGAAATTACTTGTATAATTTAGATTAAGAGAAACAATAGAGTACCAAATAACACAATATTTCAGAATAATGATCTCAATATGCAATTAGAATAGCTTCGCCACTTCGAAGGGGCAACCTCCAAACCATATAATAAGACTCAAATGCTCAAATGATAATGAAATACTACCTATAATCCCCTATATATACTATTCATATGCTATGGCCATCACCAAGACCGACCTATTAAGCATGAGAAATTATAAATGATATAATAACATGATATGGTAAGCCACAAGTCGATTACTCATATCCTAATGGAAACAATACGTTAAGGGCGTAACATAATGTTTGTCATGTTTTAATATAGTTGAAAACTACATTCTATTTTGGACTGCATTTTATCGTAATTATGTTGCTTGAGTGTTTGTGGAAGCCTATTATTGCCATGAGTTGGATCACATATTTTATTGCTTTGTGGTTGGGGCTCGGGGCCAATGAAGAAGGATGGCTTCTCCTCTTCATTGGATGTCTTAGTTGGGTGGAGAGTGTTTCCTTTCCCCTAATTTTTTTGTGATCAAATTGGAAGAATGAGAAATCTACATGTTGTTGTTCTAGAGATGAGATAAAGACAATTTGAAAATCCCTTGTGAAATGAAATCTTATTGTAGCCCCTTTCCCACTTGAAGTGGATGATCTATGTATTCATTATAATGGAAATATACTTTTTATTGACAATGAAAGTTGAAATTTGAAATGTAAAAGAGTTATACTTTGTATTCTATTTTGTAAAGAATGATAAGTAATTTGTATGTTGTATTTTGAAATCAAATGGAAAGGAGTTTGTAGGAGTTTTATTGAATTAATGGAAGTCTTTTCCTTACTCATATGATATTATTTCCATTCGAAATTTTTGTTTAACATGCACTATGAAATCCCCATGTTTAGAAAGTGGAAAAGTGAAATACGTGAGAAGAAAATGTAATAGTCTGCCCTGTTTTTATATATATGATTTTGGAAGGAATAAAAGAAGGATGTTACAAAGTTGTCTTTTGGAATCAATAAATGATGTATCACCTTTCTCAAATTACATAGTGGCATTGAATCTGATCTTTTAAATATAATTAAAATCTCTATTTGAAAGAAAGAAATGTGTATAAAGGAAATGTAATACTCTGTCCTTTGAAATATGTAAAAATTGGAAATCAGAGATGTATTATAGTTTTTACTAGGTTGAATTAAATTAAATTAATGCATTAGACTAGGTTTGGAACACATTATAATACTCGGAAGAAGAAAATGGCAAATAGATCTTTTTAAAATTTGAACTCACTGTCATGTTTTTTTTTCCAATTGATAATTATTTAATCCAAAATGCTCGAGACTAAATTTGCAACAACGGAATAAATAATGAGACATTAATTTGGGCATAATAAGATCTAACCAAACTCATCTGACATTAACACTTAAGGAAATTCTTATAAAACTTAGAAAAATCGAGCTCAAACCGTTTTGCATTCATGTCTTCTTTGTCTAGAAATGTAAATGTTCAAATTACAAATCAATCAGACAAATTGAATCTTGAAATATCTCTTAAATACACCTTATAACAATTTTCCATGTCTATTTGACATGTTGAGAGAGGGACAAGAATAAATTTAACAAATTTAACAAGTTAAAATTTACTAGTTTGCACTTTGTAAAAGCCTGCAAGTCATTTTCTTGAAACTTAACCCTTAAAATTTATCAAAATCTAAATTAATAATCACGTAGTAAAGAGGATGTTGATATCTTTCCATAAATTCCTTGTTTACCCAAAACCGAGCTCTCTATCAAAAGTTATGGTGTTCTAAATTTTTTCTTCCTTGGCATCAAAAAAAGTTGGGAAAAACTATCCTTAGTGGGCCTGCAAGGGCCCGATTTTTTCCTTAGCACTTAGGAAAAAAATTTGGAATTTTTTTCTAATTTTCTCCACCATCCTGTAGCCAACCAAGATCTGCCACATGGCATTTTGAGGTGCCAGTGGAGGTGTGGGTGAATGATACCCTCTTAGCCCTTTGGGGCGTTAAACTAATTTTCTCCCGCCACCCCGCCTTCCCCACATTGGATTAGGAGATGCCACATGTCCCTTTTGGACTTGTAGGAGCATGGGCACAAAGTTGGCTTTTGCCCCACATGGGAAGATTTTTCAAAATTCCTCCTGCCACCCCACTCTCCCCCAACTAACTTGGGAGACACCACGTGTCCCTAGTGGACTTACAGACCCGCGGTGCGTGGGCACAAAGTTGGTTTTTTCCCCCACATGGGAAATTTTCCAAAAGTCTCCCCATGGCCCACAAACCTGCCCTTGGGAAAAATTTTCACCCTTGGGCTTGCAGGCCCGCTCTTGGGGAAAATTTTCACCCCAAGGCCCGCCGACCTATAACTTGAAAAATATGAGGAGTTAGGAGCATGTCTTTTTATCATTGAAAAGAAGAGGAAATTTCCTATCCAATGGGAATGTTTTAGAAAATTTTTGAATGCGTTAATTTTTAGAAAAAAATTAGTTGAACCTTTAAGCTTGTTAGAGAGTGGGTATGGTGAGGAATTACCCTCTGAACCTAATTGAACCTTCTAACCCTAAATTTTGGACCTTATGACCTCTAATATATGTTAACAAAAGAGAAGTACATTCTAGTGAATTATAATTGATTTGGAACTTGTTCATGACAATTTTGTCTTATAACTTGGTTGTAGACTCCTTTCAACAAAAAAAAAATCCATAATTTTCCTATCTAATCCTAGGTTGTTCCCGAGTCTCAAGTGGGTTGTTTTTAGTAGGCATCACATAACTACTCACATGAGTACACATAAATCACAACACCAACTCCCAAAACATCACAAAACAACTCCATTTACCTCTCGAAGCATCACAAAACAACTCTATATACCTCCCGAAGAAGCGAAAAATACCTTCATATAACTCCCGAATTATCACAAACAACTCCATATACCTCCCAAAGCATCACAAAATAACTACATATACCTCCCGAAGCATCACAAATCAACTCCATATACTTCCCAAAGCATCACAAAACAACTACATACACCTTCCAAGCATCACAAAACAACTACATACACCACCCGAAGCATTAGAAAACATCTCCATATACCTCCCAAACAATAAAATAAATATATATTTTCCTTTTCACTCCCCAAAGTGGTCATTCACCCTATGCCCCTAGACGTATAGAGTTTAGATACCTCTAACCCAAGTGAAATAATAACTCGTGGTTCAACAACCAGCTAGTTATCATTAACTCCTTGGGGCATACCCCCATACAACAAACCGGGTCAATCGGTTCCACCACTCCATGGTGAATCCCATGACCCTATTCCAACACATTACGCCATTAGAATCGAATAAAAATCCATTTAAAATGCCAAGTGGAAAAAAATCAATCCTTGGACTACACTATAAAAATTTTAAATATCAAAAGACAATTGAATTCTAAGTAAAGTAAATGGCAAAATAGCCATAGTTAGTGCAAAAATACACATGTTAGTGCATAAACAAATAAAATTCCCAAAATATAAGAACACATCAATCAAGAAAACTGTTGGTTTTATCAAGAAAAGGGAAAATGTTCAATTTATGAATAAAATACGTATAGAGAAATAACACATCACAATAACTATGTGGCCTTATATAGCCACCAAAGGGCTACTCAACGAGTTGCTGGCACTGGACATCAAGCCTCACCAGAAAATAATATATGAAATAATGCAACTGCTGTCATCATCTTTGTCCGAATCATCCCTCCACCACTTCTACAAGGTTCAACATAGTCTTATCTACACTTAGGTTGAATCCATATGATAACCATATATCGAGATAGAAAGGATCACAAGTCACCATCTACTAAGCGTAAGTTGTCCTTGTAGTTATCCCACGTAATTTTTCTTGTTTCCCCATCACACAAGAATGATGTATCCTAGTTGTTGGTGTGAAGATATGTACATACATGATCCTTTTAGTGTTTGTTCCAAGGATTCATTTTCTAAGTTGCATGTTTCAATTGGATTTTCCATTTATCTTAGTTGCAACAAGGAGGTTCTCATGAAGCAAAGGAAGTTTATTGATTCAAGAGTAGATAAATTACACATTATTTCATATTAGCATTTAATTTCTAAGGTTAGTCTATTTATTTTTACGTTATTACAACTAACCATGTATCCCATCTACTTCACTTAATTGCTTAGTCATCAAGGTACTAACGAGTATGATTTCACACTCCATTAGGTTTGAATTCCTAGACAATTAGGTATTAGATGTGTGTTACGAGGAGACATTAAATTATAAATTTTACACACCTTACTATGGTCACAACTAGAGCGATTGAACACCCTTATCTCCAACAATCATCATGTAACTCTAGGTACATTTGATACTTCTTGTCAAGCTAGAACTCTTGTTTGAGTGGGGTTTAAGGGGACTCACACTCAATATTCTCTTATGTGGTTAACTAGAAAATAGGACACACTCGAATCAATTACATTCATCTTAAAATGATTTCACTTAATTTGATTTAAATAGTGTTTTGAAATTTGTTGAGTAACCCATTTGTCAATAAAGACATTTACATGCTTGTGAGCCTACCAACTCTCGACCTATGGAATTGCCTTAAGAACATGATTACCTGGTTTCACAACGTAGATTCATTATGCATTACGAAAAGTGAATATTGAGAGGGAATACTCCTTCTTATAGAGGATTACAATGTAGCTTAGGGATCACACGTCAAGAATTTTAATCCCTCACCACAAGCTAGTTTATGCACATTATATGAATGATCTAAATTTCACCTTTATCCAAGCACATCATCCTACGGTTACATTTTCACCAACTAATCGTAACTTAATAAGTTGCTAACTTTCATAATTAACCCTTAGTAATGCACCATTAAGCCCAATGGTAGATGAGATTGAGTATTGAGTTCATTTGTAATCCCAACTCTTAAATTTGACTCTACACGTGTTTTCAGCAAAGAGGTTTTAAATCATGTTTAAAGTTGGTTTCCCTAGAGTACTACCTTAATAAAGTCACATTCTCCTTACCACACACCCAACTATCAATCCAAGGAGGGGATGACATACACCAGGAAAAAGTTAAACTATGTCGTTTCAGAATCAGGTTCATGAAAATGTCGTGAGCGTATATATGCTATGGCCATAAATTCAACTAGGGATGTAATTTACATAAGATAGATGGTGCCATCGAGTAAGAAGCTATACGCTCATTCTAAGGGTTTAGTTTTCTATGCTAAAAGAAATCACATAGGAAGAGTAGTTATACACAAATTTTAAACTGGGTTACTGTTTCATTTAGATCTCTTTATTACATTTTCAAGGTAAGAATTACAATGCACCAATTATTTGATCATCCATTGCACACTAGAATTACACTATAAGTTATTAAATTCAATTTCACTTAACACAATATCCCACTTTTAGAATACAAAACTCAAAATTAAAGTAACACCCATATATAGATGAACATTTCCCTTAAACACTAACATCTTAAAAATGTTACAAAACTTCACTAATAAACCCTTCAATACTTCTCAAAATGTAGAACTATCCTCTACAATTTACTTAACATATATATCCAACCCCCTTTCTACCATATGTAAAATTTGAATCAAAAGAACACCTATAGTTAAATGCACAATTCCCAAAGCACCCTAAAACTAGCATCTCATACATATTACCAAATTTTAGTAACAAGTATTTACTATAACATAGAAATACATGTGTGTGTCTCGTTAAATTACAATAATACACAATGAGTTATAACCATGTCGTTTCACCATCCTACTTGCATCTTGCAAAACCATGTGAGCATGAAATTAATGATAAATCGTTGGCATGACATCCACCTAGATCTAGCATAATTAACATTTTTAGTTTCTCATTTACATAATAATAATAATTTTCATTCGAAAGGAGAGGGTTAGAAAGACATATTTATTTCATTTCACTTCATTTCTTAACCGATGAGAGAAAGAGATAGGGAGAGAGAGAACCACTATTTTGCCAAAAGTTCAATTTCACACAACAAGTCACATGATAGAGTTTCAAATAGTTAGTTACAAGTGTTAACAAGTTTCCATGGGGGTTTGGTAACTTGATGGGGTCCTACAACTTTCTTTTTACGTTTTCTTGCTAGTTGTAAAAATGTTCAATTTAGGCTTGGAGGCTAAGAAACCACTTTCAAACATTGTCTTCTGATGAGCAAACACACCAAGGTAAGTTTCTATGTGTCCTCCTATACAATAAGAATTCACAAGAACTGATAGAATTTAGAACTGACAGATGGTTTTCAAATGGAAATGAGTTTTCTTGAGCCACCGGTCGTAATTGGTCCAGTTTGACCAAGTCAAACTATGACCGGAGGCCTACAACATTCCTTTGTCAAACTATCAAGAAGACCGTATTTCGCCAAACCAAGGTTCAAGGAAATTTTCTCGTAAAACCACTAGATTTTGTAAAGGTAGATAATTATTTCGCTATTTAGGGTTCAAATGGTGAGCCAATATGAACCCCAACTTTTCAATTTTAACAACTTCCTAAAATTGCAACACGAGGTCACATGGCTCGTAGAGGAGCGTCGAAAAGATCATAGATAATCAATTGAGGTAAATTGAAGGATTAAAATGACTCCTCGGATAACAGGGGTACACGAAGGAAACTTAACATCTCCTTTATGGAGTTACGAAGGTTTTTTTGTGAGTCTCTGAAAATCGTGATTTATTTGTTTTAACAAGGAAGTGGTCAACATATTTATAGGGAACTCAACTTCAGCCTGTCAATAAAAAGGGGTACTGTAGCAATCTAGTTTGGTTAGGAATTTTTCTAGATCATCACAAATGAGGGTTTGAGTTCATGGTTGTCTACCAAGGAATATTTGAATTGCGTAAGTTACGATATGTCGTCTTATTGTTTTGAAAACAAGTTTATTTAAAAAAATAAATCTATGATAATCCTACGGTTTAAAATTTTATTTCATTGCAAAAGAGAGACTAAAGAACAAGAATTATGAAAGATATGGAGAGATGAACCATGCCCTGAATTGATCGATGATAAAATTTAGGTGGTTTTTGCCATTTCATGAGCTGGTTGTAGCAGCCGTAGGGGTTTCAAAACCTTTCCACCAAGGACCATTCAAGGGTGAGCCACATCATTCAAACCATAAATCCCACCACATCGACATGTCATAACATTTACTTGATAGTTTCTAAGGCCTTTTAATTAACCCATTCGTGAATACCCTATTATCATATCGGTGCATGAGACCACATCCCATTTGAGTATTCTGTCAACAGTTCACATGATAGGTGCATTCTTCTACATTTTTGCATATATATCTACCAGGGCCAAGAATTTAATCACATTTGATTTCCCTCTACAATATGGTTTCCTCCTCTTGCAATTAATTTACCCTGCACAAGAGGCATATGCCCAATTAATATTTATTATAGTCTCAAGAAATATTTTCTAGTGTTGATTAGATTTGCATCCTTTTGCATGCATCATTGGATGGAATGTAATGTGGTTTAATCTCCTCTAAAACAATTTTAAAGGAATAAAATGCCTTAGTTAATGTAGATTGTATTTCAATGTACTTTCCTAACATCTCCACTATACTTTGATGGATGTTCATGCCTTGTTCTAAATTATCCATTTTGACATAAGGTGGACGATGTTGCAAAGGATGCGAATCCTAGATTGGCATTTGAATTGTTATAATGGATTTTCGAAAACTCATTTTATACATATCCTCTTATCATTGCAATTCATGCCATATTTCATTCGGGCATTTAGTCAAACAATTCATACAAAGTGCATGCTTCCATATTTTACATACATGTCTACTAGAGCCTTCTGCAAGTACATATTTGGCAAAAATTCCTCTATCTTTTATGATTGGTTGGACGTCCATACCCTGTTACAGAGCTTGTTTTTGGCATAGGTGGGAGTTCATAGAAGGCAATCGATCACGTTGGAGACCCATTTGTTGCATACGTTAAACAATGGGACTGTCTCATGAGGGAAACCTTGTCTTCTGCAGAGTTTTTTGCTTGCAACTATCCAAACATTGCTAAATTTACAATGTTAACCTTGTTTCAATGTGGTCAAAGCCTATGGATCTCAAATAAAGTGTTTGTACTATCAAGCTAGGATAATGACAAGTCTGACTAGCCAATGAGGGGGCCCATATGGTGTTTCAAAGAGGTCCATGTGCCTTCACATGGAAAAAATTACTCCACTCACCCACTTGCCCACCAACCCACGTACCAAGATTTTTTTATATATTATATTTCTTGTGGGACATTACAATGGGTGAGAGGAGTTATCATTTTATCTCGACGTAATTAAAAAAATTGCTATTTATCCTCATGAATTAGTGGGAAAAATTTGACAAAGAAGGTTCAAAAACCTTCAAGACCCTTATCGAGGATAAAAATGGCACACAAAAGTAACATAATAGAATTAGAATTTCACTACAACCATGTAGTACTATTATTTTAGAAAACAAGCAATACAAGCATAATAGTGAGAAAGAATCATTTGTTTCAAGTTAAAATGAAGACCACAAAAATATATCATAATTTTATTTAAAATTTAGTTTAACATAGATAAGAGGAAATAATTTTTTCTTGACCTAATTAAGAAAATTGCTATTTATCTTCATGAATTAGTGGGAAAATATTGAAAAAAAGGTTCAAAACCTTGAAGACCCTATCAAAAATAAAAATGGGCCACAAAAATAACAAAATAGAACTTGAATTTCACTATAACCACGTAGTTGTTAGCATTAGTTTAGTTTAATACATTGTTGTTATGTATTTGATGGACAGTTATAACTATCCTCCTTCCTCCCGCAGCCTTTATATTTGGGGCTCTTCTCTTTTGTTTGACACATTGAATACATTGAATAAATTATGTCTTCTAGCTATCACTGGTATCAGAGCAGTTTTCCCTCAAGGGCTTGTGCATGATAAATACGACCTATTTTGTAGCAGTTTTGGCATCTTGTTCTCTTTCTCCTGGCATGGTTTTTTTGAGCAACTAGTATGGTTGCTCATGGCTGAAGCATGGATTTTGGCATGAAATTATACCTGTGCATTTGAAAGTGGTTATATACTCCTTGTATATAGTGTTTGGAGCAGTGATCTGTGGATTTGGCATGTCTGGGAGCATCAGAATTAGCGTATATATTTGGCGCAACAACCTGCATGTTGGAAGCAGAGAAGAATATATGACTGTTTTGTTGGGATTTCATCCATTGGACACATGTTCTCTAGAAATACAATAAGAAGGCAGCGTATGTAGCTTGCGTGGAACTCCTGCATAGTGACCTACTGATTAAAGTCTAGTGCATTGGAAGTTTGACATACAACTGTTGAAGAACATCTCAATCCCTTCATACAAAATGTGGGTTGAAGTTTATTGGTTTTTTTCATGGATTCCTATCCGTTGACAGCATAGACCAGTGGTTGCATGAAGTTTCCATTTGAATACCAATATTTGCACAAGGCATTTGAACATTTTTGCATTCTTGTTTTTGCTGCTGTGTGATGCCAAGGAGCCAAGTGCAAACCCTTCCAGCGTGATTTCCCTAGTAGAGTGCCAAGAGGGCACATACATGTCACACATTTGCGATGCCGAGATTGTTGTGAGCAACCCTTCCACTGAGTCGCCTCTGAGAGCCCAAGAGGACACCACCAGTATCTATTTTTCCTTGCTCAATGAATTACTAAATACCGGCAACATATTATTTGATGAATTGGTGCGTCAAGGATTGTTTGACTATTTTTGGTTCAATGTGTGTTGTCAAGTGTGCCGAATCCATGAAGAATTGGAGCGCGGCTATGATGTAGATGATGAACGCGAAGTAGAATGCCCACAGGAGTGTCTGCGTCTCACTACACGAGCTTATAGAGCCCATCTTTGTGATAGGTTCCTTCAGTAAGCATTTGTAACCGTTTTTGAAAAATCAATAAATAAAATACAATTTTGAGTTTTTGGAAATGTCTGCACCTCGCATTTTGTTGTCGGATGCCCAGTTGCTAAAAGGGCCAAATTTCACCACATGGAAAACCAAGATGCGGACGATTCTTCAGTTTGAAGATCTTTGGGGATCGTTTATGGCATGGAAACCCCTCCCACAGATGCTTGATCTGTTGGCTAAGTATGAAAAGGCCGATGCAAAATCATTAATGCTTATCACTCTGAGCCTTTCTGATGAGGTTCAACCTCACATTCGGGAAGCAACCAATTCCTCTACGACATGGGTCGCATTGTGTACCATCTATGAATCCATGAATCTGACAACGATGCTACATCTTCAAACAAAGCTTCACACGATGAGTATGCATGATGGAAAATCAGTCAAAGCCTTCTTACGGCGTGTGGCCGAGTTACGCGTAGAACTTTCTACTCTCGCTGAACCAATGGATGACAAGTTGCTAGTCCCGCTCACCTTGTGATGTCTTCCTTTTCAGTTTCAGACATTGATCACCACGTTGACCATCACTCAACAAGAGGTGAGTTTTATGAAACTCCTGAATTATCTCCAACATGAAGAAGCCATTTAGAATGTTCAAGAAGCCTTCAAAGACAAGGCTCTCATCACGAGGCAAAAGCATAGAAACAAGCCTCAGAAAGGGTAGTCACCCTCCGTAATCGAAAGTAACATCCACAAAGAAGACCTTCTTAGTGGCCACCATAAAGCAGCCACCCTAGAAGAAGTAACAACAAGATGGATCAATGGTGCCACATTTGCTCCACAAATATGCACATGACTACGAACTATTATTACAACGGTCACAAGCATGGCAACTATGGTAAAGAGAGCACTTTTGGCCAAGGATATTCCAAGAAATCCCAATGGCGTGCTTGTAATTAGAGGCAGAAGGGTCATATTGCTACTCAGTAGGATGCCTCCTCCGATGAAGAGGTTCTAGATGCAACTCATCTGTACATTGTCATAGTTTTGCAGACTTCGCAGCCATGAGAAAGTGTCTTGGTTGATTGATTCGGGTGCCAGCAAACACATGACTGGAAATAAGAAGTTGTTCCATACCCTGAGTGACTGGCCCACTGGAGATCAGATCACCATCACAAATAATCAGGAGTATATTACGGTGGGGATTGGTGATGTCATCATTCCTCTTGGGACACGAAGATGTACACTCATAAAGGTGCTATATGTTCCAGGTTTGACCTCAAATCTCTTGTTTGTGAGTCAGCTTCTTAATCATCGAATGCGGTCAAATTCTTTGTTCGAGAAAGGGGTCAAGTCTTGCATCATTTCCTAGGGAGACTTAGTTATTGCTCGAGAATTTATGAAGGGCCATCTATTTGCACTAGATGCAGTCACTTCATCTAACATTGCTCTCTCTGCTTCAACGGCAGAGTCCACTACACTATGGCACTTTCGATATGGTCATCTTTCTGTCTTGAGCTCTGCATCAACTCGCAGTGCAAGGAAATTGTAAGAGGGCGTCCTCCACTCTCCAATTGCTTACCTGTTTGCTCGGGATGTCTTGTGGGCAAACAACATAGAGGTCCATTCAAACAGAGCTCTTATCATTCTACGGAGCATCTTCAGGTTGTACACACCGATCTGATGCGGACCCCTGCTAGCTAGCTTCCAAAGTTTTGAATACTTCCAGCTCATCATTGATGATTACTCACGTAAAAATTTGGGTATATTTCCTCCGGAAGAAGAGTGAGGCATTTGCAAATTTCCAAACCTTTTACTAGCAAGCCACCAGTAGTATAGGAAGCCTCTTCTTCTCCTCCACTCAGATCGAGGGGGAATTTGTATAAAAGAATTTCTTAGCATAGTGAAGCAAAGATGGTGTTCAGCAACATCTGAATGCACCCTACACTCCCCAACAAAATGGGATTTCCAAGAGACACAACTGACCGTCATGGAGATGGCTCATTGTATGCTCTCCATCGTCAAGTTGGAGGATCGCTTTTGGGCAAAAAAGCAATCCGTAGCGGCAGTATCTACTCAACCGGCACCCATAAAGATCTTGCAGAACAAGACACCAGAAGAGGTATGGACTGGTCGTAAACCTTCTATCTATCATTTGAGAGTTTTTGGTTGTACTGCATATATGCATGTTCCAGATGAGAAAAGGAAGAAGATCGATCTAAAGACACTGCCATGTCTTTTCTTGGGTATAGTACTACCTCAAAGGCATATCGTCTCATGGATCTTGAGATGAATAAAATCTATGAGAGTCAAGATGTGGTGTGTGATGAGTCATCCTTTGACTCCCTGCCACACAATGGAGATCCAGTACCAACCTCGTCACATAGATTTCTCACACATCCAGATGATGGCAAGATGATTCTTCTCAAAGAGAAGAAGATCTGAGTGGAGACTTATTCGTTGATCTAGGCACACTAAAAACACGTCTTCATATCAGCAACAATAAGCACCAATGCCCAAAATGGGTCCGTAGAATACTATTGGGGATGCACACCCGAACTCACTTCCAAGCACTTTTACGGGAGTCGAACATGAAGTCAAGCCATAGACATGAGGTATTTTTGCACTCATGAGTTCGGGCTTATTGATAAGCACCAAACCTAACGCTGTCGTGAGGCATTAGACAAACCAAAGTGGAAACAAGCTATGAATGCTGAATATGGTTCCTGATTTCAGTTTTATGAATGCACGCAAACATTTTCAGTAATGCTCCATACTTAATGGCGAATGGCCACAACTACAAGTCAAAGCTACCCAAATCGTCAAAAATTCTTTGAAGGCCACATGCGCACGACTTTGATTTGAGGGAAAATGACACACGAGGTTACGAAAGCACTTACGTAATCAAATGCTATGGAAGAAAATAGTAAACCATAATATTTCTACTAAAGTGTTAAAAAAAGAGGAATAAATGAAAAAAAAAGGTAATGTCATTTTGTATAAATAGTTTGTTTTTAACAAGTTTTTATATAAGTAGTATGGAGTCTTTATATAAAAAACACGTGCATAGTGTAAAATTTCACTAATGTTTATGTGGATATAGTATTTGGTTGGAAAAACTTAAGTTGAAAATGTTACTGTAATTATTCAACAAAATGTACTAACCTAAATGTTATTTAGGTGTGAGTTTAGTTAATAGATATTTAAATATATTTAATTAAATTTAAAAAGTGTAAATTGCAAGAGCCTTTGGTGTTTGTATAACATTCCATAAGAGGGGAATTTATGATTTCTATAATCAGCAGAACATTTTGTCAAACAGTTTGCAAACAATGTAGTATTTATTTATTTTAATCAGCAAAACATTTTATCAAACAGTTCAAGACAATCCCATATAGCAACTGTATTTTATCACCAATACAACTCCTTAATCCTCTCACCGCTCTCAAAAAACTTCCGGAAACCCCTTACCAAGTATATCAAACTTCGGGCATTGACATTCTCATGGTAAAAATCAAGAACAAATAATATAAATTTTTAATTTTTGAGACTCCGTTTTAAATTTTTTAAATTAAATTATGTATTTTCCAATTATATAGTCGAGCAACCATAAAGGGAGAAAGCGAAATGTTTGTGATTGCTTCGTATCTGTAACGTTGGTTGATAGTTAATAAAAGGCTAGCATTGCTTAAGTTCCATGAAAGGAGTTACTGTCAATCAAGTTACACCAAAACAAGTCTTACAAAATATTTTAATATCATATCCACGTCACGAACCAATTGAAAAGGGATAGAAATTTGACGATAGGAAAATGAATCATTATATCGATCATATTATATATTAATGTCTAAGGATGGTAAGAAATGAACTTTGACCTAATTTCTTCTTGGTACCTAGTGGGATTTGAGGATTCGTAACATTTTTACTATATGGAAAACAACATAACTTATAAGATAAAATTGAAATAACACATAAAAATATATTTAAGAATAAAGTTCATATATGTTTCTCTCACAACTTATGCCATGAACATATTATCATTGTGGTTATTTTCAATATCGTAATCTCTTTAATAGTACAACTGATAATAAAACATATAGAACAGATAATCAAGTGACGATCTGCCGAGACATCAAAATATTCTAATTTTTCTAATTTCAGCTTTCCTTCTGTTGTCATCATCTACTGACACACTCGCACTTACAATCAGAGTATCATCTGCAACATACATGATTCTATACACAGAATAGCAAATTACTTGGCTTATTTTTTTCCCGTAGGCATCCAAGCATGTCTGCCCTTTGGTAAATGGAATAGAATTTGGCGCAAATGTTCTTCACTTTTCTGCAATAAGTTTTCTATCTACGCACATAAATAATGCAGAAATTTTGAGAAGCAAAGCTCACCACTTTTTTTCTTCACCATCTCTAAAACCATGTAGTTTGCTGAAGTAAATAGATCACACATTGTAACTTAAAAAGCCAACATGTTTTGCGGGGCTGGAAAGCAAGATGTTGACTGGAACACAAATCGCCTACCAACATACCAAAATGTACTCCCGCAGTGGAATAATGCATTGACATTGCCTCCTCGAAGACGTTCTTTTTAAGACCAGGATGCATCAATCGGTTAGCGATTAACTATACAAGTCACCGGAAAAAAAGTATTTAAAATAAACAAGAAGAGTTCTTGAAAATTATTCTTACATGAATTTCATGGATAAATAAATATTGTAATGCCCCGTCCGACATTTACCCTCGTTCTTGTCTCGGTGACCTTGTTGTTGAGCGTCGAATGGTTGTGTCTAATCCCGTTGACTAAGACCTTGTCTCAGCGAAAGATTTGCATTCGAATAATAATAATGCCAATATTATTATTTTAATTATCGATCAACGATAACTTCATTATCTTATTGTCGATTGTTATCAACTTTATTGTTAATTATCAATACGTGATTTTATTATTTGGTTGGTCGCTTTGTAGACCGAACCTCTTTCCGCACTGAAGAAGGGATTTCTTCGTCATGGCGCCATGGTTGGTCATTAATTCGTGTTCGCTTCCGAACATCAACCTCTATTTTTTTCCCCCTTGGTCATTTAGGTCTACTTGCATGTTGTTTTAATTGTTTAGAGTAATGAAGAATTTGATTCTTGCTCCCTCTAGTTTGCTGTATGTCTGCGATGTAATCTTCTCGGGTTGGCTTGTTCCACATTTTTTTAGCTAGATAACATCATATAAAAAGTAAAAGCAATCAAGTAGCATTGATATTAAACATATGGTAGAAATTTGTGCCTTCTATAGCATGAATAATTCTACACAAAACATAGTTTTCTTAATAAATTTGCTTCCACATGTAATAATGTATTTAAGGGACGTGTTGTTTCACTCCTCATTGTGCAAATGGAAGGTGGAGGTTATTATGATTTATTCATGTGCTTTTAATGGGATTCAACCACCAAAAAAAGAGAGAAAAACATTATATTTTTTTCCTATTCTTCTCTTATCCTCTGTTGGGCGCTTTTTCCCTTAGCTCACTTTGTTAAAAATTGGGTTATTAGCTTGTAGTAGGTGGCATTCCAGTCTTTCATTTAATTTTCTTCAATGCGCATTATTGGGAGGTGTTTGGCTTGCTTAGTGGGTCTGTGCGCCTTGGGAACACAGACCACATTATTAGTTTTGGTTGTTTCCTTGTTTAGACTGCTCTCTCTCAAATGTTGCAGACCGCTTTGAGTGTGAGGGAGAGTTGTATGGGTTGTGGGTATTAACCTTTTGAATCCCAGCAAATGTAATTCGCAGGTTTGCGCCTCCTGCTCGGTTGCTTACTCCCTTCCTATGCCAAACGTGATTGGCTTTTCGTGTGGTCCTTATGCCTTTTGGGTGTTGGCCACTATCTTTATGTGGGTCCTTTTCTTCTCATTTATACTCTGACTGATAATGCTGGACCTGCTTACCTTCCTTAACAGCTGGCCATTCATTTCTGGTATGAAATGTTTAATCTTGGAGACACGTTTTGGCATTGTGGACGATGGATGTGCCTTTCTCTGGTAGTTGTTGGCCGCGTGGGTGGTTGGTGATGAGATTTGTAGATTGAAGGAAAGCTTGGATGTCCTTCTAGTGAAAGAAAAGGGATAGGTCTTATGGTGTGGCTGTGCAGTGGATCTACCATGTGGGTACCATCGTGGAAGCTCCAAATCAAGCATGTTGAGTCTAGACTTTGAAATGTTTTGCTACCATTTTATAATTCGATGAAATAAATGTTTCTTCTCCCTATAATGGTGCCTAGAAAATGATTTTGTGGTTATTTATTACTACCTTGAGTGTGTTGGTTATCCCTCTAATTCCCTTCTTCTGAATTGTTGTTTTTTTTTGGATGACTAACTTTCAAAAGGGAAAACTACATTTTTAACTCTCTTATAGTTAGTTGGATGTGAACAATGTTTATGCGGCTGGGTATTCTCAAGACTTTGGAATTTCTTTCCTATGAAGATATGGAAGGATTGTTCTTAAGTGTTTTGTTTGTATGATTTATGCCTATTAAGGTAAATGGCGAATAATGTTAATGAATGGGTTCAATGGGTGAATTCATTCAAGAATTGGGCATACATTGTTTTGCTAAAATAGATCCTTGCAATCTAAAATAAGGGAATGGTGATTTGCAATGCAGGGATAATAACGCCTTGGGGATATATGGTGTTGGAACTTGTTCACTTCTGAGTATAAATCTATTTTTAATTATTGGTTGTGTTTTGTTTGCTTGCTCTGGATTTCATAGTTGAATACTGTTAAGAATTGTAATCTTCCTTAAAAATACCATTGAAGTGTAAAGAACATATAGTTGTAACTACCTTGTCAATAAGCTTATGGGTAAGCATGATTACCTTCTTATTTTTCGAACTCCTAGAAATTGATAACCTGAAATCTTGAAAAGTTATTAGATCTGTGAAATTATCTCTGCTTTTCTAAGAACAAGAGTATGCTTTTCTAGTTGAGTGTTAGTTTTATCTATATTTAAATGTACCATGCCCATACACGGGTGCATCAAATGAACTTTGATAACACTACGTTGTTAAGATCTCTCACAAAAAATAGAATTAGTTGATGGCTCTAAATGTAGAGGCTTGGTTGTGTGTTTGATTGTCTGTCTTAAATGTACCATGGCCATAGATGGGTGCATCGAATGAACTTTGATAACACTACGTTGTTAAGTTCTCTCACAAAAAAAAGAATTGGTTGATGGCTATGAATGTAGAGGCTTGGTTGTGTGTTTGATTGTCCTGTCTTTGATTGTTTTCATGTGGAGCCATGAGCTCATTAAATATGGTTGTATGTTTCAAACAACTCAAAGGGGTTAAGAAGTAGTGTTCCATTTCATACTTTGCTAAAACCATTAAGTTGATAACTGAATCTTTCAGTTTCAGGTATTATAATTGGATTATTTTATATGTATTGGGTTATTCGGATGAAAGTAGTTACTTTTGATTCATGATGGAATTGTGTTTATGTTAGGAAATAAGGGATTAAATATGTGGAATATTCCCTCATAGAATCACAATAGTAGAAACTAATATGTCGAAAAATATTACAGAACTCAAATAAAATTTCAGAATAAAAACACAACACAAAGAGACAGTATTTAACGTGGTTCACCCAATTTAGGCTACGTCCATAAAGAATCACTTGCTCAGATTTTATTACAAGCCACCGATCTCTTAATACAATACCCAGATCCATTTGGAGCTATGCTCAACAAACTCTACAGAATTCACAGTCGAATTCAAAACACATCTGCAATGTTTACATTATATCTACTATATGCACAAAACCATATAAATAGACAACTACTTAAGCAATTTTACAAAACCATGGGTATCAAAACCATGGGCCAAAACCATCCCATAAACCTATGGGCAAAAACTCACCCATATGAGAAAATCACGTTTCCCGATATATTGGGCACGTTTTAAGGCTCGAAAAAAAAATTTCGGGGTTGCGCCCCCGAACCCCGCAAGAAAACTATAGAAAGTGTACAGTACTCTTAGTATACATTATTCAAAACTTTCTCACATGAAAACAGGCTCCATAACCTAACAAATTACTTTGTGGATCGTTAGTGAATTTACTATTAAGGGTCATAAGTTTATGACCAACCCTTTATGTCAGTTTTTCATTTCGAAATGTGTTTGGGATGGCTGTAGACATTATTGTAACAAGACCCTTGTTTTCTTATGACGTTTAGTGACATGTTATGAGGATAGTCATGAGGTTTTGAATGGAATATCTTATGGCATAGGAAGGAATGATTTCATTTAATGTGTGTCTAGAACAAATACAACAAGCTAATATATAGGCTGCGGGAGGAGAGAAGGAGAGAGGACAGTTAGATAACTTTCACAAACAAAAAAATAACAATGTATTAACTCTAAAAATGCGCTAACATTCCCCCCCACTTAATACATTGCTCTTACAAATGCACCCCCTAAACAAATCAAACTTCAGTTTGCCGAGAGGCTTGGTGAGAATATCTGCAACCTGAAAATCAATAGGGCAATACTAGAGCTGAATTTGGTGGTTCAAGACCTGTTCATGAATGTAGTGACATTCAACCTCAATATGCTTTTTTCGTTCATGAAAAATAGGATTCTTCACAAGCTTCAACACACCTTGATTGTCGCAGTGAATGATGGGAGATTTCTCTTCAGGAATCCCAATATCTGCTAGAATGTGATGTAACCAAATTGCTTCCCACACAGCTCCTCATGCAGTGTGATATTCAGCCTCAGTGGATGAGAGAGAAACAACAATTTACTTCTTGCTAATCCACGAGATAGGCCCCGATCCGAGATGAAAAATATACCTTGAAGTGGATTTCCTGTCATCAATGAATCCTACATATTCCAAGTCTGTATATCCCTGTAAGAAGAACTAAGTGTTCTTCTAATACTCTAGACCAAAGTCAACTGTACCTCAAACGTATCTCAACACATGCTTTGCTGCTATCCAATGACATTTCTTCGGCTCCTGCATAAATCTGGTGAGATAGCTCACTGTAAAGCAAATATCTGGCCTGGTATAAGTCAAGTAAATGAGACTCCCTACAAGCTGCTTGTAGTGAGTGCCATCTACCTACGATGAATCCTAGAATCTAGATAATTACAAACATTTTTCCATAGGTGTGGACATAGGTTTACAATCTAACATTCCATACTTCTCCAGGAGAGTCTTGGCATATTTCATCTGGGAGATGAAGATATGATTCTTCTTCTGCCATATCTCTAAGCCAAGACATTCGTGAACTAGCCCCAAATCGTTCATGTTGAAGGATTTCTTCAAATCATTCTTTACATCATCCACAAGATTTTCAGAACTTCCTGTAATCACAAGATCATCTACGTACAAAACTAGAATGACAATCTTTGTTCCTACCTTCTTGATATACAAATTTGTATCTAAGGGGCTATGAGTGAATCCATGCTGCAATAGGTGATCATTAATTTTTATATACCATTCCCTAGGTGCTTGTTTGATTCCATAAAGTGACTTTATCAGACGACATACCTTGTGTGGTTGATGCTCGTCTACAAACCCTTCGGGTTAGGCCATGTATACTTCTTCTTTGAGATCACCATTCAGAAAATCACTCTTGACATCCATCTGTTTAAGTTTCCATTCATTTTTTGCTGCCAATGCACAAACAACTCTGATGGTTTTGATCTTCGCAGTGGGTGCAAAGTTCTCATCATAGTCAATTCCTTCTTGCTAAGCATAACCCTTTTTAACAAGTCGTGCTTTGTGTTTTTCGATTGAACCATCTACCTTATATTTTGTTTTGAAAATCCATTTGCAGCCAATGGATTTCTTACCTAGAGGTAGATCGACAAGCTCCCATGTCTAATTCTGAATTAGGGACTCATATTTAGCATTCATAGCCTATTTCCATTGTGGTTGGTCTGATGCCTCACGAATAGTGTGAGGTTTGTTGCTATCAACAGCTAAACTCATGAGTGCAAAATTTACCTCATGTCTGGCTTGACTTCGTGTTCTGACTCCCATATAAGTTCCTGGAAGTGAGTTCAGGTGTGCATCCCTAATAGTATTCTAGACCCATTTCAGACGTTGGTGTTGCTGCTACTGATGTGAAGATGTGTTTTCCTAGTGTGCCTAGATCAACAAACAAGTCTCCACTTAGCTCTTCTTCTCTCTGAGAAGATCATCTTGCCAATCATTTGGTTGTGTGAGAAATCTATGTGACGAGGTCAGTACTGGATCTCCATTTGTGTGGTAGGGAGTCAAAGGATGACTCATCACACACCACATCTCAACTCTCATAGATCTTCTTCATCTCAGGATCCATGAGACGATATGATTTTGAGGTAGTACTATACCCCAAGAAAATACATGATAGTGTCTTTGGATCGATCTTCTTCCTTTTCTCATCTAGAACATACATATATGCAGTACAACCAAAAACTCTCAAATGATGAATATAAGGTTTACGACCACTCCATACCTCTTCCGGTGTCCTTTTCTGCAAGATCTTCGTTGGTGCCCAGTTGAGTAGATACACTACTGTCTGGACTACTTCTGCCCAAAACTTATCCTCCAACTTGGTGGTGGAGAGCATATAATGAGCCATCTCCATGATAGTCATGTTGTGTCGCTAGGAAATCCCATTATGTTGGGGAGTGTAGGGTGCAGTCAAATGTTGTTGAATTCCATGCTACTTCAGGTATGCTAAGAACTTCTTCGATAAAAATTCCCCCCCTCGATCTAAGCAGAGGAGAAGGAGAGTCTTCCCAGACTTCCTGGTGGCTTGCTAGTAAAAGGTTTTAAAATTGGAAAATACCTCACTCTTCTTTCAGAGAAAATATACCCACATTTTTCATGAGTAATCATCAATGATGAGATGGAAGTACTCAAAACTTTGGAAGCTAGCTAGCAAGGGTCCACAGAGATCAGTGTGTACAACCTAAAGATGCTCCATAGAATGATAAGAGCTCTGTTTGAATAGACATCTGTGTTGTTTGCCTGCAAGACATCCCGAGAAAATAGGTAAGGAATGGGAGAGTGGAGGAAGCCCTCTTACAATTTCCTTAGCAATGAGCTGATACAGAGCCCTGGCAAAAAGATGACCATATCGAAAGTGCCATAGTGCAGTGGACTCCGCCGTTGAAGCAGAGAGAGCAATGTTAGATGAAGTGACCATCCAGTGAAAATAGACGGTCCTTCATAAATGCTCGAGCAATTATTGAGTCTCCCTGGGAAATGTTGCAGGACTTGACCCCTTTCTCAACAAAGAATTCAACCTGTATTCAATGATTAAGAGGTTGACTCACAGAAAAGAGATTTGAGGTCAAACCTGGAACATATAGCACCTTCGTGAGTGTACATCTTTGTGTCCCAAGGGGAATGATGACATCACTAATCCCCGCCGCAATATACTCCTGATTATCTATGATGTTGATCCAATCTCCAGTGGGCTGGTCACTCAGGGTATGGAACACCTTCTTATTTCTAGTCATGTGTTTACTGGCACCAGAATCAATCAACCAGACACTTTCTGTCGACTACGAAGTCTGCGAGACTAGGACAATGTCTGGATGAGTTGTGTCTAGAACCTCTTCATCAGAGGTGGCATCTTTCTGAGTAGTAATATGACCCTTCTACCTTTGATTACGAGCACGCCATCAAGATTTCTCGAAATATCCTTGGCTAGAAGTGCTCTCTTCGCCAGAGTTGTCATACTTGCGACCATTGTAATAACACTTAAGAGTTTTGTGCGTATCCATGGAGTAAATGTGGCACCATCGATCCACCTTGTTGTTTTACTACTTCTAGGGTGGCTGCTATGGTGGCCACTGAGAAGATTACTGCTGAGGATGCTGCTTCTAATTATGGGGGGCTGACTGCCCTTTCTGAGGCTTATGTTTTTCCTCGTGATGAGAGCCTTGTCTTCAAAGGCTTCTTGAACATTCTGAATGACTTATTCCTACTGAAGATAATTCACCAATGTGGTAAAACTCACCTCTTGTTGAGTGATGGTTAATGTGGTGATCGAGTCTGAAATCAGGAAGGAAGAGCTCGTAAGGTGAGCAGGACTAGCAACTTGTCATCCACCAGTTTACCGAGAGCATAGAGTTTTACGCGTAACTCGGCCACATGCCGCAAGAAGGCTTCTACTTATTTTCCATCATGCATACTCATCATGTGAAGCTTTGTCTAAAGATGCAACTTCGTCATCGTCGATTCTTGTCTTTATAGATGGTACACAACGTGGTCCATGCTTGAGAGGAAGGGGTTGCTTTTTGAATGTAAGGTTGAACCTCATCATAAAGGCTTAGAGTGATAAGCATTAATACTTTTGCATCGGCCTTTTCATGCTTAGCCAACTGATCAGCGTCTGTGGGAGGGGCATATTTACTAGAAATCATCCCCCAAAGATCTTCAAACTGAAGAATCGTTCAAATCTTGGTCTTCCATGCCGTGAAATTTGGCCCTTTGAGCAACTGGGCATCCGACAATAGAATGCGAGGTGTAGACATGATGCTAGATAAAAAATAGGTATGAAAAATTCTTACTTGCTTACACGCACAGGGCTGGTTTTGTTTCTTTGTGCACAACAACAAAAAAATGTCAAGATTGGGTGTCCAATCCTCCATGTAATAGTAGCGGAAAAATGCTAACAAAGAAGGTTATTATGTTGGTCTTCAAATCACCACATAATTCTCCTTTCTTTTGTTGTGCCACTATAATTTCAAAATGTTGGTTGCCACACAGGCAAGTTCCAAATGCTAGGCATATGTATATGTCAGCCGGCATATTAATGTTCATACATTAGTATTTAACCGCAAAACCCAATACTTATGCTAAGACCACGTGGAAGGGAGGAGATGAAGCGGTTGTTGGGGGCTTAAAGCCATGCGTGGTATTATCCCGCAGATCCAAACAGATCAGACAGTTCGTCTCCTCAAATCTCTCCTCACTAGCTCGCTAGTCGCTGCTCACAGTTTAACACTCCATGCTAGGCCAAGTCTCAAGATTTACACGTAGACTTCTTTTGTTGCTTTAGAAAAAATAGATAAAAGTTCTATGTGCATAGAACACTCAGCAGGTTGGGATCTTATGCTGTAGGTGTTGTCTTCCTAGGCCGAGAAAGGAAGGGCTCTGATACCAATGATAGCACAGGAAGGAATGATTTCATTCAATGCATGTCTAGAACAAATACAACAAGTAAATATATAGGCTGCGGGAGGAGAGAAGGAGAGAGGACAGTTAGATAACTGTCACAAACAAAAAACAAACAATGTATTAACTCTAACAATGTGCTAACAATATCTACGTAAATGTATTGGCGGCCTATGTCAAAAAACTCTAGAAAATTATTAATGGAATTTGGGGATTACCTTTCCTTTATGTTATTTAGGTAAGTTATCAATTATGATGGGGTTTGTTACTAAGATTAATGGCTGGTTGTGACTCTTTCAATTCATTTGAAGTGTGTCTTGATTATTCTAACTTGTATTACTTTTAAAAGACCTTGAAAGGAAAATGAGATACACTTCTTGTTTAGACTATAACTATGGATTGTTTCTTTTGGGGTTACGAACCCCATTATGCTATGAAACCTCCCTCCTGGAAGGGCTGAATTACCTTTCTATTTCACATTTATGATTGTATCTAGTATGTTTTGGGCTTCTCTAAGATTTCCAGTGATGGATGGACCGAGTATTAGATTTCGATCATGTAATCTACATGATTACGTGATCTAAATCCCAATACTCTTGACTTGGTTCTTAACTAGAATATTTGACTCCCTTCTTGTTGGTTGGTGGAATTTTTTTATCTCATGTGAAGAAATTTGATTAGTGGTTTGTGCTTGATCCATATTTTGAAGTAGAACATTCCTTTCATGACTTTGTTAAATGCTAGCTTATTGTTTTTATGTGTAGTCTTAACATGCTCAGTTCTCTCGAACTGAATCGAATTAATACTTGTGTAGATGGCTTGTGCATGTTGATAAAAGAAAGATTTGTAAAGGTTTCATTGGTTTGAATTATGAAGTTCCTTGTGTGAATTTTAAATTTGTTTTAATCATTGCAATGGTGCTTATAATGGAGTTTTGGAAGGCCTATTTCCTTGTATTTTTGGTAATTGTGAAATAAAGTTGTCTTGTTCTTTTGTGGAAAAACTTGTAATTATCATTGTGAGAAATAAAGTTCAATCTCCCCATTGTTATGAGTATTATTCTGTAATATTATTTATCAGTCATGAAAATGTTGTAGCATGGCTTGACAATATTTGTTACCTTCTTGTTCTCAGCCAAAGTTCTTTTGAATCTTTTGATATCTTTGGTCGTGTGCCATGTTGAATAGAAATGTTATAACCATGTTTAGTTCTCTCTTTTAGCAAATGTAGTTTCTTCTTTTGTGTCATAAAACTTTCATGTATTAATAACCCTCCATGGAATTGGCATCAATGCCATTCTATGTATATTTTAATGGGTTGGCAATCCTTTTTCTAAAGTTAATCAAAAATAAAATAAAAGTAACATATAGACGTATAAATAAACAAGATAATAATGTAGTTGTGCTTTGCTGATAGAACTAAGAGTCTTTAATAGGAAATAAAGTAGTTACCTATCAGGGTAAAAGAATCCACCCTCTCTAACCCTAAGCTACGGTTTAAAATTTATCCTCCTTGTTGTGAAACGTTAATTAGTTCTAAAAGTAATTTCACTGTTGGCTGTTGGGGGATATAATCAGATCTTAGTCAAGGAGTTTGAATAACAACACTTTAAGTATAATGCTCCCAATTTGGGAACCCCATGTGTATCCTTTGTTGAAATTAATCAAGATATTACTAAATGAGCTTTTACCAAAATCCAGTTGAACTCTTAAGTCTCGTTAAAAGACATATTAATAACTAAATAGATCATAATTAAATAAATTGTTCTTATCTCTCTAACCGTTGTCATAGTACCTTGTAACCCTTTCATAAGTAATGATAAAATTTTGGTCCTCTTTTGGAAATTTTCATCTACGCATTATGTCTCTAGTATAAAAGAATGGAGTCTAACCTTTTTTAGAAGGATTTTACGGTTCATAACCTAAATCTCCTAGAACGTAAGTTAAATTTTGAAGGGCGTGTTTTAGTAAAATAAATAACCTTAAGAAGATGTTCACAGTGGGATGTCCTAAACTGTAACTATGTATTGTGGTTGGTCTTTTGTGGTGTTTTGTCAAAGACAAAAGTGAACTATCCTTGATGGGTGTTGAGTGTTTCCTTCTTTTCTTGGTAGTCATCATTGTGTCAAGTTGTTCAAGGAGCTAGTTGTAGAAATTGTGACCACCTGTTGTCTCGTGTTATGCTTCGAGCAAGTGAAAAAAATTATTGTGTAGTTTTGCTATGTTTTCTTGTGTGTCTGAAATAGTGGGAGTTACACTTGGTATCAGAGCGAAGGTTCATGATCTCAAACCTCTGGGCCAGTTTGGAGTTGTGATGGTTTTGAATGATGGTGATGGTGTTGCATGATGGTAGTTGATATTGGAAGAGTAATGTGATTTAAGAGTGATGTGAACTATTTCATAATTGTGATATTGTTAGTGCACATGTTGTATATGTCACTTAGTGCGTAAATGATGACATGTTGATGTGTTGAAGATGAGATTATTCTCTTTCCTTTTAAGGATTTTTATGTGAATTTGAGTGTGAAACATATTTTCGTTGTGTGTTTGGAAGAAATGTGAGTGTTGATTTTGGAGTGTTGGATCCTTTTGGCATTCGTGATGTGTGGGTGTACTTATATGTTGTGTGACCAGGTTGGTTGTAGTGAATTGGCTTCCTTAGTGATGTCATTAGAATTTTTGTAGAAATGTGTGCTTTCCCATGTTATATTCCGGTTGACTGTGTGTAGTAATTGTGCTCATCATAAATAAAACTCGTGTAAGATGTAATGATTAATGTCGTAAATTTGGGACATATGGTGAGTGTATGATCCCTATCGTATAATGATTGTAATTTGGGTGCATCATGTGGTGATGTGGTGTGTTGTAAAATGTAAATGTAATGTATGTGATATACCCTGTATTGGTGCCATGCGTAAAATGCTAGGGTTATTGTGTGTGAAGCTCCATTGTGTTAGTAATATGCATACATGTTATGTCATGAACCTTACACTAACCGATCCTAAAGGAAGTTAGTAAAAGTGTATGTTAGGAGTGAGGAATTATGTAGCATTGGCTAGTAACTCGAGTCAACCTTTAGTTATGTAGATAATGACCTGTGCTTATTTCCTCTCTCCCTATGTGGTTTTTGTATGGATGTAACCTAAGTGAGGCTATGATTGTGTTTAGCCTTGTCGAACTGGTGGCGGGATGATCCAAATAGAGATGGTGATAGTTGTACTATTGATATGTTATTTTGCGAGATAACGCTTGATGTTCCGAGTGCTAGCAAATTGTTGAGTACCCCCCTTGGTGGCCAGATAAGGCCACACAATTATTGTAATGTGATCTTATTATATGTGTATTTTACTTGTAAATTGAACTTTTTATTTTAATTCCGCAAGGACTAGGTATTTTCTTGATTTCCATGCTTTATACTTTGGGAATTTTCTTGGTACTAACATGTGGATTTTTGACACTAACAATGGCTATTTGGCCATTTGTTTTCCTTGGTTTTTGATCTTCTCTTAAATTTTAAGATTTTACCGCCTTGCCCAAGGATTTACTTTGCCACTTGGCATTTGGATCAGATTTCTATGTTGGTTCTATTGTGGTGATGTGTGGAATAGGGTGATGGGATGCACCATGGAATAGTAAGACCTATGGACCCACGTTGTTGTATGGGGGTTTACCCCAAGGAGTTACAGATAGTTAGTGGGTTATTGCACCATGAGTTATTCTGTCACTTGGGATAGGGGTTTTGGACTCTCTGTGCCTAGGGCCATAGGGAAACCGGCCTCCTTGAGGGAGGCATAAGAGACTGAGGGATGCAGAAGAATTTGTGTGTGTGTGTGATCGATGCTTCAGGAGGTATGTAGAGTTGTTTTATGATTGGGTTATGGTGTTATGATGTATGTGTTACCCATGTTAGTTAGATATGTTTTGTGATGTTTTGGATATGGCATTGATGCCCTTGTTGACTCTATATACATTTAGCTATTTCTGAGTTATGTAAAATCTTCATATTTGAAATTGTGGAAAATGTTTGGTTGTCATAGTACACTTTGTTCAAGTTTTCTATATGTCAATCATAGATGTGTGACACATACTATGTTATGTGGACCGTGCATATTTCCTTTCCGTAAATTTACTAATCTCTTATGGTGTGGTACTGTCAATAATTATGTACTTGTATGTTTGTGAATGTGTAGTGTTATGTATGACCTCGGTAGGGTGTTGTGATAACAGTTCATGTTGGGCAACCACAAGAAGGAACAAACTAAGACTCTACAACAATGAAATTTTAAAGAACTAGAATTAGGAATAATGTTAATGGAAATAGTCTAATGAAATAAATAATAAGAGGTAATTGCTAATCTTCACATAACCTTGAAAGTTAAAATTTATGCCAAATGTTCCCAAGGCCACCCCGTGGTCGTGCTTTAGAATAGGAAATCTTAACCATAGAGTGTACCTTCACCCTCATCTGTTCCTTGTTGCTTACCACTTTCTTTCCCTCTATGTTATTTCACATCAAGGATGATACTTTTCTTAAGGGGAGGAGAATGTAATGCCCATTCGATGTTTACCCCGATTCTTGTCTCGGTCACCCTATTGCTGAGCATCGAATGGTTGTCTGTAATCCCATTGACTAAGACATTGTCTCAGCAAAGATTAGCATCCTTAATATTTTTCATGCCTCCTCATGTCATTGTCGATGCTTCCTATTGTTGGCCTCTGCAACTTCCGTTACGACTTTCCTATTAAAGGAAAATCATGTTCTCAAATTGTTGAGTTGGTATGTCAGTCATTGTTAATATCAATAATAATTATTTTAAGTGGTAATAATAATAATAATAATAATAATAATAATAATAATAATAATAATAATAATGAAAATATTATTATTTTAATTATCGATCGATGATAACTTCATTATCTTATTGTCGATTGCTATCAAATTTATTTGTAACTATCGATAAGTGATTTTATTGTTTGGTTGGTCACTTCACGATCGAACCTCATTCACATCAAGAAGGAATTTCTCTTCGTGGTGCCATGGTTGGTCATTGATCCGTGTTCGCTTCCGAACTTCAACCTCTAGTGTTTTTTACCCCTTGGTTGTTTAGGCCTGCTTGCATGTTGTTTTAATAGTTTAGAGTAATGAAGAATTTGATTTTTTCTCCCTCCAGCTTGCCTGTATGTATGCGATGTAATCTTCTCGGGTTGGCTTGTTCCACATTTTTTTAGCTAGATAACATCATATAAAAATTAAAATCAACCAAGTAGCATTGATATTAAACATATGGTAGAAATTTTTACCTTCTATAGCATGAATAATTCTACACAAAACCGTAGTTTTCTTAAGAAATTTACTTCCACATGTAATAATGTATTTAAGGCACGTGTTGTTTCACACCTCATTGTGCAGATGGAAGGTGGAGGTTACTATGTTTTATTCATGTGATTTTAATGTGATTCAACCAAAAAAAAAAAAGAGAAAACATTATATTTTTTTCCTATTCTTCTCTTATCCTCTGCTGGGCGCTTTTTCCCTTGCCTCACTTTGCTAAAAAATGGGTTATTAGCTGGCATTTTTCTTCAATACACATTGTTGGGAGGTTTCTGGCTTGCTTCGTGGGTCTGATGCACCTTGGGAAAGAAGACGATATTATTAGTTTTGTTTTTTTCCTTGTTCAGACTACTCTCTTAAACGTTGCAGGCCACTTTGAGTGGGAGGGAGAGTTGTATGGGTTGTGGGTATTAATCTTTTGACTCCCAGGAAATGAAATTCATAGGTTTGAGCCTCCTTCCCGACTGCTTACTCCCTTCCTATGCCAAATATGATTGGTTTTTCCGTGTGGTCCTTATGCCTTTTGGGTGATGGCCGCTTTCTTTATGTGGGTCGTTTTTCTTCTCATTTCTGCTATGACTAATAATTTTGGACCTTTTTACCTTCCTTATCTACTGGCCATTCATTTCTAGGTATGTAATGTTTAATTTTGGAGACATGTTTTGGCATTGTGCAGGTTAGATGTGCCTTTCTTTGGTAGTTGTTGGCCGCATGGGTGGTTGGTGAGAAGATTTGCACACTGGAAGTAAGCTTGGATGCCATTCTAGTGAAAGAAAAGAGATACGTCTTATATTGTGGATGTACATTGGCTATGCAATGTGGGTACCATCATGGAAGCTCCAAATAAGGCATGTTGAGTCTAGACTTTGAAATGTTTTGCTAACATTTTATAATTCTATGAAATAAATGTTTCTTCTCCCTGTAATGGTGTCTAGAAAAGGATATTGTGGTTTTTTATTACTGCCTTGAGTGTGCTAGTTATCCCTCTAATTTTCTTCTTCTGAATCACTATTATTTTTGGGTGACTGGCTTGCAAAAGGGAAAACTACAATTTTTTTACTCTATTATAGTTAGTTGGATGTGAACAATGTTTATGTGGCTAGGTATTCTCTAGACATTGGAATTTCTTCCTAGGAAGCTATGGAAGGATTGTTCTTGTGTGTTTTGTTTTAATGATTTATGCCTATTAAGGTAAATTACAAATAATGTTAATGAATGGGTTCAATGGGTGAAGCCATTCAAGAATTGGGCATACATTGTTTTGCTAAAATAGATCCTTGAAATCTAAAAGAAGGGAATGGTGGTTTGCAACTAGAGATAATAACGCTTTGGGGAAATGGGATGTTGGAACTTGTTCACTTCTAAGTATAAATCTATTTTTTTATTATTGGTTGTGTTTTTTTTTCTTGTTGTGGATGTCATAGTTGAAGACTGTTAAGAATTGTAATCTTTCTTAAATACCGTTGAAGTGTAAAGAACTTATAGATGTAACTACCTTGTCAATAAGCTTATGGGTAAGCATGATTACCTTCTTCTTTGCTTAACTCGTAGAAATTGATAGCCTGGTAATCTTGAAAAGTTCTCTAATCTATGAAATTCTCTCTTATTTACCAAGAATGAGAATCTATTTTTCTAGGTCAATGGTAGTTTTATCTATATTTAAATGTACCATTCCCATAGATGGGTGCAGCGAATGAACTTTGATAACACTATGTTGCTAAGATCTCTCATGAAAAAAATAGAATTGGTTGATGGCTCTGAATGTAGAGACTTGGTTGCATGTTTGATTGTCATGTCTTTGATTGTTTTCATGTGGATCCATGAGCTCGTTAAATATGGTTGTATGTTTCAAAAAATTCAAAGGGGCTAAGAAGTAGATTTCCATTTTATACTTTGTTAATGATGGCGCTCACAGAAGATTAAATGATTGCTATATTTTATAACAAAACAACAAGGCCAATATATAGGCACTAGAATAGATGCGAGGGGAAGGTAGTTACACGGTTATGAAGAAACCGTATATGATACGTGGAGACAATGTATTAACTAAAAATATTAACTAAGCTAACATTCCCCCCCTTAATACATTGCTCTTACAAATGTACCCCCTAAACAAATCAAACTTCACCTTGCCGAGAGGCTTGGTGAGAATATTTGCAACCTGAAAATCAGTAGGGTAGTACTGGAGCTGAATTTGGTGGTTCAAGACCTATTCACGAATGTAGTGACATTCAACCTCAATATGCTTTGTTCATTCATGGAAAATAGGATTCTTTAAAAGCTTCAACACACCTTGATTGTCACAGTGAATGATGGGAGGTTTCTCTTCAGGAATCCCTATATCTGTAAGAATGCGACGTAACCAAATTGCTTCACACACAGCTCCTCGTGCGGCATGGTATTTAGCCTCAGTGGATGAGAGAGAAACAACAGTTTGCTTCTTGCTAATCCACGAGATAGGTCTAGATCCAAGATGAAAAACATATCCTAAAGTGGATTTCCTATCATCAACGGATCCTACATAGTCCGAGTCTGTATATCCCTGTAAGAAGAACTAAGTGTTCTTCTGATACTCCAGACCAAAGTCAACTGTACCTTAGACATATCTCAACACATGATTTGCTATTATCCAATGACATTTCTTCGGCTCCTGCATAAATCTGGTGAGATAGCTCACTGCAAAGCAAAGATCTGGTCTGGTATAAGTCAAGTAAATAAGACTCCCCACAAGCTACCTGTAGTGAGTTCCATCTACCTGCGGTGAATCTTGGAATCTAGATAATTTCAAAACTTTTTACATAGGTGTGGGCATTGGTTTACAATCTCACATTCCATACTTTTCTAGGAGTGTCTTGGCATATTTCATCTGGGAGATGAAGATATGATTCTTCTTCTGCCATATCTCTAAGCCAAGATAGTAGTGAAGTAGCCCCAAATCGGTCATGTCGAAGGATTTCTTCAGATCATTCTTTACATCATCTACAAGATTGTCAGAACTTCCTGTGATCACAAGATCATCTACGTACAAAACCAGAATGACAATCTTTATTCCTACCTTCTTGATATACAAATTTGTATTTGAGGGGCTACGAGTGAATCCATGCTGCAATAGGTGATCATCAATTTTTATATACCATGCCCTAGGTGCTTGTTTGAGTCCATAAAGAGACTTTATCAGATGACATACCTTGTGTGGTTGATGCTCATCTACAAACCCTTCAGGTTGGGCCATGTACACTTCTTCTTGTAGATCACCATTTAGAAAATCACTCTTGACATCCATCTGCTGAATTTTCCATCCATTTTGTGTTGCCAGTGCACAGACAAATCTTATGGTTTTGATATTCATAGTGGGTGCAAAGGTCTCATCATAGTCAATTCCTTCTTGCTGAGCATAGCCATTTGCAACAAGTCATGCTTTGTGTTTGTCGATTGAACCATCTTCCTTATATTTTGTTTTGAAAATCCATTTGCAGCCAATGGATTTCTTACCTCGAGGCAGATCGACAAGTTCCCACGTCCGATTCTGAATTAGGGAATCATATCCAACATCCATAGCATGTTACCGCTATGGTTGGTCTAATGCCTCATGAATAGTGTCAGGTTTGGTGCTTTCAACAACTAAACTCATGAGTGCAAAATTTACCTCATGTCTAACTTGACTTCGTGTTCTAACTCCCGTAGAAGTACCAAGAAGTGAGTTCAGGTGTGCATCCCTAATAGTACTCTGGACCAATTTCGGACATTGGTGTTGCTGATGTGAAGATGTGTTTTCTAGTGTGCCAAGATCAACGAAAAGTCTCCACTGAGCTCTTCTTCTCTCTGAGAAGAATCATCTTGCTCATCATCTGGATGTGTGAGCAATCTATGTGACGAGGTCGGTACTGGATCTCCATTGTGTGGCAGGGAGTCAAAGGATGACTCATCACATACCACATCTCGAATCTCGTAGATCTTCTTTGTCTTAGGATCCATGAGACGATATGCCTTTGAGGTAGTACTATACCCCAAGAAAAGACATGATAGTGTCTTTGGATCGATCTTCTTCCTTCTCTTATCTGGAACATGCATATATACAAGACAAATGAAAAACTCTCAAATGATGAATAGAAGGTTTATGACCAGTCCATACCTCTTCCGGTGTCTTGTTCTATAAGATCTTCGTGGGTGCCCGGTTGAGTAAATACACTGCTGTCTGGACTGCTTCTGCCCAAAACTGATCCTCCAACTTGGCGGTCGAGAGCATACAATGAGCCATCTCCATGACAGTCCTGTTGTGGTGCTCGGAAATCCCATTCTGTTGGGGCGTGTAGGGTGCAGTCAGATGTTGCTTTGAATGCCATGCTACTTCAGGTATGCTAAGAACTTCTTTGACACAAATTCCCCCCCTCGATCTGAGCGGAGGAGAAGAAGAGGCTTCCCAGACTGCCTGGTGGCTTGCTGGTAGAAGGTTTGAAAATTTTCAAATGCCTCACTCTTCTTCCTGGAGGAAATATACCCACATTTTCCATGAGTAATCATCAATGATAAGCTAGAAGTACTCAAAACCTTGGAAGCTAGCTCGTAAGGGTCCGCACAGATCGGTGTGAACGACCTGAAGATGCTCTGTAGAATGATAAGAGCTCTGTTTGAATAGACCTCTATGTTGTTTTCCCGCAAGACATCCCGAGCAAACAAGTAAGGAATGGGAGAGTGGAGGAAGCCCTCTTACCATTTCCTTGGCACTGAGCTGATGCAGAGCCCCGGTAGAAAGATGACCATATCGAAAGTGCCATAGTGCAGTGGACTCCATCATTGAAGTAGAGAGAGCAACGCTAGATGAAGTGACCGCATCCAGTGCAAATAGATGGCCCTTCATAAATGCTTGAGCAATGACTGACTCTCCCTGGGAAATGATGCAGGACTTGACCCCTTTCTCAACAAAGAATTCAACCTACATTCGATGGTTAAGAAGTTGACTCACAAATAAAAGATTTGAGGTCAAACCTAGAACATATAGCACCTTCGTGAGTGTACATCTTCATGTTCCAAGAGGAATGATGGCATCAGCAATCCCTGCCGCAATATACTCTTGATTATCTGCAATGGTGATCTGATCTCCAGTGGGCTGGTCACTTAGAGTATGAAACAACTTCTTATTGTCAGTCATGTGTTTGTTGGAGCTTGAATCAATCAACCAGACATCTTCTGACAGCTGCGAAGTGTGTGAGAATAGAACAATGTCAGAATGAGTCGTGTCTGGTACCTCTTCATCGGAGGTGGCATCCTATTGAGCAGCAATGTGGCCCTTCTACCTTTGATTACGAGCACGCCATTGGGATTTCTTGGAATATCCTTGTCCTGAAGTTCTCTCTTCACCAGAGTTTCCATACTTGCGACCATTGTAATAATAGTTTGCAGTCATGTGTGTATCCGTGGAGCAAATGTGGCACCACCGATCCGCCTTGTGATTATGTTTTACAGGGTGGCCGCTCTTGGTGGCCAAGATGTCTGCTTTGAGGATGTTGCTTTTGATTTTGGGGGGCTGACTTCCCTTTCCGAGGCTTATGTTTTTACCTCGTGATGAGAGCCTTGTCTTCGAAGGCTTCTTGTACATTTTGCATGGCTTCTTCCTACTGGAGATAATTCACCAGGGTGGAAAAACTCACCTCCTGTTGAGTGATTGTCAACGTGGTGATCAGTGTCTGAAACCGGGAAGGAAGAGCTCGCAAGGTGAGCGGGACTAGCAACTTTTCGTCCACTGGTTCACCGAGAGCAGAGAGTTCTACATGTAACTTAGCCACACATCATAAGAAGGCTTCTACTGATTCACCATCATGCATACTCATTGTATGAAGCTTTGTCTGAAGATGTAACTTTGTCATCAGATTCTTAGCTTCATAGATGGTACACAATGCACTCCATGCCTGAGAAGAAGCGGTTGCTTCCCGAATGTATGGCTGCACCTCATCAGAAAGGCTCAAGGTGATAAGCATTAGTGCTTTCGCATCAGCCTTTTCATATTTTTCCAACAGATCAGCATCTGTGGGAGGGGCGTCTTTTCCAGAAATGATCCCCCAAAGATCTTCAAACTGAAGAATCATCCGCATCTTGGTTTTCCATGTGGTGAAATTTGGCCCTTTCAAGAGTTGGGCATCGGATAGCAATATTTTTGGAGCAGACATTTTCAAAAACTCAAAAATGTATTTTATTTATTTATTTATTTTCAAAAATGGCTACAATGCTTACTGAAGGAATCTATCCCAAAGATGGGCTCTATAGGATCATGCAGTGAGACGCCGACGCTCGTGTGGGCATTCTATTTTGCGTTCATCATCTGCATCATAACCACGTTCAAGTTCTACATGAATCCACCATGCTTGACATCAAACGTCAAACCAAAAATATTCCAACAGTCCTTGGCGCACAATCTCGTCAAAGAGAATGTTCCTAGTGTTGTGTAGCTCATTGATCAAGGCAAAGAACTGCCTAGTGGTGTCTTCGTTGTCACTCAATGCCCAAATATTTGGTGCATTGCTCACGGTGCTTTGTGCATCTGAAAATTGTGACATACGCGGCTGGTCTTGATTCGAGATCACTTTGCTAGTGTTGACATTCTCCTTGGCTCCTGGGCACTCTTCTTTCTTCTGCCATGCTCCTTTTATTCTCCATGTTTTGCTTACACATGTTTTCTCAGCAAAGTAGGTCAAAACGTATGTGCCATATTTGAATGAATCAAGATAGTAGAAGAATGACAATCTCTATTCCTACTGCTACTTCCTTGGTCGTGGCATCAATCTTCATGGTAGTGATGGAAGAAATTGTGTTGCATAGCACTATGGTTTGCATTCAATGATTTGACAGCAACTCAGTAAACCCGCACTTGTCCTCCAATGCCAAATGAGACGTCTGCAGGCTGTCACGCACAAGGTTTGGCAACAACCAAATGTTTCTAAAAAAATTGGTCTGGTCGCTGCACCTTTTGTACAGTATTTGACGGAAAAAAAACCACGTTCTTGTGGTCTTCCAATGCACTGAGTTTATCAAGAAACGCTCCAGCCAAGACAACCAATGAAGAGGTTGAGTCTCCACGTAGGCTCCTCCTTGGTGGCTACTTTCCAAATGCACAACACAGGACAGGATAGCAGTTGATTGGATCTCCACGGCCTCCTTCCACGGCAGCCTCCTCCAGCGCAGCAGTGCTCTTTCACACAAGGTTTGCACTTCACCTTCACGCTTCCTTCCTTGATCACTTGTTTCTTCCACTCAAGTAGAGGATGAGCAAGATGCTTTGATACCAATGATGGCGCTCACAGAAGATTAAATGATTGCTATATATTATAACAAAATAGAAAGCCCAATATATAGGCGCTAGAACAAATGCGAGTGGAAGGTAGTTACATGGTTATGAAGAAACCGTATATGATACATGGAGACAATGTATTAAATAACAAATATTAACTAAGCTAACAGTTAAAACCATTAATTTGAATACCGAATCTTTCAGTTTCAAGTATTGTACTTGTATTATTTTATAATTATTGGGTTATTCAGATGAATATAGTTACTTTTCATTCATGATGTAATTGTGTTTATTTTGTTTGGTCACTAGTGAACGTACTATTAAGGGTCATAAGTTTATGACCAACCCTCTATGTTGGTTTTGGATTTCTAAATGTGTTTGGGATGACTGTAGACATTATCGTAACAAGACCCTTATTTTCTTATGATGTTTGGTGATACATTATGAGGATAGTCATGAGGTTTCGAATGGAATATCTATGTAAATGCATTGCTGGGCTATGTCAGAAAATTGTGGAAAATTATTAATGGAATTTGGGGATTACCTTTCCTTTATGTTATTTAGGTAATTTTTCGATTATGATGGGGTTTGTTGCTAAGATTAATGGCTGGTTGTGACTCTTTTAATGCATTTGAAGAGTGGCTTGATTATGTTAACTTGTATTACTTTTAAAATCCCTTGTAAGGAAGAGGAGGTACACTTCTTGTTTAGACTATGACTATGGATTGTTTTTTTCAGGGTTATGAACCCCATTATGCTATGAAACCTCCCTCCTAGAAGGGCTGATTTACCTTTCTGTTTCACATCTATGATTGTATCTAGTATGTTTTTGGATTCTCTAAGATTTCCATTGATGGATGGACCAAGTATTATATTTTGATCACGTAATCTACACGATTACGTGATCTAAATCCCAATACTCTTGACTTGGTTCTTAACTGGAATATTTGACTCTTCTTGTTGGTTGGTGGAATTTTTTTTTCTTATCTCATGTGAAGAATTTTGATTTGTGGTTTGTGCATGATCCATATTTTAAAGTAGAATATTCCTTTCATGAATTTTTTAAATGTTAGCTTATTGTTTCTATGTGTATTCTTAACATGGTCAGTTCTTTCGAACTGACTCGAGTTAATACTTGTATAGATAGCTTGTGTGTGTTGATAAAGAAAATATTTGTAAAGGTTTCATCAATTTGAATTGAAAAGTTCCTTGTGTGAATGTTAAATCTATTTTAATTCTTGAAATGGTGCTTGTAATAAAGTTTTGGAAGGCCTCTTACCTTCAATTTTCGGTAATTGTGAAATAAAGCTATCTTGTTCTTTTGTTGCAAAAATTTTAATTATCATTGTGAGAAATAAAGTTAAATATCTCCCTTGTTATGAGTATTCTTTTGGTAATATTATTTATCAGTCATGAAAATGGTGTAGCATGGTTTGAATAGATTTTTAACTTCTTGTTCTCACCCAAAGTTCTTTTGAATCTTTTAATATCTTTGGTCGTGTGCCATGTTGAATAAAAAATTTATAACCATGTTTAGTTCTCTTGCTTAGCATTGGTAGTTTCTTCTTTCGTTTCATAAAACTTTCATGTGTTAATAACCCTCTATGGAATTGGCATCAATGCCATTCTATGTACATTTGAATGGGATGGCAATCCTTTTTTTCTAAAGTTAATCAAAAATAAAATAAAATGAATACATAGATGAATAAATAAACAAGATAATAATGCATTTGTGCTTTGCTGATAGAATTAAGAGTATTTAATAGGAAAGAAAGTAGTTACCTATCAGGGTAAAAGAATCCACCCTCTCTAACCCTAAGCTACGGATTAAAATTTATCCTCCTTGTTGTGAAAAGTTAATTAGTTCTAAAATTAATTTCATTGTTGGTTGTTGGGGGATATAATCAAATCTTAGTCAGTAGGGGAGTTTGAATAAGAGCACTTTATGTCTAATGCTCCCAATTTGGGAACCCCATGTGTATCCTTTTTGAACTTAATCAAGAGATTAATAAATGAGCTTTTACCCAAATCCATTTAAACTCTTAAGTCTCATTAAAAGACTGGTTAATAACTAAATATATCATAATGAAATAAATTGTTCTATCTCTCTCTAACCGTTGCCATAGTACCTTGTAACCCTTTCATAAGTAATGATAAAATTTTGATCCTCTTTCAAAAAAATTCATCTAAGCCTTATGTCTCTAGTATAAAAGAAAGGAGTCTAACCTTTTTAGAAGGATTTTACAGTTCATAACCTAAATCTCCTAGAACGTAAGTTAAAGTTTGAAGGGCGTGTTTCAATAAAATAAATAACCTTAAGAATATTTTCATAGTGGGATGTCTTGATCAGTAACTGAGGTTCATTTTAAGACACCCCTATAAAATTGAAGGTGGAAAATACAGCGAATATCCCCGTAACTTGTTTTTGTGAAAGGTTAATTTGTGATATTTAAAAACAAAATTTTCACCTGGTTTTTCAAGGCTAAATCAGTGACGTGTGACAACAGTAATCTGTAATGACGCACGTCACTGGCGTGACAATAGCTCTTTATGACGTGCGACAACGAGCGACATAGATCGTAATGACGCAGCGTCGTTGAATCTATCGATGTGACGATCGTATCTATTGTCGACGACACCGTCACAAAATGACGTGCAACATTGTCCACTATTGACGCGTGACATTATCCTCTATTGACGCGCGACATTGTCCTCTATTGACGCGCGACATTGTCCTCAATTGACGCGCGACATTGTCCTCTATTGACGCACGACACTGCAAACAAATGACGCGCGACATTGTCCTCTATTGACGAGCGACATTGTCCTCAATTGACGCGTGACATTGACCTCTATTGACGCATGAAACTGTAAAAAAATGACGCTTACGACACCGTTTTCTATTGACGCGCGACACTGTAATCAAATGACGCGTGACACTATAAACAAATGACGCGCGACACTATAAACAAATGACGCGCGATAGAGCCTTCTATTGATGCACGACACTGCTTCCTATTGACGCGTCATTAGAAGCAAATGACGCACGTCAATAGGGGACAGTGACGCCCATTTTTAGGTTATAAATACCCTTATGCCGCTCATTTTCTCGTTTACGTTTTCCCGTTCTTGAATTTTTGCAGGTCTAAATCTTTGAGAAAGACGCATTTACAGCTATAATGTCGACTTCACATGCTTCCCAATTGCAAGTTCAGCAAGAAAATGAAGAGAATCCAAGTCAATCGATTTCCAAGATAACCTACAGGAATCCCTTATGCCCTCACATCCATACGGCTTTAAGGATGTCTCCAGAATATCAAGCTATAATAGAAGAGTGTGGATTTACAGGGCTCGTTAATATGCCCCATTTCGAAACAGATCCGGATATTTTGAATTACCTTCTGTCATGCTACAATTCAGAGGACGGTATATTTTATGTGACTCTGAGCGATGGCCAAATGTTCCAATTCACTATTGAACCGAATGACATACATCGGTTTACGGGCCTTCCTATCAGAAATTTACCAACTGTTACAACCAAGGCAACACTCGTGGAAGAAAACAAGAAATTTCTCAAATCAAAGTACGGTTTCCATGTTGATTGTAAGTATAATTCGTTTTAATTCAAAAATTTATTTTGTTTTTATTCGATACAATTTGTTTATAAATTGATAGTAATTTTCAATTTCGCATTTGCAGCCCATGTTAATAAATCCAGGCGTGGTGTAGATACACAATCAATTGCACACCACTTTCTTGCTACTTATTGCATTTTTCAAGCCGAATTGTTATGCGGGTGCATGGATATACCAAATTGGGCCATTGCATACATTTGTGCCACTATCTCAAAACAAAAATTCATTGGTGCACATTTCTATCCAAAAAAATAAGAGCTGACATATCAAATTCGAAAATCTCGGAAAAACCTTTCATTTACTCAACAAACTATCTCCTCGACTTCTACTTATGAGGCACTTTTAAATTTAAAAGCTAAAGAAATTCCTACTTGCTCGATGAGGCTTTGATGAAATTCTCAATTCCATTTGCGAAACAACGGTATATAAACTATTTAGTTTGTAATTGTATTACAATTTTCTTCATTACGATTTTATGATTATTAAAACTTAAATTTTAATGTTTTGCGAGAGAAGATATCTTGAAGCGATTCCCAAAAAAAAAAAAAAAAGATGTCGAGAGGAAGAGGCCAACTACACGCGGAGGCTTCGGGGGGACTCCCGAAGAAATGGAAGCTCACTCCTCTCCGGACCCTCAATAGTTTGAACTCGTTAAACGCCAAAGGAAGTAATACATTCTCGTATATTAATTACAAATTCCAAAGTTGCAAATTTAAATTTTAGAAAATGAATCTACAACATTTAATATTGATGAATAGCGGGGACTATGGAACCTTCTTCCCCAACTCACTCCATATATCGCATGCATTGATGTCTTCTCGAACACCACTTTTACAACTCCTACAAGGCCACCGTAGCAATAAAAAAACAACCCCTCGACAACAAGGTACAACTTTTCTATAGAACGTTTAATTTCGTAGTTTTGACTTTATGAATTGTTTTAATATTTTTCATTTTTTCTTGTACTTTTCAGCACATGTCAGTCATGATCAAGCCACGGCACCGACACCCACTCAACCATTAATTTTTAAAATGCCAACCAGAGGAACAGTGAAAAAGACCATTGGTAAACGCATGCCTTTTGCTCCGGCCCCTAGTGGGACACTAAACCTTGACTCCTCGTTTCGAATTCCAACTCTCTCACTTGGTGGCTTGCCCAGTGCAACGGGCATATCTGTTTTGAACAATATAAATTTAGATGAAGATTATTTGGGCATTGATAGCAATGACCCAACTAGTTTTTTTCGATACCCGAGATGATTCAAGGGCGCATGGTATACTTTCTTCAAATTTCAATTTTAATATGCTTTACAATTTTTAATTACATTCGATTTATCTAAATCTAAATTGACTTGATCTTCAAATTTATTTATCTAAATCTTGATTTATTTTTTCAAAAACAGGATCAGCCCACCCAAAGACAAAAAGCAAGGAGCATTGATCTTGGTCATGGTGAAATCCCCACACTTCTCCAAATCAAGATCGTCTACATCAGATTCGAATAGTGAAGAGTTTCCACCTTTTCCTTTGGAGAACTTAATTGGTAATGATTGTCAATCCCATGTCGGTGAGTTTATTATTCCTCAAATCCAACAAATGATAGAATGGGATAAAAGGGCTAAAATTCTTATCAATGAGATTATTAGTCGTTATAAAAATTATCCAGGATAGTTTATACTGCTGCAGATCCCGAATCAACTGCGAAGATGGATTCCTTACTTACCCAAGTAAGATGTGGGAATGTCACGTTTAATAATGACTATAAAGATGGCATTTTAGATAAGGCACTAAACAAATTGGAAAATATTAGTGCCGAGGCCCAGGCATATTTTAACAAATGGTCAAAGGACAAGGATTTGGTATCAATCGCAAATGCCGAAAGAGATAGAGCGGTTGTAAGTACTATTACATTCTAACAATCATTTTTGTTAATTTGAAATTTTGAATTTACATTAATATTTTGAATTGACGTTACTCTTTTTGTGCAGTTGAAATATGAAAATTTGAAGAGTTAGGCGAAGGTTTTGCAAGTTCACTTGGAAACAAAGAACAACTTATCCGCAGCAAAAATTTGAAGCAAAATATTGTTTTGGTTAAGAAACAAAACAATACACTAAAGCGGATAATTAAAGAGCATGGTCTCGACCACGACATCTTGTTCAAAGCCAAAGCGTTACTGATCCAAATTTCGTTAATCGCATGGGAGATGCAACAAATCAAGAAGAAAGAATTATAAAAAATTGGGCATTTTGTGAGAAGATCTTATAAGTTAGGGGTTATTTCGGTGTTGGGGAAAGAGGTGCAACGAGTGGAAGAAGTTGTTGTTGGGGAAGAGGGAAGAGCAGAATTTTCTAAAGAAAAAGAGGGTTTTCAAAATTAGAAACTTTTATTATTGACTAAACTTTTAATATTGAATTTGAAAACTTCAACTATTGAGTTTGTACTATGCTATTTCAATTAATTATATGGTGATTAGATGGTGATTATCATGAATTATATGTATGTTTCTTGTTTACTTGCATTGTCATGAATAGTATGTGGATGTAGATGATGAATGATGACAATTGATAATCGATGATAGATGATGATGAAATCTATGATCGATTTAATGTGTATAATGTAAAATTTAGTGCCTAAATATCTTGTGGGACTTTAATTATCTTGAAAATTATGTCGTGGGACTTTAATTGTATCTGTGGGGTTATACTGTATGAAAGTAGACTTAAGGTCTATAGTTGGTAAAAGGTAGATAGGTTAAGAATCTGTTTTGTACTATTGATGATACCTTGTCATAAGATTTGTGCATAGTAAGGAAGAGTATAACACATTGTTTCTATATGTCATTATGTGGTCTATCATGGTGTTGAGACAAGAATGTATTGCTACTACATGAAGATGTATTGTGTAATAGAGGTTATACTTCTGATTCATGCTCAAAGTTGGGAAAAATGAGTATCTACAAATGTTATAAAGTTGAGAAATCTCATATTGATGTTACCTTGTCATAAGATTTGTGCATAGTAAGGAAGAGTATAACACATTGTTTCTATATGTCATGTGGTCTATCATGGTGTTGAGACAAGAATGTATTGCTACCACAAGAAGATGTATTGTGTAATAGAGGTTATACTTCTGATTCATGCTCAAAGTAGGGAAAAATGAGTATCTACAAATGTTATAAAGTTGAGAAATCTCATATTGATGTTACCTTGTCATAAGATTTGTGCATAGTAAGGAAGAGTATAACACATTGTTTCTTAAAGGATTCTTAGAGGTCAATGCAAGGTTTGACAGTGGCTCCAGGAATGCGTTGATTCAAATGCTCATCTATCTTTGCATCATAAGGTTATTGCCTATAAAGGTTGTGAGTTAATGAAAGTGTGAAAGATGATGTGATATGTGTAAGGTAATTGGAAACAGTTCTTCCAAGATCAAGAAGATTCATGGTGTATGGTCGGGTTATCTAAGATGAGCTTTGTAACTTTTTTGACCTGATGAGTGCAAAGGAAAAGTTTTTAAAAAAAAAAAAGATCTTAAGAAAACTGATGGAACCAAGAAGGGGAAATTAATTGATGTTCCCAAACTTGATGCAAATCAAGCGGGAGGAAGAATTCGATCAATGTACTTTAATATTAACTAGGGTGACTGACTCACCAGGCTCTTGTGGTTTGAATCGAAATGTGAATATTGAATTTGGTAGTATTGTGACATGTTTCGACATCACTTTCCAATTTAATTTTTGTTATTTTAGTTATCTTTATCCTATCAGTGGCGGGAATATCTATTTTTGGGAAGCTACCACTCACCAACAAATGGAGAATAAAGAGATAGTAAATAGAAAATCCTTGGTCTAGGAAGATAAAATATATTAAAAAAAATTAATATAATTCTAAGAAATCAAGAAAGAATCATCAACGGTAAGAAATTAAACATAATTGCAAATATGCTAGGGTTTAGCTTACCTCTTGCGTATTAGATTGTTGTGAAATCATCAAGGGTAACGTGCTAGATCTTTGTTTCACATGACATTGTAGATGGAGGGGTGAGTTGCTTGACATTGTCAGTCCTGAGAAGTGCTAGCAACATCTTTAAATATATAGACCAACAATATCTTTAAATAAAAGTAAATATAAAGAATTAGACTTGTAATGTCTTTAATGATAACAAGATCTGAAAAAATGTAAGGTAACAAACAATAAGATTATGTTGAAGAAGATACCTATTTAAAATTGAAATCATCACCGGTAATGTGCTAGATCTTTGTCTTAAAAAATTCAACACAAAAAATTGATTAGTAGATAGATGGGTGAGTTGCTTGACATTTGTCGAAATTCAGAAATAACACTTCCTCGGACGGATGTCAACCCACGTTTTCAAAAATAAAATTTTTGTATTTAACTAAATGTAAATACATACACCCGTAACATCTTTAATTATAACTAGAGCTGAAAAAATGAGCAATGAATAAACAATAAGATTAAGGGGAAAAAGATACCGCTTAAAGTTGAAATCATCACGCAATTTGTAATGATATAGATCTTTGTTTTAAAAAAATCCAACACGAGAAATGGATTAGTAGATAGATGGGTGAATTGCACTCATTTTTAGTATATAGACTTAACATCTTTAATGATAAAGATAAAAGATAGATAAAGAAGATACCTGTTAAAGAAGATATCCATTATTTTCAAAGTTGAAACAATCCATTATTAATAATATTTGTACTTCATCAATAGTATATAGATTTGTTGCTTCATAAATGAATGTGACGAAAGAGCCAATTACACTCTCAATGGTTGGGAATATTTGTAATTGTCCTGTTTTAGTATATTTACACCTCTTCTTTAATGAGGAATTTACTACTTAAAGTTGATCAAAGTCGATGTTGTCTTACAAACGAGAAAGGTTAAGGTTGGGAGTATCGTGAAAAGTTGTAACACCTCATGCAACTTTCCAGGATTTCGAGGGAGTATCGTGAAACGTTTATCAACCTATCCAACTTCTCGTTTTGATTTTATAAATGACAATGCACCTAAAACTCTTTCATCCTCCACAGACCCCAAAATCATTGTCTGGCATAATTCATATAGTCTAAAATACTCACTGATATCTTCTTGTAAGATAGAACTTTGATAGATTCCTCTCCACAGCCTTGTAATAGCACCACTTTCAGAAGGCTGATCTAAATTCTTATATTGGTTCCTCATTGTTGTTGCAAAATTGGTTGACTGAAACTTTAATAAATCGGCATTCAGTATACCTTTGATTTCCGTACCCTTGAGCTCTGACGTCTTTGTAAATTGTTCCATTATTGTACCCATTGATTTATGGAAATGCTTCTTGTGAAAAGTCTCGCACTTTGCCACCTTCTGTATTCCAAAAATTTGGATTCATCACACCCATGGCTTCCAGAATTTTATCTTTACAGAAACGTTCCCTAATTTCTGATGACAAGGTTTCTGAAAAATTTTTAAGCTTTATTCTTGTATCAACTATCACAGACTCAAACAAATTACGTGTCACAGGAACATCTTCTCGTTCCGATCCTGTAATATCTTGACGTCTTTGCAAAATGTGCATTGGTATTTCCCTCCCATTAATAGAGATGCATAGGTGATCGTGGATATTAAATCTCAAAAAGGTGTTAGGATTTTTAAGATCTAATAAATCTCTCCAATTTTCAAAAACAGGTGCATCAAAACTATCCTGGGAACAATACAATATATCAAGACTTTGACATACCATTTTCCTCATCCGTATAAAATCCACAATATAGATCAATCTGCCCTGTGCATGCTTCATCAGTGTATTGATCTCCTTTAACATTGGAAGAATACCAACCAATGTAAGCAAAGTCTCCAAATCGCTTAAGCGAACAACAGTCCCTTGCCTATCAACTTCACGCGGTATTTGTGCATGAAACCAACCAATGAAGGATACTCCTCACGAACTCGCATGCTGCTGGTTTATACAAAGAGATCCATCTAGTCTCCACATCCTTCGTGTTTTTTTGCCGTCTGTAATTCCAATTGCAAATTTTGGAACTCGAGAAAATGCTTTGGGCTGCTTGACATATAGGCATTAAGTTCTCTTATGAGGTCTTCTAATTTAGCAACATTTTCGTGGTTGCTTACCATTTTATACGCTAAATTCATTACTGAGCCATACGGTGAATTGGTAGCATTTATGGGGCCACTTTGTTGTTTGTAATCTAACACATAGCCCTATTCGGTGACCTGCATGACATGATGCACCATCTCGCTCCAACGCATACCAAATTAGTAGCAATTTCATAACCAGATACCAGTGACATCTTTCAAATGAGAAACAACTATTTTATATAGGTTTTCAGCATTGCGATTTTCAACCATTTTCATAACATCCAATGATGAGGAGTCCTTATATGATTTTCTAAAGTATATATGTGGATACATACCCATGCGGTGTTGTCATTGATTAATCAATTGAAAGAGAGATAAAGTTTGCTTTTTTACATTCTCTTTCAAATCTTCCTTCTCTATCATCGAGAGGCATTTTGCCATTTCCCATCCACTACTCTCGGACCAATGAGATGAGGTACATTCAACATTCCGTTAAATTGATACAAAACTTTGAAATCAAGGAAATCGACATCGCCTTTCCTTTTTAAGTATTTGAAAAAGAGTAGAGAATTGTATGAATTTTGCATGTAGATTTGTTTCTTTCATCTTACCAATATGCGATGTGATTGTTCCTCCCTTTTCCAACAGATTTCGTGTTTTTTCTGCTCTGCCTCATATTCCGCTTGCGTATCGACATGCATGCACTCCTTTTCGATTTTCCACCTATGTGTTTTGATTTTCTCGCCATCCGCACTGCTATGAAAATATTGTTTTCCACAATGTTTTTCTATTGTGTCCAACTTGATTGCATTTTTGTTGCTTTCCCAATTTCCACGTACATATTGTACATGTACATTCACATGGGATTTCTTCTGAATTAGATGATTGTACGAGTTCAATAAATGGAAATTTAGCTTTAATTAAACTTGTATGTCCCGCCAATGGTCCACATATTCTTGTTTGTTTTCAATGCTTTACTTTTTTGAGTAGAATTTTGAGCAATATCGCAATCACACGGTTTCCTCTTTCTTGGACCCGTAGTTTGATATTGATTTTACTGTCTTCCATTTTTGAGTGTTTGTATCTGTGATATCTAAATCACTATTGCACCCCAATAGAACAATATCTTCAAGATCTGGCATATTATCGTAGGTTTCATTTGTTTGACTATGATCTTTGTAGAATGCATGTCCACCTCAATAATGCCTTCCACACGGTCGATTTCTTATTCTTTTTGGTGGCATCTATATGATTGGTATTTACATTATCTCGTATCCATAGAGGTTTTCCAAAATACTTGAAGAGTGATTTCTGAGATTTCTTACTTACTTTTAGGTTATCCGTATTCTTTGAGTTCACCTTCCATTATTCTCCTCTTTCAGAAAAAAACCAAGAAGCGACTCATCCAGCTAAGGTCTTGTCGCGCGCTGGCCGCCGATGTCGTGCGCAACACTTCCCAAGTCGCGCGTCAACACTTCCTCTGTCGCGCGTCAACCCTTCCTCAACTTCTTATCCCAAGTCGCGTCGTATAGCTCTTTGTCGCGGCGCGCGTCAATACAGCTCTTGTCAACCAATACAAAGCTCTTTCGTGCGTCAATACGACTCTTGTCGTGTCAATAATGCCCTTGTCGCGCGTCAACACTACATTTGTCACGCGTCAACAATCACAGGATAACAGTAATATGAATCTCTGGTGCTCAAGGGTATGCGAGTTCAAATTTCACAGTATTGGTAATTTGGTAAGCTACTTGAGGTATACTACCCGCGAATCACATAGGTTTTTATAGGAGATGTTTTCAAATGAAGGCGAAGCCAACCCCCCAAAAAAAATATACTTTATATTTTAGGCGAACAGGACACCGACCCACTCCGAATAATTCACCTTTTCAAATTTTCCTAAAATGAAATTTTTGCCATATTACGAATATTCGCCGCTAAAATTATCCCCGACTCGTAACTATGTTATATGGTTGGTCTTTTGTGGTGTCTTGTTAATGAGAAAAGTGAACTGTCCTTGATGGGTGTTGAGTGTTTTCTTATTGTCCTAGTGGTCATTGTTTTGTCAAGTTGTTCAATGACCTAGTTGTAACCATTATGACCACCTGTTGTGTTGTGTTATGTTGTGAGCAAGTAAAAAAAAAGTATCCTGTAGTTTTGTTATGTTGTCTTGTGTGTCTGAAATAGTGGGAGTTACAAATATAAGGATGAGTATCACCTCTATGATTAATGTATGTTTCTCCCTCAATTATTCCCACCGCCCTATCAACATTGGGATTTCACTAATATTCAAAATCATTAAACTTTATCAATTGAAGGATGTTGCTCCCTTAATTGTCCTCACCGCTCTATCAAGTTTAAGAACTTTAGAGTCGCATGGATTTTCTGGTTTGTTTGAGCTGTAAGAAGGATTTGGAATTATAATAAAACTAGTACACCTAGATTTAAGTCATTGTGGCTTGTTAGAACCCCCAAAGGCTTTGGGTTAGTTATCAATATAGACTCTAAATTTGTGAGCTTATAAGGAGCTTAAAGGGTTACTAGAAAGTATTGGAGAACTGGATCACTTTGGGATTTTGAAGTCAGAAAGTATTGGAGAATTCTAAATTGTACTTTCAAAGGAGAAATTGTATCACATTTGTAAGGTTTTTCTTGTAAATTATGAGGTGTATGGATAAATTCTGCAACATGAGCTATTATCAAAAATATTACTATAGAACATTTGTTTTCATGGCTTCAATTGTCTTTTAAAAATATTTACTTGTAAGGAAAAAATTTCCTTCTAAGTTATTACTTATCTTTTATTGGAATGTTTGAGAAATGTTTATGTGAAGACAATAGCGTATAAATTAATATTTTTTATTTGAAGTAATTTTATTGGTCAGAATATATTTGCTTGATAAAAAAAATTCCCTATGAAGAATAAAGGCGAGAGGCAATGAACCAATGAAATGAAGGATAAATACCATAGATTATTACAGTAAACAAACGGGGGTAAGGGGAGGGTATTTAGAGATATAAATTAGAGATACAAACTAGTTTTTGACTCTAAATTCCCTCTCCTAATATTTTATATTGAATTTATAGTTTTCACTTTTTATGGGTGGTATAATATTGAAATGGGGAATAATTTATTGCATCATGAGTGTTTAGCACAAAGCTTTCGGGCATGAGGTGCAAGAACACTAAGTTGGTGATCACCAGATGTGTCGAGGAAAATAGAGTTGATGAGGGCATAAACATCTTGTATCTTTGATTCTTGTTGCCTTCTTCCCCTGTACATGGAAACTCTATCAATTCTTCAACATCTTCTTATTATTATCTGTGATTTCCATGGTTTTTTCACATTTCATTGTTTTTTTCACATTTTCGTGAATTTTTTTAATTTAGGGCTTCATGTTTATGAAGAAAAAAATGTTTTTGTGGCCCTTTGAGAGATCATTCAAGTCCATCTTTCATCGATGGGTTAAGGTTCTTTGTTTGCAAGGGTTGACTTAACAATAATGGTATGGAAATCCATGATTGGCGACTACCTCCACGAGCTTGTTCTCTCGATATAGATTCAACACCTAACCAATTTTGAGGTGATTGTCGAGGCACCAAACTAAGAAAATTTGAATTGACAGTGGTGTGGCCCATTTGAGAAATTTAACCCATGGTACCCATCAGCTTGTAAGATTGTCTGGTTTTGTTTGATAAAAATGGTACCCATTGGCCTCGCCAAATTCAAACATAACATTGATGTCATTGAGGTCATCATGGATGACCTACTGTTGGCATTCCAATTGAAGGTAAACTAGTGGTTGCTCCTAGAGGATCAAGGTTACGTCGTTAATGTTTCGTTAAGAATTGGACTGTAATGTTAGGTATCAATTTAATGCTTGTAATTTTGTAGAGTTACATAAAATGTAGTGGGCAAGATGATGGTGATTGTGGGTGGTATGTATTTTCAAATGCCAAATGAACAAATTTAGGTGTCTACACAAAACAAGCAATGTAATAAAATTACCATTTTTACAATTTTCTATTTTAGAGACGTATTCATATCCATATGTTATTTATAGGTTTTGTAGGTATATTCTTGTTGCTTTAAGAGCATAATGTTTTATATTCACTTATGAAAGTTAGTAGGTGAATGACTATTTATAGTTATAGGCCAGAATAAGAATAGTTTGTACAGTGGGGCATGCATTATTTATGGATGACAAGGGTTACTTATTTTATGTGTGCTGTGTTTTTTCATACAAGAGGTGATTGAAGTTTTTCTATCATTTTTATTAGGTTAATTATATTGTAAAAAGGAATATGGGAATGGGTTGTCTAGTTATTTAACTTAGGTTGTGTTTAGTATATGTAAGTTGGTTTGATGAATCGTATTTATTTTGTGAAGCTTGTAATTGAGATGGGGGGGACAAAGTGACATTTAATAATGAAGGTTGAGAGCTTTATGTGTCTGTAAAGGAAATGGGAAAGGTTAGGTATGAGTAGTCACGTAAAGAAGGGTAAGTGGCATAGTGTATGACTTGAGGATGGTAATTGACACTTTGGGTACGTTGGTATGAGAGGTGCTTTACAACACTTTTCTTTTGTTATTTATTGAGAAAGGTTGTTTATGGGTGGGGTTTAGTAGAAAACATGGGTGGTTGTGGTAAATGTTGGAATCATACATAGTGGTGTAGTGATGTAGTGAAGGTAGAGTAAACAAGTACAAACCCTTAGTTTTTAGGTATTTCTTTGAATGAATTCAACATGTATAGGTAAGATGATACTTTAGTAGGGTAGTTTTTGGCTAGTTTAGAAATAAATAAATTTTTTGAAAACCATATACTTTTTTGTGTTCTCTTTGTACAGTTTCGGATATGTACATGTGAAGGGGGGGAGTAAGTTACATTGGTGGTTGCTCATTATCCAAGTGGGTGGGGTTATAGTATGGTGTGTATAATTATTCGCTAAGGATGTGGATGTTATCTACGCTTGCAATGGCTGCTTGTTGTACTGTCTGTTTTGCTTGTTTTAATTTTTGTTGTGTTGCCCACATGATAAGGTGACAAAAATTTGGCTATATACATTCAGCGGCAGTTTTAGTAACATGGGATAGGTTTCCTGTGCACCAATATATCAGACATAAATTGTTTCTAAAAGCAATTTGTTGTACGTTGTGCTTGCAATTTTTTCAAGTGTTTTTCTCTTTGTGATTCCAACTAACATGTGGTGGTATGTTATATATATATATATATATATATATATATATAGTTTAAATATAAAACATAATTATCTTATGTAAGCAAATATTATTGAATAATGGGAATTTACAAGCATGAGAAAGAGGTAAAATGTGGTGTGTAAGCTATGTAGACATGAAAAGTTTAAGAGCAAAGAAGACAAGGATTGCTTGAAGTAGTTTTATATAAAGTAGACTAAAAACATTCGTAACACCAAACACGTTTTGCTCTCATCATATCGATGGAAATTTTATGATCAAATATAAATTTGGTTATTTTATAGGGTGTTTCATATTTTTTACGAAAATAGGGAATGCTGGGAGAAACTAAGCATATGTTTTATCTCATCAACGCAACTTATATTAGGCATTGGGAAAAACTTGTTATGGCATGGAGACCTCAAATAACATGTGTGCTTCTTCAATATTACACAAATTGTTGACATAGGAAATTAAAATTTAAATGTTTTGAATTTGTGGAAAATATGCAAGTTAAACATTGATTGCCAAGTAACAATGGCTTTTCTCAACATATTTTCCACTTTGTTACTTCCAATAATTGCAATATTAATACATTTATGGATATGCGATTGGATCTATGGCCAGTGACGGTCTGAATAACTTGAAATTGAAGCAACTTGTCAAGTTTGAGTAAAGGTTTACATATGAAAACCTGGTGCAGAAAATCATGACTAAAATTATATTGTGCTTATTGCATATTTGTGACTAAGTAAATCAAATAATAGAAATAAAACAACATATATTCATATTGGCCTATTTGGGAGTTATGTTCTGGTGTAGGGTGTGTTTTTTGAATCAACTTGGGTATGGTACTTATAATATCCATGGTTATTTGATTTCGAAGTAAGTCAGCTGCAACCATGGTGCTATAAGTAAAGGACAAGAAGGGTCAAACATAATTTTTTGTTTAATATTAAAGGTAAGGTCTGTGAAATAAGCAAAATTGGAGTGAGGCATTCATGATTTCCATACATAACTCTCAATGGATGATGAGATTGTAATGTCTAAAGTTACGGCTAAATGTTTGACAAAATTTCTAAACCAAAAATTGTTAGAGTCTAGCTTGTTGAAAGATTAAAGAGCAATTTGTAGTAATAAAATACGGATTCCAAATAGAAAGACAAGCATATAACATCTACATGTAAAACCATTATGGAGAAAGTATCGTAAAACAATACCAGATGGGTTACATTTAATTAATAAAGCATAGATGTTGCTACCGTTTGAATGTTGTTGATTCCTCAGCCTGTAATTTCCACCTGTAAAGTCTCCCCATATCTGTATATGTATTCTAAATCATATTCCAAAAAAACCTGAAGTCTTACAGTGGCCTGTGAGGTGAGCTTTTCCATGGAAGCCAGCCATTTCAATTAAAATATCATTTGGTAAGAGATTGTGAAGTCAAACAGAGGGATCTTCCAAAATCACTAACAAAATAGTCGGAGCTATAAGAACAAGTTTCACTACTTCCCCAATCTTTGAAACAATCTATTAGCTTATTTACAAAACCCACAAGCCTACACTATTATTTTCAAACATACCCAATCCTTGCAATTATTAACAAAAACCACAACTTGAAAGATTGTAAACGCTCACATGTATTTCAATTATTTTTCTGATTGTGTTTTCATTAAAAAAAAATATTAATACCTACCAAGTAGGTATCTATGTTACAGAGGGCTTCCACCACACACATGAATGGAACCACAATACAAACATTACCTCAACCTTTCCTTATAGCTGACAGTGTTTTGAAAAACCATCTGCTGCCCACATAACATCACTTGAATATGATCTCAGTCAAATATAATTGGATGGAATAAAGCATGATGTTACAAGACCACAACAATCAAAAGTGCAACTGGCTTTCAATTAACGCCGATCAAAATAAAATTGCAATGCCATAGTTGGGAGAGTCTTTTCTTGATGCTGATTTTAGAACAGGTGAACCAGAAACAAAAATAAACCCTCATTACACGGTGAAAACCTATTTTTTCCACCGCTTCTTTAAAATAACATCACACTTGCCATGTTACCATCCAACACACATCTCTTAAACAAAGCATTGAATGTGTCCTCCAAATCTTGCGTTGTCACCTGCAAGAAAGAAAAATGTTTCTGTCAAAAAATTCAGAATAATTGAGTTGAGTCATTTTTATTCTTTTTTCTTCAAAATTTCATTAAAAATCCTTACACGTTATTATAATCTTAAACATGGTTTTACTCGCTTAATGAATTAAAAAATTATATTTCATATTGAAACACAAGAACTAAGAAATGTGTTGTGAATACTGTTGAGACTTTTAAACAAAAGGAATTACACTGATTTGTTGAGTTTATATTCCAAACCTTTTACCTAAAAGAAGATTGCCTTCTATATTTGTGGGATATATAAAAGTGACAGAATTAAAATTTGATGGTATGTAGCAGTGTCTAGCTAATTTCCACCATTGAAACAAATACGAAGACATTCCTATTATCAATCTCTATCCCACCATTGAATGGAGATTCATATAACCCCATGCAAAAAGCACCATTTCTTACCTATCTCCTTCTTCCCATAGCCCCCCTGCAGATGGCTATTATTCTGTCTAGCCATGTGTTACTTGAGGAGGTTACAAGTGTGCAAGGTGGCCCTCTTAGGGTAACTCCAGGTGGCAGATAGTATACAACCTTACAAGACATACAGAAGCAATGAATTTATTTCTTACTCTTCTAGCTATCCATCATTTTCTACAACACTCCAATCCAATAACATATGTCCTCAGAAGAGAAAATGATAGCTACCAAGCTCAAAGAATTGCAAGTATAGCCATCAAGAAAACAACAACAGCAGCAACAGTGCTCGTTATTGCCATCTTTTCACTGACTTTGATATAACTACAATTTGTATAAATGATTGCCTTGAGAAAGAGGTTTTTGCATGAAACTAGACAGACGATCATCCAGTTGCAACAAAGGAACAATAGAAATGAAGGCAAATTATGTAGCATAAATATCTTAAAAAATCATTCCCGGTTCCAATTAATAGTATAATGTTGAAAATGTGGGCTTGTATTCTTTCATTTCTTTAAGAATTACCTGATTGTAATCCTCAGTTTGACCTTGTGATTGCCCGTTCCCATTCAACATCTTATGGTCATTCTTGACTGTTGGAGGAAGGTTTTGTGCTTGGCTTGGACTTCTGCAAAATAGTTCAGATATTTTAAGTATCATTTTCAATTTAAGAGGAATGATTTGTAAGGAAACTAAAAGCTCAACTTGAATTACAGGAAACAAATTGTATTTGAGGTCACAAATATGATTCAATTCACTATGCCCTCCGAAACCTAGTGTGCTTTCTCTAGGTCATTGCAACTACATACCACTATTTGTCAATTTAAATGCCTGTATAGCATAATTATGCATGTCTTCCTTTGAAGTTGAAGTCCAGAAAAAAAATCAACAAAATGAACAAAAGAGTCCAGTGATATTTAAGTTACCTCTCCTTAGGAGTCTTTTCTATCCTTTGTTGTGGCTTCTTAAGTCATGAGACATGTTCAGCTAGTGTCACGATAGGAACATTTAGTACATTGCATTTCCACAGAAGATCTACTTCTGAGGAATCACTGGTCTGATAATCATCCTTGGTTCTTTACAATTTGATCAGAAATACCTGCATGCTGTCTTGTTTCCATCTATGTACCAAGTAGTCCTCAGCACGTGGTAGGGTGACAGAGTACCATGCAGACAAAAGAAAAAATAGTTGAAACAGGTGAAGCAGGAGGTTGTAGTCATTGCAGATTTAGTGCAGGGAAGCCAGGCCTCCAGCATAACTAGAGCAGAGGCCATGCCAGAGACAATTTTCCCAACACCTACATAAACATCTATGAAAATTACGGAAGTATGGTGGATGCCCACAATGTTTTCGACAACATGACTAAACCTAATGTCTTCTCGTTGAATACAATAATTGTAGCTTAGAGAATTCATGTCCTTTCTCAATATGCATTTACACTATTCCATCAAATGCAATGAACATATATCCATCCCGATCACTTCACCTTATCTACTATTATCTCTATATACGTCATCCTGGTATCTCTAAAAATGGTCTAGAAATCCATGGAAAAATCATTAGATGCAAATTTCAATATGATATTATTGTGATGAACTCCCTAATAGACATGTATGCAACTTGTGGAAGTATACAAAATTCAAGCAAATTGTTTGACAAAATGCCTTAAGGAGATGCGATCTCATGGAATGCAATGATTACATAATGTGCACGCAATGATGTTCTTCATGAGGCTTTAAGAATTTTTCAAACCATAAACATTAATTTTCCATCAAGGATTTCACACTTATGCATTTGTTAGGGTTGAGTCCTTGATTTTATATTCAATAACGTAGCAATCATGGTACACCCACACTCTTTTGTTAATCTGAAAACAAATTTGTGTTTAAATTTAGGATTGTTGATATTGCAAACATGGGTTTCACCAAGGGAAGGTTAGAATACCTCTTGTGTGTATATTCTCCATATTGGGATATTTACAATTAGGGGTTTTTATAATTACTTTTCAAAGATATAGGTAATATTTGGTCTAGGGGTTTTTTCATATTCTAGTTCCTTTGTCCTATGTTCAAGATTCTATTTGAGTTGGGGATGTTAAGAAAGGAGCATGAAATAATATATATTATAGTATTGATAGTGATAAAGTAGCTCAACATTATATATGTTGTATTGAGTCGGTTTTAACAACACATAGTAATTGCAACATGAGACTGCTAGTACATTTAGTAGATCTGTAATTTCTAGAAAGTTTTAAAAAGTGATACCTTATCTAGAAGGATCTACCTCTACAAAAGCAGGGGATTTATCATTGTCACCTATTATAGCTCATCTTCGAGGTATTTTATGGTTTTTAATCTTCATTTATTATCATTTTTTTCATGGATACACATCTAATTTTCATGGATACCCATCTTCATTCCATGGATAACCATTTTAATTTTCATCTTTTTCAAAGTCTAGAAAGGCTGTTATTTTTTTGGTAAGGTCTGTTGAGTTAATGCTTAATAGAAATTCCCTTACAAGGGACTTACACAAAAGGTATTTTGCATAACTCCATTGTTCAATATTTTATTTCAATTTTATCTCTCTAATGATTTCGTAGAAGATTTTAACCCCAATTTCCAGTATCAACTTTGAAAAATGCACCTCTAATAGATTTCTTATATGTCATTGTGGATCCCAACGTATATGGGTGCACACTTTCTAGAAATAGGTAGATTCAAATGTCAAATTCTTACTAAATATTTTAGGTGAAAATTTATTGGATTTTGTTGTCTATGGAAGTTTCATCATCTTGTTGGAATCCAAATTGATTCTCCCTTATAAATCAAGAAGTATCACAGATTTAGCAAGACACTTAGAGATAGAAAAATCATATAATGAGTTGTTTTGTAGTCGGGGAGGAAATTTTTCTGACTCTTTTATCACTCGGGCATTGGATAAATGGATAGCACCTTCATTAAGGATTTGATCTATCCTCGCTACTTTAGGTCATGCCTTTCAACCAAGGTGAGAGTACCCATTTTGTAACCTCTGTTGGTGAAGGAGATGAAGATATCCTTCTTTGCATAAATTTGAAAGGAAACCTTGAGAAAATATGATCAATGCACCATAATTTAACTCTCACGAGTTGTCACTTCTAAAGAATGGTGATATTTTCTAAACAGTTCAAGGTTATTAAAGACATTATGGAATCCTGATTGCTTCTGCATATTTTGAAAGTATAATTTATTCATTTGTAGACATACAGGGAAAATAGGGTTAGTTCAGGTAGGATTCATTGTTTTTGAGTAATTTTTGGAGGGAGATTAAGCAAGATAAACTTGATTTTTTCAGATCTTTGAGAACTTTCACAACAATTGGAAAACTAAATGACAAAATGCTTCAGAATAATTAAAATATTCCTTCAACTAGAAGGTGTGCATAAATGGACACCCAGATTTGCACTGGTTTCACACAATCTCCAAGAATTTAGCATGAAGGCTCGATCTAAAGACTTAATTAAACATTAAAGACCCCTGGTTCCTCATGCCTAAGATACACTCAAAGGCTTACAAACAATCGTTATCAACAAATGACAGTAAAGTGATTTTAAATTATTTATCTCATTATAGGATGAAGGTTGTTCTCGTAATGAAATTGCAAATTCCACTAAACTATCACAGGGATGAGATCCTGTGTCATTTGGATGGATTTTAACACAAGATTGCAATAGGAACAAGAAAAACTACTTGTAGACATTTTGAAATAAAGCAGACACAATTTTCCTAAGATTAACATAGATTAATTCGAAGTTGATTAGATTCATCAGCAGGGGAAAGTGTCTTTGAAAATTATTAGAGATTATCAATGGTTGTACACTTGCAACCAACTTGACATGATCAAATCT